>OZ012736.1:412408333-413066547 GCA_963859935.3 Lathyrus sativus | reverse complement strand
CAGTTGCCTTGATCTCCTGCTGCATGATTGCATTTTACATTGCGTTGCATACTCATTTGCATTTCATTAACGTATGTCTGTGTTGCAGGTACCGTTTTCCCCGATTCAGGATTTCTTGCCTCCTATTGTATTGTTATGGGTTCTCTGAGGAAGACCGTGGCTTACAAGCTCCCTGCCCCTGATGTGGTTCAGCTGACTGGTTTGATTGCTTTAGAAGATGATTTTGTGAGAGATGAGTTCAGAAAATCTTACGGAAAATTGCTCAGTTTGGTTCGTAAACCTTCTGCCTTCGAGTTGAATGGGTTGCACGCTCTGCTGCAGTTCTACGATCCTCCGTTGAGATGCTTCACTTTACAGGATTTTGTTCTTGCACCCACACTAGAGGAATACGCTGATTTGTTAGGTGTGCCTATCAAGAGGCAGATGCCTTTTGTTCATATGGATGTTGAGCCTAATCTGGCTAGTCTAGCTCCTTCACTTCATCTGGATGCCTCCGAGTTGGTATTGTCTAGTTGGAACAAGGTTCCCGGTTTCTCCTTGCAGTTCTTAGTAGGAAAGGCTCAACAGTGCGCCAAAGACGGATGTTGGGTCGTGTTCAACGCCATTCTCGCTCTGTGCATATATGGCATCATTCTGTTCCCCAATATGCCCGACTTTGTGGACTTCGACGCTTTTCGCATATTTGCTTCAGGGAATCCAGTCCCTACCTTGGTAGGAGATGTCTACCATTCTATCCACTACAAAAACGAGAACAGGAGGGGTAAGAATGTCTCGTGCTGTGTGCCCCTGCTCTATAGATGGCTTGATAGTCACCTACCCAAGAAGGGTCCCTTTGCTTCGTCTGCAGCCACAGCTGAGTGGTCCGAGCGTTTGATGAGTCTATCTGCCGAGGATATTGACTGGTTTGATAGGGATAGGTTGGGTACCGAGATTATCTTCAGCTGCAGCGGGTTTCCGAATGTGCCTTTGATAGGCAGGAAGGGCTGTATAAACTATAATCCGTCTTTGCTGGTCCGACAGTTCGCGTATGCTTTGAGAGCTCCGCCGAAGGATGAAGAGGTATAGGAATCTCTGTACCTCACTGGTCTTCTAGAAGGGGATATATTGTCCAAGCTTCAGCGCGCTTGGAATGGTATCGGTAAGAGGGGAAAACCATTGCTGGGGAGAAGTAATAATCAAGCCTACCCTCCGTATGTGATTTGGATCAGAGCCCGAGCAGATGCTATAGGGATGCCGTTTCCTCTTGCCAAGCCAGAAAGCCCTCCAATGATTGAAGAGCCTACTATCGTGCCCATTCAGCAACATAGTCAGGTGTTAGCTGAGCGAGATGAATTGAAGAGGGCAAATGAAGAACTGGAGAAAGAATCGGCGCAGCTCAGAAGCGAGAGAAACGAAGCCATTTATTCCTTCAAGAGGCAGACAGAGCTGGTGAACCAGCTAGGGACAGATTTGACTAAGCAGATAGCCGAGCGTGAACGCATGGGTCGAGACTTTAAAGCTGTCAACGATGTACTGGCCACGAAGAAGCAACACTTGGATGAAGCGTATCGGAGGATATCCAAGTTCAACCAACACTGGAAGGCCTCTCTAGCCAACAAGAAAGAGCGGGAGGATAAGCTGATGCAACAGATCTCCAAGCTGAAAGCCCAGGTGAAGGCTAGTGAGAAGAGGTTGATGAAGAAATCGCTCGCAGATATGCCGCTGAAGGCCAGCTTAACAGGGCTCTTGCCAACCTAAAGGAGCGCAAACTGACGTTTGAATCCAAGAAACGGAAGCTAGAAGATTGTTTCGGCGAAGGAGCATGGGAAGATTCGGTCGAAGGTCTTCAATACACCATTATGCAGAGCGAGCTACTCGTCGAAGGGTTACTCACTCGGCCTGATCATCCAGAAACGAAGGGGTTGTTAGAAGAGTTTCGCGCTCGTGGCCGTACTTGACTATTTGTATTCCTTTTGTCTTGATCGTTGTTGTAGGCTGACCATCACCAGACTTGTTGGCTGGGGTCATGCTATTGGTCATGCTTGTGCTCACTGATGTCGTGTACTACCTTGATGGGCTTTCTTTATATATGAGATGTTATTTCCATGACTGGACTCGGACTTCTTATTATCAGCACTGACACTCAGGCACTAGGATCGGAGGAGATCTCCCCAACACACAGACACACGTTTGCATTTGCATAAAGCATTTGCATAATGAGCACTTTGTCGTTTTTTCCTAACCCTTTTGTGTTTTCAGGTTGTTTCAGGTTGTTCCAGGATTGATCAGAGACCTATTCACCGCTATCCGACCAGAGCAAATCAAACCAGAATCATGGAGCAAGTGCAAACTGATGTTCAGGAACTCCGTGAAAGAATGGATCGCTTCATGGAGCTCATGCAAGCGGTCGCCAATGGCCAGGATCAGCTCAGAACCTTGGTTCAGCCTCTGATTTCAAGGGTTGATAGCAATGGCGTACTCCATGGTGGGACTGTGCCTACTCCTCCACCAGTTGAAACTCCACAGAATGGCGTCCCCGTGACCGGGGGAAATGGCAGTGCCAACGGCAATGTGATAGCTAACATGTGACTCAATGGCAATACGACGGGCGTCGGTAATGGGAGTCTGGAAGCTAATGTCAATGTTGGGCTGGGCAACGACAATGCAGGTGTCGGGAATCTGTTTGGGCCTCAACCGTGGTTAGAAGATCGTCACGACGATGTATTCTCTCAGAGAGGTGCTGAAGGGGAGCTGACTGCTGAAGCACGTCTAAGGTTCAAGGCACTCGAGGATAAGATGAGAAATATCGAGAACCAGAACACCCTGGGCGTTGATATGTCCAAGTTGGGACTGATTGCTGATTTTAAGGTGCCTCGCAAGTTCAAGGTACCTGACTTTGAAAGGTATAAGGGCACTACTTGCCCTCGCGTCCACCTGAGATCGTATTACAGGAAAATGTCAGCTCATTCTAATGACGAGAAGTTGCTGATGCACTTCTTTCAGGACAGTCTGTCCGGCCCGTCCCTCGAATGGTACATGAGTCTGGAGCCTACTAGTGTGCGCACGTGGAAGGACCTTGCTAAAGCATTTGTGCACCACTACCAATATAACAGTGACTTGGCTCCGAACCGAGTCCAACTGCAGAATCTGTCGCAAAGGAACAATGAAGGGTTTAAGGAATACGCCCATCGGTGGCGTGAGTTGGCAGCCAGGGTTCAGCCGCCGATGGTTGAACGTGAGCTTGTGCAGATGTTCGTAGCCACCCTCCTAGGGGTTTACTATGAGAAATTGGTCAGCGGTATGTCTGGAACCTTCTCGGATCTCATCATCACGGGTGAGCACATCGAAAATGGGATCAAACTCGGAAAAATTCAAGGTGAGTCATCCTTAGCTGGAGGAGGCGGAAAGAAACCTTATAGTGGCAAAAGACGGGAAGGAGAAACGAGCGTTGTGTCCAACGCTCGAAGGAAGGGTAAAGGCCCTCACCAACAGGTGGCCAGTATAACTATCCCGACAGTTCAACAACCACAGCAGCAGCAGCAACCGAATCAACAAGGGTATAGAAAGTACCAGAATCGGGCACCTCTGTCGAGCCGTCACCTCGAGACACCGCCCATGTCGTATGCGCAACTATTGCAGACTCTGCTTCAGCTACAGTTGATCCAGAAGATAACCTTGGCTCCCTTGACAGGGGCACCTCCTCCAGGTTATGACGCGAATGCAACTTGTGAGTTTCACTCAGGGGCACCAGGCCACACAGTAGAGAACTGCAAAGCCTCCAAGCACAAGGTGCAGGACATGGTGGACGCCAAGATCATCAACTTCTCCGATAATGTGCCAAACGTCATGAAGAACCCTATGCCGAACCATAGGGGAGGTGGAGTAAACGCCATTATTGAAGACGAGAGTTTGGATTTGCTGACTGACGTCAGAGATCTGAAGACGCCGCTTAGCTTCGTTAAAGCTAAGTTGATGAAAAGAGGTTTCTTTCCAGGTTGCGGAGAGCTGTGTATGGGCTGTGCGACTAGTCCTGATGGATGTGAACAATTGGTAGAGGGGATTCAAAGTCTGATGACTGAAGGGATTTTACAGTTTAGCTGGAGGGCCGAATGTGGATCGGGAGAGTTAATGCTGAAGCAAGATGATGAGGTTGCCACCATCACCATCCCTCGCCAGACGATAACTATTTCTGCACCCAGACCGCCCACGATTACCATCACCAAAGCTGGGCCGATACCGTTCGAAAGCACTAATGCTGTCCCATGGCATTATGGGGCTGAAGTCTACTGCAATGGACAGAAGTTGGAGCTAGAACCGTTTGGGTCGTCTGTGGAGAACCTTGCGGGAATCAGTGGTATTACTCGCAGCGGAAGAGTGTTTGCACCACCTGAGGTCGTGGCGGACAAAGCGGACAGAGCTGATGTAACCGATAAAGGTAAAAGTAGAGTCGTTGAAGAGATCCGGCGTGGGGCAGAAAAAGACTTACTTGTTAAAGACGCCGAGGAGTTTATGCGATTGATTAAAAAGAGTGACTACAAGATTGTGGATCATCTTCATCAGACACCCTCGAAGATTTCCATCCTGAACTTGTTGCTGTGTTCTGAAGCACACCGCAACGCGTTGCTGAAGGTGTTGAACGCTGCATATGTACCACAGGAAATATTGGTAAACCAGCTAGAAGAGGTCGTAGCCCATGTGAATGCTGGAAATGGGTTAGGGTTCACTGAATTAGAGCTGACGCCGAAGGGGAGGAACCACAATAGTGCGCTGCACATCTCGATAGAGTGTAGAGGAACGATCATGTCGCACGTGTTGGTGGACACGGGGTCGTCACTCAATGTTCTTCCGAAGAAGGCATTAATGAAGTTAAATACTCGCGGAGTGATTTGCACACCCAGTGATCTGGTTGTGAAAGCGTTCGATGAAACCAAATGCCATGTTTTCGGGGAGGTGACCCTGCCAATCCAAGTCGGGCCGGAAACGTTCGACGTAATCTTTTACATTATGGACATCATGCCTGCCTACAGCTGTCTCTTGGGCCGGCCATGGATCCATTCCGCAGGTGCCGTGACCTCCACGTTGCACCAGAAGCTCAAGTATGCTGTAGGAGGTAGCATCGTGACTGTGTGTGGCGAGGAAGACATAATGGTGAGCCATTTGTCGTCCTTCAAGTATGTTGAGATGGACGGGGAAATCCACGAAACCCTATGCCAAGCGTTCGAAGCTGTCAAAGTCAAGGACGTAGCTCCTATAGTCACTGAAAAGCCGGAGATGACTCTCTCCTCCTTCAAGGAAGCCCGGGCCGTTGTTCAAGCCGGATCTACCCCAGGCTGGGGGCGAATTTTGGAGATACCTAACAAGCAAGAAAAATTTGGGTTGGGATACTCTCCTGGAGTTGAAGCTTCTTCTTCTAGCAGTGCGTCACAAGGCAAAGGGCCGATCCAGTTTACCAGTGGTGGGGTGATATTTGAAAGCATCAGTGCAGTGTCTGAAGACAGCGGAGATAGCGACTGTGACCTCGACTCTTGGATCCAGCCAAGCAAGCCAGGCGAGGGCCTTACCAACTGGTCCATCAAGGATATCATCCAGATGACAAGCGAAGAGTAATGATTTACTTTTTCCAATCATTGTACAACCCTATGTCCTACCCGGGGCATAGTGGTTTTATTGTCAGGGCCTTGTTGGATTATGTACATGCATTTTATCAATAAATCAAAAGGCGTTTTTCTTCGTATTCAAATATTGTGATCTCTGTTATTCCTGTTTTATATTTGTTTTGAAAAACAATAAAATGGGAATGGGGTTTGTGCTAACCTGCATATCCTTGTTTTAAGCTTAACCCTTGTTATTGCAGGATCCACATAGCAGATGACATCGACTCTGGACCTTCTACGGCTCACTTCGACTTCGATTGCCCGATCTATCAAGTCGAAGAAGAGATTGATGAAGACGAAGACCTTCCTGAAGAGTTGGCCCGCTTGTTAAAACAAGAAGAGAAAGTTATTCTGCCTCATGAAGAGGAGATCGAGATTGTGAATCTGGGTTCTGAAGAACTCGTCAGAAACGTCAGGATAGGGGCTGCATTGCAGAGTGATGTCAAGCAGAGATTGGTCGAGATGCTGAGAGGGTATAGTGACGTCTTTGCTTGGTCATACGAGGATATGCCCGGACTTGATACTGACATCGTGGTCCACCACTTGCCGCAGCGAGAAGATTGTCCTCCCGTTAAGCAGAAGCTTAGGAGGACGAGACCAGATATGGCCGTTAAAATCAAAGAAGAAGTGCAGAAACAACTTGATGCTGGCTTCTTAGCGGTCACTACTTACCCTTCATGGGTCGCCAACATAGTGCCTGTACCGAAGAAGGATGGTAAGTAGGGCTGGCAATGAACCAAACCAACTCGAAGATAGTTCGGAATTCGACTCGACAATTAAATCGTTGAACTAGGTTCATGAACCAAATGAGTTGAGTATGAGCGAAAAATTAAGTTCGTTAACTAAATGAGCTGAACTTGAACTATACATAGTTCGACTCGTTAGGTTCATGAGTTAACTCGATTACATATGAAAAGAATTATACTGTCTTTAAGATTAGGTTTAAATATTTACTTCAAATCTTAGACAAATTTAATCTTCAATTTAGTAGTTTTTGAATTAGACTCTCAAATGTATCTCTTGAAAGTTGTGTAGGTTTTGAATTAGTAGATTTCGAAGTTAAAGTTAAATTTCAATATGATAAATTTTATTTTATTTTAATATTTTATTTAAAATATATATATTTATTTAAAATGTCAAATATACTAAAAAATATATATATTTAAAAAAATAGTTTTTAAGTTCGTGAACCATGTGAGCTGAACCTAATGAGATGAACCTAACGAGTCGAACCAAACTGTTCGTGAACTTATAACGAGTCGAGTTTGAGCTTAAAAAAAAGTTCGTGTCTAACTCGAACTCGAACTCGAATTCGAACAATTCTTAACGAGTCGAGCCGAGATGAGGTGAGTTCGACTCGACTCGACTCATTTCCAGCCTTAATGGTAAGGTACGAATGTGCGTCGATTATTGGGATTTGAATAGGGCGAGCCCTAAAGATGATTTCCCGCTGCCTCATATTGATGTGTTGGTCGACAATACAGCTCAGTTCTCCGTATTTTCGTTCATGGATGGCTTCTCCGGTTACAACCAGATCAAGATGGCGCCAGAGGACATGGAGAAAACGACGTTTATCACTCCTTGGGGAACATTTTGCTACAAGGTAATGCCTTTCGGTCTGAAGAACGCATGGGCCACTTACCAACGAGCAATGGTAACTTTGTTTCATGACATGATTCATCATGAGATTGAAGTCTATGTTGATGACATGATTGCGAAGTCCCAAATGGAGGAGGGACGTCTGGTCAATTTGCTGAAGCTTTTTGAGAGGCTTAGGAAGTTCAGGTTGAGGCTGAATCCTAACAAGTGTACTTTTGGAGTACGGTCCGGAAAGTTACTGGGGTTTATCGTGAGTGAAAGAGGCATCGAGGTTGATCCTGCGAAGATAAAAGCGATACAAGAAATGCCAGTGCCAAAAACAGAAAAAGAAGTTCGTGGTTTCCTGGGCAGAATAAACTACATTACAAGGTTTATTTCTCAGCTCACGGCCACGTGTGAACCAATGTTCAAGCTACTAAAGAAAGATCAGGCGATTATCTGGAACGAGGATTGCCAGAAGGCATTTGACAAGATAAAACAGTATCTACAGGAACCTCCAATCTTGATACCCCCAGTGGCCGGACGACCCTTAATCATGTACTTGACAGTTCTTGAGAATAGTATGGGGTGTGTTCTCGGTCAGCACGACGAGACGGGCAGAAAGGAGCATGCCATTTACTACTTGAGTAAAAAGTTCACCGACTGTGAATCTGGCTACTCGATGCTGGAGAAAACGTGTTGTGCACTAGCCTGGGCTGCCAAACGTTTACGACAATACATGCTCAATCACACCACCATGCTAATTTCTAAGATGGATCCGATCAAGTACGTCTTCGAGAAGCAAGCGCTTTCGGGCAGGATTGCCAGATGGCAAATGGTGTTGACGGAATATGATATTCAGTACGTTTCCCAAAAGGCCATCAAGGGAAGCGTATTGTCTGATTACCTTGCCGAACAGCCGATCGAGGATTATCAGCCGATGAAATTTGAATTCCCTGATGAGGATATCATGTTTCTCAAAGCGAAGGATTGCGACGAACCGTTGCCCGACGAGGGGCCAGATAGGAAATCCCAGTGGAAATTGATATTTGAAGGGGCGGTTAATTCCTATGGAAGTGGCATTGGGGCAATCATCACGACTCCCCATGGATCCCACATCCCGTTCACTGTGAGACTGACGTTTCCAGTCACCAATAACGAAGCGGAGTACGAAGCATGCATCATGGGTCTAGAAGAGGCAATTGATTTGAGAATCAAGAACCTAGACGTATATGGTGACTCGGCGCTTGTGATTAACCAGATTAAAAGGGAGTGGGAGACTCGTCAATCGAATTTGGTGCTGTACATGAATTATGCCAGAAGGCTGCTTCCGTTCTTTGATCGAGTGGAACTCCATCATGTGCCCAGGGCCGAAAACCAAATGGCTGATGCCTTAGCCACGTTGGCTTCGATGTATAAAGTCAATTTTTGGAATGAAGCTCCAAGAATTGTCCTTTCTCGTCTTGATAGACCTGCATTTGTCTTTGCGATCGAGGAAGCCTCCGACGACAAGCCATGGTTCCATGACATCCAGACTTTCCTTATGACTAAGGAGTATCCTGCGGGTGCATCCACCCAGGATAAGAAGACTCTGAGGAGGCTGTCTGGAAACTTTTATCTCAATCCTGATGGAGTTTTGTATAAAAGAAACCACGATCTCGTGCTACTCAGATGTGTAGATGAGAAAGAGGCGAGTTTGCTCATGGAAGAAGTACATGAAGGCACATTTGGTATGCACGCCGGCGGGCATGCTATGACAAGAAAGATCCTGAGGGCAGGATATTACTGGCTGACGATGGAATCAGATTGCTTTAAATTCGCGAAGAGGTGTCATAAATGCCAGATTTATGCTGATAAAGTTCATGTGCCGCCGTGCCCATTAAATGTCATGTCCCCCTTGGCCGTTCACCATGTGGGGCATCGACATGATAGGCAAGATCGAGCCCACTGCATCTAATGGTCATCGTTTCATTCTAGTAGCTATCGACTACTTCACCAAGTGGGTGGAGGCAGCCTCATATGCTAATGTGACCAAGCAGGTGGTGGCTAAATTCATAAAGAGGGATATCATTTGTCGTTACAGACTTCCCGAGCGGATCATCACTGATAATGGTTCGAATCTGAATAACAAGATGATGAAGGAGCTGTGCCAGAGTTTCAAGATTGAAGACCACAACTCATCTCCTTACCGACCGAAGATGAATAGCGCCGTTGAAGCGGCCAATAAGAACATTAATAAGATTGTTCAGAAGATGGTGGTGACCTACAAGGATTGGCACGAGATGCTGCCATTTGCATTGCACGGTTATCGTACGACGGTACGTACATCAATCGGGGAAAATCCTTTCTCCTTAGTGTACGGTATGGAAGCTGTCCTACCGTTAAAAGTGGAGATCCCTTCTTTGCGAGTTTTGGTTGACGTGAAACTCGACGAGGCAGAATGGATTAAGAGTCGACTGAACCAACTCAGCCTGATGGACGAGAAGAGGTTAGCATCGATTGCGCATGGTCGTCTGTACCAAAGCCGAATGAAGAAAGCTTATGATAAGAAGGTGCGTCCTAGAAGCTTTCAGACGGGTGATCTTGTCCTGAAGAAGATTCTTCCTCCACACTCCAATCACCGGGGCAAGTGGACTCCCAATTATGAAGGTCCGTACGTCGTCAGCAAGGTCTTCTCGGGAGGAGCTTTGTTGTTATCCACGATGGATGGTGAAGATTTTGCATCCCCGGTGAACGCGGACGCAGTAAAAAAAATACTTTGCTTAAAAATGACCCGCTGGAAAGAAAAAGAGTATCCAGGAAAAAATAGGGCATCCCGGCAAACCATAAAAAAGGAAAAAGGTTCGGGAAAAAATTAGGGATATAAATTGAAAAAAAATGTACACCCGCAAAGTCGAAAACCTGGAAGGGCGACTTTGGCAAAAAAGGATATCCCGGTGAACTGAAAACCTGCAAAGGGCGGTTCACGCAAAAGTTAGGGATTTGAAAAAGCAAATGACTGCATTCCGCGTGTGGACTTTCATTGTTTAGTGGTTTGGAAGACCTGAGGGCCGTTTATCTGAATCAATCTCTTCTGAAGCAGAAGCGTCGGAGAAGTATCGAAGTCGAGTGGGTCATAGAGGGATCAACTCATGGTGTTCGTCTACGCCTCGTTGCCGACATTTGTATATACTGATGTATATTTATGTTTTATTTTTGCGTGGCTTCCTCATTCCAGGAGCTTGCATCTGTTGTAAAACATTTTTACCCATTCAGGGGTTCGTTATCAATAAAATGTATACCATTCAGCAATTCTGTTTGTCCATTTAGCATTTATCTGTTTTGTTTGCGAAAAAGAACGCCGATGTTTTTGACAAAATGCGCATACATAAACTTACTGGCCTAGGCCACTGATTGTTGAAACAATGAATTACTCAAACATTGTCACAAGATGATAACCTTGATAGGTCCCTTTGAGAAGGGCATCTTGTCTGTTTGTTTGTGTTGGTGCAGGTGTAGCATCTACCAGACGGTACGCCGTGTGCGTCCCCAAGCAGGATGATTCCTCCTTCTCTAGCAAAGTTCAGCAGCCTCTCCCCGCAGAGTCTGAACGTGAGATCGTAAAGCATTGATATGTCTCCCCAGGCAGAGAAGATTCTCTCCCCAACCATATGCATCCTGAAGGAACGGTATCTCCCCAGCTGAGTCAGGCGCCGAAGCGTGTATTCATCCCCTAGCACCGGGTCACAAGTGCAAGTCTCGTAGGAGACCATTCACTGAAGTGTGCAGCAATTGACAGTTCCAGACTGAAGTCTGCAACGAAATTGAAATTCCCCACATAGTCGTACTCTCCCCCGAAGCAAGATGATTTCTTCTTCTCCAGCCGAGTGTGCAGATCCCCAAGAGAGCCGAGTCCTTGGAAGCCGTTTGGGCCATGATTGGTTTTCCCCAGTAGAATGTTGAATATCTGATGTCGTATTTACCTACCGGAGTCGTTACCTCCAGGAAGGTTAGCCGTGAGGGCCGTGCAGTTTATTTCCGCGATTGACATCGCTTTCCTCAGCAGGTCCAGGTTCTCGTAGAGCTTCGTTCCCCTGCAGCAGTCAACTGAAGTTTGTTTCCCCATGCGGAGTCCAATTGAGATCAGCGTGACTTCTTCTCCTCGGCAGGACAATTCCTTCCTCCACCAGAGTGGTTCTTTCTCCCTGACGGGAAGATCTTCCCTTCGGCATTTATTTTGCTGACGGGGTCGCATCATTTTGCATGATTGCATAGCATTTCCACCGTGTGGAGCATTGCGGCATATGTATACTAAACATGAGCTAGGTCGTTACCGTTCTTGTTTTGCAAGTGTTCCTCCACAGAGTCGCTTGCTCAAGATGATTCTGGAATTCTCCCCCAGCAAAGTCGTTTGCTTAAGATGATTCTTAAAATCCCCAGTAAACTCGAAAGAGTTGGCTGCTCAAGTTGATGCTTAGAGTCCCCGGCAGAGTGTTTGCTCAGGAAGATTCCTAAAATCTCCAGCAGAATTATTGGTTCAGGATGACTCTTGAAGTCCCCACGGAGTTGTTTGTCCAAGATGAGTCTTGATGTCCTCAGCAGAGATGATTCGCCCAGAATGATTTCTGGACCCCCAAAGCAGAGTTACTTGATAGTTCTCCAGAATCCCCAGCGAAGGTGTGTCATCCCCAGCAGGTTTCTGAATAGCGAAGTTAAAACTTCCCTTGAAGGACTCGATGATTGAAGTCCAACAATGTTAACGAAGCAGTTCTTCAGCTGATGCGGAGCGCCTGATGGTAGAAGTTGGGTATCCCCGAGCGATTCATGATTGACCGAGAATTCTATTCCCGACTTACTGATGAAGTCCGGCTGATGCCCGAAAATTTCTTTGAATGCCCGATAGCATGATCAACATGATTGATGACCTGATGAGTCCCGAGGAATCCTGATGCCTGACGGCATGATCAACCGTGTATCACCAGTTACCGTGTGGCCAATCCCCTAGCTAGTTACCGTGCAGCTAGTATTTCAGTTTTCGAAGATTTGTTCCCATTTGAGTACCGTATACTTGTGCAGTTGGCAAATTTCCGGGTTTGTCGGTATTCAACCGTCTCGCACCTTGATTGGTTGAGAGCCATTCGCTTCTCACCCAGTCAGGTTCAAGCCGTTTGAATAGGGGCAGCTGTTGCACCCCAAAATTTGACCAACATTTCTTTACCTAGCTTATGTTTCATTTCATTCACATTAGCATTATCATATGCATTTCATTGACATGTATACAGGAGATCAAGAGGTATGAGTACCAATCAAGAGCTATCCAAGACTATGAAGCTAGCCAAGAAGGTTATTCAAGTGTTTAAGGATTGATATCTTTGTCCAAGAAGTTAAAAGATCCTCAGAGAGAGTGGTTGAAACAAAGAATGTGTGCCTCCTAACTTGAGAGTTGTGAAAGCCATCAGATGATTTTGAAGCCATGAGGATGGACTTGAAGCCTTTAGAGAGCTTATGAGATGCCTTGAAAGCCATCATGAGGCCTAGATAGGTCATTGTGCAAGATTATGAAGACTCAGCCATGAGTGGTGCAGTTAGGGTTTGACTGGGTCAACCCAAGGTCAACTAATGATTTGGAGAGGGTTGAGACCTAATCCAAGGGCCATGTGATCATGGATTGATGCACTGAGATGCTATAAGGCTGATTCCAAGGTCAACTCATCATGATTGAAGAGTTTGAGAAGTTTCAAGCTAGGGTTTCTAAGGCTTGACAGTGTAAAATCCCCTAGTTTGACCCCTATCTTCAAGGCAGTTTAGCTCAAGATGTGATTGTCATCTCATCTTACCCCCAACATGAATGTTGTAGAGATTGTTCTTAGATTTAATTTGAGTACTAGAAGTCCTTGATAGGATTTGTAGAGCTCAAGTTATGACTTTGACAAGTTATAGGTCATCTGAGGTATGTGAATCTGGGGCCTTGAAAGTTACCCAACTTGCATCAAACTTTTGCCCAAGAAGGATGATTCCTATGGACTTTTGGTCAACATGAATGTTGTTCCTTATCTTCTTAGATTTCTAGAGAGTACTAGAAGTACTTGATAGGATTTGTAGAACTCAAGTTATGGCTTTGACAAGTCAAGGACATTTTGGTCATTTGGAGATTACAGGTCATTTCAAG
The DNA here is from genome assembly GCA_963859935.3 of Lathyrus sativus. Classification (NCBI taxonomy): domain Eukaryota; kingdom Viridiplantae; phylum Streptophyta; class Magnoliopsida; order Fabales; family Fabaceae; genus Lathyrus; species Lathyrus sativus. The sequence goes on along the minus strand of OZ012736.1, from coordinate 413,053,188 downwards.
CATAAGGCCATAACTCCTATTTCCAAGTTTCAAATGGAAAAATCTTCAACATCAAACTTGTTCAAAATGATGTTTTAAGGCTAGTAAGGAGGTCACGAGATGATGGAAAGGCTTGTAGCTCAAAGTTGCAAAAATGACCTAAAATAAGGGCATAAGTTAAATAAACCAAAGTTGGAAATTGATATTTTCAACCTACACGTCCAAACCATGGCATGTAATATATCATTTTGAATCTAGAAAACATTTTAAGAACATTGGTTTAGCCACATTTTTGATTTGAGGTCTAAATTATGGACTTGCTTTGAAAAGCACTTCCTTGCATATTAAGCAACATTTGCAAAACTCAAAATCAAGGCATGAGCAAGGCTTTTTGCAAGCTAAACACCTATAATATCTCACTTGGGGAGATTTTGGGACGAGAACAAGTTGCTGCACCAAGGGAAACAGAATTATGCATAGCATGAGATGTGATTGAAAATCTCATGACATGAGAAGTGGAAACTCTCATTAGAAGGATCTAGAGGGTTCTAGATCATCCAAACTTCATCTATATATGGAATAGAGTTGATCCATTGAAGGGGTTGGTGATTATTGAAGGAGAAATCATAGTTTGAGATTGAATTTTCATAGCTTGCAAGTGCAATCGGTTTCACCAAATTCTCCATTTTCCTTCCATTTTCTTGATTGATACTTCTTCCATGGATGTCAAGGAGTGATTCCAGATCATTTTCAAGAAGAATTGGGGGCTAAATCGTGTATGAGCAAGTGATTTTCAGCACCTGCAACTCACCATCGGGTTTCAAGATTCAAGCATTTTCAACTGGTTCTTTTGCATACAGAAGTAAGAGGAAGGTTCATTGATCATGTCTGCAAGATTGTAGAGCTTGATTTGGAGGTTTAGGGCACCTGTTCAACCAAGATTTACAGGTTGGTAACTTTATTCCTCCAGCATGATTTAGGTAGAATTAGGTTGAATTAAGGTGTTAGATTTATTGTAGAATGGTGTAGGATGGATTTCAGATAGTTAATTTGACAATTAGAGACAAATTAGGTGAATTGACATTTTCGGTTGAGATTTGGATATGGTGAATCTTGAGGTTTCAGAGGAAACTAAGGGTATGGTTGAATTCGTGGCAAGATTTGGGATGAGTTTCATGTTTTGACCATTTGCAATAGAGGCTCCTAGAGAGAACTAGGGTTGGGGAAGACGACCGGAGCTCCACCGTGGTGGCCAGAGCTGGGCGCGAAGTTGCAGAGGTTTGAATGGAGAAGATGACTCTGGGACCGTTAGATGATGGTTAGACCTTTGACTGGGAGCATGATCCAATGGCCACGTTTTAAAGTTCATTTGTGAAGGATTTCTGATGATGAAACGCTGCGTTTCATTTATTTGTTGTGCTGGGCTTAATGAATTAAGTGTTATTCACACCCCCCTGAAGGCCCAACCCATGATTTTAACTGGTTCTGATTACTATCCACACCGTGCGCTTGCCTATTTTAATTGGATTTTCTTTATTTTTTTCATTTTGTTTATGGTTCTTGAAAAATTCATAATAAATTGAAAATTAATCCAATCAACCCAATTCTTTTTTCATTCTACTCATGATTGAGTCTAGTATTTTTTAGAGAAAAAATATTTTCATTTGATGCATTTTCGGATTTAACTGGAATTTTATATTTTAATTGATATTAAAATGGTTATGTTTGATGCCCAATTTTGTGGAATTTAGTGTGATCACTTGGTGATGATTTTGAGCCTAATTTTTTGTGTGTGATTAGGTTAGACATGTATGATCCCATAGAATTTTTCTCACATTTTTGTGATGAAAATAGGTGTGCTTTATAGATTGATATTTAGATGCTTCCTTTTAGGGTTTAGGTTTGATACCTTGTAATGTAGAATTTACTTCTAGGTCTAATTTGATGATTTGATCTTTGAAATTAATATGGTAGAGTCATGATTGACCTAGGTTCCCATAGAAATTTTTGTAGGATTTTTCAATTGATTTTAGTATTTTAGTTAGGACTAACTTTAGTACTAGGTTTTAGGTGATCCTAACTTACTAATTCAACTAGTTTAACTCATTTAGTTCCCTTAGATTAGGGTTTGTGCTTGGTTTGCCTTTGGTTGAGATTGAAGACAAGTTGAAGACAAGGTGAGGATGCTTGAAGTTGCTTGAAGTTTCTTGGAGCTTGGATTTATTTGTGCCTGAAGGTGTCTGATGAGGTTTAGGAGATAGGAGACCTAGGGAGAGCCTTGTAGTTAGAATGATTTCTTTCACAAATATGGAAAGCATCTTGTGCTTCCATTCCTCCCAATGACTAAAAGTCCTTCTAAGATATTCACATCCCTCCAGGAGGGATGAGTGGCTTTATCTGGGAAGTAGAACTTTGAGGGAACCAGTCTCTCATAATGATGAACCCTTACAGGCTTCCTTTGGTTGTCAGTAAGCTGTTTATCATCTTCACTCATCCTGTTAAATCAATTGTCTTCTGGTTTGAGTATCCTGAAAGATGTTAGACTTGAGTTTGAAGATGAGGACTTCATTGGAGAGTGTGGAAGAGGATGATTCCTTGAGCATTGCCATTGCAGCTGAGGCTTGAAGAGCAAGAAGAGCAAGTTGATACTTGAAGATCCAATTGAGATTGAGTGAAGAGCTGAAGCTTAAAGAATTGAAGGATGACAATGACACTTCCATGAGATTGAAGACTACTCTGAGAAGCTGAAGCTTATAGATGAAGATGAAGCCTAGTTGATACTGGTGAAGCTGAAGCTTGAAGAGCCAGAAGAACAAGTTGATGCTTGTGAAGAGGATTCAATTGAGATTGAGTGAAGAGCTGAGGCTTGAGGAATAAGGAATAAGTTGACACTTATGTTGATACACTGAGAGCCTGAAGGAATCAAGTTGATACTTGTAGAGTGAAGCCTGAAGGTAGAATTGACAGAAGAGCTGAAGCTTGAAGAAGAAGGTTAAGTTGACACTTATGTTGATGGGTTGAAACCTGGAGAAGCAAGTTGATACTTGCCAGTGAAAGATGATAGCCTTGAAGGGTGATTGAAGCTTGAGGACTGGGTTGCTGTTAGAAGAGCTGAAGCTTTGAATTGGAAGAGAGGGGTTGATCTGCCTTCTTGTCTGTTTTCTTTTCTGTATTGCTGTGACTTGTCTGACTTGCTTGATGCATTAGAATAAGTCCATATCTAGACTGACTTTAAACTAGGAGCATGATTGCACTAGAGGTTGGGTTGCTCCCTCTGCTTGTATTGTTACTGTATGGCTTTGCTTGCGGGTATTCGGTAGAGCACAGCTCCCTTGCCCATGTGGTTCATTTTGCTTGACAGCATTTTATTTTCTTTTGTATGATTACAATCACTTATATTCTGCTTGATAGCATGTTATCTTTTTTGTATGATTACTGTGATTTATATCTGGCTTGAGGTTGAGATGAGCTTGTGGAGGCTACTGCCCCACACACATTTCCTCCCTCACTTGCATTGCATGCATTTTACAGTGTTTACTGTATATCTGTTTATTGTATATCTGTTTACTGTATATCTGTTTACTGTTTAAGCTGATGCTTTATCTGTTTCTGTTTATCATTGACATGATCCCCTAGGACTCTCACTCCCTTTGATAAGGAAGTGATGATAGAACTTTAGGTTGAAACCTATGCATGATAACTTCCAGGAGTTCCCTGTTTCAAACTTCAACTATAGGATGAATCCTTGGCATGACAACAGTAGGACTTGATAGTCTCCCTCTTAGTTGAGCATGTTCTCTCTTCTCATCTCAAAACAGCTTAAGTTACAGTAATCATGAATGATTTCTTTCGTACGTTATGAGCCTTAAGATATCTGAGAAAGGATTGTTGGAGAGTTTCTTTCCAACAGTCTAGATGTTTAGTATGGCACCCTTTGGGTGACATGCGACGCATTCACTCTCAGGTCATAGTCTTTAGTGCGATTGAAATTGCAAACACAATAAAAAACACTTCTTCCGTAAAAGACAGAAAACAAACTTAAAACCTTTTTGCCCCGTGGGCCCATAACTCAAAGAAAGCTTTTCTGAAGAAAAAAGTGTCGTTAAACTTCAGCGCCAACACAAACAGGCTTTATCCCTAACTGCTGGAACTGCTGTTTAACCCTACTCAATAAAACAGATGAATCTGAATCCCCGTAATCCGTATTATCCCGAACTACGTAAGCTCTGATCTCTCATCTCTGTTGAGAGTACGTAGGCACAATACTGATGTATTGGCGAACCACCTTCCCCGTAACCTGTCGTAGGTCGAACTACGTTGACTCAGATTTCTCATTCTCTGATGAGAATACGTAGGCATAAAGTGCGACGCTTTGCCGAGTCATTTTCTTTTCTGTTTAAGCCAGCCTTGATAGGTAGATAGATAAACCAACTCGTCCAGCAAACACAACAAGCGTGGATCCCGTCGTGTACGATGGACGTGAGGGGTGCTAATACCTTCCCCTTGCGTAACCGACTCCCGAACCCAGACAATGGTTGCGATGACCTTGTCTTATACCTTTTTTCGTCAGGTTTTTCTGATCGTTTCCTTTCCTGTTCCGAGGGATAAATAACGAAAGGTGGCGACTCTTCTGTTTTGCCGACACCTTATTTTCGCGGAAGCGACAGGGGTGCGTTGAGTAAGGAAATTGCCTTGTAAATCCCATTGGGCCTGGAGAGAGGGGTGGGGATAGCAAGAGAGACTAAGGCCCAATGCTTTGTTAATTCTCATGTTCACTTCAGTTCAGAAAAAAATAAAAGAAAAGGTGCACACGCCTGGTATCGAACCAATGCTCGCTTGGTTTACACAGCCAAACTCACAAGCCTGGAGAATTCCAATTTGAAACGCTGCGTTGAAGGGGGATGGTACGTGGCGCAACAAGAGCGCTAGGATGGAGAGACCAAGTCAATGTTTCAACGCGAATGGATGGTGAAGATTTCATCTTCTCCATTTTAAACCTGCAACCTGCGCGCGCGAAGCAAATCGCCGGTGGCTTTTCCGGCCACCCTGACACAACCCTAACTTCCTCTACAGACCACCATTCGCCACGATCCATACATGAATCTTGTCCAGAATTTCACCAGCAATCTAACCATACCATTTATTCACTCTAAAAACGCATGAATCTTGAAATCACAATCTCAACCGAAAATGGAATTAACCTTAAATTGTCTCTAATCATGCAATTGATCATCCTAAATCCAACTACACTTCATCCGGATCCTAACCACCTATGAAATGCTATCTAACACTGCCTAAATTACGAGTAGTCAAGAAATTCACCAACCTGTGTTTGAGCTTGCAACAGAGATGGTTCTTGCACGATTCAGCCTCCACAAAAGTGCAGATTCACTCTAAGATGCTTGATGAGGGTGATGAAATCCTCAGTTTGCTTTGATATGCTCTTGAACTCCAAAACAAAATTTCAACTTCAAGCTTCTTTATTCACTTCTCTCCAATGGATTCTCCATGAAAATGAGTACTAGAAGCTTCCAATTCTGTTCTAAATCCTATTTATGATCTGTTTCAATGGGTTGGAGGCCCAAACCAAGCCCATATGTGAATTTTGGATTTCCATTTTCCTTCCAAATTTTCAATGTGGATATGTGCCTTAAAGCTTTGTTCATACTCCAAGTTCATCCAAAATGATTCACTTAAGCCTTATGGAGTGTATTGAAGTGGTTTCCCTCCCTTGATTTCAATCTATGGAGGGTGTGGGATATGTTTCTTATTTGTGAAGCAACCTTCCAAATGGCCATGTTATGGACTTCAAATCAAAAATGTAATAATGCCAATCTCTTTAGAACATCAATTCCATTCAAATTGACTACAAATTTGACTTGAAAACATGTTATTCTCAATTGTTTTGAATTTTCTCATTTTAATTCATTAAAATGGCTTTTTTATGAACTTTCTTCTACCAATGCTTGATATAATACATATCAATGGAATCTTGATACTTAGACAGGCTAAAAACATCATTTTGAACAACTTTCATGTTGAACAAAAATTCGTTTGAGGCTTGCAAGATGGTGAAATGGACTTATGGTTCAAAATGATCTGTAATGCCCAAATACCCAAAATACCCTTGACTTGTCAAAGCCATAACTTGAGTTCTACATATCCAATCATGGACTTCTAGAACTCTATGGAAAGCTAAGAGAATAAGGAAGAACAATCATATTGACCAAAGGTTCATATGAATCATCCTTCTAGGGAAAAAGATTCATGCAAGTTGGGTAACTTTCAAGCTCCAAATTCACATGCCTCAGATGACTTGAGTTCTATGAATCCTATCAAGGACTTCTAGTACTAAAATTAAAGCTAAGCTCATGCTCTACAACAATCATGTTAGGGTCAAGATGAGATGACAATCATATCTTGAGTTAAATGGCCTGGAAGTCAGGGGTCAAGCTAGGGGATTTTACACTGTCAAGTCTTAGAAACCCTAGCCTGAAACTTCTCCAACTCTTCAATCATGATGAGTTAACCTTGAAATCATCCTTAGAACATCTCAATGTATCAATCCATGATCACATGGCTCTTGGATTAGGTCTCAACCTTCTTCAAATCATCAGTTGACTTAGGGTTGACCTAGTTAAACCCTAGCTGCACCAATCATGGCTGAGGCTTCTTAATCTTGCACAATGACCTGTCTAGGCCTCAAAGTGATCTTCAACACTTCTCATGAGCTCTCTCAAGACCTCAAGTCCAGCTTCATGGCTTCAGAATCATTTGATGGCTTTCCACAACTCCCAAGTTAGGAGGCACACACTCATGGTTTCAACTATTCTCTTTGAGGATCTTTTAACTTCTCTGACAAGGATATCAACCCTCGAACATCTGAATAAAGTTCTTAACTTGCCTCACAGTCTTGTATAGCTCTTGATTGGTAATCATACCTCTTGATCTCTTGCATACATGTCAATGAAATGCAAATGGTAATGCTAATGTGAATGAAATGAAGCATAAGCTAGGTAGAGAAAATGTTGGGAAATTTTTGGGGTGCAACAGCTGCCCCTATTCAAACAATCAAGGTAAAAGACGGTTGAATACCAACAAACCCGGAAATTTGCCAACTGCACAAGTACACGGTACTCTGATGGGGACAAATCTTCGGAAACTGAAATAATAGTTGCACGTCGACTAGCTGGAGAATACTAATCTGAATCTCCATCAGGATGATTCTCTGATTTATCTGATATCATTGCGTCCTCAAATCATCGAGGGATCACTGGTTACATGGTAACTGATGATTTGCCAACCACGCACAGGTAAACGATACTCTGATTGGTATGAACATCTTCAAAACTGAACATGATAGTTGCGCGGAAACTTGCTGGGGAATTGGTCACACGGGAATTGGTGAAGGGTCTAATCTCAAATCTCCGTCAGGATGATCATCTTATTTTGCCGTAGATCTTCATCCTCAAGTCATCAAGGGATCACTGGTTACATGGTAACTGGAAATGGATGGTTGATCCTGCCGTCAGGCATCCTGCGTCATAGCAGAAGAATTCCTTATCGTCACCTATGGACTCATCGTGTCGCTAGGCGCGTCGACAACATCTTTGTCGGACTTCATCAGTAAATCAATAAGGGATCACCGGTTACTCGGTAACTGGTGAATAATGGCTGATTCTGCCGTCGGGCATTTTGCGCCACTGCAGAAACAATTCCTTATCGTCACCTATGGACTCATTGTGTCGCTAGGCACGTTGACAACATCTTTGTCAGACTTCATCAGTAAGTCAATAAGGGATCACCAGTCATTTGGTAACTGGTGAATAATGGATGATTCTTCTGTCGGGCATTCTGCGCCACTGCAGAAACAATTCCTTATCGTCACCTATGGACTCATCGTGTCGCTAGGCACGTCGACAACATCTTTGTCGGACTTCATCAGTAAGTCAATAAGGGATCACCGGTCATTTGATAACTGGTGAATAATGGCTGATTCTACCGTTGGACATTCTGCGCCACTGCAGAAACAATTCCTTATCGTCACCTATGGACTCATCGTGTCGCTAGGCACGTCGACAACATCTTTGTCGGACTTCATCAGTAAGTCAATAAGGGATCACCGGTCATTCGGTAACTAGTGAATAATGGCTGATTCTGCCGTCGGGCATTCTGCGCCACTGCAGAAACAATTCCTTATCGTCACCTATGGACTCATCATGTCGCTAGGAACGTCGACAACACCTTTGTCGGACTTCATCAGTAAGTCAATAAGGGATCACTGGTCATTTGGTAACTGGTGATACATAGTTGATATTGCCATCAGGCATTCTGCGACGCTGCGGCAGAAGGATTCCTCAGGACTCATCAGGTCATTAGGAACTTTTTAACAATCAAGTTAATTATGCCATCGGGCATTCAAAGAGATTCTCGGGCGTCTGCCGGACTTTGTTAGCAAGTCTAAAATAGAATCCTCGGTCAATCATGAACCCAATAGGGATATCTAAACTATTGCCCTCAGGCACTCTGCATCAGCTGAGAGAGCTGCTTCGACATCATAGTTGGACTTCGTCAGTAAGTCTGGGGTTTTGGCACCGCTGCCAGACTTCAATCATCAAGTCTTCAAGGAAATTTCAACTTCTCTGTTCAAAACCTGTTGAGGATGACACATCTCCGCTGGGGATTCAGGAGAACTATCAAGTAACTCTGCTTCAGGGATCCAGAAATCATCCTGGATGAATCAACTCTGCCGGGGACTTCAAGAATCATCTTGGGCAAATAACTCCGTCGGGGACTTCAAGAATCACCCTGAGCCAATAAATCTGCTGGAGATTTCAGGAATCATCCTGAGCAAACACTCTGCCGGGGACTCTAAGCATCAACTTGAGCAACCAACTCTGCCGAGGACTCTAAGCATCAACTTGAGCAACCAACTCTGGCGAATTCACTGGGGATTTTAAGAATCATCTTAAGCAAACAACTTTGCTAGAGAATTCAAGAATCATCTTGAGCAAACCATTCTGTGGAGGAACACTTGCAAAACAAGAACGGTAGCGACCTAGCTCGTGTTTCGGATGCATATGCTTTGACAATGGCGTAATGCTCCACACGGTGGAAATGCTACGCGTTTTTAGGGTAAAGGCTATGCAATCATGCAAAAATGCTATGACCCCATCAACAAAATAAATGTTGAAGGGAGAGTCCTCCTGTCAAGGAGAAAGAACCACTCTGGTGAAGGAAGGACTCATCCTGCCGAGGAGAAGAAGTCACACCAATCTCAATTAGACTGAACCTGGGGAACCGAACTCCAGACGACTGCTGCAGGGGAATGAAGTTCTGAACCCGCTCAACTAGGCGTACGGACCACAAGCTGAGGAAAATGATGTCAATCGCAGAAATAAACTGCACGACCTTCGCGGCTAAAACTTTCCTGGAGATATAGAATCCGATGGGGAAATACAGCATCAGCTATTCAGTACTCTCTACTAGGGAGCACCAATTATGGCCTGAACGGCTTCCAAGGACTCGGCTCTCTTGAGGGACTGAAAACTTGGCTGAGGATGATAACCGGACGCTGGAATCACTCCTACCTGCCATCGAGAGTGCAACTCTGTGGGGAAGTTCAATTCCACTGGAGACTTCACTCTGAGCTACCGAGAGCTGAGCATTTGTGAATAGTCTTCTACGAGAAACTGCACCCTGACCCAATGCTGGGGAATGAATATACACTTCAGCGTATGACTCAGCTAGGGAGATGACGATCTTTCCTCAGGATGCATCAGGCTGAGGAGAATCTATCTCTGCTTGGAGAGACATATCAATGCTCTCGGTCCCATATTCAGACTCCGTGGGGAGACGCTGCTGAACTCGATGGGGAAGAAGGAATCATCCTACTTGGAAAATATGCCATGAAACGAACTCGAGATGGCTTGCCCTAGAATCTTCCGACAGCTTCTGACAATCTATGCCAACACGGAGAGGAACGATTCCTTCGCTTTCAGCTTTTGCCCCAGCCCGGTGGGATCTCTTTGGGGATGTTCCTTGAAAGGAGAATCTGCCATCTCTGCACCCTGTTATGCTTCAGCATTTTGGACCTTACGGAGATGCTTAAGGTTAATTGCCTTCAGGCTAAGGATGGCTTCGGCGCTCTCGGGGTGATCTGCCTCAGTCTTGTCATGACTTTGCCCCTCATGGGCTGATTTGTGGGGAGTAATACCCTTGGCTGTGAGAGATTCATCAAATCTCGACCTGATTACTGTTGCACCCCAAAATTTGACCAACCGGTTCCCATATCTGGTTTATGTTTCGACACATTTTGCATTCGCATTCGCATACTGCATGCATTGCATTTTTCTCAGTCAGATAGATTTTATCGGGATTGCAGCCTCGGGCGTTTCAGGCAGTTCAGGCCGGTTTGGATAAGTGTATTTTGAGAATTGGTGCTCGTTCCCTGTGTTTTCAGGCCATCTCGGTGCCCGGGTTTCGCTATGGTTGCGCAATTGTCCTCTAATCGATTTAATCGGCTTCCTGGCATTTTTAGGATTTTTCTCTTTTATTTTCTAGATTTTTAATGCATTTAATAGATTTTTTTATAGATTTATTTGTTTTTTAGATATTAAATAGGTTAGTTTTTTAATAGAGTTTAATAGATTTTTATATATAGATTTTTATAGAATTTAATAGATTTTTTAGATTTTTTAAATAGATATTTCTAGAGATTTAATAGATTGTAATAGATAATTCTGTTTCTAGATATTAAATAGATTTTTAATTGAATTTTCAATAGACTTTAAATTCTTCTCTTTTAAGAATTAATTAGGTGTTAATTGTTTCATTTTAGAAGTTAATAGGATATTAATAGGGTTAAATCTCTTTTTAGATGTTAATTGATTTAGAGTTTAGTAGATTTAATCATTTTTAGATATTAATAGAGTTTAATATAGTTTAAATCACTTTTTTTAAAATCAATTTCTTTTAAGAATTAATTAGGTGTTAATTAGCATTTTAGGAAGTTTAATTGGATTGATTAGTCTTAATTGGGACCTTTTAATCATCACTAGCATTTTAATTAGGTTAATTAGGAGTTAATGGTCCTGTTTAGTCCATTTTCGTTTTTTATTAATAGGCACTAATTGTTCAGTTTTTTAATTAGTTTTGTTTAATGGTCTCTTTTAATATGGATCAGTATTAATTGCATAATTTGAATCATAATTAATCATGTTTAGTCTTAGTCATTAATGGGCCATTTATCCAGTCCATAAAGCCCAGTTCCCGGGTCCATTTCATTGCCAAGTGTCATATAAATGCCATGCCACGCGTGCAATTCTTCTTCCGCCACCTCATTTCTGCATGGGACACGTTTCACTCCACTCACACCTTCCACACACACGCGTCTTTCATGCAGACCCCACTCCTACACGTGTCCGCCTCTCCCTCACCCTCTGCATGCAAAGCTGACACCTATCCCCTCACCAGAGCTCCTCACCGGCCGACATGCAATTGCCGGCGACCACCCTAACAGTCACCGTTGGCCACCCCAACCATCTCCGACCGTCGTAACCACCACCAGAAACACAAAATCCTCATCAACTCTCACCGTGTGTTCATCAAAAATCCACCGGATTCATCAATGTTCATCTTCTGCTCTTGCATTTCTCCAGATCTGCGCCAAAATTCCATCACGTTCTTGAGGACTTTTCCAGAAAATCATAACAAAGTTCATCAGGTTTCAAGAATCTTCATTATTATCATCCGTTCATCAATTCTCTCCAGAAAATTCTGATCAAGAAACTCATCAGATCTCCAGCGATCTTCATGGAACGTTCACCGCTCATAATCGTATTCATCAGATCCGTCAAGAATGTTCCGGATCTTCAATTGTTCACCGGATCTTCACAAAAGATCTTCGTATGTTCATCAACCTGGATTCGTGTTCATCAATTAGCATCATCACCGATCGTCAATAATCTTCAAGATCCATAGAAAGTTCATCGTTCTTCATCAACCTCCGATCAAGATTTTCAACGACGCTCGTCAACCGTTCACCACTGTTCATCATCAGATTGACAGAACACCACGGATCTCCAACATGCAACTTCGAGATCTTCTTCAAAGATCCATATATCTTCATCCTCGCTCACCAGATCTCCAGAAAATCTTCAAGAACTTGCAAGTACTCTTCAGATTGTCATCAGCCACCGAGCTAATATTCGTCAAGAATGAAGCTCCAAAGACAACGAAGAAGCTAACGGCGTTCGTAGCATAGAATCGAAAGAATTTTCATTGTGTTTATTTGTTTTGGCAGATGACGGTGAAGGAAGCATACTCGGAGAAGTTTGACGGTGGAGTATGAAAGAAGGAGGTATGGAGTTGATGAAACGAGAGAGAGAAGAGATTGGTGAGAGAACGAGAGAGACTGAGAGAGAATGGGAAGCGGCGGTGGAAGCATGAACAGTGTCCTTGGAGAATTGAGGAATTAGGGTTTTCTGAAGAGTAGAAGATACGTGGCTGGTGGATTGGGCCTTAGGCCTGTTATTGTTTTTAGCCATTAACACTCCCCGTTTTCTTTTTTCCTCCCTCCCCGTGTGTGTGTGTTGTGTGATGGGCCAAGCCCACTTACATGTTACTGGCACTCCCCGTTTTCTTGCTTTCCCCTCTCCCCTGTTTTTTGGTTGCTGTTTAGTGGGCTGGGCCCAACATTTATGTTTTTTTCTGCTGCACCCCTTATAGTTACTAATAAACCCCCCCTGTTTTTATTATTTCCTTTACTTTTCTTATTTTGTTTTAATGCATTTTATGGATTTTTTAGATAAGGTTTTCATTAAGGAAGTTAGTTTTCTTTTTAAGAAGATTTAGAAAATTGGTTTAATTTTCTTTTAAGAGATTGAGGAAGTTAGTTTAATTTCTTTTAAGAGGACATAATTGAATTTAGTTTTAATTTCCTTTTAGATATTACTTTTAATTCAGAATTTAGTATTCAATTTCCTTTTAATTTCGTCAGTATATTTTCCAGTATAGATCAATCGCCGTACTTTAGGAGTAGAATTTTATTTCCATTTATTAATGGATTTACCCCCTATTTTCTCTCCTATTTTCGTTTCCATCTGATTTTATCTTCGATTTTATTTCTGGCTGGCCGTGTGATACGATTCAATTGGAGAATGATTTTCAATATCATTTCTCTATCTTGTCTTTGACACAGATATCAATACGTTACCTCTTAGAGTTTGATTTCTCGTATAAATCGAACCATGAGGGTCTAAGCGTTATATTGGTCCTGATTCGAGCGTCATCATCAAGGATCCAGAGAGGAGAAGATTGGAATGGAGCTTGTGCGCACGTCAGGAGCCCAGGAGCTGCTTCGTCCAACATTATCATCGTCGTATTCAAGTCTTCAGGCAACCGTCGAGTGTTGTGGGCTGCATCGTCAGATACAAAGGAAATGGCCGCTGAGGAGTTTCTTCTTAGGTTCTTGCGTGTGTGTCCCGAGTTCCTTCCCGTTTAGGCGTAGGCCTGCTTCCTCTTTGTTCTCGCCCTGTGCGAGCGAAACCCCTTTTCTCTCGCGTTCAGGCGATCGAGACTCCTTCTCTTGCTCCCGTGCAATTGAGATTTGTTTTCCCGTTGAACTACGTTAGCTCTGATCTCTCGTGCCGGACGAGGGTATGTAGGCATAGGATGCCGTATCCTAGCGAGCTCCCTTTTCCCTTTTTCCCGGTTTTAGCTGTAGTAGGCTGAACTACAGCTGCTCTGATTTCTCATATCTAATGAGAATATGTAGGCATAGGATGCGATATCCTAGCGAGCACACTAACAACTAACCTTTCTGTTCTCCCGCTGCTGTGCGATCGAGACTTTCCCGCTAACGACTGACGTTTCCCTTTCTCTCGCTGCTGTGCAATCGAGACCAGACCGTAGTTCTAGTTCCCGTAGGTTCCCGTACCCTAGAACCAATTTCATCTCTCACTCCTGTGTGATCGAGAACACCCTGTCTAGCCGTCGTTAGCCTGAACTACGTAAGCTCTGATCTTCCATGCTGTGTGGAAGTACGTAGGCACAAGACGTGAAGTCTTGGCGAGCCAATTCCCTGTAGTTTCCCGAACTACGATGACTCTGACTTTCTCTCTTGAGAATACGTAGGCATAGAGTGCGACGCTCTATCGAGTCATTTTTCCTCTATTTAGATTTAGCAGCCGTAGATAGATTGTTTGCATCCTTTAGATGAACAAGCAAGCGTGGATCCCGTCGAGTACGACGGACGTGAGGGGTGATAATACCTTCCCCTCGCGTAACCGACTCCTGAATCTAGGATTTGGTTGCGATGACCATTCCTTTCCCGTTTTTGCGGTAGGTTTACTTCGAGCGTTTCCTTTCCCGCCGTTGGGATAAATAACGCACGGTGGTGACTCTTCTGTTCAGTCGGCGCCGATTTTCGCAGTAGCACCAGCTGGTGACTCTGCTGGGTATTGCGATGGTTCCTTATGCATTTGGGATCCAACGTCCCTTAAGAGAGTAAATCCTAGCGCTTGTTTGCTTGTCTATTGGGTGTTTATTTTTGTATTGCTATTATCTGTTGCTGTTGTGTTGTTGGGTGGGGGATGTTCCTTTGAGTGAGAAGCCAGACCCAAGCTTGAGTGCACCTAGAATTAGTTGTGGAAATTAGTTGGCGCATACATGCTTTGCATGCACTAGTGTCTCATGAAATCCACGCTCAGACGAGGTTCTCCCGGTTGACTTCTTTTTCAACCCTTTGGGTTGAGGGGGTTGTTGGTTTGGAGGATTGTCGACTCTGGGGACCGATCATTTGGAAGTTGGCTAAGTGAGACCTCTTCAGGATATGATGATGCCACACCTTCTGGGTATCGTATCATCAGTCTTGAAAGTCTGTGACGCCGACGACCGCATAGGATGCCGAACTTGTGTCAGTTTAGGTCCATACCCGTGAGTGGGAGGGTTTTTGCAGGAAACTTGACCTCCAGAAAACCCGGTATTTTGGTCTTCTCGTCAGAGCAAACGTACTCAGTCAGCAGCGCAACAGTATTCAGAGATTTGTTGGGGCTGTGATCCTGTATGTGCTGCATATTGCATTGCATTTGCATGAACATTATTGCATCATATTCATATCATCCTCCAGCTAGCCAGAGTCTGATCCAGCCATGTTTTGATTCTGAAGGTGATTATCCGGGGTTTGGTCTGAGCAAGTGTTGATTGGTAGAAGACGACCAGGGGGTTGAAGTAAATTGGGGCAGAATTGAGTAGTGAAGTCAGTTGAAGGTTGTTGGTAGCTACGTCAGAGAGCAACTTCCGGTTTGTTGATACCTTGTCAGGGTTCACTGTGACAACCAACCCTCTGTATGGTTCTACTTCCGAGGCAGACTTTCCGCAAGTGAACAACCTTACTGCAGACCAGTTGGTGCAACCTCCTGTTGTGGACCGAGATCGACGTGAGCCGTTTTGTTGTCCGCAACGAACGACCTCCTCCTATCAACAGTCAAGGTGTTGTTTTCCCTGTGCTGAGTATCTGAAGAGAGATCCCGGTAGCAAGGACTGAAGACCCAAGAGCCCTTGAGTTTGCTAGAAGGCTCCAAGTGTTGGAAGGACAAATTAAAGCCGTGAAAGTCAAAGATGCTGTTAACCTGAACGCCGCAGACATGTGTTTAGTTCCTGGCCTGGTGTTACCTATTAAGTTCAAAGCACCAAGATTTGAGAAGTACAGAGGAGATTGATGTCCGCAGCAACATTTAGTGATGTTCTGCCGAAGAATGACTTTGTTGGGGCAAGGCGACAAGTTGATGATTCACTGCTTTCAGGATAGTCTGACTGGGGCGTCTCTGAGTTGGTATATGCAGTTAGAGAGTAATCAGATCCGATCATGGGTGGGTTTAGCCTGAGCTTTTCTGAAGCAGTACGATTATAATATAGACATGGCTCCTAGTCGCATGCAGTTGCAAGAATTGTCTAAAAGGAACGATGAACCTTTCAGGAAGTATGTTCAGAGATGGAGAGAATTTGCTGCCAGAGTGAAGCCGCCGCTCCTAGACCGAGAGTTAATGGGCATGTTTGTAGACTCCCTGCAGGGTCCGTACTTCAAAAGAATTCTTGGAAATGCACCAAATTTCTCTGAATTGGTAAGGGCAGGAGAACGCATTGAGCGTAGCGTAAAAATTGGAAGAATTCAGAATGTTTCAAGCAGTCAGGCTAGTGAAACTGAATCCCTCTGTAGCTTCCCAACTGAAGAAGGAATTGTGATCAATGCCATCATGCCAGATGTTGGGTATTCTCGGGATGAATCGGTGAAACCTGTTGGTTCTTCATCTTCTCAGCGGTCAGTATCTTCTGTATCTCGTTATTCTGGACAGACAATTGTGCCTAGGGCACCACATTAGGAAGTTCATGTCGCTTCCCTTGCAAGTCATCGAGCTCGTGGCCGAGTTATCAGAAACAGCGTCAGAATCAGAACAGGCCTCGTAACAACTTGGAACGAAGGAATGCTCCTTCCCACCCAGTGTCTATGCCGTATAGCCAGCTGCTGTCATCTGTGATCCAGAATTCTTTGGTGGAACCTAAAGCTCTTAAGCCTGTTCCAGAGCCTTACCCTCATGGGTACAATCCCCACGCTCAGTGTGGTTACCATGGCGGACCCCCGAGACATTCAACTGAAAATTGTAAAGCTTCTCAGGCGAAAGTACAATAGTTAATCGACCAAGATTGCATTTCCTTTCCAGAAGGAGTTTTGTTTGTTCACGCCAACCTCTCAGCTGTCTAAGCTCGTAGATTCAAAGGGTCCTTTTCAAGAAGCAAGTGGTCCAGACAGGCAGACGCCCTCAGCATTGGCAGTCCTCAGGCTTTTATCATTTGCATTTGTAGTTTCTTTTCTGTTAGTTACTACTTGTTGTTACATTGTTTGTTTCGAATGGTAATGTTGATAAAGTGACTATGTATTTTTCTGAATTAATCATGTCGTTGTCACTCATTTACTGCATTGCACTAACACTTGCATGTTATTCACTCCACTTTATCACTATGATTAGTAAAGATTGGAGGGAGGATGACGAAACTGAATACTCATAACCGATGATCGTATGCTTTTAGATAAAACCTTGCCGATGACGTACAAGGCATTGTTTCAAATCCCCTAAACACTGGAGATATAAGGAGTTAATCCCTTGTTAACCACTTCGAGCCAGGAAGTAGAAGTTTTTTCGGACTTTTAAACCCTCTCTTAACCCGGGGCAGGGTAGGTGTCAGTTAGCTTGATCGAGCGTTCAAGTCTTATAGAGGAGTGTTGCCTTTCGAGGACCAATCACATCTTGTTTTTCCTAGAGGTCGTACCTCGTCAACCACAATGGTTAAACCTCACCAATCAGGAGTGAGACAGTTGCAATCCTTTTAGAGCAATCAGGACAACCAGTGTCGCACGACTTGTTCCAAGAAAGAAATAAGAAAGCCCGCTAAGTAAAAAGATAAAGAAAAAGCTGGAAAGCTAATACTTAGGCAAAAATCAGGGCATCCCACTGGACTTCAAGAGAAAAATTGAAAAGAACTCAAAAGGGGTCAGTCCAGGCAAAAATTATGGAATCAAAAGAATGGAAAAGAAAGGATATAAAAAGAAAAACATCCTCGAACAAGGACAAAGTTGTGTGGATACAGACACCGAAGACGGGAAAGGAGTAACTGTCACTCCGAAAAACCTTGTGAATTCTTTAACCACTGTTCCTACTATTCAACATACCTCTCGAAGAGGCGAGCGCTCGAGCCAAGTTAACTGAACTTTAGGATCGGAGATCATCACGTAGAAGGGGTGGGTACAAATCATAATTTGAGCCAAATATCCTTTGTTTCACGAACCGTGAACCCGACCACGATACAACCCTTAAAAGACCTAATTGAGGCAGGGTGTATTCTGAAAGCGCATTACGATAAGGTTGAGTAACCTGACTCCCTCTTGATTTGCTAGTCATATCCTTGTCGTATTTTTCACTGATCACATAAGCACTAAGTTTGAACTTTGGTTCATTCGTCACTCACAATCATGACACGTAAATGAGTGACAGCATAATTTTTTTTCAAAATCTGCATGAACACTGCATTAAAATTACTATTCAGGAATGAACAATTTTATTTGCAGGTCGGTAGTTGACAGGAAAGAAATTCCAACAGGGAATAATCGAACACGACTGAATAATTCAACAGTCTGGACCAGAATGGTGTATGTTGTGAAATCCCGCGAATCCGGGGCATTGACTTTCAGTGAGTTCAGAATCAGTGGGTCAGAGGACAAGTCCCGAAGCATCGGTTGATTACGGGGCAGTTTACTTGAGAAGCAGTTGATCAGAAGCGAATCTTCTCGAGAGCCAATCAGGGGCAATCATCCAGAATGCATCGATTTGAGGATAGATTCTTCCAGTGTTTGATCAGGGCAGGTTAAGTCGCTCAACGCTCGTTCAGGGGAAAGTCACTTCAGAGATAGTGAAAGTCACTATGTTGATAGTTGTTTAATTGAGGTTGAATCCTTTTGTCGTACAAACACCGGGGCAAGCCATCGCAGGGTCGTATTGTAGCAAGTTGCTCTCGGTTCGGAGTGGGTTTTCCCAAGAGTCAGATTAGGACAAAGTCATTGCAGACAGGGGGATGCCATCCTAAGAGCGCAGAAGTTATTCTTTATTCGAGAGGCATTTGATTTCAAGTATCTCTCTGAAGTTCAGAATGCTAGGGCAGTTCATATCAAACCATCAGGGTACAGATTTTCAGACTATCCCACAGAGGTTCCCACAGGCCGGGGTATAACAGAGGCGAAAGAATTGTTCTTCTTCGTGTCATCAGATTTACTCAGAGCTACTCGAGCAAATTCAGCCAATTTTCAAGTTTAAGACGAATGTCGGGAAATCGTGACCCTTCGACTAGAAACCGTGAATTCAGACAGGATATTGTCCAGCATCAGGCGTATATGACCCATATCAAAACCCAACACTTAATGGTACGCAGGAAGACCCCGTCTGTTTTCCCTAGCAAAAGTCCAATCGTCATTGGCACGGATAAGCAATTCCCAGCAGAAGTCCAATCATACTTGGCACGTTCGGTTATCCCCCAGTAAAGTCATACATCCGAGAATTCGTTAATCTGGGGCAATTAGGTCGAGATTTGGAAAATCTCTTGCGGCTATGGGCACTGCTCCACGAATCAATCGGTCAGGGGCAAAAGATTATTGCAAGACCGGGGCAGATCACCCCAAGAACAAAAGATTTTGTTGGGACATCCTTTTGGGTTTGACGTGCAGAAACAGTTCAGATCTAACCGTCAGGGTACAGAGATCGAAGAGTCCTTATCAGAAGGTTGGTGCCGATTCAGGGACGAAGTGTTCAGACTGGGGCATGTTGGTATTTTTGGGGGAAAATTTCCGAGAAGGTGGATGGAACTCATGTTTCCCTCGCCGGAGGCTCGTGGCGAAAGACTCGACTTCGTTTGATGCTAATCCCCATGCAGGTTGCGCCTCACCCCAGGAGTTGAAATGTTGTTATCCCTTACCGAAGAGGGATCACTCTCCCCAGCTAGTCGCAACTTACCTCCTTACAGGGTATCCCCAGCAAGACAGAACCAGTGTCTCATGCAGAGTTTGTACTCCCCAGAGAGTCGAGGATGTGCGCGTTCAATCCCCAACTGGGAGGATTTCCATGGCGTACGACCAAGATAGTAAGTTCAGAAAGGAGTATCCCTACCGAGGATGGTTTTCTTCTTCCCCGCAGGTCGTCATGCCTTCGTCAGGATGATTATCCCCAACGGAGTAGTAGTTTCGAGTTCGTAAACTGTGCCCATACAGTTGTCTCCTAGAAGGGTTGCTTCTCTCCTAGTTGAGTTAGTCTTCCCAGCAGGTGTTATTATTTCCTCCAGTGGAAATCGATGTGTAATCTCTCCCCGGCAGAGTGGGCTGTATCTCCGGCATTTATTTTGCCAGAATATTTCGCGATATCTGTTCATCCCCAACAGGGTGGTGTTTGTCCTCAACAGCCGTGTTGATAAAGCAAGCTTATCAGAGCTCCCCAGCAGTCTGAACCTGAATTTGCATTTGCATACATTATCATGTTTGCATCTACCCAAAAAACGCGGAGCATTTCCATGCCATATGGAGCATTACGCTATTGCCAAACATACGCATTTTGAAACATAAATCAGGTTGGTCAACCTTTTGGCTTTTCAGGTGTGTTTCTCAACGGGAGTACGGGGTTCTATCTCAGAGCTATTACCAGACGATCGAGGTCTCACCGTGAGACATGTGATGATGTAGTTCTTATCATTTCCCACAAAGTTACTGGCTGAAGTTTCTCTTTCCGACCAGCGGAGTGTTTTCTTCAGGTTTGCTATTGCGGCAGCATTTCAGGGTTTCATGAATCAAAATTCAGAAGTGGTCACTTGTTGTCGGAACGGGTGTCGGGCAGTTATTTTCAGAATATTCCCAGTGGAGTAAGCTACTACCGCGAACAGGCTAGGAAGCTATATCCAATGTTATCTTTTCCCGTAAGAATCAGGCGGATGAACTTTCCTGTAAGTATCAGGCAAATGTGTTATTTCTTTTCCCGTAAGAATCAGGCGGATGAACTTTCCTGTAAGTATCAGGAAGATGAGTTATATTTTCCCGTAAGAATCAGGCGGATGAACTTTCCTGTAAGTATCAGGCAGATGAGTTATATTTTCCCGTAAGAATCAGGCGGATGAACTTTCCTGTAAGTATCAGGCAGATGTGTTATGTCTTCCCGTATGAATCAGGCGGATGAACTTTCTTGTATGTATCAGGCAGATGTGTTACGATTTTCCCATAAGGATCAGGCGGAAGAACTTTCCTGTATGTATCACGCAGATGTGTTGTATTTTCCTGTATGTATCAGGAAGATGTGTTGTATTTTCCTGTATGAACCAGGAAGATGAGTTATGTTTCCCGTAAGAATCAGGCGGATGAACTTTCCTGTAAGTATCAGGAAGATGTGTTACGATTTTCCCGTAAGGATCAGGCGGAAGAACTTTCCTGTAAGTATCAGGAAGATGTGTTACGATTTTCCCGTAAGGATCAGGCGGAAGAACTTTCCTGTATGTATCAGGCAGATGTGTTGTATTTTCCTGTATGTATCAGGCAGATGTGTTGTATTTTCCTGTATGAACCAGGAAGATGAGTTATGTTTCCCGTATGAAGCAGGCGGAAGAACTTTCCTGTAAGTATCAGGCAGATGAGTTATGTTTCACGTATGAAGCAGGCGGAAGAACTTTCCTGTAAGTATCAGGCAGATGAGTTATGTTTCCCGTATGAAGCAGGCGGAAGAACTTTCCTGTATGTATCAGGCAGACGTGTTGTCTTTTCCCGTATGAAGCAGGCGGGTGAATGTTCCGGTATCCAGATAGATAATTCTCCCCGGATAGCCAGAGTATGTGAGTTGTGTTCCGATGTTTGAAAAAAGTATTTTTCCCAAGGAAGTCGCCGTGATTTCCTCGTGTTACTATCCCCAGTAGAGTCCTCCTCAAAGTCATTTGTGGATGGGACCAACGGATTTGGCTACTGCAGAGGTAGGCAGAGAAACGATATTCAGATAATTTTCCCGTACGAAGCAGGCGGATGGATTTTCCTATAATCAGGCAGACGACTTTTCCCGTATGAAGCAGGCGGATGGATTTTCCTGTAATCAGGCAGACGACTTTTCCCGTATGAAGCAGGCGGATGAATTTTCCTGTAATCAGGCAGACGACTTTTCCCGTACGAAGCAGGCAGATGGGTTTTCCTGTAATCAGGCAGATGACTTTTCCCGTATGGAGCAGGCGAATGAATCTCTCGTATTCAGGCAGATGGCTTTCCCATGATAGACATAGCATGTGTCTCAGGATAAGACAGAATGTGTTCAGATATTTGACAGAACTATTTCCCCAGCGAGGTCGTCAGGATTTCTCTGTGTCGACAGAATGTGGACAAAGTTCTATCCCCGAAATGATATAATCTTTTTCAGGCTGATGAAAATAATCCCCAACACGGTCGCTAATTGATCAGTTTGTTGCCGTAACAACCAGATCCAGCCAGCGGATGGTGTTGTCCAAGCAGTTGGTGCAGTTTATTTCTGCGGTTGGCAAATTTCCGGGTTCTTAGTATTCAACCGTCTCGTACCTCGAATGTTTGAAGGTCGTTCGCTCTTCACCCAGTCGGGTCCAAGCCGCTTGAATAGGGGCAACTGTTGCACCCCAAAATTTGACCAACCGGTTCCCATATTTGGTTTATGTTTCGACGCATTTTGCATTCGCATTCGCATACTGCATGCATTGCATTTTTCTCAGTCAGATCGATTTTATCGGGATTGCAGCCCCGGGCGTTTCAGGCAGTTCAGGCCAGTTTGGATAAGTGTATTTTGAGAATTGGTGCTCGTTCCTTGTGTTTTCAGGCCATCTCGGTGCCCGGGTTTCGCTATGGTTGCGCAATTGTCCTCTAATCGATTTAATCGGCTTCCTGGCATTTTTAGGATTTTTCTCTTTTATTTTCTAGATTTTTAATGCATTTAATAGATTTTTTTATATATTTATTTGTTTTTTATATATTAAATAGGTTAGTTTTTTAATAGAGTTTAATAGATTTTTATAGAATTTAATAGATTTTTTAGATTTTTTAAATAGATATTTCTAGAGATTTAATAGATTGTAATAGATAATTCTGTTTCTAGATATTAAATAGATTTTTAATTGAATTTTCAATAGACTTTAAATTCTTCTCTTTTAAGAATTAATTAGGTGTTAATTGTTTCATTTTAGAAGTTAATAGGAATTTAATAGGGTTAAATCTCTTTTTAGATGTTAATTGATTTAGAGTTTAGTGGATTTAATCATTTTTAGATATTAATAGAGTTTAATATAGTTTAAATCACTTTTTTTTTAAATCAATTTCTTTTAAGAATTAATTAGGTGTTAATTAGCATTTTAGGAAGTTTAATTGGATTGATTAGTCTTAATTGGGACTGTAATACCCAAATTTTTACCCCTAAGATCCCACATTTCATTTTCATTTTTTGCATACACAAAGAAGATCATACTTTTTGGTTCTTTCACCCTTGTGTTTCTTATTTACTTTATGTTTGTTTCTGCTTACTAACCTCTAACCAAAATACCAAAAATATTTTGCAATTTTTGTTTGTTTCTTCTTCTCTATGTGTTTAGGGTTTTGCAAGGAGGTTGATAACCAAGGACATTCATTCAAGTTTAAATCAGATGGACGTTTGACCTCATCTTGGTCAAACTATCAAGGGTTTGCTTCAACTGTGAATTACCCGTGGTGGTAGGATATTTTCTCAGCAAATGTGTTTGTTCACGGTCAATTTGTTTTGTGTTGAAATTCATTGGTTTATCAAAGCAGTGTTCTATGAGAAGTTTGGTCCAGAAATCCAGAGAATTATGTCAAAGATCAAAATGGAAGGTGCAAGTAATGTCCTGGTACATGAGTAGTTGTGTTCATTTTTATCAGAGGTGAAGGTGGAGAATATGGCATGGAAAGTTGATGCTGGAAGTAGATCTATTGATTTAGAGCTGACTACATTATCAAGTGCCAATCATATCAAAATGACTCCAAGTAATGCATGCCTATGTGGATTCTTTTGACTTTCAAGAGATGGAGTTTGATGAGGCAATCAGGATGTTTCTTCAAGGCTTTAGACTGCCTGGTGAGACTTCCATTGCATCTACAATTTCATACCTTGATAATGCATTTGTTCAAGCTATGGAGATTCACAGCTCATAAAGCTAAATTTACAGCCTGATGCAAAAAGTTGTTATGTGGAAGTCTTGGAAAGGTATGTCAATTTGGGGCCCATTGTTGACTTCTGTGTGGTAGACCTTGAAAGGCAAGGCCAAGGTCAGGTTGTGATTTGTTCTAGAGCTGAAGAATATGCAGCTGAAACCAGAGGCTCTAAATGCTTTAAAATTGCCAGTGAAGGTTAAAGCAGGTTTTCTTGGATCAGTGAAACTTAAGGTTCCATGGAGTAGGCTTGGCCAAGATCCTGTTTTAGTATATTTGGATCGTATTTTCTTATTAGCTGAACCTGCAACACAAGTTGAGGGATGTAGTGAAGATGCTGTCCAAGAAGCTAAGAAGAGCCTAATACAGGAGACGGAATTGAAACTGTGGGAGAAGTCACAACAAGTACGATCAGAAATGAATAAGTCATGGTTGGGATCCCTCATCAGCACCATAATTGGAAATTTGAAGCTTTAAATTTCTAATGTTCACATCAGATATGAGGACGGTGAGAGCAATCCAGGGCACCCATTCGCAGCTGGTGTTAGTCCAGACAAACTCTCGGCTGTGACAGTTGATGATAGTGGGAAAGAGACTTTTATTACCGGAGGTGCACTAGATCGCATTCAGAAGTGTGTTGAACTTGATCGGCTTGCAGTTTATTTAGATTCAGATATTATTCCATGGCATGTTGATAAAGCATGGGAAGATTTGCTTCCTTCAGAATGGTTTCAGATATTTAATTTTGGAACTAAAGATGGGAAACCAGCGGGTACTTTATCGCGAAAACACTCATATGTTCTGCAGCCGGTAACTGGGAAAGCAAAGTACTCAAAGCTGCATTCGAGTGAAGTTGCTGATAGCAAACAACCATTGCAGACAACTGTTGTGAATTTGGATGATGTTACAATCAGCTTATCTAAGGATGGATACAGAGATATGATGAAATTAGCAGACAACTTTGCTACATTTAACCAACGTCTAAAGTATGCTCATTTTCGTCCACTAGTGCCAGTAAAAGCTGATTCCAGGTCTTGGTGGAAGTATGCTTACATAGCTGTATCCGATCAGATGAAAAAGGCAAGTGGAAAAATGTCATGGGAGCAAGTTTTAAGATACACAAGGTTGCAGAAGAGATATATTTCTCTCTATGCTTCACTGCTAAGTCTGTTGACATCACAAAAGAAAGGACTTTGGCATCTGACCTGAGTGTTCACAGCAGCACCCCCATACTCGCCAGAGATGCAAGGACTGCACAAAATTTTGGTAATTCTCAAATGTTTTCAATGAAGTCTACTGACAAGGATAATTCCATAGCTGTCCCAAGTGGTGGTGGTCAGTATCCTTCTGTAGTAAATCAAGAAAAGAATACTTTCGCAAACAATGCCCACTTGAGATTATTAATCTCCACCCAAGCAGGGATGTTGCCGTTATTGACTTCTCATACAAGTTTGGTAACGATATGGTCAATGTCAAGCTTCGACTACCAGCTGTCCTAAATAAATTTCTTCAGCCTATAACTATATCTCCAGAAGAATTTTTCCCACAGTGGAGATCACTTCCTGGACCACCTTTGAAGCTTCAAGAAGTTGTTAGAGGCGTTAAACCACTTCCACTGCTTGAAATGGCAAACTTATTCAATAGTTTCCACTTGATAGTTTGCCCAGGGCTTGATCCCAATCCAAACAATATTGTTGCAAGTACACCATTTTATTCAGAAAGTACAAGGGCAATGCTCTGTTTGGTAAGAGTTGAAACAGACCCAGCAGATAGAACCCAGTTACAAATGACAATGATAAATGTGGCCCTACTAGATAGCCGTGCTAAGGAAGCAACCCGTCGGCGAGATGAAGCTGCACATGAGCTCTTGCTAATTCAAACATCAATATCAACCTTGTGGCAAGAAAGGCAGCAGACCAGGAGACAGAAAATGGAAGTCCTCTGCTGGTTGGAACGGTGGAAAATTCGTGGGCAAATCAGAGCAGCACAATGGAGTCATTGTTCTTGAAACATCATCTTTTCCAAAGGCCATTGATAACTATTCTTCATATCTTCATTATATCGGCAATCTCACTTCTGTTGCACAGCAACATGATAAAAGCATAATTCAGGATGTCAATGGGCTATCAGTGATTATTCATAGGTCACTCCGAGACTTATTGTGTCAGTTTCCAAGTGTGGAAGTCATAATCAAGATTGAAGAGTTGAAAGCGGCATTAACAAATAAAGAGTATGAGATTATTACAGAGTGTTCTATATCAAACTTTTCAGAAGTTCCACATATTCCTTCATTGCCGAATTAATATTCCTCTATGGTATTAAATGATGCAACTGGAGATATTGTACCCGAGGTTGCAAATGGTGATACTTCAGGGACCACAGTTGTTGAGTCCTCTACTCTTCTGAAAATTTGTGTGTCAATAAATCTGGTTGAGTTGAGGTGCATCTCTGACCACCGTACAAGTCAGCAGTGCATGGCTACTCTAAAATCCAGTACAACAAGTATTATTGTTAGTATAATCAAAGATGTTGGAGCTAATGTTATCATGATATCTCAGGCTAGTAGTGAGCATTCTATATGATTTGTTGTTCCCTAGACGAAAGTAAAAGCTGTTGCACTTCGCAAGCAGCTTGAACTTGAGAAAGACAGGAAATCTTCTGCTGGCGGAAGGAATCATTCAGAGGCGGCTTGTAAAGGCTATGGAAGACATCATGGTTAAATATGATGGGACAGTTAGGAATTCTTTGGGAGAGGTTCCCTTTGATTTTAAAGAAGTTCTTGACAACACTGTAGTTGCTGCGGTGTCTCATTCTTCAAAGCTGGTTCGGATTGAGGCTGCTTTAGCATTACGTGCAATGGCTGAAGTTGATCCAACTTGTGTCAGTGGTTTAACTTCATATGGGGTGACCAATCTTACTGCTTTAAGAGAGAGTGTTTCTTTTGAAAAGGGTAGCAATTTGCAGTGAGCTTGATTCCTTGCACGGGCAGGCTACTGTCTTGGCTGCTTTAGTCTCTATTTCACCAAAATTACCTCTTGGTTACCCAGCAAGGCTTCCAGATTAGTGTTCGAGGTTTCAAAGAAAATGCTGATAGAATATAGCCACAATCCGTTAGCAGCAACAGTTGAAAAAGAAGCTGGATGGTTGCTTTTATCATCTTTATTGGTTTCTTTACCTAAGGAGGAGCTTGAAGAGGATGTCTTTGATATTCTAGCACTGTGGGATACACTCTTTACAGGGAATCCAGAAAATGAAGTTACGAACACTGATGATTTAATGTCAAGGATATATGTATGGTCTGCAGCTGTTCATGCACTTACAGCATTTATAAAATGCTTTATATCTCCTGATGTTATGAATGACGGAGTTCTACTTCAGCCATCAATCAATGTGAGCCATTAACCAAGCCATATTCACAAGCTGAAACAAAAAAATAATAGCATATGAGCCAGCTGAAAAATAATCCACGTCACCCAAGTGAGCTGAAAAAGTGAAAAAGAAAGAATAACACGTGATGAGCTACAAATGTGAAAGCAAAAACGGCATGAAAAAATAT
The DNA here is from genome assembly GCA_963859935.3 of Lathyrus sativus. NCBI lineage: Eukaryota > Viridiplantae > Streptophyta > Magnoliopsida > Fabales > Fabaceae > Lathyrus > Lathyrus sativus. The sequence goes on along the minus strand of OZ012736.1, from coordinate 413,025,907 downwards.
CACAACAAGTCACACATAACTTGCAACAACCAAAACGCACAGAAAATTGCAAAACGGAAAATCACTCTCCCTCACTCTCAATCTATAAATACCACACATACCTCATTCATTTCTTCAAGCTTGAAAAGCCAGAAAACTTCTGCAGAAATATCACCCCAACCTCTAATTTTCTTCAAGCTTCAATCCTCTTCACCTCTCATACTTTCTTCTTTCATCAAAACCATTTCATACTATATTCACTCTTCACTTTTTTTCCTTCCAAATTAACCTCAAACAGAGACCAGTTTCGAACTACAATTCATTCAGAAGAAGAAGAGAAGCAAGAAGAAGTTTGGATTGATTGTTGCTCCTGAGTTTGAAGGTAGTTTGAGCTTCATCGTCATTTCCGATCCGTTACTTTTTGTGGTGTTTCTTTGAATTGTTGGTACTATTGTGAAGAGCTCTTGATTCCGATCACAACCGTGCTGGTTTCGCATCCCGCCGCTTTGATTTGAGTAAGCGTTGAAGCTCCCATGGCCATGAACAGTGTCGCGTGAGATATGAAGAAGAAGTCTGATTTGTTTTTTTTCTTTCTCTTTTTTCCTTTCCATTTGTTTTTATTTCAATTTTCTTTTCTTTTTTTTAATTTCTTTTTTTGAATTTGGACGTGGAGTTTTCCACTTTTCCTTTTCTTACTAGTTTTATTAATAATATTTTTAGAAAAAGTTCTTAAAAAAATTATTTAAAAATATTTTAATTTGGATTAATTGTTGGTTTGTTTTGGATCCTAAATTTTGATAAAATTTCATCAATATCAATGGACTTTGGGTGTCGATTTTATCCACCAAGAGAGGTGATTGATATTGATGATAATTTAATCGATTTAAGATTCAAATTGAAATTTCTTTTCATTTTAATTCTTTTTCTTCTTCTTTTTATTTTTGATCAATGAAATCCATGGATCATAGATTGTTGATTATCAAGGTTGTTTAATCTTCATTATTTCAAATCTATGGACGAATAATCATTGAGATAATTCTCCTTACTTTGGAATAGTGATAGATTACCTTTGATTAATTAATTAAAAATCTTGATTGTGATGAGATCACTACCTCTTTTCTTTTTGTGTGGCATGTTTTAGGAGAGTGATTTACATATCATTTCTCTAACATGTATTAACACTAACATTTTATTGACCGGCCTCAGATAGTCGTGGTTTCTACATAAACCCGATTACGATTGCTTAACATAGCGCTAAAGTGTCCCTTAATCGGAAAATGATCATTCGTGGCTCAAACTTACGTTTAAAAGTCCAAGTATGATTAGTTGCTTGTCTTAACTCCAATACCTATGAAAATCATTGTTAGGAGGCTTTGATTCTATCAATCCTCTAATGCATTTTCATTAATCTTGGTCTAAGTGCAAGAATTAATCATCATTGATCATACATTCTAACCACTAACCACTAATTCACTAACAATATCCTTGTTTAATTTTGTTTATATTCTCTTCTTACTCCTTATTTCTTACTTTTATGCTTCCATTTTATCATTTTATATCATATCTTTGTTTATGTTTATATCATTTCTCTTTTGTCCACTTGGACCATACTTTGTTCAAAACACTAATAAAGGATAAAACATCTAAAAAATTTGGTGCTATTAACTTTGTGGTTATACTCTTGGACCATTCTTAGACCTTGGACTTCATGGACCTCTGGACTTAGAATTAGGGCTCTCATTCCTATGCTTGGAGTATTGTGGATCTTAGCCTTTATTTGGCTCGCTCATTAGCTTATGCTTTAAATCGGATGGAATTCTTTTTTGCTTGCTATGGAGTGTGCTACAAGTCGGTTAGATCTTTCTTACCTCTGGATCTTATTTTGGTTTTCTAGGATAGTCACTTCATCTCTTCCCCTTCTTAAATTTTCAAAACTTTCTCCCTCTTTCAAAAACTTTCTTGGTTTCAAACTTCAAAACCGCTTTCGCAATAAAACCTTGACTTTCGTCAAGTGATTTTTAAACTTTGTTTTTTTCTTAATAAAAGTCAATCAATGTTAATCATGCTTTGACCAATTTCAAAAGACATAAAAAATACAAAAACTCATCAACTCTTTTTGTGCCTTTATGCACTTTTTCACTTTAAAACTTTTCATAAAGTTTAGACATGATTCATTTCTATAGTTGAGATGTAAATCTCCTATTCTCCATATTATTAAGACTTTGACATTTTCCACGTTGATGTTGAGTGATAGTCTTGTTGATAATCCAAGCAAATCCTCCATCTCTATGTGACGCAGATGTTGTCTTAATACTCATGGGTGGATAGTCGCAGTTTTCTCCTTGAAATGACGACTTGTCTTTACATCTAAAATCAATCAAAACCAACATTTTTGTCATTTGTACCACGAACTACGGGGTTTTGATTCCATATTGCACTTTATGGGTACGTAGGCATGAGACGATAAGTCTCTCCAAACACAAAAATCTAAAAAAAATATTCTCTTCTCATCTCCCCAATCTCTTTTCAAACAAGCCACTTTCAAACCAAAAAGCGTAAATATTTCAAAGGGCTCCTATAGAGTACTATAGACGTTTTGGGTGCTAACACCTTCCCATTGCGTAACCAACCCCCTTACCCCGATCTCTGCCTCGTGTTCTTATTTTAGAACTCTTTGGTTTTGTTCGCTCTTTTTCCTTTCCTTTATTTGGATAAAATAAAAGTGCGGTGGCGACTCTTGTTTTCTTTGAGTTAAGTTAGTCAATAACTTACACTCACAATTTTTACCGCTACAGAAAAGTGGCGACTCTGCTGGGGACTCCAACGGTTCCTAGTGGGTTTCGCCTACTTTGATTTATTTATCGCTTTCTGTTTGACTTGTTTGTTATTGTTTGTTCTGTTTTGGTGCCTGGTAATCTGTGTGGTGAGATAAGTCCTAACCCGGACTTGAGTGCACTTATGATAGGAGGGTGGTATAGTCTTGTTGGCTTACGTGGAGTAGTCCTTACTAAGCTGACTTGAGATCCCCCGCTCGGTGGAGGCCCCTTTGGAAATTACTGATGTCTTACGAGTAGTCGTAATTGATATTACTTTTTCCGACTGGGAGCCTAAGAAGCTGAGGACCTTAGAACCCTTTAACCCATCTTGGCCTTATTAGGACGTGGTGCGGTGGCTGTTCAGGTGTAGACTTGAATTAGTCGTTACGCGATACCACACTCAGATGAGTTTCTCTTGAGAATATTGTTGGCCAACGAGTAGTCGTTTAAGCCGATAATATCCAAAAGATGGAATTATGATTCTGGGAACTTTTTAGAACCTTGTTCTACAGGTGATGATATAACCTTAGTACATACCATTGTGAGTGGTTCTTACCTTTGGCTCCATGCTCGCGCCGAACCTTTGAACCTGTGTGCTTTGTATGTCTTGTTTGTGGGTGTTGCATCTTGCATCTATTCATTCATGAGCATTTCTTTTCTCAGTTTGCAAGGAACTCAGAGATTTCTTTTTGCAAATATCGCAAAAAAAAAATTTTTTTTTTTAGAATCATGGATATTGAAAGAAGTAACACTAAGAAGTACATTTTCACGAGTTTTGACTTACAAGAGTTGAGAAAGCTTGGATCTTTGGTATCTAGTCCTGTAGATTTCAAATGTTGTTTAGGAAACTGTTGATTATTCTGAGGACTGATGTTGAAGAGGGGATTCTTAATACCTTGGTCCAGTTCTACGATCTGTTGCATCGTTGATTTATTTTCCCAGATTATCAACTATTGCCAACTTTAGAGGAGTATGCCTATCTTATGGGTGTGTAAGTCTTCATTGAGTTTCTTGAGCGACGTGTCATGAAGAGATCAAGGGAACCAGAGGATTTATTTTCCTCTAGCATATCATCATCTGCTCATCTTCCTACCTCCGGTTCTTGGAAGGGTATTGTGAATCGACTCGTGAAAGAGAAAGACACCATGAAGATCAGCTATGTAAGATAAATCAAGAGGCTTCACAAGAAGTATCAGCTCAGAGTTGGGTCATTTTCAGACACGATTCCTTAGAACTAGATTTCATTCTCTCTTGTGTTGTAAGATTGATGAAACTGTACTTCAAAGCTGTAATTCTTTCAATATTAATGAAATGAGATTTTTGGTATATCCAGTGTGTTATCTTAATGTAATGTTTGCAAACTGCTTTATAGTTCCTTGAAAACTTGCATTTGCATTTGCACATCAAGCATCATTCTGCATTGTATCTTGCCTTTCCCGGGTGTCTTATTTACTTCTTGTTCTTGGTCTTTGTTCAGACAAGTTATCACATCACTACAATACTCGAGCTAAAGATGGATCAGTTGCAACGAGAGAATCGCGAGCTTCGCGAGGAATTGGCTACTTTGAGGGATGGTATGGAAAGGATCTCTACTTTGGTTGAAACTCTGGTTGTTGCTCAGAATCAACTTTCTCCTCATGTTTCTCAGACTCCACTACAAAAGACTGTGATTTCTGAAATTATTTCAACACTCAATTCTATGGCTCTCATTAGCGCTTCCAGTCATGTTACCGAGACGTGTCTCGAAGAAGATGTCCGGAAAGGATGGTTGACCAAAGAAAGTGGTCCTTCTAACAGTTCTAAGAAGTATGGAAATGGTTTTTCCAAGAAGAAAGAACAAGCTGCTAACGCTATTTCGCAAGAAAAGCGTAGAAGATCTCGTAACCAAAGTAAGCAACAACATACACAACAGAAGATTGATCAGCAAAGTTGTGTTCAAAAGCAAATGCAGTTTGATCCGATTTCGATGTCGTATGCAGAATTATTTCCTGTCTTGATACAGAAGAATCTTGTGAAGACCAAATCTCCTCCTGCTGTTCCAAAAGATATTCCATGGTGGTATAAACCAGACGCTCGTTGTGCTTTCCATCAGGGTGCACCGGGGCATGGTCTTGAAGATTGTTTTCCTTTGAAACATGAAGTGCAAAGACTAGTGCAAAAAGGAATTTTGTTTCTCAAAGGCACAAACGTCCAAGTCAATCTGCTACCCGAACATGGTAATGTCGCTGTAGTTGAGATGCATACTGCAACTCCGAATCATTTCAAAGAAACTCAAGTTCGTCCGCCACTTTTTGAGAAAGAATTTTTCAAAATCCAAGATGGTTCGAATGGCCAAACTAGTGGAGAAAATTTTGTTAGTGATTCTCAAGTGGGAGAAAATGTTGAGGTTGATGCAATTCAGAATTCTCCTCAGATTCTGCAAAATCCAGTCTTGAATGAACCAAAAGGAGAGACTCGCCAATTTGATTCAATCCCAATGACTTACAGTCAATTATGGTCTTATTTTTCCCGAAACTCGGTAGTGACACCCAGAAAAACCAGAGTCATGGAATCTCGTCCTCGTTGGTACAATCCAAATATCAGTTGCGTGTTTCATGATGGGGTAATGTGGCATCCGATTGAGGAGTGCAAAGTTTTCCAAGAAATGGTTCAAGAGATGATTGACGATAGGGTGTTGACTTTTGAAGGAGGAAACCCATTTTTGAATGGAACGCCTTTATGTTGATAAATCTAAAACTCGAGGAAATTCATATTGCCAGTGTTAGTAGAGTGACCTGTAGCGGTCGTGCATTTGCTTCTGTTTCTCCAAAGAAAGTTGAGGATATTCTTTCAAGCTCGGATTGAGATAGTCTCCTCAGATTATTAGTTCATTTACTGCAATTTTATTTGTAATCTCTCATGTTTGTTAATGCTTTGTTTGCTTGTAGAAACTTGTTTGATTTTGAATATTAATCATAATACAATGAGTATGTTTGTCTTGAAGAAACCCATTCGCATTCGCTCATAAATTGTTTTCCTGCATTTGCAATACCAACTTCTTGTTTGAACTCTTGGAGGGAGGATGATGAGGTGAAAACGCAAAATTTCTGGTTATATGCTTTTGAATAAGACCCTGCTGATGATGTAAGGCATTGTTTCAAATTCCCAAACATCGAAGATATAAGGAAGATAATCCCTTGTTAACCCTTTTGAGCCTCGAAGTAGGAGTTTCCTTTCTAAATGAAAAAAACCTCACATTTTAACCTGGGGCAGGGTAGTCCTCAGTTAAATTGACCAAGTGTTCAAATTTCCAAAAGGAGTGTGTACTTAAGGACCAACCATGATGGTTATCCCTCATTCCAAAAGAAAGAGACAATCACAACCCTTTTAACAAGTCAGATAAGCCAATGTCACGTGATTTGTTCAAAAGAAAAATAAAAAGCCCGCTAAGTCGTACAACTTGAAAACAAGTGACTTAGGCAAAAGTTAGGGCATCCCGCTGGACATCAAAAAATTCAAAAGAATTGGTCCAGGTAAAAATTAGGAAAAAAAATGCGAAAAGCGAAAAGAAAGGATTACAATGAAAAATCCTGAACAAATCTATGTGACTACAAAATACAAAAAGGGGGTGATTGTTATTCCCTAAAAAGCCTTATTGGTTCATAAACCATCAGTTTCATTGGATCCTCAGAGGAATGAACATTTGTGTCAAATTAGCTGAATATAGGACTGAAGAACATCACGGAGAATGGGTGGGTACAGATAAACTTTGAGCCTAAATATCTTTTTTTTTTCTTCTGAAAACCGTGAACCAGACCACATTATAACCCTCGAAAGACCTAATTGAAGCAGGGTTTATTTTGAAAGCATACTTTAACGAGATAGCGTTCCTGACTCCCATGAGTTGTGCTAAAAGACCTTTGTTGGTATTGCATGTGCATTCAAAAATCAATGTCACATCTTAACTAATGATTCGTTCACAAGTTTTTTTGCGACATGTTTTCAGTAAAAAAAAACTTCAAGATAAACATATGTAATTGCATTAGAATTATCATTCTCAGAATTAAGCATTTTTCTGCTTACATACATTATTTGACATCATGGAAGCTCACATATGCGTATCATTGATGAACATAATCTTTTGAAGCCTGAAAATCTGATGAGTAATTGGCAAATCGTTTCAAGGAATGACCATATCCAGGGGCATGTTTCTTGAAGACTTCGTTGAGCTTGAGCAAGTTTGTTTTCCCAGTTGATGCTTTCGCAGGGGCAAAGCTTGAATACTCCATTAGTAAAAGAATATGCCGATTACAGTTAATCTGGGGAAGTTACGTCGAGATTCGACGAATCTCTCAGAGTTTGAAGATATTGGGGCAGATTATCTCAAGTCCTTATAAATTCGACATTCTCCCAATTAGAGTTTGTCCTTGTTGGTGTTCTCCTCGATACAGTCTGTTGACAATCTCTCAAGCAGAGTTTGGTCTTATTGATGCATTTCTCAGTTGGGCACTAGTTCAAGCATTTTTAACTTGGATTCCCCCTGCAAAGTCTTGATTCAGATTCCTTCAATTTGAGCATGGTTCTCCTTCCCTAACCTGTTTATGATCAAGCATATTTAAGTGTGAATGTGATTGTTGGATCCCATCATGTTCTATGGTAAAATTTGATGAGGAATCTCTGACAGGTTTCTACCTCCTCCGTTATGATTCTTTGCTCTTATGGCCAATTTGAACCATATTTCTTTTCTAAGAAGTATTGATATAGCAGTCAACTGTTGGGTTTTCTCTCACCCTGTGTTGAGCTTTAAAATCCCCTGCAGGTTGACTTTTTGCTATGATGTTAACTTCTTAATTATCCCCGCAATTCCAAGTTTTTCTCTCAAGGTTGTTAGTACCCAGAGTATCATCCTTGATGATCATGTGCAGAGGATACGCATTTAAAACTACTGGTTGTGAAAGATAGGATATGACCTTCATCAGATTCTTATTCTCCTCAGTAGAGTTTGTTGATGTTCTCCTCAGCATAGTTATTTCTTGCTCCTCTGGTAGAATTTATTGGCAGCTCCCCAATAGAGTTGTGTTGATGTTTCCCCATTTGAGCTATATCGAGGTTTCTCTAGTAGGGTTTGCTGATATTCCCTTAGCAGAGTTTTGTTCCTATGGATGACCAGACAAGTATTGATCAGTTTTCCACAGCGAAGTCGTGATTCAAATCTTCTCCAGATGAGTATGTTTCCTTCATCCAGCCAGGTTATGATCAGACAGTTGAGTAGTTTGAGGACCACCTCTCCTTGATGTTAATATCCATGCGGAGATTTGTCTTTACTAATTCCTAGCAGAGGTTATGCATATTTACTTTGGATTATTCCACAAGTAGAGAACAATGTTGCTTACTTCTAAGAAGTGTTGACATAGCAGTCACATGTCGGGTTTTCTCTCACCTTGTGATTGGGTGTGGATTTAAAATCCCCCACAGTTTGACTTTTTGCTATGATGTTAACTTCTTATTCCCCGGGCAGAGTTGGAAAATTTGTGTTGCTTTGTTTTCTCCAACAGTTTTTTTCCTCGAAGCGGAATTCATATTGTTGAATTTTTGATGGTTGAAGATTGATCTCTGGGGTTTCCTCCCCAAACGATATCTTTATTTCCTCAGCGAGGTTTGAGCTTTGTAGTAGGATTTATTTTCCTTTGATGGCTCTTGTGTATCTCTTGCAGGGTTTCTGTTACTGATCCCCAACATGATCTCCAATGATATCTCTAATTTGCTGAGATAAGCCGAGTATTTCAGTGGTGTTGTGATGTTTTGTTCACCCTCTGTTCGCCTTTTTGTCTGTTTTGTCAGCATATTCATACTCATATGCATTACATGCGCATTCATTTTGGTTGAGCATAGCATGCTTTTTGTTGCATTGTGCATCTTGCATTTTTTGGTGTTTCCATTTCGTCGGTGTTGTTATCCCTGCGGAGTGCGTGTGTCCTCTCTCCATTAGAGTGTCGACCCTTAAGCAGAAAATACCTATCCTTTCTAATTCCCCACTGAGTTTATACCTCGTGGAAGATGTTTGTTTAGCTTTCCGCCCCAGCTTTTATCTGGACGAAATTGTTCCCCAGTTGAGTTATTTCCTCATTGGGTCGAGTCTTGTTTGACCGTTTCTCTCCAGTTTGTTCCTGGATTGAACTTTGGTCTCTTGCAGCGGTTATTTTGGATTTCCCTGGGCTGTGAAACCTGGATGATGAGAAGGTATTTTTGAGGATTTACTTTCCTCGGAAGGAATCTGTTATTGATTCCCATCAGAAGATGAAGATTTGATTTTCCCAACGGTGTTTTGATAACACTCTCTTGGTGATTGCTTGTGCGACTTCATGTGACAGTCTCTTTATTTGAGCAACTTGTATGTCTCCAACAAGATAAACCTCACCCCAACAAATGGTTGTCTCTTTATTTGAGAAGTTTGTTGTGTGATTTGAGCTGCCCATTGACTGGTAGCAGGTATTTCTTGTGAGTTCATTACCTAAATTTTTCTACCTAGTACTGGGTATCCGGTAATGTTTCTTCACCTTTCAAGTATGTTACCTCTATTGACTGGTAATATTTCTCACCCGTTTTGGTTGGTTATGCTTTACCCATTTGACCGGTAAAAGATAATCCTTCCTCCCGAGCTTGTTACCTTTATTTTCTGCCTAGTGATAGGTAGTAAGTAGCATTTTGCTCATCCTTTTTTGGTCAGTTATCGACATATATTTCTACCCAGTAATTGGTAGTCGGTAATCTTTCCTTGTGAGTTCATTACCCAAAATTTTCTACCTAGTACTGGGTATCCGGTAATGTTTCTTCACCCTTTTGAGTATTTTGCTCATCCTTTTTGGTCAGTTATCGACATATATTTCTACCCAGTAATCGGTAGTCGGTAATCTTTCCTTGTGAGTTCATTACCCAAATTTTCTACCTAGTACTGGGTATCCGGTAATGTTTCTTCACCCTTTTGAGTATTTTGCTCATCCTTTTTGGTCAGTTATCGACATATATTTCTACCCAGTAATCGGTAGTCGGTAATCTTTCCTTGTGAGTTCATTACCCAAATTTTCTACCTAGTACTGGGTATCCGGTAATGTTTCTTCACCCTTTTGAGTATTTTGCTCATCCTTTTTGGTCAGTTATCGACATATATTTCTACCCAGTAATCGGTAGTCGGTAATCTTTCCTTGTGAGTTCATTACCCAAATTTTCTACCTAGTACTGGGTATCCGGTAATGTTTCTTCACCCTTTTGAGTATTTTGCTCATCCTTTTCTACCCAGTAATCAGTAGTCGGTAATTTTTCCTTGTGAGTGCATTACCCAAATTTTTCTACCTAGTAATGGGTATCCGGTAATGTTTCTTCACCCTTTTGAGTATTTTGCTCATCCTTTTTGGTCAGTTATCGACATATTTTTCTACCCAGTAATCGGTAGTCGGTAATTTTTCCTTGTGAGTTCGTTACCCAAATTTTATACCTAGTACTGGGTATCCGGTAATGTTTATTCACCTTTTGAGTATATTGCCTTTATTGTGCTATTTATTGATTGGTAGTCGGTAATATTCTCACCCCCTTTGGTTTATTACGCTTATTTTCTACTCAGTAACCAGTAGAAAGTATTTTACCTATTCTCTTCGGTTCGAATATCTTCGCCCAGTAATTGGCAGTTGGTATCTCTTTCCCCGTTGAGTCGTTTCCTTTCCTTTATCGGAATAGGATCTTGCTCTTTTGTTTTCCCTTGTGGAGTCTCTCTTTTTCTCCCGAGCTTTTGTTTGTCTCCTGTGGCATTTTCCTCCCCACAGAGGTCTTGTGTTTGCATACCATTAGCATAACCATATCATTTTGTGGTCTCTTAGGGCCAAAAATTGGGTTTATTGTTATATTTAAGTCTCTTCTATCTGGTCGAGACAAAGATGTCAATCTTCATATCTCCCTATAGAAGAATCTTAAATAGGGGCAGCTGTAATACCCAAATTTTTACCCCTAAGATCCCACATTTCATTTTCATTTTTTGCATACACAAAGAAGATCATACTTTTTGGTTCTTTCACCCTTGTGTTTCTTATTTACTTTATGTTTGTTTCTGCTTACTAACCTCTAACCAAAATACCAAAAATATTTTGCAATTTTTGTTTGTTTCTTCTTCTCTATGTGTTTAGGGTTTTGCAAGGAGGTTGATAACCAAGGACATTCATTCAAGTTTAAATCAGATGGACGTTTGACCTCATCTTGGTCAAACTATCAAGGGTTTGCTTCAACTGTGAATTACCCGTGGTGGTAGGATATTTTCTCAGCAAATGTGTTTGTTCACGGTCAATTTGTTTTGTGTTGAAATTCATTGGTTTATCAAAGCAGTGTTCTATGAGAAGTTTGGTCCAGAAATCCAGAGAATTATGTCAAAGATCAAAATGGAAGGTGCAAGTAATGTCCTGGTACATGAGTAGTTGTGTTCATTTTTATCAGAGGTGAAGGTGGAGAATATGGCATGGAAAGTTGATGCTGGAAGTAGATCTATTGATTTAGAGCTGACTACATTATCAAGTGCCAATCATATCAAAATGACTCCAAGTAATGCATGCCTATGTGGATTCTTTTGACTTTCAAGAGATGGAGTTTGATGAGGCAATCAGGATGTTTCTTCAAGGCTTTAGACTGCCTGGTGAGACTTCCATTGCATCTACAATTTCATACCTTGATAATGCATTTGTTCAAGCTATGGAGATTCACAGCTCATAAAGCTAAATTTACAGCCTGATGCAAAAAGTTGTTATGTGGAAGTCTTGGAAAGGTATGTCAATTTGGGGCCCATTGTTGACTTCTGTGTGGTAGACCTTGAAAGGCAAGGCCAAGGTCAGGTTGTGATTTGTTCTAGAGCTGAAGAATATGCAGCTGAAACCAGAGGCTCTAAATGCTTTAAAATTGCCAGTGAAGGTTAAAGCAGGTTTTCTTGGATCAGTGAAACTTAAGGTTCCATGGAGTAGGCTTGGCCAAGATCCTGTTTTAGTATATTTGGATCGTATTTTCTTATTAGCTGAACCTGCAACACAAGTTGAGGGATGTAGTGAAGATGCTGTCCAAGAAGCTAAGAAGAGCCTAATACAGGAGACGGAATTGAAACTGTGGGAGAAGTCACAACAAGTACGATCAGAAATGAATAAGTCATGGTTGGGATCCCTCATCAGCACCATAATTGGAAATTTGAAGCTTTAAATTTCTAATGTTCACATCAGATATGAGGACGGTGAGAGCAATCCAGGGCACCCATTCGTAGCTGGTGTTAGTCCAGACAAACTCTCGGCTGTGACAGTTGATGATAGTGGGAAAGAGACTTTTATTACCGGAGGTGCACTAGATCGCATTCAGAAGTGTGTTGAACTTGATCGGCTTGCAGTTTATTTAGATTCAGATATTATTCCATGGCATGTTGATAAAGCATGGGAAGATTTGCTTCCTTCAGAATGGTTTCAGATATTTAATTTTGGAACTAAAGATGGGAAACCAGCGGGTACTTTATCGCGAAAACACTCATATGTTCTGCAGCCGGTAACTGGGAAAGCAAAGTACTCAAAGCTGCATTCGAGTGAAGTTGCTGATAGCAAACAACCATTGCAGACAACTGTTGTGAATTTGGATGATGTTACAATCAGCTTATCTAAGGATGGATACAGAGATATGATGAAATTAGCAGACAACTTTTCTACATTTAACCAACGTCTAAAGTATGCTCATTTTCGTCCACTAGTGCCAGTAAAAGCTGATTCCAGGTCTTGGTGGAAGTATGCTTACAGAGCTGTATCCGATCAGATGAAAAAGGCAAGTGGAAAAATGTCATGGGAGCAAGTTTTAAGATACACAAGGTTGCAGAAGAGATATATTTCTCTCTATGCTTCACTGCTAAGTCTGTTGACATCACAAAAGAAAGGACTTTGGCATCTGACCTGAGTGTTCACAGCAGCACCCCCATACTCGCTAGAGATGCAAGGACTGCACAAAATTTTGGTAATTCTCAAATGTTTTCAATGAAGTCTACTGACAAGGATAATTCCATAGCTGTCCCAAGTGGTGGTGGTCAGTATCCTTCTGTAGTAAATCAAGAAAAGAATACTTTCGCAAACAATGCCCACTTGAGATTATTAATCTCCACCCAAGCAGGGATGTTGCCGTTATTGACTTCTCATACAAGTTTGGTAACGATATGGTCAATGTCAAGCTTCGACTACCAGCTGTCCTAAATAAATTTCTTCAGCCTATAACTATATCTCCAGAAGAATTTTTCCCACAGTGGAGATCACTTCCTGGACCACCTTTGAAGCTTCAAGAAGTTGTTAGAGGCGTTAGACCACTTCCACTGCTTGAAATGGCAAACTTATTCAATAGTTTCCACTTGATAGTTTGCCCAGGGCTTGATCCCAATCCAAACAATATTGTTGCAAGTACACCATTTTATTCAGAAAGTACAAGGGCAATGCTCTGTTTGGTAAGAGTTGAAACAGACCCAGCAGATAGAACCCAGGTACAAATGACAATGATAAATGTGGCCCTACTAGATAGCCGTGCTAAGGAAGCAACCCGTCGGCGAGATGAAGCTGCACATGAGCTCTTGCTAATTCAAACATCAATATCAACCTTGTGGCAAGAAAGGCAGCAGACCAGGAGACAGAAAATGGAAGTCCTCCGCTGGTTGGAACGGTGGAAAATTCGTGGGCAAATCAGAGCAGCACAATGGAGTCATTGTTCTTGAAACATCATCTTTTCCAAAGGCCATTGATAACTATTCTTCATATCTTCATTATATCGGCAATCTCACTTCTGTTGCACAGCAACATGATAAAAGCATAATTCAGGATGTCAATGGGCTATCAGTGATTATTCATAGGTCACTCCGAGACTTATTGTGTCAGTTTCCAAGTGTGGAAGTCATAATCAAGATTGAAGAGTTGAAAGCGGCATTAACAAATAAAGAGTATGAGATTATTACAGAGTGTTCTATATCAAACTTTTCAGAAGTTCCACATATTCCTTCATTGCCGAATTAATATTCCTCTATGGTATTAAATGATGCAACTGGAGATATTGTACCCGAGGTTGCAAATGGTGATACTTCAGGGACCACAGTTGTTGAGTCCTCTACTCTTCTGAAAATTTGTGTGTCAATAAATCTGGTTGAGTTGAGGTGCATCTCTGACCACCGTACAAGTCAGCAGTGCATGGCTACTCTAAAATCCAGTACAGCAAGTATTATTGTTAGTATAATCAAAGATGTTGGAGCTAATGTTATCATGATATCTCAGGCTAGTAGTGAGCATTCTATATGATTTGTTGTTCCCTAGACGAAAGTAAAAGCTGTTGCACTTCGCAAGCATCTTGAACTTGAGAAAGACAGGAAATCTTCTGCTGGCGGAAGGAATCATTCAGAGGCGGCTTGTAAAGGCTATGGAAGACATCATGGTTAAATATGATGGGACAGTTAGGAATTCTTTGGGAGAGGTTCCCTTTGATTTTAAAGAAGTTCTTGACAACACTGTAGTTGCTGCGGTGTCTCATTCTTCAAAGCTGGTTCGGATTGAGGCTGCTTTAGCATTACGTGCAATGGCTGAAGTTGATCCAACTTGTGTCAGTGGTTTAACTTCATATGGGGTGACCAATCTTACTGCTTTAAGAGAGAGTGTTTCTTTTGAAAAGGGTAGCAATTTGCAGTGAGCTTGATTCCTTGCACGGGCAGGCTACTGTCTTGGCTGCTTTAGTCTCTATTTCACCAAAATTACCTCTTAGTTACCCAGCAAGGCTTCCAGATTAGTGTTCGAGGTTTCAAAGAAAATGCTGATAGAATATAGCCACAATCCGTTAGCAGCAACAGTTGAAAAAGAAGCTGGATGGTTGCTTTTATCATCTTTATTGGTTTCTTTACCTAAGGAGGAGCTTGAAGAGGATGTCTTTGATATTCTAGCACTGTGGGATACACTCTTTACAGGGAATCCAGAAAATGAAGTTACGAACACTGATGATTTAATGTCAAGGATATATGTATGGTCTGCAGCTGTTCATGCACTTACAGCATTTATAAAATGCTTTATATCTCCTGATGTTATGAATGACGGAGTTCTACTTCAGCCATCAATCAATGTGAGCCATTAACCAAGCCATATTCACAAGCTGAAACAAAAAAATAATAGCATATGAGCCAGCTGAAAAATAATCCACGTCACCCAAGTGAGCTGAAAAAGTGAAAAAGAAAGAATAACACGTGATGAGCTACAAATGTGAAAGCAAAAACGGCATGAAAAAATATCACAACAAGTCACACATAACTTGCAACAACCAAAACGCACAGAAAATTGCAAAACGAAAAATCACTCTCCCTCACTCTCAATCTATAAATACCACACATACCTCATTCATTTCTTCAAGCTTGAAAAGCCAGAAAACTTCTGCAGAAATATCACCCCAACCTCTAATTTTCTTCAAGCTTCAATCCTCTTCACCTCTCATACTTTCTTCTTTCATCAAAACCATTTCATACTATATTCACTCTTCACTTTTTTTCCTTCCAAATTAACCTCAAACAGAGACCAGTTTCGAACTACAATTCATTCAGAAGAAGAAGAGAAGCAAGAAGAAGTTTGGATTGATTGTTGCTCCTGAGTTTGAAGGTAGTTTGAGCTTCACCGTCATTTCCGATCCGTTACTTTTTGTGGTGTTTCTTTGAATTGTTGGTACTATTGTGAAGAGCTCTTGATTCCGATCACAACCGTGCTGGTTTCGCATCCCGCCGCTTTGATTTGAGTAAGCGTTGAAGCTCCCATGGCCATGAACAGTGTCGCGTGAGATATGAAGAAGAAGTCTGATTTGTTTTTTTTCTTTCTCTTTTTTCCTTTCCATTTGTTTTTATTTCAATTTTCTTTTCTTTTTTTTAATTTCTTTTTTTGAATTTGGACGTGGAGTTTTCCACTTTTCCTTTTCTTACTAGTTTTATTAATAATATTTTTAGAAAAAGTTCTTAAAAAAAATTATTTAAAAATATTTTAATTTGGATTAATTGTTGGTTTGTTTTGGATCCTAAATTTTGATAAAATTTCATCAATATCAATGGACTTTGGGTGTCGATTTTATCCACCAAGAGAGGTGATTGATATTGATGATAATTTAATCGATTTAAGATTCAAATTGAAATTTCTTTTCATTTTAATTCTTTTTCTTCTTCTTTTTATTTTTGATCGATGAAATCCATGGATCATAGATTGTTGATTATCAAGGTTGTTTAATCTTCATTATTTCAAATCTATGGACGAATAATCATTGAGATAATTCTCCTTACTTTGGAATAGTGATAGATTACCTTTGATTAATTAATTAAAAATCTTGATTGTGATGAGATCACTACCTCTTTTCTTTTTGTGTGGCATGTTTTAGGAGAGTGATTTACATATCATTTCTCTAACATGTATTAACACTAACATTTTATTGACCGGCCTCAGATAGTCGTGGTTTCTACATAAACCCGATTACGATTGCTTAACATAGCGCTAAAGTGTCCCTTAATCGGAAAATGATCATTCGTGGCTCAAACTTACGTTTAAAAGTCCAAGTATGATTAGTTGCTTGTCTTAACTCCAATACCTATGAAAATCATTGTTAGGAGGCTTTGATTCTATCAATCCTCTAATGCATTTTCATTAATCTTGGTCTAAGTGCAAGAATTAATCATCATTGATCATACATTCTAACCACTAACCACTAATTCACTAACAATATCCTTGTTTAATTTTGTTTATATTCTCTTCTTACTCCTTATTTCTTACTTTTATGCTTCCATTTTATCATTTTATATCATATCTTTGTTTATGTTTATGTCATTTCTCTTTTGTCCACTTGGACCATACTTTGTTCAAAACACTAATAAAGGATAAAACATCTAAAAAATTTGGTGCTATTAACTTTGTGGTTATACTCTTGGACCATTCTTAGACCTTGGACTTCATGGACCTCTGGACTTAGAATTAGGGCTCTCATTCCTATGCTTGGAGTATTGTGGATCTTAGCCTTTATTTGGCTCGCTCATTAGCTTATGCTTTAAATCGGATGGAATTCTTTTTTGCTTGCTATGGAGTGTGATACAAGTCGGTTAGATCTTTCTTACCTTTGGATCTTATTTTGGTTTTCTAGGATAGTCACTTCATCTCTTCCCCTTCTTAAATTTTCAAAACTTTCTCCCTCTTTCAAAAACTTTCTTGGTTTCAAACTTCAAAACCGCTTTCGCAATAAAACCTTGACTTTCGTCAAGTGATTTTTAAACTTTGTTTTTTTCTTAATAAAAGTCAATCAATGTTAATCATGCTTTGACCAATTTCAAAAGACATAAAAAATACAAAAACTCATCAACTCTTTTTGTGCCTTTATGCACTTTTTCACTTTAAAACTTTTCATAAAGTTTAGACATGATTCATTTCTATAGTTGAGATGTAAATCTCCTATTCTCCATATTATTAAGACTTTGACATTTTCCACGTTGATGTTGAGTGATAGTCTTGTTGATAATCCAAGCAAATCCTCCATCTCTATGTGACGCAGATGTTGTCTTAATACTCATGGGTGGATAGTCGCAGTTTTCTCCTTGAAATGACGAATTGTCTTTACATCTAAAATCAATCAAAACCAACATTTTTGTCATTTGTACCACGAACTACGGGGTTTTGATTCCATATTGCACTTTATGGGTACGTAGGCATGAGACGATAAGTCTCTCCAAACACAAAAATCTAAAAAAATATTCTCTTCTCATCTCCCCAATCTCTTTTCAAACAAGCCACTTTCAAACCAAAAAGCGTAAATATTTCAAAGGGCTCCTATAGAGTACTATAGACGTTTTGGGTGCTAACACCTTCCCATTGCGTAACCAACCCCCTTACCCCGATCTCTGCCTCGTGTTCTTATTTTAGAACTCTTTGGTTTTGTTCGCTCTTTTTCCTTTCCTTTATTTGGATAAAATAAAAGTGCGGTGGCGACTCTTGTTTTCTTTGAGTTAAGTTAGTCAATAACTTACACTCACAATTTTTACCGCTACAGGGACCTTTTAATCATCACTAGCATTTTAATTAGGTTAATTAGGAGTTAATGGTCTTGTTTAGTCCATTTTCGTTTTTTATTAATAGGCACTAATTGTTCAGTTTTTTAATTAGTTTTGTTTAATGGTCTCTTTTAATACAGATCAGTATTAATTGCATAATTTGAATCATAATTAATCATGTTTAGTCTTAGTCATTAATGGGCCATTTATCCAGTCCATGAAGCCCAGTTCCCGGGTCCATTTCATTGCCAAGTGTCATATAAATGCCATGCCACGTGTGCAATTCTTCTTCCGCCACCTCATTTCTGCATGGGACACGTTTCAATCCACTCACACCTTCCACAGACACGCGTCTTTCATGCAGACCCCACTCCTACACGTGTTCGCCTCTCCCTCACCCTCTGCATGCAAAGCTGACACCTATCCCCTTACCGGAGCTCCTTACCGGCCGACATGCAATTGCCGGCGACCACCCTAACAGTCACCGCCGGCCACCCCAACCATCTCCGACCGCCGCAACCACCACCGGAAACACAAAATCCTCATCAACTCTCACCGTGTGTTCATCAAAAATGCACCGGATTCATCATTGTTCATCTTCTGCTCTTGCATTTCTCCAGATCTGCGCCAAAATTCCATCACGTTCTTGATGACTTTTCCAGAAAATCATAACAAAGTTCATCAGGTTTCAAGAATCTTCATTATTATCATCCGTTCATCAATTCTCTCCAGAAACTTCCGATCAAGAAACTCATCAGATCTCCAGCGATCTTCATGGAACGCTCACCGCTCATAATCGTATTCATCAGATCCGTCAAGAATGTTCCAGATCTTCAATTGTTCACCGGATCTTCACAAAAGATCTTCGTATGTTCATCAACCTGGATTCGTGTTCATCAATTAGCATCATCACCGATCGTCAATAATCTTCAAGATCCATAGAAAGTTCATCGTTCTTCATCAACGTCCGATCAAGATTTTCAACGACACTCGTCAACCGTTCACCACTGTTCATCATCATATTGCCAGAACACCACGGATCTCCAACATGCAACTTCGAGATCTTCTTCAAAGATCCATAGATCTTCATCCTCGCTCACCAGATCTCTAGAAAATATTCAATAACTTGCAAGTACTCTTCAGATCGTCATCAGCCACCGAGCTAATCTTCGTCAAGAATGAAGCTCCAAAGACAACGAAGAAGCTAACGGCGTTCGTAGCATAGAATCGAAATAATTTTCATTGTGTTTATTTGTTTTGGAAGATGACAGTGAAGAAAGCATACTCGGAGAAGTTTGACGGTGGAGTATGAAAGAAGGAGGTATGGAGTTGATGAAACGAGAGAGAGAAGAGATTGGTGAGAGAACGAGAGAGACTGAGAGAGAATGGGAAGCGGCGGTGGAAGCATGAACAGTGTCCTTGGAGAATTGAGGAATTAGGGTTTTCTGAAGAATAGAAGATATGTGGCTGGTGGATTGAGCCTTAGGCCTGTTATTGTTTTTAGCGATTAACACTCCCCGTTTTCTTTTTTCCTCCCTCCCCGTGTGTGTGTGTTGTGTGATGGGCCAAGCCCACTTACATGTTATTGGCACTCCCCGTTTTCTTGCTTTCCCCTCTCCCCTGTTTTTTGGTTGCTGTTTAGTGGGTTGGGCCCAACATTTATGTTTTTTTTTCTGCTGCACCCCTTATAGTTACTAACAAATCCCCCTGTTTTTATTATTTCCTTTACTTTTCTTATTTTGTTTTAATGCATTTTATGGATTTTTTAGATAAGGTTTTCATTAAGGAAGTTAGTTTTCTTTTTAAGAAGATTTAGAAAATTGGTTTAATTTTCTTTTAAGAGATTGAGGAAGTTAGTTTAATTTCTTTTAAGAGGACAAAATTGAATTTAGTTTTAATTTCCTTTTAGATATTACTTTTAATTCAGAATTTAGTATTCAATTTCCTTTTAATTTCGTCAGTATATTTTCCAGTAGAGATCAATCGCCGTACTTTAGGAGTAGAATTTTATTTCCATTTGTTAGTGGATTTACCCCATATTTTCTCTCCTATTTTTGTTTCCATCTGATTTTATCTTCGATTTTATTTCTGGCTGACCGTGTGACACGATTCAATTGGAGAATGATTTTCAATATCATTTCTCTATCTTGTCTTTGACACGGATATCAATACGTTACCTCTTAGAGTTTGATTTCTCGTATAAATCGAACCATGACGATCTAAGCGTTACATTGGTCCTGATTCGAGCATCATCATCAAGGATCCAGAGAGGAGAAGATTGGAATGGAGCTTGCGCGCACGTCAGGAGCCCAGGAGCTGCTTCGTCCAACATTATCATCGTCGTATTCAAGTCTTCAGGCAACCGTCGAGTGTTGTGGGCTGCATCGTCAGATACAAAGGAAATGGCCGTTGAGGAGTTTCTTCTTAGGTTCTTGCGTGTGTGTCCCGAGTTCCTTCCCGTTTAGGCGTAGGCCTGCTTCCTCTTTGTTCTCGCCCCGTGCGAGCGAAACCCCTTTTCTCTCGCGTTCAAGCGATCAAGACTCCTTCTCTTTTTCCCGTGCAATTGAGATTCGTTTTCCTGTCAAACTACGTTAGCTCTGATCTCTCGTATCGGACGAGAGTACGTAGGCATAGGATGTCGTATCCTAGCGAGCTCCCTTTTCCCTTTTTCCCGGTTTTAGTTGTAGTAGGCTGAACTACAGCTGCTCTGATTTCTCATATCTAATGAGAATATGTAGGCATAGGATGCGATATCCTAGCGAGCACACTAACAACTAACCTTTCTGTTCTCACGCTGCTGTGCGATCGAGACTTTCCTGTTAACGACTGACATTTCCCTTTCTCTCGCTGCTGTGCAATCGAGACCAGACCGTAGTTCTAGTTCCCGTAGGTTCTCGTACCCTAGAACCAATTTCATCTCTCACTCCTGTGTGATCGAGAACACCCTGTCTAGCCGTCGTTAGCCTGAACTACGTAAGCTCTGATCTTCCATGCTGTATGGAAGTACGTAGGCACAAGACGCGAAGTCTTGGCGAGCCAATTCCCTGTAGTTTCCCGAACTACGATGACTCTGACTTTCTCTCTTGAGAATACGTAGGCATAGAGTGCGATGCTCTATCGAGTCAGTTTCCCTCCGTTTAGATTTAGCAGCCGTAGATAGATTGTTTGCATCCTTTAGATGAACCAGCAAGTGTGGATCCCGTCGAGTACGAAGGACGTGAGGGGTGCTAATACCTTCCCCTCGTGTAACCGACTCCTGAATCCAGGATTTGGTTGCGATGACCATTCCTTTCCCGTCTTTGCGGTAGGTTTACTTCGGGCGTTTCCTTTCCCGCCGTTGGGATAAATAACGCACGGTGGCGACTCTTCTGTTCAGCCGGCGCCGATTTTCGCAGTAGCACCAATTACCCCGGATTAACGATTTCTGGATGGTTGACTCTCATGCTGTGATTATTCGATGTAGCTTGCCCCGGTTCACCGGAATATTCAGGCGTTCTGCATTCTATCCTGATCAGACTTTCCATTATGGAAACTTTCCTGCTGTCAATCGCTTACTTGCTAGTAAAACAAGTTGTTCTGCATAAAAGACATATCAAATGCAATGCATATGGTAGTTTTCAAAATCCATTCATGTTCACTGGAAAAAATTTTATGACATAAAACTTATGAAATCATTCATCAATATGTCAACACTAAATCAACGTTGTATTGAGAATCCTATCTAGGAGTCAGTTCCGATGCGATCTTTACCGAAGTATGCTTTCGAAACAAACCTATTTCAATTAGGTCTTTTAAGGGTTGTAACGTGGTCAGGCTCATGGTTTAAGAAAGAAAGGATAAAGGCTCGAAATTCATTTTAACCCACCCATTCTCCTTGATGTTCTCCATCCTACGTTCAGCTAATTCGACCTTAACGTTCACCTTTCAAAGGTTATATGACAGGAGTGACGGTTCAGGAAACCACAAGTTTTCGGAGTGATAGTCGTTCACTTTTCGCCTTCGTTTGGGCACCGGATGCCATACGATTTCGTTTTTTATCAAGGATTTTCTTTCGTAATCCTTTTTCGCTTTTCGTTTTTCGTTTTTTCATTTTCCCCTAACTTTTTCCTGGACTAACTCTCTTGAGTTTCTTCAATTTTGAAGTCCAGCGGGATGCCCTAATTTTTGCCTAAGTCGCTTGCTTTCAAGATTCGACTTAGCGGGCTTTTTCTTTTCGATTTTTTTTCTTTTCTTCTCTTTTTTTTGGGGACAAATCGTATGGCATCGACTCATATGACTTGTTAAAGAGATTATGAATGTTTCACTCCTGATCGGGCAGGTTTAACCATCATGGTTTTTTAGGTACGACCTATAGCGGTGTGATTGATCCTCGAACGGACACTCCTTTTGTAATTTCAATGCCTGGTCAAATTAACTAACACCTACCCTGCCCCGGGTTAAGATTGCGGGTTTTTTATCTTCAGAAAGAAACTCCTACAACTAGGCTCAAAGGGGTTAACAAGGGATTCTCTTCCTTATATCTCCGGTGTTTGGGAATTGAAACAATGCTTGTATATCATCAACAGGTTTTTTTGTTCAAAAGCATAGCATCGGAAGGTAACGCATCATTGGATCTCGTCATCCTCCCCGGATTCCACTTAAACAAGCATTTGAAATAAAAGAAAGAAATAGAGTGAACACGAATTGATTAGTTCAAAACATGCATATTTATTTCATTATCAATATCAATTGAAAAACAATCATGCTTTACAAACGAAATTTGCAATTCTAACAGGAAAGAAACTATAAATGTAAAGAAATAACATGATAAAAGGCAGATTGCCAGCTTACGGGGAACTGGGCTTTCACACTTATTTGCTGCTGAGGGGAGCTACCCTGGAAGTCTTCAGACTCAATCAGAAGAACGACTGCTGTGAGGTTGACTCTGATTCAGGCTCTGGTAGCTTCGCTGCAACGGAGCGAGAGGTTGTCGATTCTGTATGGCAAAAACAATCCAAAGATGAGGTTTGACCTAGTGGGGATCCTCTCTGTTCAGAGGCTTTCATCCTGGAGCTCGACCCAGGAACATGAAAAAGTTGCGGGCAAGGCTATTCGGACCTCAAAGACCGCAGGATATACTTCTGATCCTTCTCATCTTCAGATGAGATCATGAGAACATCCATCTCTCTTGCACGATAAGAGATGAGTTTGCCTGATGCTTTCATACCGCCCGACACGAATTCAATTGTCCTTGACTCAATCATGTCTTGAACCTTATGCTTAAAAGCTCTGCAGTTCAATATATCGTGCCCCGGTGCTCCAGAGTGGAACTCACATCGGGCGTTCACGTCCCAGTCAGGTGGTGGTTGTCCAATCATTAGAGCCAACGTTCGATGTTTAACCAACTGTAGTTGGAGCAGGAGTTGCAAAAACTGGTTGTTGTGGTGGAAATAGGATTACAAACTATTAATGAGTTTGAATCGCAATTCAATTCACAACCGCTCTTTGATTTATCCGAAGGAAAAGGTCAAAAGAGGGAAAACCTATTTTTGCATCGTAAACACAATGCGGGGAAAGATCTAGGGTTCGGGGGTTGGTTAAATTTAGGGAAGGTATTAGCACCCTAAACTTCTGTAGTACTCTACAGGAACCTTTTGTTCAAATGTTTACTATTTGCTTTATTTATTTGCTTAAGGTATATGTACAAAGGATTAAAAGTGAGAAAGGAGACCTAAGGGGTTAATTCTAAGTTTACTCGGCAAGACATCGCATCTTGTGCCTACGTATCCTTACGGGAATGGAATCAGAGTAATCGTAGTTCCCCTCAACAGGGAGGTTAGAGACTTCTTGACTGTGGTCAAGGTCTCACGGGGAATAAACATGTCTTAAGGACACGCTTACGTGGAGTGTAGAAACTCCAAATCTCTACGTTGAATTGTTAAGTTGTAATTAGGGTTAAATTAGGTTAGGGATTCCGCGGCGGGAAACCCTAAAGTGAGCGCGGCGGCTCTTTGACCTAATGCTAGGGGTAAAAATGTAATTGAGCCTGCGGCGAGGCATTTGTGAAAATTAGGGTTTGTAAGAGTTGTAATTTTGAGGGTTTGAAGCTGAGGACTATTGGCGCGGCGGTCAAACGCTAGACCTGACCTTCGGATGTGTGTAATGTGACAGGAGTATTGATAAATGTGTGAGACTTGAATCATGCAAGCAGGAATGTTAAAGGCAGAAATTAAAGCGCGATTGTTAGGATTCGCGAGGTTACAACCGAGAAGCAATTACAACAATGACGAAACTTAAATAAAACACAATGTATTAAGCTGCAAAATGAACACACGCATTAATGGGCAAAGTCATACGGTAATTGGCCGAGTCATGAGACAAGAGTGCAATGTTGAAGATTTTTGTTGTTTTGAAAGAGATGTTAAATGAATTTATAAAAAAGAAAGAGTAATGTTAATTTAAAAAAAATATTTTAAATTTAATCTTAAAAAAGGTTTTAACTCATATATTTTTAAAAAAGGGATTTTAAGTTATATATTTAAAAAAAAAGGTTTTTTATTTTTATTATATGAAAAAAAGGTTTCTAATTTTATTTATTTAAAACAACTTTAATACTTAATCTTTAATAAAAATTTAAATTAACTAAATATGAAAAAAGAAAAATAAAAGGGGTTGGGCCGGTTATCACTCCCGGACCCAACCCGGTTGGTGAGATGTAGAAAAGGAAAATTTAGGGTTTCAGAAACCCTATTTCCCTCGCGGCGCCGTTATGCCTTCGTCTACCTCATCGTCTTTCTCGCTGTGATTCTCTCTTCAATCATATTGAAAACCCTGAAATCAAACCGAACAACTTTAAAAGTGACGGTATTATGTTCCTTGCTTACGTTTTTCGTTCGCAATCGGTATTGAAGGGAGGCGATGATGGTGAACTGAGCCTCCGAGGAAGGTTTGCCCGTCGTGGATGGAGGCGGCGTTGGTGAACCTTCCTCAACCTCTCGGTTTGCACTCTGATGATTACTTTTGACGAGATCCTTCTCCTCTTTCTCTCTCGCGACCGCTAGTGTTTTTTCGCGATCTTGTTCGCTTCGCCGCTTTTTGTGTTCTCCGCCGTTTTGTCTAGGGTTTTACACGAGGTGACGTTGTTCCCTTTTATAATTTCTCTTTTTGGGCCTTGGATCTTTGAGTTTACGTTACTGATTTGAAGAGATTTGGGGATTTTATCTGATATGATTTGAACTTGCCATTTTTGTCTTGATTGGATTCTGATATGTTCTGATTTGGTTCCCTTTTCAGATTTGATTGAGGTTTCGTTTTGGATTCCCTTCCTTTTAGGGTTCCGCGGATTTTCACGAATTGATACCTGGTTTGGTCTTCACGGCTTTTGGATTTTCCACTTCGAACTAACTTTTCCTCTTCTTTTTTTCAGTGAACTGATGCCGACGCTTCGATTGAGTCGAGTTGGCTGAGTGAAGGTCATTTGGCGATGATGACCTCAGGGCCTGAGCCAATCGGTTCGGATACACCCTTTGATGCCTTTGGAATCTCTTGCAGCTGTGGTTTTGACCGCACTGATTTCATTCTGATATTCAATTTTTTGTGCAGTTGTAACATGATTTAGTCGCTTATTCTGGTATAGTTTTACATGTAACCTGTTTAGCCATTGGTTGATATTTGTGTTAAAACTGAAAGACCATTCGGTGCTCTGTTGGATACGGATTCATTTGATAACTGGATTCATTTTAATCTTCTTTTCAGATGTGGATATCCAGTTTTTCTTAGGTTCTGATACAGTTTTGGACATGAACTTGTTTCTTCTGATAAACTGACATTCGGTTATTGTTACCAACTGGGACACACTTACTTTTCTTTTTCTTATTTCAGAATGGATTGCTTTGAATTGGTCGAATCAAATGTCGCCGAGGAGGGTATGCGGTGATGATGACCGTTGGTCTGAACCTTCGTTGGAGCCTTTGTGTGCTGATGTTTCATGAGTTCTTGTTATGGTGTCTAATTCGCCATTGGACTCAGTTTTCTGGTATCTCCTCTGTTTGCAGATGGTTTGTCTCAATTGATTCCATTATAGCTTGGGGCAATGATGTTCTGAACTGAGCCCTCATGCTCATAGCTACTTGTGGTAGTTTGGCCGTGGGATTTCACTGATATGAACTGCTTTGTTGGCTTTTCATTGTGACTTGCACCTTTGATTGAGGCTTGCCCTGAGCTGATGTGATTATGTGAGCTTATCTTGCTCTTTCTGGTATGATTTGTGCTATGATTTGTGTTGTTTCTGTGCTTTGTCTGATGCAGTTTGGATACGGGTTTGGATTGGCTAACTTGTGATTTGTTTCTGATACGGATTTTGTTTTGTGGTTTATCAGATGTGTATTTGGATTGGTTGTTGTCTTAAAATCTGGATCCTATTGTGGATTATGATTTGGTTTTGACGTGGATTTGGATATCCATAACATTTTCCTGACGGGTTGGATTTGCTGGCTGATGGTTATCCAGATTTTTAGACGAACTTGCTTTCGGCTTGGTTGGCTTGATTACTGAACTCGGATCCGGATTTGGACTTGTTATGATTTACTTGATAGAATGAGTCTTGGATTCAGATTTGAGTATTAGTGACCCGTCTGGCTTTGTAATCCATTTTCGGCAAAAATCACTTTTCAGCATAAGATCACTTTTCGGCCCGCACTTCACTTTATCTCTCTTCTCGGCTGTCCCGGAAATAAGAACGAATGCTGCCGCTTGGTAGCCGAGGTCGGAGATTGGAATGGGAGTTGGTTTCGGCATTTTTGTCGTGCCCTCCCGACACCCGATGATGTGTAACTGAGGGTGTCAATATTTTCTAACATATATTCTGCTTTGCTTTGCTCTGTTTTTGGTTGTGCAGGCAATCAGATAGCGAGTGACGAACGCGAAGCATCAACACGAAGTCCACATGACTTAGAACTTTAGGAAATGCAATTTTTATTTCTCCTTTGTAACTTGTAACAAAAAGTATTATGAATAAATTCAATAATATTCTTTATTCAAATTATTTCCTCTTTGTGAATCATGATAAAAATATTATGAATAAACTTCCAATGTTCTATCCAAATTCACTTTCTCTTTACAAATTGTAATAATAATAATAAAATATTATGAATAAAATTCACATATTCTATTAAAATCACTTTTCAATTTCTTTTCCATGATTTAATTTGCTGCAAACACCTCAAGATCCGATTAAACCTCACCGGTCAAATATCTCCGAATAAAGGTTAAAATTAATTCGATCCAATCTTGCATAATAAGCTTAATCTCTCCATATACCTTCAACATGAATAAGTTCCATTAATCAGTCGAAATTTTCACTGCTTTCCCTTTAAAATGAACGGGAAGATAGAAGAATGAATTCTTGTTAAAACCATGTTCCCCAGACCAGATTCTCGCATCGCCTTGAACCAAACCAAATTGATATCTTAACATAATCAACCCACGTGACAAGATAAACCTCTCAGAAATCCAATGACGACAGAGTCTCGGCCCATTGAATTAATTACTAGCATTAACATGAATTTCAGTTTACTTTTAAAGAACCCGGAAACGGAAGCTCTGATTACCCCATAAAATCTAGGCAACGAACCCTCCATAAAAACAGTCAACAAACGATGTATAAATGACCACTTTGCCCTTTTCATAGTTAACGCGCACCTGATGTAGTTCCTGCAAAATAAACACACTACATAACCTGTTAATAGTCAGCGGATGCAACAATGGATGTCATGCTATATGAATAGACTAATCTGAGGGTAAAATTTGGGGTATGACAGTTGCCCCTATTTAAATAACTTCACCGGATGATTTGAGCGACTGAGGCTCGAGAAATCATGGTGGAGGGATTTAAATATAGATAACCGAAAATTTTGCCCTTAGATGCGGCGATATGCAATGCTATGGATCTAATATGATGCGGACGATGTCCTGAATATGATATGATGTGTATGCCGGAATGATGGATGCGAACATGTTGACGAATATGACGACACAGGGGCAGACGCTACGAGAAGCACACACTGGGGAAAACGACGCGCTGGGACATAGTACAACACTGGGGAATTCTAAAATGATGGTCAACTGGTGCGAACACGACCAATTGTCATTTTTAGAACGGGGACGAGATTCTCAAATGGAGATGGCACCTATGAGACAGCCTCCACTGGGGAATCTAAAAGTAAAACTGGATCATGTACGACTGCAAGATCGATTACAGAATGCTGGAGCATTGAGCAAAGAATAACATCCAAGCTTCTGTAAACTATCCCTCGTGACAGGATCAAACGGACTTTTCGGGAATCCGTAGTAAATATACAGGGTGAAAAGAACCGGCTGTATGCCAAAATAAATGGACTTTGAGTGGTTAGAACATGATCCTAAATGGAGATGGCACCTATGAGACGACCTCCACTTGGGGAATATTCAACAATAAAACTGGATCTACACGATTACAAGATCGATTATAGAAAGCTGGAGCATTGAGCAAAGAATAACATCCAAGCTTCTATAAACTATCCTTCGTGATGGGATCGGATGGACTTTTCAGAAATCCATATCATATATACAGGGTAAAAACCGGCTGTATGCCAAAATAAATGGACTTTGATGGGAAATGCCCTGATAAGCTTCTCGAGGGAGAACTGTCATTTATCGTTGGAAGGGACTTACATGCCAAAATGGATAAGCACTCAAAAGAGGCTGCTGCTTATCTAATATATAAATCTTCTCATATTTAAGGTCGGCGCCTGGAATACGATTCTGATTCTTCTTTTACTAAAGGGTAAATGAACTTCTTCATACTTCAAGATCGTGCTCTCCTGAATATGATTCCGCTCCTTCTTTTACTAAAGGGTAAATGAACTTCTTCATACTTCAAGATCGTGCTCTCCTGAATATGATTCCGCTCCTTCTTTTACTAAAGGGTAAATGAACTTCTTCATACTTCAAGATCGTGCTCTCCTGAATATGATTCCGCTCCTTCTTTTACTAAAGGGTAAATGAACTTCTTCATACTTCAAGATCGTGCTCTCCTGAATATGATTCCGCTCCTTCTTTTACTAAAGGGTAAATGAACTTCTTCATACTTCAAGATCGTGCTCTCCTGAATATGATTCCGTTCAAACCTCCCCATACTTCAAGACGACAGGGAAAATGGAAGCCCAACTGCTCAATGGAGATGGCCATTTGCTGCGAGTCATAACAAAGATAGGATCGGCTTCTCAGGCGAGAAATGTCGCTTATTTTGCAAGAGTAGCAATAATAAGCTTCTCATGCAAGAACTGCTTGTAGAGGTGATAACAGGTGATGATAAGCTTCTCGGCCGAGAACCGGTGCTGATCGATGATAAGCTTCTCAGGCGAGAAATGTCGCTGATCTTGTTGTGTAAGGTTGTTATATCGATAGGCTTCTCAGGCGAGAAATGTCGCATACCGATGCTGTAACATGTAGGATTGTAGAGTGTTGTACTGATAGATTTTCCAGGCGTGAACCGGCGTGTATCTGTAAAGGATTGTGGTTGACTGAAAGATAGTGCAAAATAAATGCACATCCGAGTACAGTGATAAGCTTCTCAGGCGAGAACAGTCGCGTATCTGCCATGGTATGGCGGAAATTTTAAGATGGTGAAAAATAAATGCACGTTCGGTGGGCTCAGCGACCGACAAGACCGAGGTTCAATCTAGGATTGAGCTAGAAAGAAGACTGGTAATCAAGACTCCATCGAGGGAATGATCTCGAAGGGTAAATATCTTATCCTGGCGAGGAAAGATAGCTGAAGTAACCGTCATCCACGAGGATCGAGCTCTGTGGGGAAACTGGAAACAAGTAGGTATTTTATGCTTATGGCTGACAATCTATTTGGAGAGAATGGACCAACCCAGTTACTCGGCGGTAACAACCAATAACAGCGAAACACAATGAACCTGTGAACGCTAATGCATATGTTACTGCGTATGTTAATGTGAATGTATGTCAATGAATGGATGTTAATGTCTATGTATGTAGTTAATCATGCAGGATGTAATGGAATGAATATGTAATGAGTATGTGAAATGAATATGTAATGAGTATGAGTATATGAAGTAGGCATGTGATGCTTATGCCCCTGCGTATGCTGACGAAACAGACTAGAGATGGGACGAAAGATGAAATAAACATCTCGACGGAGATACCCTGCATTCTCTGCAACCAATACGTCAATCATGGGTGAGAAGGATCAATGGTAGAACCAAATCTGGTTTTAAATGTTCTGAATTCTCTGGGGAGAAGGTAATCTGCTCGGGTGCACAGTATCACATCTTCACCTGGGGAGAAGAAAACCTGAGGGACACTTTCGAGTTACCCCAGAAAAAGTTGTCAGCTTAAAGTCTCGCTGGGGACTGTGATGAGGCAATAGTTTAGGAGCCTGTTGCAACACGGAGATTTACTGGGGAATGAAGGCCGCCGTGAGTAAAATCCATCGGGTGCATGAAGAAAAGTTGTGAAACCACATGGTTTGGATCCTGAAGGATCTTATAGTGGTCGCCATTTGTTTCCTTTAAAAGAAACACGGTGCCCCAGGATACTTGTGTTGTGAGGTATGGTCATCTCAAGAGGATTTTATAGAGGACACAGAGTCTGGATGCCCCACTGTTCTCAAACTCTTTGAGAGATTTGTCAGGTCTCGACGTAACTGGCACAAATTAATCGTGTTACGACGAAATCTTTGAGAAATAGCTCTTAAGAACGCCAGACTCGCGTTGGTAAGCGAATTGGGAAACTGCCTACCCCTGTTTAGCAGGATCTTCAAGTTCCACGGGTTATGTCCATATGTAAATCTCTAAGATATCAAGCAAAGTCATCATGCCTGAAATGCCTATCCTGAGCTTGTCAATGCACACATATATTTGTCTTGAATTTTTGTTTTGAAAAAGGATATCGCAATAACTTGTGACCGAAATCACTAGTCGGGATATAAGTTTTAATTATAATGCCAACATGAATTTTTTTTCTGAGCATAGCTCGTAGGAGTCAGGAAACGTGATCTTGTCGAGTATGCTTTCAACCGAAGTCCTACTTCAATTAGGTCTTTTAAAGGTTGTATCGTGGCTCGGTTCACGGTTTAAGAAACAAAGGATAAAAGCTCAAAGTTATATTTGTACCCACCCATTCTTCGTGATATTCTCCAATCCTAATTCAGTTAATCGGATACGAGCGCTCATATCTCAAGCGGATTTGCTATAGTCGAGAACTTATCAAGGCTTTGGACATGGCAGTCACTCACCTATTTCTAATGGCAATTGGTCACACGACTTTGTTCTTTACTAGGGATTATTTATTGTACCCTCTTGTTTTGCTTTTATTCCCTAACTTTTGCCTGGACGACGTCTTTTGATTTGACTTTGGAGTCCAGCGGGATGCCCCAGTTTTGCCTAAGTCTCCTTCATAGGTTTTGACTTAGCGGGCTCTTATTTTTTGAGTATTCTTTTATGCCCAAGTCGTGTAAATCTTTTGAAAGGCTCGTGACTGCCCCACTCCTTAGGTAACCAAGGGATAGTCATTGTACCGGACTTCTTAAGATGCTAAGGATAAATTCTCGAAGGTTTGCTTACTTTTTGAGAGTCTAAGCGCTCGATTGGTTTAACTGAAACCTACCCTGCCCCAGGTTAAGACGAAGGTTCTAAAAAAAAACCCTACTTCAAGGACTCAAAGAGGTTAACGAGGGATTAACATCCTTATATCTCCAGTGTTTGGGATTTGAAACAATGCCTTACATCCTCAGCAGGTTTTAATTGAAAGCATACGACAAGAAATCTGACGTTTTGGGTTCGTCATCCTCCCCCCAATTCTCCATCAGAACAAGAGATCGGGTAAAGTTGGCATTATGATTTATGAAAAATATATTTTGAATGAGTGAAACGAATGGATTTATTCAAGACAAACATATGCGTGCATTAATTAATCAAAGATAAACAAATTCGTACATGCTAAATATGCTTAATCAAAGAGAAATACATATAAATAAACAAATGAACTGTCGGAAAAATCCTTCTAAATGTTTATGAAATCTTGCATTCAAGAGTAACAGTTTCCTTTGGCGGAGCCTCAATGGAAAGGACGTCTGGTTTATGATCACTGCGAGTCGTCACGGCTTGCCCCAGTTATGCTGGTCACATCTTCAACAGTTTTCAGTCGTTGCTTCAAAATAACTTTCCCAGATTCTTGATTAATCCCGGTCATATCATGTTGAGGGTTATTGAAATGAAGCGAGCTAGGCCTTTGAATAATTACTGGATTCGGCTAATTTGCCACAGGAGTAGCATGCTTTGCAGAATTCAAACTCGACAAGTAAGGGACCCCGAGAGGAGTCTCGATCTTCAGCTGAGCATCGCTAAAAGACAACTTCTTCGTTTCTAGCAAATTTCTAAAAACTTTCTTAAGAGCGTAGCAATTCTCTAGATCATGGCCGGGCGCACCCTCATGAAATAAACAATGAGCGGCAGCGTTGTAACCTGCAGGTAACGGATTAGGCGGAGGACCCAAAGCACGGGTGGTAATCAGACCTTGTTGTACCAAATGGGAGTATAACTCAGTGAAAGTCATCGGAATTGGAGGACAAGGCTTATACTGACTTTTACGGAGATAAGGAACCTGATCCTGTGATTGTTGGTGAACAGGAGCGTTGGGCACTCGTTGACTGTTGACAGGAACTTGCATGGGCAGATAACCGGAAGGTTGTTGATAAATCGGTGCTTGATACACCGGAGCTGACTGCACAGGCTGGTGTGTAGGAAACTGCTGATTGAAAGGAGGTGTAACAGTAGCTACATAGGGTTGTTGGACATATGGAAACGGATAACCTTGAACATAACTCTGCTGATGTTTCCAAGGTTGAGGAGTAGCTGTCTTGCGATTCCTCGAACGCGCAGGCCCTTTACCATGGTCGGAGTTAGGAGTTTTGCACTTTGGAGAGGTAGCTCGTCGAACTGGTTGAGCACTAGGAGACACCAAACCGGATTGAAGACCGTGAGGAGGTACATTCTCGACAGTAACAGCTGGTTGAGGTTCCATAACGGTATTAGTCTCAGAAACAACAGTAGACTGAGCATCCACCTTCACACTAAGAGCTCGTAACATCTCCAAAATCTGTCCTACACTTCCTCGAAGATCTTCGAGTTCATGGCTGACACGGTTGATCTCTTGGTTTTGATCTTCCATCCTTATGAAGGGTCGTATTGATGCAGAGAACTCAGGGTGACAAAACTGGAAGGTGAGAGAACCGAGTATGAGAAAACGGAAGACACATGCAATGCAAAAGTATGATGCTATGATGCAAATGCAAATGAAGATTTCATGGAATTCAAACATTTACGGATGTCGTGGGGTACCAAGGAAATCTTTTTCTTTTTATTTATTATTATTTTTTCCTATGGTATCCCGCGATATCCATAAATGATGTTTGAATTCCGTGTAATACAATGCAATGGGATGCTTTATGGATGCAATGCACGTGAATACATAAAGTCCTAGGTTAAAGGTACGTGATCGGAGTTAAGGTCTACCCATCCCAAAAGGAGTGTACTATAGGTTAGTTGTACCTGCAGAACAAGGTTCTAAAAATTGCCCAAAGTCATCAGCCCATCTTTCGGATATTATCAACCTTCCGACTGACTCGGGGGTTAATAATATTCTCAAGAGAACCTCTTTTGAGTGTAGTATCGTGTAGCAACCATTGTAGGACTACTCCCACACAGTTCCCGCACTACGTCCTAAATAAGGCCGAGGTGGTGTTAAGGTACTACGGTTCCTAATATCACAGACTCCAATCGACCATGGAAAAGGTTTTCACGATTACTCGTTCAACCGAACCATTTTCGAAAAGGTCTCAACTGAGCGGTGATTCTCGAATCAGCTTGGTCGGGATTCAACTCCCTATAAGCCTCATCGAATATATCCCCATCCTATAATAATGTCACTAGTCCGGGCGTAGGACTTTATCTCACAACACAAGGAACAGTCCCAAAATCAAAGCACAAATATATACATGCAGATGAATAGTAAAACACATAGTAATGAATATGAACAAATTAGGGATAACCCTCAAAAGTTTAGGACTCCCCAGTGAAGTCGCCATTTTCTGTTGCGGTGGAAATAGGATTACAAACTATTAATGAGTTTGAATCGCAATTCAATTCACAACCGCTCTTTGATTTATCTGAAGGAAAAGGTCAAAAGAGGGAAAACATATTTTTGCATCGTAAACACAATGCGGGGAAAGATCTAGGGTTCGGGGGTTGGTTAAATTTAGGGAAGGTATTAGCACCCTAAACTTCTGTAGTACTCTACAGGAACCTTTTGTTCAAATGTTTACTATTTGCTTTATTTATTTGCTTAAGGTATATGTACAAAGGATTAAAAGTGAGAAAGGAGACCTAAGGGGTTAATTCTAAGTTTACTCGGCAAGACATCGCATCTTGTGCCTACGTATCCTTACGGGAATGGAATCAGAGTAATCGTAGTTCCCCTCAACAGGGAGGTTAGAGACTTCTTGACTGTGGTCAAGGTCTCACGGGGAATAAACATGTCTTAAGGACACGCTTACGTGGAGTGTAGAAACTCCAAATCTCTACGTTGAATTGTTAAGTTGTAATTAGGGTTAAATTAGGTTAGGGATTCCGCGGCGGGAAACCCTAAAGTGAGCGCGGCGGCTCTTTGACCTAATGCTAGGGGTAAAAATGTAATTGAGCCTGCGGCGAGGCATTTGTGAAAATTAGGGTTTGTAAGAGTTGTAATTTTGAGGGTTTGAAGCTGAGGACTATTGGCGCGGCGGTCAAACGCTAGACCTGACCTTCGGATGTGTGTAATGTGACAGGAGTATTGATAAATGTGTGAGACTTGAATCATGCAAGCAGGAATGTTAAAGGCAGAAATTAAAGCGCGATTGTTAGGATTCGCGAGGTTACAACCGAGAAGCAATTACAACAATGATGAAACTTAAATAAAACACAATGTAATAAGCTGCAAAATGAACACACGCGTTAATGGGCAAAGTCATACGGTAATTGGCCGAGTCATGAGACAAGAGTGCAATGTTGAAGATTTTTGTTGTTTTGAAAGAGATGTTAAATGAATTTATAAAAAATAAAGAGTAATGTTAATTAAAAAAAATATTTTAAATTTAATCTTAAAAAAGGTTTTAACTCATATATTTTTAAAAAAGGGATTTTAAGTTATTTATTTAAAAAAAAAAGGTTTTTTATTTTTATTATATGAAAAAAAGGTTTCTAATTTTATTTATTTAAAACAACTTTAATACTTAATCTTTAATAAAAATTTAAATTAACTAAATATGAAAAAAGAAAAATAAAAGGGGTTGGGCCGGTCATCACTCCCGGACCCAACCCGGTTGGTGAGATGTAGAAAAGGAAAATTTAGGGTTTCAGAAACCCTATTTACCTCGCGGCGCCGTTATGCCTTCGTCTTCCTCATCGTCTTTCTCGCTGTGATTCTCTCTTCAATCATATTGAAAACCCTGAAATCAAACCGAACAACGTTAAAAGTGACGGTATTATGTTCCTTGCTTACGTTTTTCGTTCGCAATCGGTATTGAAGGGAGGCGATGATGGTGAACTGAGCCTCCGAGGAAGGTTTGCCCGTCGTGGATGGAGGCGGCGTTGGTGAACCTTCCTCAACCTCTCGGTTTGCACTCTGATGATTACTTTTGACGAGATCCTTCTCCTCTTTCTCTCTCGCGACCGCTAGCGTTTTTTTGCAATCTTGTTCGCTTCGCCGCTTTTTGTGTTCTCCGCCGTTTTGTCTAGGGTTTTACACGAGGTGACGTTGTTCCCTTTTATAATTTCTCTTTTTGGGCCTTGGATCTTTGAGTTTACGTTACTGATTTGAAGAGATTTGGGGATTTTATCTGATATGATTTGAACTTGCCATTTTTGTCTTGATTGGATTCTGATATGTTCTGATTTGGTTCCCTTTTCAGATTTGATTGAGGTTTCGTTTTGGATTCCCTTCCTTTTAGGGTTCCGCGGATTTTCACGAATTGATACCTGGTTTGGTCTTCACGGCTTTTGGATTTTCCACTTCGAACTAACTTTTCCTCTTCTTTTTTTCAGTGAACTGATGCCGACGCTTCGATTGAGTCGAGCTGGCCGAGTGAAGGTCATTTGGCGATGGTGACCTCAGGGCCTGAGCCAATCGGTTCGGATACACCCTTTGATGCCTTTGGACTCTCTTGCAGCTGTGGTTTTGACCGCACTGATTTCATTCTGATATCCAATTTTTTGTGCAGTTGTAACATGATTTAGTCGCTTATTCTGGTATAGTTTTACATGTAACCTGTTTAGCCATTGGTTGATATTTGTGTTAAAACTGAAAGACCATTCGGTGCTCTGTTGGATACGGATTCATTTGATAACTGGATTCGTTTTAATCTTCTTTTCAGATGTGGATATCCAGTTTTTCTTAGGTTCTGATACAGTTTTGGACATGAACTTGTTTCTTCTGATAAACTGACATTCGGTTATTGTTACCAACTGGGACACACTTACTTTTCTTTTTCTTATTTCAGAATGGATTGCTTTGAATTGGTCGAATCAAATGTCGCCGAGGAGGGTATGCGGTGATGATGACCGTTGGTCTGAACCTTCGTTGGAGCCTTTGTGTGCTGATGTTTCATGAGTTCTTGTTATGGTGTCTAATTCGCCATTGGACTCAGTTTTCTGGTATCTCCTCTGTTTGCAGATGGTTTGTCTCAATTGATTCCATTATAGCTTGGGGCAATGATGTTCTGAACTGAGCCCTCATGCTCATAGCTACTTGTGGTAGTTTGGCCGTGGGATTTCACTGATATGAACTGCTTTGTTGGCTTTTCATTGTGACTTGCACCTTTGATTGAGGCTTGCCCTGAGCTGATGTGATTATGTGAGCTTATCTTGCTCTTTCTGGTATGATTTGTGCTATGATTTGTGTTGTTTCTGTGCTTTGTCTGATGCAGTTTGGATACGGGTTTGGATTGGCTAACTTGTGATTTGTTTCTGATACGGATTTTGTTTTGTGGTTTATCAGATGTGTATTTGGATTGGTTGTTGTCTTAAAATCTGGATCCTATTGTGGATTATGATTTGGTTTTGACGTAGATTTGGATATCCATAACATTTTCCTGACGGGTTGGATTTGCTGGCTGATGGTTATCCAGATTTTTAGACGAACTTGCTTTCGGCTTGGTTGGCTTGATTACTGAACTCGGATCCGGATTTGGACTTGTTATGATTTACTTGATAGAATGAGTCTTGGATTCAGATTTGAGTATTAGTGACCCGTCTGGCTTTGTAATCCATTTTCGGTAAAAATCACTTTTCAGCATAAGATCACTTTTCGGCCCGCACTTCACTTTATCTCTCTTCTCGGCTGTCCCGGAAATAAGAACGAATGCTGCCGCTTGGTAGCCGAGGTCGGAGATTGGAATGGGAGTTGGTTTCGGCATTTTTGTCGTGCCCTCCCGACACCCGATGATGTGTAACTGAGGGTGTCAATATTTTCTAACATATATTCTGCTTTGCTTTGCTCTGTTTTTGGTTGTGCAGGCAATCAGATAGCGACTGACGAACGCGAAACATCAACACGAAGTCCACATGACTTAGAAATTTAGGAAATGCAATTTTTATTTCTCCTTTGTAACTTGTAACAAAAAGTATTATGAATAAATTCAATAATATTCTTTATTCAAATTATTTCCTCTTTGTGAATCATGATAAAAATATTATGAATAAACTTCCAATGTTCTATCCAAATTCACTTTCTCTTTACAAATTGTAATAATAATAATAAAATATTATGAATAAAATTTACATATTCTATTAAAATCACTTTTCAATTTCTTTTCCATGATTTAATTTGCTGCAAACACCTCAACATCCGATTAAACCTCACCGGTCAAATATCTCCGAATAAAGGTTAAAATTAATTCGATCCAATCTTGCATAATAAGCTTAATCTCTCCATATACCTTCAACATGAATAAGTTCCATTAATCAGTCGAAATTTTCACTGCTTTCCCTTTAAAATGAACGGGAAGATAGAAGAATGAATTCTTGTTAAAACCATGTTCCCCAGACCAGATTCTCGCATCGCCTTGAACCAAACCAAATTGATATCTTAACATAATCAACCCACGTGACAAGATAAACCTCTCAGAAATCCAATGACGACAGAGTCTCGGCCCATTGAATTAATTACTAGCATTAACATGAATTTCAGTTTACTTTTAAAGAACCCGGTAACGGAAGCTCTGATTACCCCATAAAATCTAGGCAACGAACCCTCCATAAAAACAGTCAACAAACGATGTATAAATGACCACTTTGCCCTTTTCATAGTTAACGCGCACCTGATGTAGTTCCTGCAAAATAAACACACTACATAACCTGTTAATAGTCAGCGGATGCAACAATGGATGTCATGCTATATGAATAGACTAATCTGAGGGTAAAATTTGGGGTATGACACTGGTCATAATCCATCGGGATTGGATCGAGGGTTCTTTCAGATAGTCTCCCCTTTTGGCCCTGCCCTCTGGGGTTGTCCTGCGGAATCGTACGTAGCCGCTGACGGGAAGCGTTCTGAGCTTCAGGCTAAGCAGAGGGTCTTTTAGGCCTGTCATGCCTAGGTGCGAGTTCGTCAGATACCCGTGGAGCAAGTGTGCCAGCTGCAGCCTCGGGCTTTTGCTCGCATTCCCTTCTAATTATGTTCTTTAGCACTTCCGACATCATGCCCACCTGATTCTTCAGTTGGTCATTCTCCTCTTTGAGCGCCTGCTGGTCCCTCATAACCTGCCTCAGCTGGCCTCGGACCTCTCTTAACTCTGCTCGTACACGTTCCATTGCTCGGATCAACCTGAGACATACCTGAAACAACCTGTATCAACAGGGGGTTAGAAAACTGGCAAGGTACTTGTTATGCAAATGATTCATGCAAATGCAAACGTGTGTCTGTGCCTTGGGGAGATTCCCCCCCTGATCCTAGTTTCTGACACAAATAAAGTCTAACATCCATTCATGGAACAAAAATCCTCATATATTCATCTGAAAAGCCCGCTTGGGTAGCGTACAACTGTAATCACATACAACTGAAGCAACAAGGCATGACCCTAACCAACAGACCTGGCAGTGATCAGCATATCAATGCATAAAATGTACAAAGAAAATACAAAAAGATCAGGTTCGGCCACGGGCACGAAAATCTTCTAGCAACTTCTTTGTAGCGGGATGATCTGGCTGAGTAAGCAGACCCTAGATTAGCAGATCCTCGGTCTGATGATATCTGGGAGGTTCTCGGCAACGCTCCTAGAAACCCCTTCTTCAGAACGGTTCTCGACTCTACTCCTCTTAGCATCAACCCGGAGTTGACAATCCATCAGGTTCGCCTTGGCTTCAACCAATCTATATTGGACATCTCGTTGCAGTGAGGCTTCAGCCTCTATCTTCTTGTCTTTCACCATAATCTGAGCTTCTAACTCGGCTACTTGCTGCTTCAGCTTTTCTTCCCGTTCTTTGTACTTGGCTAGGGTGCTGCTCCATACCTTCTCGTATTGGGTCAACTTCCGGTATAATCTATCCAAATCCTGTTTCTTGGTGGTCAACACACCATGTACTGACTTCAGATCCAACCCCAGACGTTCCCTAGCATCAATTTCTTTGGTCAGATTGGCACCCAGAAGGTTGATCATCTCAGTCTGCTTCTTGCAGGTATAAACAGCTTCACTCTTCTCACTCCGGAGCTGAGCGATCTCTTTCTCCAACTCTTCGTTGGCTTTTCGTAGCTCTTCCTTCTCCTGGAGTACCTGGTTGAATTTCTGAATATGAACTGTGGTAGGCTCTTTGTACACGGGAGGATACAATGGTTTCATAGCAGGAAACTACATTAGAAACTTGGTGGCTCTTTCTCGGACCCAAGCCACATACGGATCAAAGGCATTGTTGTTTCTCTTTCCTAGCAAGACTTTCCCCTTTCGGTGAATTTTGCTCCAAGCATTATGTACCTTGACCAAAGTGTCACCTTCAAGCAACCCCGTGAGATACAGAGATTCCTGTATCTCTTCCTCTTCAGGAGGACCTCGTAGTGCATACCCGAATTGTCGTACTAGCAGAGAGGGATTGTAGTTGATACACCCATTCCTTCCGACCAGGGGGACGTTAGGAAAGCCACAGCAGCTATGTACAATATTTTTGCCCAGCAGATCTCTATCAAACCAGATAATATTGTCAGCAGTCAGACCCATCAAACATGCAGACCAAGGCGAAGACTCAACAAAATCAATGAACGGCCCTGACTTAGGAAGATGGCTAGCAAACCACTTATACAGTAAAGGAGCACAACATGCCACGTTCTTCCCCTTTCTGTTTTCATTTTTGCTGTGAACTGAATGGTAGACGTCTCCAAGGAGAGTGGGCATTGGATTCTCGGAAGCAAATATATGGCAAGCATCCATACCTATGAAGTCTGGATGACTTGGGAATAGCACGATCCCATAAATGCAAAGGGCTAAGAAGGCATTGAATACATCCCAACGGCCCTTCTTGGTAAACTTTCGGGCCTTTTCCATCAGGAAAGGCAAAGGGAAACCATGAACTCCAATCTTTCTGAATACCATCCCTTTCAACTCAGACTCATCTACATGAAGAGCGTCAGTCAACTTACACAAGTTAGGTTCACCCTCAACACGGTAATAAGGCATTTGATTCAACAAAGGCACCCCCAACAGATCAGAGTACTCCTCCAGGGTCGGAGCTAGGACATAGTCTGGAAACACAAAACATCTAAGCTGTGGGTCGTAAAACTGCAGCAGAGCATAGAGGCCATTCAACTCGTACGTAGGAAGCTTATACACAATACCTAGAAGTCTCCCATAACTTTTTCTGAAACTCTCCATCACTGTCTTATCAGCCAAAGAAATCAAAGTCCGTAACTCTCGGATGTCAGGTGTTGGTAGCTTGTAAGCCACAGTCTTCTTCAGAGATGCCATATCAGCCATGAGGATCAAGATCACTAGAACCAGGGGAGAAATATGCACCTGCAACACAGACACACGTTAATGATATGCAAATGAGGATGCAGACAATGCAAAATGCAATTATGCAGCAGGAGATCAAGATGACTGTGCTGTTGAGGAGATGAAGGCTCTGTATCAACAAAACCACAATACTGCTATGTCAAGAACAAACATATCTCTGATGAGAAGAACCCTTGATACCAGACCATAAATCTGCTCTGTCAAGAACAACCACATATCTAATGATGAGAACCTCTGATACCAACAAAACTGATTTACTGTCAAGAAAACCAGGTAATCTGAAGGTTAAGGTTTCCTGCAACAAACCCGACCCTGCTCACAGGTATGGACCTAATCACGAAAAAGGTTCGGCATCCTATGCGGTCATCAGCGTCACAGACTTTCAAGAAACGATGATACGATACCCAGGAGGTGTGGCATCATCATCTCTTGAAGCGGCCTCACTTAGCTAAATTCCAAATGATCGGTTCCCAAAGTCGACAATCCTTAGATCTGACAACCCCTCGAGTCCAAAGGACTGATAGGAAGCCATCAAGGAGAACCTCGTCTGAGTGTGGATTACATGGGAACTGATGCAAGCAAAGCAAGCACGTCCTCCACTAACCCACTCTAATACTATGTAGCTCTCAAGCCTGGGTCTAGCTTCTCACTCATCAGAATGCCCCTCCCACACAGCACAGATAATCATATCATACTGAAAATAAAAGTGCAGGAAATAAAATGCGATAAATAAAACCCAACAGGTAAACATACAAGCGCTAGGATTGACTCTCGCAGGGGACGTTGGATCCCCAGATTGACTCGCATAAGGGACGTTGGATCCCCAGGAAACTATAAAGTCCCCAGCAGAGTCGCCAGCTGTCGCTACCGCGAAAATAAGGTGCCGGAAAAACAGAAGTGTTGCCACCTTTCGTTATTTATCCCTCAGAGCGGGAAAGGAAACGAGCGGAAAAAACCTGACAAAAGGTATAAGATAAGGTCATCGCAACCAATGTTTGGATTCGGGAGTCGGTTACGCAAGGGGAAGGTATTAGCACCCCTCACGTCCATCGTACTAGATGGGATCCACGCTTGTTGTGTTTATCTGACGGGTTGGTTTTACTATCTACCTATTAAGGATGGTCTAAAAAGAAAAGAAAATGACTCGGCAAAGCGTCACACTTTATGCCTACGTATTCTCATCAGAGAATGAGAAATCAGAGTCAACGTAGTTC
Organism: Lathyrus sativus; assembly: GCA_963859935.3. Taxonomy (NCBI): domain Eukaryota; kingdom Viridiplantae; phylum Streptophyta; class Magnoliopsida; order Fabales; family Fabaceae; genus Lathyrus; species Lathyrus sativus. Next base: position 412,983,760 of record OZ012736.1, on the reverse strand, counting down.
GACTAACTACAGGTTACAGGGAAGGTGGCTCGCCAATACGTCAGTATTGTGCCTACATACTCTCAACAGGTATGAGAGATCAGAGCTTACGTAGTTCGGGATGATACGGATTACGGGGATTCATATTCATCTTTTTTTTCAAGTAGGGTTAACAAACAGTTCCAGCAGTTTGGTGTATGTAGCTCGACCCTTGGAGACTTAGGCGTTACCGTTTGTGGTAGAACTGAAAGTTAACGACACTCTTTTCTTCAGAAAAGCTTCCTTTGAATTATGGGCCCACGGAGCAAAAGGTTTGAAGTTTGTTTTCTGTCTTTTACGGAAGAACGGTTTTTTAGTGGTCTGTAGTTTGTACAACACTAGAGACTATGACCTGGGAATGAATGTGTCGCATATCGTCCAAAGGACGTATATTAAACATTCTAGACGATTGAGAGGAGACCGCTCAATTATCATTACCCAAGTAGCTTAAGGCTCGTAACGCGCTTATACTAACTTGCCTTTATTACGTTTTTTTACGGTTGTTTGAGATGAGAAGAGAAGAAAGGCTCAACTAAGGGGAGACTATCAAGTCCTAATGTTGTCATGCCAAGGATTCATCCTATGGTTGAGGTTTGAAACAGGGAACTCCTAGAAGTTATCATGCATAGGTTTCAACCTAAAGTTCTATCATCACTTCCTTATCAAAGGAAGTGAGATTCCTAGGGGATCATGCCAAAGGGATACAGAAGTAGATAAAGCATCAGCTTAAACAGTAAACAGTAAACAACTGTAAAATGCATGCAATGCAAGTGAGGGAGGAAATGTGTGTGGGGCATCAGCCTCCACAAGCTCGTCTCAACCTCAAGCCAGATATGAATAACTGCAAAAATAATAGAAGAAAATAGAACGCCATCAAGCAAACCACAGACCACACAGGCAAGGGAGCGAAGCTCTACCGAATACCAGCAAGCAAAGCCATACAATAAAAATACAAGCAGAGGGAGAAACTCAACCTCTAATGCAATCATGCTCCTAGCTTAAAAGAATCTAAACATGAACTCATTCTAATGCATCAAGCAAATCAAACAAGGGATAAAAACCATAATGAGCAACAAGGAAGTCATCCCAGGCTGCATTAGGTTAGAGGTAAATCAATACCAGAGTCCATCATGGGCTCAACCTCTTGAGGAATGCACATAATCCAACCAAAGGAAGGATTAGGCTCTCCCAAGAGGGATCCTATGTCAATAGGACAACAAAGACTGGGTACTAGTCCTAGATATCAATCTATGGGTAACTGATTGTAGTGTATCAACACTGGATGTCCATCTCAGGCTCAACCTGTTGAGGAATGCACAGAATCCAACCAAAGGAAGGATTAGGCTCTCCCAAGAGGGATCCTAAGAACAGGACTTTGAGATGGATGACAGTATATAAACCAAGGGAATATACCATGCCAATAATGTCAATCCAAGGCTCAACCTCCTGAGGAATGCACAGAATCCAAGTAAAGGAAGGATTAGGCTCTCACAAGAGGGCTCCTCATCAAGACTTGAAGGATAAAGATAGTACAAACCAAAGGAATGTACTATACTGAGGAATGTCAATTCAAGGCTCAACCTCCTGAGGAATGCACAGAATCCAACCAAAGGAAGGATTAGGCTCTCCCAGGAGGGTTCCTCTTCAAGACTTGAATAAAGAATGTAGGGCAAAGCCCAAGGAAGAAATCATAGGGGACAAGAGGCAACACAGCACTCCAGAGAAACCCTACAAACTAGCTACAAGGTTCACCTAAGCTAGGGGCATCAAAGCTCTATCAAGGCTATGGCAAAGTTCTAATGAGGTCTCTACCTACTTACCAATCTATCAAGAAAGGACTACACTATTTAGAATCATCTAATGGCTATTTACAAAGTTAATATATGAAACTCTCTAAGTTAGATCACCTAAACTGAAGTTACTTTGTAAAAGGGGAACTATTTGAAATTCACTCCTAAAAATTCTAGGAAAAATATCCTATCATCCTACATGTATCCACATGTTCTAGTCCAAAAATCAGAAATTAAACCTAAGTCTAAAAGGCTAAACCTAAACCTAAAGTTCAAGGTACATCAAAAAGGGTTCAATCATGAACACTCCTAACCAAGCATACTAAAACCTCATTCAAAATCACCTAAAAAATTATGATAAAAATCACAAGGCAGTATCAATGTGTACTCAAACAGCATACAAAAAATCAAGATCAAATTCAGAACCAAGAGGGAGAAAGAAAAATTGACAAAATCATAACATCAATATTTTAACATTAAACACATATGAATCTAACAAAAATGCAATAAAATGAAAATGCATGAAAAATGGAAAATAAAATCATGACAACATTCTAAACATTTTAAATTGTATCTACAATTTTTATCAAGATTTAATATCAAGTTTTTACTATTTTTCAGAATTAAAATCAAACAATCAAAAACAAAAATTAAAAGGAAAACAAAATTAAAAAGAAATGGATGAGGGGTGCAGTTAGCAACTAAAGTCAGCTGAAGGCGCTTGGGCCCAGCACAATGGGGGTGAGGATAACAATGGGCGTGAGGCCCATCTGAATATCAATTCAGTTCAAGGGAAATAACCAGGAAGGGGGTGCGTTGAGTAAGGAAATTTCCTTGTAAATCCCATTGGGCCTGGAGAGAGGGGTAGGGATAGCAAGAGAGACTAAGGCCCAACGCTTTTTTAATTCTCATGTTCACTTCACTTCAGAAAAAAATAAAAGAAAAGGTGCACACGCCTGGTATCGAACCAATGCTCGCTTGGTTTACACAGCCAAACTCACAAGCCTGAAGAATTCCAATTTGAAATGCTGCGTTGAAGGGGGATGGTACGTGGCGCAACAAGAGCGCTAGGATGGAGAGACCAAGTCAATGTTTCAACGCGAATGGATGGTGAAGATTTCATCTTCTCCATTTTAAACCTGCAACCTGCGCGCGCGAAGCAAATCGCCGGTGGCTTTTTCGGCCAGCCTGGCACAACCCTAACTTCGTCTACAGACCACCATTCGCCATGATCCATACATGAATCTTGTCCAGAATTTCACCAGCAATCTAACCATACCATTTATTCACTCTAAAAATGCATGAATCGTGAAATCACAATCTCAACCAAAAATGGAATTAACCTTAAATTGTTTCTAATCATGCAATTGATCATCCTAAATCCAACTACATTTCATCCTGATCCTAACCACCTATGAAATGCTATCTAACACTGCCTAAATTATGAGTAGTCAAGAAATTCACCAACCTGTGCTTGAGCTTGCAACAGAGATGGCTCTTGCACGATTCAGCCTCCACAAAAGTGCAGATTCACTCCAAGATGCTTGATGAGGGTGATGAAATCCTCAGTTTGCTTTGATATGCTCTTGAACTCCAAAACGAAATTTCAACTTCAAGCTTCTTTCTCCATTTCTCTCCAATGGATTCTCCACGAAAATGAGTACTAGAAGCTTCCAATTCTGTTCTAAATCCTATTTATGATCTGTTTCAATGGGTTGGAGGCCCAAACCAAGCCCATATGTGAATTTTGGATTTCCATTTTCCTTCCAAATTTTCAATGTGGATATGTGCCTTCAAGCTTTGTTCATACTCCCAGTTCATCCAAAATGATTCACTTAACCCTTATGGAGTGTATTGAAGTGGTTTCCCTCCCTTGATTTCAATCTATGGAGGGTGTGAGATATGTTTCTTATTTGTGAAGCAACCTTCCAAATGGCCATGTTATGGACTTCAAATCAAAAATGTAATAATTCCAATCTCTTTAGAAAATCAATTCCATTCAAATTGACTACAAATTTGACTTGAAAACATGTTATTCTCAATTGTTTTGAATTTTCTCATTTTAATTCATTAAAATGGCTTTTTTATGAACTTTCTTCTACCAATGCTTGATATAATCCATATCAATGGACTCTTGATACTTATACCAGCTAAAAACATCATTTTGAACAACTTTCATGTTGAAAAAAAAATCATTTGAGGCTTGCAAGATGGTGAAATGGACTTATGGTTCAAAATGACCTGTAATGCCCAAATACCCAAAATACCATTGACTTGTCAAAGCCATAACTTGAGTTCTACATATCCAATAATGGACTTCTAGCATTCTATGGAAAGCTAATAGAATAAGGAACAACATTCATGTTGACCAAAAGTTCATAGGAATCATCCTTCTAGGGAAAACGATTCATGCAAGTTGGGTAACTTTCAAGCTCCAAATTCACATGCCTCAGATGACTTGTAACTTGTCTGGCTCATAACTTGAGTTCTATGAACCCTATCAAGGACTTATAGTACTCAAATTAAATCTAAGCTCATGATCTACAACAATAATATTCGGGTCAAGATGATATGACAATCATATCTTGAGTTAAATGGCCTGGAAGTCAGGGGTCAAGCTAGGGGATTTTACACTGTCAAGTCTTAGAAACCCTAGCCTGAAACTTCTCAAACTCTTCAATCATGATGAGTTAACCTTGGAATCATACTTAGAACATCTCAATGTATCAATCCATGATCACATGGCTCTTGGATTAGGTTTCAACCTTCTTCAAATCATCAGTTGACTTAGGTTTGACCTAGTCAAACCCTAGCTGCACCAATCATGGCTGAGGCTTCTTAATCTTGCACAATGACCTGTCTAGGCCTCAAAGTGATCTTCAACACTTCTCATGAGCTCTCTCAAGACCTCAAGTCCAGCTTCATGGCTTCAGAATCATCTGATGGCTTTCCACAACTCCCAAGTTAGGAGGCATACACTCTTGGTTTCAACCATTCTCTCTGAGGATCTTTTAACTTCTCTGACAAGGATATCAACCCTTGAACATCTGAATAACCTTCTTAGATAGCATCACAGTCTTGTATAGCTCTTGATTGGTAATCATACCTCTTGATCTCCTGCATACATGTCAATAAAATGCAAATGATAATGCTAATGTGAATGAAATGAAGCATAAGCTAGGTTGAGAAAATGTTGGGCAAATTTTGGGGTGCAACACAAAGCATTCCGAATTCCCTATGAAACATACTGTTTCACTAATGAGGTGGAGGTCAACGAGATCAAAATGGCCAGTCAAACGCATCATGGCCTTTGATTAAGCTTGAAGAAAAATAGAAAGTCACCCAATCATGGACTAAATGCAATATCACATCATTTTACAATTTTAAAAATTAATAAAAACAAATAAAAAAGGGTAATAAATTACATAAAAATGATGGAAATTAGTTAAACCACAAACAAAAGTCCAAGAAAATCACCATAGGGCAGAAACCATTATAGGATCATGTACTAATTTCTTCATAATTTTAAATGGCTCAAAAATAATTTTAAACTAATTAAAATTAACCAAATAATCCAAAAATACATGGAAAATAGCAAAACCAGAAAAAAATCAAAGAAATTACCATAGTTCCAAGACTACCATAGGATCATATAATATTTTTCTCATAATTTTAAAATGCTCAAAAAAATTTTTTAACTAATTAAAATTGGCTCAAACAAATTAAAATTCAAGAAAAATAGCAAATGAAAAAATAAAAATGCAAAAAAATTAAAATTAGAAAGAGAAAAAATAAAAGAAAATATTTTGGTATTTTTCTGATTAAAAATGATTTTTCTATAAATTTATGAAAATAAAATGAATTTAAAAACAAAATAGAAAAAGAAAATAAAACAGAAAAAACAAGATGCGTTGGATCTCACTTCATTGAATGACGTAGCTAATCCAAGGGCAAGAAAGCGCCAATCCATGGTGGATCTGAGTCAACCTCATCATTTCAAATCAAGAAAGGTCAAACACACAGTATTAGAACAAGTGGCATGAGGGACGACCAGATCATCATCTTCAACCTCCAGCCACTTGAAATCTACATAGATTTGTAGAAAATTGAAGGTCCTTCAAACCATAACCATTGGAGCTCATAGTGGTTTCATCTGATGCGTCTTTTCAAGATGATCTCAACCATACCATCATGCCAAATTTCTTTAAATCACAACTCACTCGATTTGAAAAAAACCAGAACAAAAAGCAAACACGAATTTTAAAATTAAACATCAAAACTCAACCAAAACTAAAATCTAACAATCCTAACAGCATCAACACATCAAGACTACATCTTAGCAACAAATTTGAGTCAAAATGGTTGAGCATTGTACCTGTTGAAGTTCAACTTTGAATCTTTGAAAATGGAGTCCTCAAGCTTGATTTAGGCCACGATTCTTCAAGTTTTTGAGCTGGTTAGCTTCACTGAATGTTGGTGAAGCTAACTGAATAGAGAATTTGAGTGATTAAGGTGTGGAAATGAAAATACAAAGTTCAAGCTTAAAAGTTCAAATGGGATCTCAGTAGGGTGATTCTGGCTATCAAAGCTTATGGTGATGAGTAGAATGAGTCCTTTATTTATTGGAGAAGCTTTCTGAATACTGAGGGAGGGTGAATGATGCAAATTGGAGCAAATTCGTGCACACCTGTATCATGAGCAAAGTGTAACATACAAGTTCTAGCCAGATATGGCTCAACTTCTAGCCATGATGGAGGCCATGCGTCAGTAGAATGAGACGCTGCAAGACAACATACAAGTTCTACAACAAGAAAGTCAGGTTGACGACGACCATGAGGAGGAGGTTCTTGAGCCACAACCTCTTTCTTAAAAGATATGGGACGATCGCGTCCCAGAAAACTTTAAAGCACCATCATTAACCTCTTATGATGGGAAGACGGATCCTCAGGAGCATGTTATTGTCATTAACAATCAGATGCCCATAGTCGCCCCTTCGGATTCACTGAAGTGCAAGCTCTTGGCCGATACCTTTAAGGATGTAGCTCTAAGATGGTACATGAGCCTTCTTATGCTCTCCATCGTAAGCTTCCAAGACTTGACTAAGAAGCTAGTACAACACTTCTCAGTAAGCAAGCGCCGGAAGGTGTCCACGACCACACTGTTCAGTGTTCGACAAAAATAGTCAAAATCACTGTCGCTACTGCAAAAATCGGCGCCGGCTACGACAGAAGAGTCGCCACCATGCGTTATTTATCCCACAGGAGGGAAAGGAAACACTCAGAGTAAACCTAACGCAAAGAGGGAAAGGAATGGTCATCGCAGCCAAATCCTAGATTCGGGAGTCGGTTACGCAAGGGGAAGGTATTAGCACCCCTCACGTCCGTCGTACTCGACGGGATCCACGTTTGTTTTCTATCTAAGGGTATGTTATTCTATCTACTCTACAGGTCTGGGTTGAAAAGAAAAGAAAATGACTCGGCAAAGTATTGCACTTTATGCCTACATATTCCCGTCTAAAATGAGAAATCAGAGTCAACGTAGTTCGCCTACCTACGGGAAAGGAGGGGAAGGTTGCTCGCTAGGATATCGCATCCTATGCCTACGTACTTTCATACAGCATGAAAGATCAGAGCAAACGTAGTTCGGGCTACAGAAGACACAAGCTTGTCTGACTGTTTTTTTATTACCTTATGAAAGGGTTTTTCTTGATTAAGAGTCCAAGCGGACAAAAATGACACTTTGATGTTCGTTTGAATCTTTTACGAAAGAAGTGTTTCTTAGTCTGTTTGCAACTTGTACTGCACTAAAGACTTGTGATCCGAGGGTGACTACGTCGCATGTCACCCTAAGGGTACCACACTAAGCAGTCAGATTACTGAAGAGTGACCCTACAACAACCTTTCTCAAATAGCTTAAGACTCGTAGCGTACATCACGCGTTATCCTTATTACTGTATTTTTGAATTGTTTTGAGATGAGAAAAGAAAGAAGCTCTAAAAAGCCTAGGGTTGAAAGGGAATAAAAATAACCTAATATTGTCATGCATGGATAAGAATCCTAATGTCTGTCATAATTCCCTCCTGCACAGAGGAAATCAGAGATCCTAGGGGATAAACAGAAAAGAAAACAAGCAAATACAGTAAACAGTAGAATGCATGCAATGCAGCAATATAAGAGAGGCAAAGGAGAAAACAGCAGGCAAAGTGAATCAACATTCACCTCAAACCTAGGGGGCAAGCTACACAAGCCAACAAACAATACAGAAAACAAAACCCCAAAGCAGAGGAGGCAGCCCAAGCAACAGCACCAAACTCCTACAGCAAACAGCAGTTCTGACAGCAACAGATGATTAACCAGCAAAAAGTTAACAACAACAACCTTCATCTTCATGAATAACTCCCATATTCAAGCTTCAATAGACTTTCAATCTTCAAGAGACACCAAACTTCAACAAGCTACCAGCTTAAGCAAGCTCAAACCCCAGCCAGTAAACAGCTTCAACTAGCTCCTAACTTCAACAAGCTTCAAACTTCAACAAGTAGCCAACTTCAACAAGAAAACAAAGCCCTAGATTCAACAAGCAACCTCATATTCCTTTACCAAGCTTCAACAAGCACCTCTAAGGTAGAATCATTCAACAAGATCAAGTTGAAATGTTAAGTAAGCTCAATGGCAACCAAGGGAAATCACTGAGAACTTAACAGTATGAGAGAATGACATCCTCAAAGTTCTACTCACTTGGGCATACCACTCATCCCTCCTAAGGAGAGATGGAGCTTCTCAAGTAGGACTTTATGTCATTGGATAGAATAGAGATGAACAATATACTCCATGTTTGAAGAAACAAGTAGAACGACTCTGATGCTCTTCCTAAAATCCTAGTTTCCTTAAGCTCCTGACAAGCATCCACAAGATGAGATAATCTTCACATCCAAGCTCCTTCAAGCTCTCCAAAGCACCTTCAATTGGTCTTCATGATCATCCAAGCTCAAAAGCAACACCACCCTAATCTAAGAGGAACTATTGAATTAAACTAGCCAAGCTAGTTCATCAGAAACACCTAGAAGTTAGTCTTAAAACTAATTCTACTTAAAATACCAAACATGATTGTAAAATCCTACAAAAATTACTAAGGGTTCCTAAACCTCTTATGAATCTCTCATACAAAAACCAGGGGGTTAATCAATCATTTAGACCTAAAACTATGCCCTAAACCTAAAGGTATCATCCTAAAACCCTAATTCTAAACCACCTAATGCTCAATGCTCAAACTAGCCTAAATTTCTCTCAAAAAAATATGATAAAATTACTATGGGTACATGCATATCTAAGCTAACTAGCCCAAAAAGAATCAACTCAAAATGCATCACCAATCAGTCACAATAAAATCAACAAAATCATGTATCAACCATATTGAAAATAAAATCAATAAAAATACAAAAAAATACAATTAAATTCTAAAATTCATGAATTATGAATTTCTTAATTTCCTAAAATTCTAGACCCTCTAAAGAATTAGGGGGAAAAAACTTGGATTAAAAGGATCAATTTTTCTGTTTATGGTGAATTAATTCCTAACTACATGAAAAAGATGAAAATAAAAGAAAAAACAAATGAAAATAACAAAAGCGCGTTGCAAATAGCAAATTAATTCAGTTATTATCCAGGCTGGGCCCAGACTGGGGGTGTGCATAGCAAGGCGTGACGAAGCCCAAACCAACATTAAAATCACTCAGAAAATAAAAGGAAAATGGAAAAACGTGTGTGCTGAATAGCAATGAAATCACGTTGTATTTCCCAATTGGGCCCAAGGTGGGGTGTGGCTAGCAAGCAAAGCATAAAGCCCAGACAACTCAATTAAATGAAACGGAACATTTTGGTCTCCCTCTCAATTCTCTTCAGAAATTCCAATCACTCGTGGCCATTAGTTAGGTCCTCAGTCAAGGTCAAAGGGTGATCTGAGGGTTGTGGTTCATCGTCCCCAAAATATTTGAACTGAGGGCGGAAAACACAGACGGTGGCCTGAGCTTGGCGCCACCGTCTTCTCTGACGAAGCAAACCCCAAAACTCACCAAACAAGCCAACTAAAAACCCTAATCCACTCCAAATTTCACCCTGGTCACGAATATGACCTCCATTTCCACTGATTCTCACCTTAACTCAAAACCCGATAGAAGTTGCAGAAAATTCATCCAATCTTGATCAACTCAAATCTTAAAATTAAAGATCCTAGCATGAACTACAAGCTTCCCTGATCAATTCTCACCATTCAGCCACCATTAAAACCTCAAGAACAAGGAGATACAAGCTTCAACAGAAAATGGTATCACACTCAAAATGTCACGAATTGCTCAAATCTTGGACTGAAATCCACCCTAGCCTCATCCTTAACCTAACCACACACCAATTTCTATGCACCTCCCTATGAATTAAGCTAAAAGAAGAAACTTGCAGACCTGGTTTGAATTGATGAACAGATGGTGCAAATGCTTGATTCAGCCTCCAATCTTTTGCAGAATCACTCAAGGATCACTTCTAAAGCTTCTCCAATGGACAATTTGCTTTGAATCCTCCTCAATTCCAAAACTCGATTCTTGATGCAGCTTGAGGAATTTCAAATGCTATCTCTCGATTCTCTCCAATGCAAGCCCAACAAATTGATATGGATCAGTTGCAAACCATATATAGAAGTGATTAGAAACTTCCAGAGCCTTCTGTAGCTAACTGAATGAGAAATTCAATTTCTCATCTCCTTTGAAAATTTCACATGCCAAAGTTGTGCCTTGCTTTGTTCTAGCTTGCTATCTCATTGGAATTTCTCTCCTCATGATATTTAGAACTGAATTGGGATGGTAATTCCCTTGTATTTGATCTTAAGGCAATGGATGGTTATGTTTCTTCAACCTTAAGTAACAAAGTGAAACCATGTGCAAATGACCTCAAATCCAAAATGTGGTATTGCCATCCTTTCCAAAACATATTTTCTGATCAAATTGGTATGTAACATGGACTTGTTTGGCCATAAAATCAAGAAATCACAATTTTGGCCTTTTAATCACTTTAATTCCTTCATTTCAAAACCATTTTCAACCAACTCCTCCTATGAGCCAATTCAAAACCTCCTTGATGCATCGACAAGGGTAAAACCCTATTTTTAGCAACTTTCTAGTTGAACAATTTTCCATTTGAGGCCTCTAAGTTGTAGATTTGGACCCATGCTTGAGAATGACCTATAATCACCAATACCCAAAATACCCCTGGATTGCCAAGATCATAACTTGAGTTATACAAATCCCCTTGAGGACTTCTAGTACTCTATGGAAAGATAAGATCAATATATACAACTATTATGTTGGCCAAGAATCCATTTGAAAACTACTTGAAGGGCAAATGTTGCTTGGAAGTCAAGTGACTTTCACAAATAAATTTCAGTGTCCTCTGGTGACCTGTAATTTGCAAAGACTATAACTTGAGTTCTACAAATCTTCTTGAAGACTTCTAGTACTCAAATTAAAGGAATTGAGAATCTCTACAAGTTTCATGTTGGCAAAATATTCATTTGAAACTTGTATTTTGACTTATGTGGCTTTGAAGTTAGGCACTAAATAGGGGGATTTTACATTGGAACCCTAATTTAGCAACTTCCCACATTCTTGATCTTTCTTTGATTAACCTTGGCACAACACTACACATGTATTAACATACCAATTCATGCATCCCATGACCTCAAGGTAGGCTTTGATGCTCTCCAATGACTCAATTGAATTCGGGTTGACCCAGATGAAACCCTAGTTGACTGCACCTCAACTGTGGCTCTCATACTTGAATCAATGACTTGTCTTAGCTTCAATAGGGCTCTCTAGGCATTCCATGAGATCCATACACACCTCAAATCCACATTCCATGTTTCTCATCCCACTGATGATTCTTAATATTCCTCAAGATAGGAGCAAAACCCACATGTAGGCACTCAAACTTCTCAAGACTTCAAATCCTTTCTTGATGGCTTGGATGACTTTCCCACTAGGATAAGACCTCTTGCTAGGCTCTTCTCTTGTTAGACACCCTTGATCCCTTGTTGGATGCATGCTATGATATGATATGCAAATGATTTAGTTATGTACGTGATGTAACTATGCAAATGAAATGCAATGAAACATAAATCAGGAAGTCAAAGGTTGAGCAAATTTTGGGGTGCAACAGCTGCCCCTATTCAAACGGCTTAGACCCGACTGGGTGAAGAGCGAACGGCCTTCAAAGAATCGAGGTACGAGACGGTTGAATACCAAGAAACCCGGAAATTTTCCAACTGCAGAAATAAACTGCACTGCTTGGGGAACGACATCCACCAACTGAATCTGGTCGTTACGGCCACAACTGATCCAACGTCTGATAATAATTCTGATTTCAACTTCAACTACCTATGTAACGCCACAGGTACTGAACAATTTTTACAAAACATCTCCGTCCATAACTGGACCAACCTTGTCAACACAAGAAAAGAAACAAATTCGTCAACACGAATAGAGATTTTGTCGTCACAGGAGTAAATTTGTCCACATCTGGACCCAAATTTCGTCAAATCACGAATAAGTACAAATCTGTCCACGTCAAGACTCACATTTCATCGACTCGAAGAAATCTCAACAACACAGGAATAGAACTTTGTCCATGTTAGGACGCTTGTTTCGTCAACACGAAGCAATCTCAACTTAAACTTGTCCACGTCAGGACTCCACCTGCCGTCAACACGGAAAAATCCCGGCGACTTTGCTGGGGATGACTCGTCTGCATTTCGGCAGCACGAGGGGATCCTATCAACATAGGAATAAATTTTCCACGTTAGGAATAAACCGTCCACGTTAGGAATAAACTTGTCTTGAGTTGTCCACGTCAGGACTCACATCTCGTCGACCCGAAGAAATATAAATTCGTCCACGTCAGGACTCTCGCATCTTCGACCCGCTGGGGAAATAAAACCTGTCCACGCCAGGACTCACGCCTCGCCAACACGAAGAAAGATAAATTTGTCCACGTCAGGACTCGCGCATCTTGTCATCACAAAGAACTATAAACTTGTCCACGTCAGGACACACATTTTGCCGATACGAAGGAAGATATCTGCTGGGGATAAATGGTCTACGAAGAGTAATCAATTTTGTCCATGTCAGGACTTCACATTCCATCAATACGGAGAAATCGAATCTGTCCACGTTAGGACTAGCACATCTCGTTAACCCGAGGAAATAAATCTGTCCACGTTAGGACACCCACTTCACTAGCACGAAGAAACCCCGTCAATATAGGAATAAATTGTCCACGTCAGGACTCATATTTCGTCAATGCGAGGAACTCCTATCAGCATAGGCAATAAAATTCTGGTGACTTTCGGGGAAGTACTTCCGTCAACGGGAAGATACTCTGAATACAGTTTCTCTGCTTATCTCTGCAGTAGCTAACTCCATTGATCCCAACCTACAAATCTTTTAGCACTGACGTGACAACGACTTTGAGGCAGACCCTACTGGGGATATTTGGAAATCAAACTGCCGGACGCCTGTTTCGATAACCAGCGGCAGCTTCTGAGATTTTGATTCATGAAACCCTTTGATGCTGACGTAACAAAAATAATCCGCTGGCCGGATAAGAAAAACTTCAACAAGTAACTCTGGCGGGGAACACAAGAGAAATTCAAGCAAATAACTCTGCTCGGGGACAAAGAGAAACTCAACCAAGTAACTCTGTGGGGAAAATAGTAAGATGAACCGTATCATCACAAGTCTCATGGCGAGACCTCGAATGTCTGGTCATAGATCTAAGCTAGAACTCCATACTCCTGCTAAGAAAACACACCTGAAAGCAAAAGGTCAACCAACCTGATTTATGTTTCAACATGCGTATGTTTGAAAATGGCGTAAGGCTCCGTACGGCACGGAAATGCTACGCGTTTGAGTAGATGCAAATATGATGATATATGCAAATGCAAATGCAGGCTCAAGCTGCCGGGGCCACTCTGACCATGATGTCTCAACAACATGGATGCTGAGGGTAAAGCCAACTCCGCTGGGGAGAACAAGTATCACAAAATATTCTGGCGAAATAAACGCCAGAAACACAACCATCTTTGCCGGGGAGAGATTAAACACCAATTTCCTCTGGGAGAAAAGAACAAACCACCCTGCCGGTGAACCGACTCATCTGGGGAAAAAAGCGACACTTTTGGGCAAAACACATTATCTGTGCACAATTTACACATTTAGAGTTACGGACTCTGTTGAGGATCAATATCCTGTCGATGGCATGACGATCTGTGGGAGAAGGGAAACTGTCCTCCGGATATAAACTTTCAAACCAACCACTTGGTTAACTATTGCGGGAATCTCCCATGCTGGAGATTGAACGTGCACATCTTCGATTCGCTGAGGAGCGCAACCTCTGCAGGGGACACTGATTTTGAATTGCTGGGATTAATCCTATGGACGGCTTTCCATGAGGACACTCTCCTGGGGAAAATAATTCCCTGCTTCGGGAAGGGATAAACATCCTTTCAAATCTCGGGGGGATAAGCTGCAACTAGCTGAGGAATGGCATCAACTGGAGTCAGGTCTTACGTCAAGCGACCTTGGCTGGGGAATACAGTTCCTGACCGTTTGCTCCAAAGGTAAGAACCCTGCAAAACACAAACGAGACAAAATAGACCTATACAACAAAATCTATCTGGGTTATCATCCGTGACATTACTTCAGTCAATTCGAAGTTTTAACAATTATTGGCGAGGGCCAGCAAGATTATGTAAGTGCAAGTTTATCAAAAACATCGGCGGCTTTCACAAACAAAGCAGTAAAGAACAAGCATCAAGTACTGAATAACATGTTTTATTGATAATGGGCCTCTGAATAGGCAAAGTTTTGTACACTGGATGCAACCCCTGAAAAGAGGGAGTTACGCACACACATACATACATATATGCACAAGAAGCATAACTAAAATACAAAATAATATTTTTATGCATGTTGGCAACGTGGTACAGACAAACACCATGAGCTGATCCTCCTATGACTTGCCCGACTCAGCGCTTTCCCGGTACTCGATCTTCGGAAGAGATTGTTTTTGGATAGACGACCCCCCAGGTACTCCCAAACCACTAAGCAATGCTGTATCAAATCCGGACCGCAGCCATTTGCTTTTTCAATCCCTAACTTTTGCGTGAACCGCCCTTTGCGGGTTTTCAATTCACCGGGATACCCTTTTTTTGCCGAAGTCACCCTTTTCAGGTTTTCAACTTCGTGGGTGTACATCTTTTCAATTTTATCCCTAACTTTTGCCCGAAACTTTTATTCATTTTTTATGGTTCGCCGGGATGCCCCATTTTTGCCTGGACTCTCTTTTTACTGTCCAGCGGGTCACTTTCAAGCAAAGTATTTTTTAACTGCGTCCGAATTCACAGGAGACGTAAAGTCTTCACCATCCATGGTAGATAGTAACAAGGCTCCTCCAGAGAAGACTTTTCTGACAACATAGGGACCTTCGTGATTGGGGGTCCACTTGCCCCTGTGATCGGTTTGTGGTGGGAGAATCTTTTTCAAAACAAGATCGCCCGTCTGAAAGATTCGAGGGCACACCTTCTTATCATAAGCTTTCTTCATCCGGCTCTGATATAACCGACTGTATGCTAGAGAAGCCAGTCTCTTCTCATCCATTAAGCTGAGCTGATTCAGTCTATCTTTAATCCATTCTGCCTCGTCGAGTTGGACATCACGTAAAAACCTTAGGGACGGAATCTCGACCTCCAACGGTAACACTGCCTCCATCCCGTATACCAATGAGAAAGGGGTTGCCCCGGTTGATGTGCGTACCGTCGTACGATAACCATGCAAAGAGAAAGGTAGCATCTCGTGCCAGTCCTTATACGTCACAACCATCTTCTGAACAATCTTCTTTATGTTCTTATTGGCCGCCTCAACAGCACCATTCATCTTGGGCTGGTAAGGAGAAGAGTTGTGATGCTCAATCTTAAAATTCTGACACAGCTCTTTCATCATTTTGTTATTCAAATTTGAACCCTTGTCGTTGATAATCCGCTCAGGGATTCCATATCTGCAGATAATATCTCGTTTGATAAATCTGGCCATCACTTGCTTGGTTACATTGGCATATGACGCTGCTTCCACCCATTTGGTGAAGTAATCAATTGCCACCAGAATGAACCGGTGTCCGTTTGATGCGGTAGACTCAATCTTGCCAATCATATCAATCCCCCACATCGAGAAAGGCCACAGTGATGACATCACATTCAGAGGGCTCGGAGGCACATGGATTTTGTCCGCATAAATCTGGCATTTATGACACCTCTTTGCAAACTTGAAACAATCTGTTTCCATAGTCAACCAATAATAACCTGCCCGCAACAGTTTTCTTGTCATAGCATGCCCGCCAGCATGTGTACCAAATGTACCCTCATGTATCTCTTTCATGAGAAACTTCGCCTCTTTCTCATCGACACAACGTAGCAACACCAAGTCGTGGTTTCTTTTGTATAGGACACTGTCCAAATTCAGATAGAAATTGCCAGCCAATCTCCTGAGAGTCTTCTGATCTCGACTGGATGCCCCAGCCGGATACTCCTTGTTCTTCAGGAATTTTTGGATGTCAAAATACCAGGGTTTACCATCGGGAGCCTCGTCAATGACAAATATGAAGGCAGGCCTATCAAGCCGAGAGATAACAATCCTGGGAGCCTCATTCCAGAAGTTAACTTTATACATTGAAGACAATGTCGCCAGGGCGTCAGCCATTTGATTGTCTGCTCTTGGTACGTGATGCAATTCCACCTTGTCAAAGAAAGGCAACAATCTCCTTGCATAGTTCATATATGGTATCAAATTGGGCTGACGTGTCTCCCATTCTCCTTTAATCTGATTCGCCACTAGAGCTGAGTCTCTGTATACGTCCATGTTCTTGATTCGCAAATCAATGGCTTCTTCCAGACCCATGATGCAAGCCTCATATTCAGCCTCATTATTGGTAATAGGAAAGGTCAATCGGGCAGTAAAGGGGATGTGCGACCCCTGAGGAGTGGTGATAATAGCGCCTATTCCGCTACCATAGGAATTTACAGCTCCGTCAAATATCAACTGCCATTTGGAACCCAACTCTGGTCCTTCGTCTGGCAACGGTTCTTCACAATCCTTCATTTTCAGGTACATGATATCCTCGTCAGGAAAATCAAACCTCATCGATTGGTAGTCCTCAACTGGCTGCTTCGCAAGGTATTCTACCAGAACGCTACCTTTAATAGCCTTTTGCGAGACATATTGGATATCGTATTCGGTTAACACCATCTGCCATCGGGAAATTCTTCCAGAGAGTGCTTGCTTCTCAAACACGTATTTGATTGGATCCATCTTTGAAATTAGCATGGTTGTATGATTCAGCATGTATTGCCTCAAACGTTTGGCGGCCCAGGCTAGCGCGCAACACGTCTTCTCGAGCATTGAGTATCTGGACTCACAGTCGGTAAATTTCTTACTTAAATAGTAGATCGCATGCTCTTTACGCCCGGTCTCGTCGTGTTGGCCGAGAACACAACCCATACTTTCCTCAAGAACCGTCAAATACATAATCAAAGGTCTTCCGGCCACTTGGGGTATCAAAACAGGAGGTTCCTGCAAGTATTCTTTTATCTTGTCGAACGCCTTTTGACAATTTTCATTCCAGGTCAACACCTGATCCTTTTTCAACAACTTGAATAACGGCTCGCATGTTGCAGTTAGGTGAGATATGAACCGAGCAATGTAGTTCAATCTCCCTAAAAACCCACGCACTTCTTTTTCAGTTTTAGGCGTCGGCATTTCTTGTATTGCTTTTATTTTTGCAGGATCAACCTCTATCCCCTTTTCGCTCACAATAAACCCCAGCAGTTTACCCGATCTCACCCCGAAGGTGCACTTGTTAAGGTTCAGTCTCAACCTGAACTTCCTAAGTCTTTTGAACAGTTTCAGCAGATTATCCAAATTCTCGTCCTCCGTCTGGGATTTGGCAATCATATCATCAACATAAACCTCGATCTCTTTGTGCATCATGTCATGAAAGAGAGTCGTCATAGCACGTTGATATGTTGCCCCAGCGTTCTTCAGTCCAAAGGGCATCACTTTATAGCAAAATGTTCCCCAGGGAGTAATGAAGGTAGTCTTCTCCATGTCTTCCGGCGCCATTTTGATCTGATTATAGTCTGAGAAGCCGTCCATGAAGGAGAATACGGAGAACTGAGCAGTGTTATCAACCAGCACATCAATGTGAGGAAGTGGAAAGTCGTCTTTCGGGCTCGCCCTATTCAAATCACGGTAATCTACACACATTTGCACTTTACCGTCTTTCTTCGGCACCGGTACTATATTAGCGACCCATGACGGATAAGTTGTAACGGCTAGGAAACCAGTACCCCACTGTTTTTGAACTTCCTCCTTGATTTTCACTGCCATGTCTGGTCTGGTTCTTCTGAGTTTCTGCTTAACAGGCAAACATTCCTCTCGCAACGGCAGATGGTGCACAACCATGTCCGTATCCAACCCAGGCATATCCTCGTACGACCAAGCAAATATATCACTATACTCTCGCAGTATCTCAATCAGCCTTTGCTTTACGTCGCTCTGCAGTGCAACCCCTATACAGATATTTCTCACAACTTCTTCCGACCCCAAGTTGATAATCTCAATTTCCTCCTGATGAGGCAGAATAATTCTCTCTTCCTGTTTCACCAAACGAGTCAGCTCCTCTAGCAAGTCGCTATCCTCAACAGTCTCTTCCTCTGCTTGGAATACTGAGTGCTCGAAGTCGAGACGAGTCATAGGCGGTTTGTATGAGATGTCATCTGAAATATTAGTCCTGCAAAGGAAATGGTTAAACACTTCAACACGCAAACAAAGCAAATAACCACGTTGCCATTTATTGTTAAAGTAAAAAACAAGAAAGACAGGGATCACAATATTTGAATATGAAAAACGCCTTTATTTCATGATTAAAACAGTGCAATATACATAATCAAGTAGTCCTAAGGTAAAATCACTATGCCCCGGGTAGGACATAGGATTATTCAACAATTGATAAAACAAATCATTACTGTTTAAAAGTCACTGGGACAGTTTCCCGAATGGACCAGTTGCAGAGACTTTGTCCTGGCACGCTTGGCTTGATCCACACGTCCATATCACAGTCGCTATGTCCTCAGCATCGGAAATAGCGTTGATAGTCTCAAAGCACACCCCGCTTGGCGTAATCGTGACCTGTCCCTTGAACCTGGGCGCTCCTGAAGATGACGCTGACGATGTCAGTCGATACCCTAGCCCAAACTTATCATTCTTCACGGGAATCTCCAGTACCTGCCCCCAGCCTTTAGTCTCACCAGTCTGCACTAAAGCCTGAGCCTCTTTGTAGGATGACACTGCCACCTCTGATACTTTGCTGGAACCCTGAGCTTTGTCTTTAATCCGCAACCCCTCGAAGGCTTGACAAGGTGTCTCGTGTATTTCTCCATCGACCTCAACATATCTGAATGATGACAGGTGACTGACCAAAATGTCCTCCTCCCGCGCAAACGGTAACAACACTATCACCCACCATGTATAACAACTTCTGATGCAATGTGGACGTTACGGCCCCTGCAGTATGGATCCATGGGCGCCCCAGAAGACAGCTATAAGCTGGATGGATATCCATGATGTAGAATTCGGTATCAAAAATTTCCGGCCCCACCTGAAGCGGTAACGTTATTGACCCAAACACCGATCTTTTTGTCCAGTCAAACGCCTTTACAACCAAATCACTGGGCGTGCAAACAATTCCCCGTATGTCCAATTTCATCATGGCTTTCTTTGGCAATACGTTCAATGATTACCCACTATCCACCAATACATGCGACATTACGGTGCCCCGACATTCCACCGATATATGCAAGGCCATGTTGTGCTCTCGACCCCTGGGTGTTAGGTCAAAATCTGTGAAACCCAGGCTATGTCCAGCATTGACATGCGCCATTACCCCCTCTAACTGATTTACAGAAACTTCTTGAGGCACGAATGACGTATCCAGAATCTTCAGCAAGGCGTTCCTGTGGGCCTCGGAACATAATAACAACGACAAGATAGAAATCTTCGATGGCGTCTGCTGTAGGTGTTCAACAATTTTGTAATCGCTTTTACGAATCAGTCTCATGAACTCCTCTATGTCCTTGAGCGACGTATCCTTTTCTTTCGACTGAGTAGGCCCGCTTTCATTTACTTTGGCTTTGCCTTTGGCCAACCTCTCTGCTTCTATTTCAGGTGAGGTAAAGATCCTTCCGCTACGGGTCATGCCCCCCATTCCAACGACATTATCAACAGCCCCAGCTGGCTGGTTATTCACCACAATCTTTTCCCCGTTGCAATACGCTTCTAATCCATATGTCCACGGGACAACTTTCGTACTCTCAAAGGGAACAGGCCCAACATTGGTAATCGTAATAGTTGGCTGCTTGGCGGGCGCTGTTATCGTTATAGTCTTTCTTGGGATCGTTACCGTTGCAACATCATTCTGCTTATCACATAATGCCTCCACAGGCTTCTCAACCGCAGTTCAATCAAATTTCAAGGTCCCTTCGTCGATCATGGCCTGAATGCCCTGCTTCAAATCAGTACAACCCTCAGGCTGGGTCCAACACTCTAAACAGTATTCATCACAACCAAGGAATACTCCCCCTCTGAGTAACCTGCTTTTCACCTCACTCAATGGTGTCTCCAGTTCGCGAACATCCATCACCAAGTTCAAGTTTTCTTCTGTTAAGATAGCATTTGCCCCGTGATTAGGCATAGGATGTTGTACAATATTAGGCCCAGTTTGACCAAAGTTAATGGCTTTACTGTCCAACAAGTCTTGAACTTTATGCTTGAAGGCATGACAAGATTCTACGTCATGTCCGGGTGCCCCGAAATGGAATTCGCAGTGCTTACTAGCGTCGTACCCATAAGGAAGTACCGGTCCTGTAGGCGGTTCCAAAGTTCTTTTCTCAACCAAATTCAACCCCAGCAATGTCTGAAGAAGCTCTGCATATGTCGACGGAGGCTTATCGAATACCCTCTTCGGCTTTGCATTCTGAAACCTTCTCTGACCCTGATTCTTCCTTTGCTGCTGCTGCGGCGGTTGCTGCCGCTGTTGTTGTTGAGGAATTGGAATAGTAACACTGGCTATTTGTTGAGGTTGACTATACTGATTTCTACCTCTGCCCCGGCCTCTGCCACCAAACACAGCACTTGTATCACCTTGTCGTCTTCCGCTGAACGCCTTTCTCGCACCCCAGCTGAAGTAGATTCGCCTGCCTGAATCTTTCCAATTTTGATTCCATTTTCGATCCTTTCTCCCATAAGGATCATATCGGAGAAGCTACCCATCGAAACATTGAGCAACTTGTCATAGTACATTCCTGTAAATGTCCCCACAAACATGTCATTCATCTCCCTTTCAACCAAAGGAGGGTGCACCCGAGCTGCCATATCGCGCCACCGCTGCGCGTACTCTTTGAAACTTTCACCGCTTTTCTGTGACAGACTATGCAACTGAACTCTGTTTGGCGCCAAATCACTATTATATTTGTAATGCATAACGAAAGCATCAGCCAACTGCTTCCAGCTCCTAATCTGGGTGGGCTCCAGTCCCATATACCATTCCAATGATGGTCCAGATAAGCTGTCCTGAAAGAAATGCATGAGCATCCTTTCATCATTGGAATATGCAGACATCCTTCTATAGTAAGAACGTACATGGACCTTTGGGCAGGTATCCCCTTTGTATTTGTCGAATGTTGGAGCCTTGAATTTCAATGGCACCCTCAACCCTGGTACCAACCCCATAGTAGTCATGTCTAACCCAGCGGAGTTCTGATCAACCACACCTTTCATTTGCTCTTTTAGCATTCTGATCCTCTGAACAGGGTCAATAGGGCCTTCAGGTCCCGTACCTCTTCCTGAAAAAGCGTCCTCCTGTTGGTCCACCTTCCAGTCATTGCCATACCCATCGTAACCCATGTTACGGCCAAATCCTTGCTGATTGTACACAGGACCCTGTCCTCGTTTGCCGAACCCTAGATTGACCCCAGCGGGTCCAAAACCATTGTTGAAAGGAGGTTCTCCAGCGCCGTTCACATGACCGAATCCACCATTACCGTAGCCATACCCCTGGTTGTTGCCGTAACCGTCATTACCGAAGCCTTGATTGTTGAACCCGAAGTTCCCGTCCTAATTGACATTGCCATACCCATTGTTTCCAAAGCCAACATTGTCAACGAATCCTTGATCGGCATCCACAGTGTTGCCTTTGTTGTTAACAACATGCCCATCACCACCATTTCCATTATTACCATTACCAACGCCAGCACCTGCACCCGTACCCGTGTTTCCGTTGATAGTCCCAACAGGTGGAGTAACAACTGCCGGTATCTCATCCTCCCGCCGAGGAGTTTCAACAGAAATGTGGTCAGTGTTGCCATTTTCGTTTGCCCGCGTCAGCAGCGGCTGCTCCAAGGTCTGAAGATTCTCCTAGCCCTTGGCCATGCTCTCCATGGCTTGCATGAACAAAGTCAGCTTCTCACGGATTTCCTGCATCTCAACTTGGACTTGATCCATTATCTTCTTGCAGTTGTTTCTGGTTGAATAGCGGTGGACTCTCGGGTCGTCAATCCTGAAAAACCTGTGAGATGCAGGAAATAAGATACAAATTCAAAAATACCGGTGATGCAATATGAATATGCATATGCAAATGTATAAATATGCTACAGGTTATGTTCCTCCCCGATTCTAGTTTCAGAGAGAAGGCCATCACGACAATGGAGTCCCCATCAAGCAAGCAAGGAATCAGAAAACCCTCATTCATAAACAAATGCCAAGAGGCAGAGTACAAGAGTACAACTGAATACAACTGAAGAGACCTCGACCAACAAGCCTGGCGATGTTTAAAATACAAGTACAGATAACAAAAAACAAGGCAAAGATAACTCAGGCCAAATGGCGCGCTCTGACATCTTCCAATATCCTTAACATCTCCAAATGACCTAGTCTGGAGATTAGCTCTTATATCAGTAACGCATGTTGCTCAGCAGTGGATCTCAGCTTTTTGGCGTCGTCCTTGCAGGTTCCTTCGCCAAAACACTCGTCGAGTCTGCATCTCTTAGAGTCGGCCTTCAATTCACGACCTCTCAGCTTCTCGCCAAGGTCTCTTACTCTAAGCTCAATAGTGCTCCTAAGTGATGTCTCTTCAGCAATCTTTGCATCCTGGGCTCTAATCTACGCCTCTAGCGTGGCAATCTGCAGCTTCAGCTCATCTTCACGCTCCTTCCTCTTGGTAAGCGTGGTATTCCATAATGTTTCCCACTTGCCGAGTCGGGAATAAGCCTTGTTTAAGAGTTCCTTCTTGGAAGAAAGCACCTTGCTAACACCGTTCAAGGCTGCTCCCACCTTTTCCCTCTTGTTGGTCTCTTCAGTCAACTCTGAACCCAACTTGTCAATCAACTCAATTTGTTCCTTGATAGTGAAGGTAGCTTCATTCTTCTCATGACGCAACTGGAAGATCTCTTTCTCTAACTCATCATTGGCTTTCTTCAATTCTTTATTTTTAGCCAACAATTTGTTACACTTCTCAATCTCTACCGAAGTAGGTGCCTCAATCACTGGAAGATACAGAGGTTCCACAGCAGGATATGACATCAGGGAAATCCTAGCTCTCTCGTGGATCCAAGCCAAATAGGGATCATAAGCTTTGCTGTTGCTCTTACCAAGCAAAGCCTTCCATCTCCTATGGATGTTAGCCCATGCATGTCTCAACCTGATCAAAACAGCCTCGTATAATGAGCCCGTGAGATACAGAGATTCCTGTATCTCAACCTCAATAGGAGCATCTCTCAAGGCATAACCAAACTGTCTCACTAGCAGAGAAGGGTTATAGTTGATACAGCCTTTCCGTCCAATCAAAGGGACATTCGGAAAGCCACTGCAACTATATATAATATCAGTGCCAAGCATGTTTCGATCAAACCAAATGATGTTCTCAACAGACAGCCCCATCAACCGGGAAGACCAATCCAAAGTATCAACAGAATCAACAAAAGGCCCTGTCTTCGGAAGATGTCCCTGGAACCACCTGTACAAAAGAGGAAGACAGCAGGAAACATTCTTGCCACGACGTTTCTCATTCTTATAGTGAATAGAATGATAAACATCGCCCAAGAGAGTAGGACCTGGATTCTTCGAGGCAAGAATCAAGAAGGCATCTGAGTCAACAAAATCAGGCACATTAGGAAACAAGACAGTCCCATAGATGCAGACAGCTAGAATGGCACTGAAGGCAACCCAACATCCACTCTTCGCGCACTGTGTAGCTTTCTCAACCAGGACAGACAGGTGAAAACCATAGGCTCTGTTCAACTTGACCAATCCTCCAGGAAACTCCGAAGCATCTAAACTGACAATCTCAGCGAGTGTAGCCAACTCAGGCTTAGCATCAACATGTATGAAGGGCATCTGGTCTAACACAGGAACTCCTAACATAACAGAATACTCCTCCAAAGTGGGTGCCAGAATATAGTCGGGGAACAGGAAGCATCTCAGCTGAGGCTCATAAAACTGCATCAAAGTATACACCCCAGTCGTCTCAAATGCTGAAGGCCTGTACAACAAACTAAGCAATCTCCCATAAGATACTCTGAACTCAGCCCTCACTCTCTCATCTGCTAGAGCAACTAATCCCAGCAAGGCACTGATATCCGACGAATGCAACCGGTAAGCAACTGTCCTCTTCATGGACTCCATGTCTGGCTAGAAGATGCACTAGAATCAGAGGGGAATGATCACACCTGCAACATAAATACACGTTAATGAAATGCATACATGAAAATGCACATGCATATGCAAACAGGAGATCAATGGCAATGCTGATGAACTGTGCTGCCTTGTACTGAAGCCTGAGAACCATCAAATCTCCATCTCAAACCAAACCAGCCACTCAAATGAACCCTGTAACCACATCTCACTGACAGATATAAACCAGGTACTCTGAGGTCAAAGGTTTCCTGCAAACAGACCTACCTACCCCTCATAGGTATGTACTTAACTCGCAGACGAGGTACGACATCCTATGCGGGTTCAACGTCACAGACTTTCAAGAGCGATGATACGATACCCAGAAGGTGTGGCATCATCATCCCTTGAAGCGGCCTCACTTAGTTGAATCCCAAATGATAGGTCCCCAGAGTCGACAATCCTCGGGTCAGACAACTTGTCGACCCCTAAGGGCCAGGCAAGAAGTATCAAAGAGAATCTCGTCCGAGCGCAGATTTCGCGGCTAGCTGGTGCGAGCTAAGCAAGCAGGCTAACCACTACTTTCTACTTCTAAGTCTATGTGCAAACTCAAACCCAGGTCCGGCTTATCTCTCAATCTAACCCCCTACCCAGTACAAAAACAATAATATAGTACTGAAAGTAAAGGTAGAAAGGTAAATACATACAAAACCCCAGGCGGGAAAACAAGCGTTAGGATCGAGTCGCATAGGGAACCGTTGGAGTCCCCAGCAGAGTCACCAGCTATCGCTACTGTGAAAATCGGCGCCGGCTATGACAGAAGAGTCGCCACCGTGCGTTATTTATCCCACAGGAGGGAAAGGAAACGCTCAGAGTAAACCTAACGCAAAGAGGGAAAGGAATGGTCATCGCAACCAAATCCTGGATTCGGGAGTCGGTTACACAAGGGGAAGGTATTAGCACCCCTCACGTCCGTCGTACTCGACGGGATCCACGCTTGTTTTCTATCTAAGGGTGTGTTATTCTATCTACTCAACAGGTCTGGGTTGAAAAGAAAAGAAAATGACTCGGCAAAGTATCGCACTTTATGCCTACGTATTCCCGTCTGAACGAGAAATCAGAGTCAACGTAGCTCGCCTACCTACGGGAAAGGAGGGAAGGTTGCTCGCTAGGATATCGCATCCTATGCCTACGTACTTTCATACAGCATGAAAGATCAGAGCAAACTTAGTTCGGGCTACGGAAGACACAAGCTTGTCTGACTGTTTTTTTATTACCTTATGAAAGGGTTTTTCTTGATTAAGAGTCCAAGCGGACAAAAATGACACTTTGATGTTCATTTGAATCTTTTACGAAAGAAGTGTTTCTTAGTCTGTTTGCAACTTGTACTGCACTAAAGACTTGTGATCCGAGAGTGACTACGTCGCATGTCACCCTAAGGGTACCATACTAAGCAGTCAGATTACTGAAGAGTGACCCTACAACAACCTTTCTCAAATAGCTTAAGGCTCGTAGCGTACATCACGCGTTATCCTTATTACTGTATTTTTGAATTGTTTTGAGATGAGAAAAGAAATAAGCTCTAAAAATCCTAGGGTTGAAAGGGAATAAAACTAACCTAATATTGTCATGCATGGATAAGAGTCCTAATGTCTGTCATAATTCCCTCCTGCACAGAGGAAATCAGAGATCCTATGGGATAAAAAGAAAAGAAAACAAGCAAATACAGTAAACAGTAGAATGCATGCAATGCAACAATATAAGAGAGGCAAAGGAGAAAATAGCAGGCAAAGTGAATCAACATTCACCTCAAACCTAGGGGGCAAGCTACACAAGCCAACAAACAATACAGAAAACAAAACCCCAAAGCAGAGGAGGCAACCCAAGCAGCAGCACCAAACTCCTACAGCAAACAGCAGTTCTGACAGCAACAGATGATTAACCAGCAAAAATTTGACAGCAACAACCTTCATCTTCATGAATAACTCCCATCTTCAAGCTTCAATAGACTTTCAATCTTCAAGAGACACCAAACTTCAACAAGCTACCAGCTTAAGCAAGCTCAAACCCCAGCCAGTAAACAGCTTCAACTAGCTCCTAACTTCAACAAGCTTCAAACTTCAACAAGTAGCCAGCTTCAACAAGCAAACAAAGCCCTAGCTTCAACAAGCAACCTCATCTTCCTTTACCAAGCTTCAACAAGCACCTCCAAGGGAGAATCATTCAACAATATCAAGTTGAAATGTTAAGTAAGCTCAATGACAACCAAGGGAAATCACTGAGAACTTAACAGTATGAGAGACTAGCATCCTCAAAGTTCTACTCACTTGGGCATACCACTCATCCCTCCTAAGGAGAGATGGAGCTTCTCAAGGAGGAATTTATGTCATTGGATAGAATAGAGATGAACAATATACTCCATGTTTGAAGAAACAAGTAGAACTACTCTGATGCTCTTCCTAAAATCCTAGTTTCCTTAAGCTCCTGACAAGCATCCACAAGATGAGAGAATATTCACATCCAAGCTCCTTCAAGCTCTCCAAAGCACCTTCAATTGGTCTTAATGATCATCCAAGCTCAAAAGCAACACCACCCTAATCTAAGAGGAACTATTGAATTAAACTAGCCAAGTTAGTTCATCAGAAACACCTAGAAGTTAGTCTTAAAACTAATTCTACTTAAAATACCAAACATGATTCTAAAATCCTACAAAAATTACTAAGGGTTCCTAAACCTCTTATGAGTCTCTCATACAAAAACTAGGGGGTTAATCAATCATTTGGACCTAAAACTATGCCCTAAACCTAAAGGTATCATCCTAAAACCCTAATTCTAAACCACCTAATGCTCAATGCTCAAACTAGCCTAAAATTCTCTCACAAAAATATGATAAAATTACTATGGGTACATTCATATCTAAGCTAACTAGCCCAAAAATAATCAACTCAAAATTCATCACCAATCAGTCTCAATAAAATCAACAAAATCATGTATCAACCATATTGAAAATAAAATCAATAAAAATGAAAAAAAATACAATTAAATTCTAAAATGCATGAATTATGAATTTCTTAATTTCCTAAAATTCTAGACCCTCTAAAGAATCAGGGAAAAAAACTTGGATTAAAAGGATCAATTTTTCTATTTATGGTGAATTAATTCCTAACTACATGAAAAAGATGAAAATAAAAAGAAAAAACAAATGAAAATAACAAAAGCGCGTTGCAAATAGCAAATTAATTCAGTTATTATCCAGGTTGGGCCCAGACTGGGGGTGTGCATAGCAATGCGTGACAAAGCCCAAACCAAAATTAAAATCACTCAAAAAATAAAAGGAAAAATGGAAAAACGTGTGTGCTGAATAGCAATGAAATCACGTTGTATTTCCCAATTGGGCCCAAGGTGGGGTGTGGCTAGCAAGCAAAGCATTAAGCCCAGACAACTCAATTAAATGAAACAGAGCGTTTTGGTCTCCCTCTCAATTCTCTTCATAAATTCCAATCACTCGTGGCCATTGGATTAGGTCCTCAGTCAAGGTCAAAGGGTGATCTGAGGGTTGTGCTTCATCGTCCCCAAAATATTTGAACTGAGGGGGGAAAACACAGACGGTGGCCTGAGCTTGGCGCCACCGTCTTCTCCGGCGAAGCAAACCCCAAAACTCACCAAACAAGCCAACTAAAAACCCTAATCCACTCCAAATTTCACCCTGGTCACGAATATGACCTCCATTTCCACTGATTCTCACCTTAACTCAAAACCCGATAGAAGTTGCAGAAAATTCATCCAATCTTGATCAACTCAAATCTTAAAATTAAAGATCCTAGCATGAACTACAAGCTTCCCTGATCAATTCTCACCATTCAGCCACCATTAAAACCTCAAGAACAAGGAGATACAAGCTTCAACAGAAAATGGTATCACACTCAAAATGTCACGAATTGCTCAAATCTTGGACTGAAATCCACCCTAGCCTCATCCTTAACCTAACCACACACCAATTTCTATGCACCTCCCTATGAATTAAGCTAAAAGAAGAAACTTGCAGACCTGGTTTGAATTGATGAACAGATGGTGCAAATGCTTGATTCAGCCTCCAATCTTTTGCAGAATCACTCAAGGATCACTTCTAAAGCTTCTCCAATGGACAATTTGCTTTGAATCCTCCTCAATTCCAAAACTCGATTCTTGATGCAGCTTGAGGAATTTCAAATTCTATCTCTCGATTCTCTCCAATGCAAGCCCAACAAATTGATATGGATCAGTTGCAAACCATATATAGAAGTGATTAGAAACTTCCAGAGCCTTCTGTAGCTAACTGAATGAGAAATTCAATTTCTCATCTCCTTTGAAAATTTCACATGCCAAAGTTGTGCCTTGCTTTGTTCTAGCTTGCTATCTCATTGGAATTTCTCTCCTCATGATATTTAGAACTGAATTGGGATGGTAATTCCCTTGTATTTGATCTTAAGGCAATGGATGGTTATGTTTCTTCAACCTTAAGTAACAAAGTGAAACCATGTGCAAATGAACTCAAATCCAAAATGTGGTATTTCCATCCTTCCCAAAAACATATTTTCTGATCAAATTGGTATGTAACATGGACTTGTTTGGCCATAAAATCAAGAAATCACAATTTTGGCCTTTTAATCACTTTAATTCCTTCATTTCAAAACCATTTTCAACCAACTACTCCTATGAGCCAATTAAAAACCTCCTTGATGCATGGTCAAGGTTAAAACCCTATTTTGAGCAACTTTCTAGTTGAACAATTTTCCATTTGAGGCCTCTAAGTTGGAGATTTGGACCCATGCTTGAGAATGACCTATAATCACCAATACCCAAAATACCCATGGATTGCCAAGATCATAACTTGAGTTCTACAAATCCCATTGAGGACTTCTAGTACTCTATGGAAAGCTAAGATCAATATCTACAACTCTTATGTTGTCCAAGAATACATTTTAAAACTCCTTGAAGGGAAAAGGTTGCTTGGAAGTCAAGTGACTTTCACAGATAAATTTCAGTGTCCTCTAGTGACCTGTAATTTGCAAAGACCATAACTTGAGTTCTACAAATCTTATTGAAGACTTCTAGTACTCAAATTAAAGGTATTGAGAAGCTCTACAAGTTTCATGTTGGCCAAAGATCCATTTGAAACTTGTATTTTGACTTATGTGGCTTTGAAGTTAGGCATTAAATAGGGGGATTTTACACTGGAACCCTAATTTAGCAACTTCCCACATTCTTGATCTTTCTTTGCTTAACCTTGGCACAACACCACACATGTATCAACATACCAATTCATGCATCCCATGACCTCAAGGTAGGCTTTGATGCTCTCCAATTACTCAATTGAATTAGGGTTGACCCAGATGAAACCCTAGTTGACTGCACCTCAACTGTGGCTCTCATACTTGAATCAATGACTTGTCTTAGCTTCAATAGGGCTCTCTAGGCATCCCATGAGATCCATAAACACCTAAAATCCACATTACATGTTTCTCATCCCACTGATGATTCTTAATATTCCTCAAGATAGGAGCAAAACCCACATGTAGGCACTCAAACTTCTCAAGACTTCAAATCCCTTCTTGATGGCTTGGATGACTTTCCCACTAGGATAAGACCTCTTGCTAGGATCTTCTCTTGTTAGACACCCTTGATCCCTTGTTGGATGCATGATATGCTATGATATGCAAATGATTAAGCTATGTACATGATGTAACTATGCAAATGAAATGCAATGAAACATAAATCAGGCTAGCAAAGGTTGAGCAAATTTTGGGGTGCAACAATCACTATGTGAGTACCTGGCTCGATTCAATGAGGAAAACCTCAAGGAATCTCATCCAAACCATGAACTATTTATGGGAGCTTTTCAATATGGATTACAAGTCAGACAGTTTAATGAGTCGTTAGCACAAAAGCCAGCTATCAGCATGGACAAGATCACTACTTGGGCGGAGTGTTACATCAAAGGAGAAGAAAGTAACCAAGAGAAAAGAGCCCAGGACAGAAGTGAAAAGACAAGGAGCAAGAAAGAGGCGTCAAACAGGATAAATGAGCATCCTCAGGCAGCTATGCGTGAGCGACATGCTCCCAAACCATACAGACAATCATATGAGTCGGGCAGAGACCTCACCCCAATGAATGCAAGTAGGAGAGATATTCTTAAAGAAGTCGGTCATATGATCCTGTTACCGGAGCCTCATCATCCTAAAAGAGCCAACGTTATCATGGGAAGGTAACTTGAGGCTTGGCGTAATTACCATCGTATACAGGGACATCACACCGAGGATTGTCAACAGCTGAAAAAAGAAATTAAAGCTCTAATTTCGAGAGGTCATCTCTTGGTATATGTGAAGGATTCTAGGCCACAAAATAATAAGAGAAGTCCCCTCTGAGATGACTCGGGACCAGAAAAGTCATCCCAGAAGAAGAGTTCAGATGCCGAAGAGGGTCACGAGACAAAGACAACTCGTCACACGCTAAATACCATCGCTGAAGGGTTTGCTGGTGGCGGAGAAACAGGTTCGGCCAGAAAGAGATATATTAGGGCAGTCATGCATATCGATCAAAGATCTCCAGAAAAACCGGAAGGCAACTTAGATACTGTAGCATTCTTAAAACGAGACGCCATAGGAGTCCTAGCTCATGAAAATTATCCCATGGTTATTAAAGTAAAAATATGATATTGGAGCATGAAAAGGGTATTGATAGACCCCGAAAGCTCATCCGACGTACTGTATTGGGATGCTTTCAGAGGAATAGGGCTTGATACGTTCGAGTTATTACCATTCAAAGGCGGTCTAGTAGGATTCTTGGGAGAACAAGTGCAGGTGCTCAGGCACCTAGCGTTGCCGACCACCTTTGGCAACACGGCTAATGCGAAGAACGTCCGAGTGAGGTACCTGATAGTCAATGCTGTTTCACCCTATAACGTCATTATAGGCCAACCATCATTCATTGCCCTAGAAGCTTTGCTTTCAACTATATATTTGACCATGAAATTCCCACTCGGAGATGGCCGGGTTGGTATTGTCAAATGCGACCAGGGACTGGCGAGAAAGTGTTATAAGGATAGCCTAAAGTTGAAAAGAAAGGAACCTATAGGAGAAGCGGATCCCAAAAATACCCTCAAAGTTCACCCGGTCGACATAGACCCCCGTGATGATTCTGTTGAAGACAACATAATGCTCAATGAAGAAACAAAGCAAGTCCAGATTGGGCACCTACCGTCCCGTGTGTAGCACCCCAAAATTTGCCTTTTCGTTTTGGCAGCATCTGGCTTTTGCTTCTTTGCATTTTTGCATTTCCGCATTTGCATAGCATTTGTTTTTGAGACAGGGGATCAAGGTTTTCCTGTGGCTCAGTTTTCATCTCAGTGCATGAACCTGAACAACGAGCATCAGAGGCTCTGGCATTTATTTTACCCAGCGATTGGGCGACCGATTTTATTTTATTTTGCAGAGTATTTTCAGCTCAGAAAGCAGTATTCAGCCTATCGCAAGCATTTTCATGGTTAGGGTATTCAAAATCAAGTTTCAGAAGTCGAACAGGGCTCAAAATGGCAAGAAACGGGCGAACAAGCAGATCTCCCACCAAAAGGCGCCAAAATTCAAATTTTGAAGGTGTTAACCGACTAACCAATATGGTTAACCGATTAACCAAGTCAAAATCAGGTCAAACCTGAAATTTTGAAGGTGTTAACCGATTAACCTATATGGTTAATTGATTAACTAGTGCAGATTTTGCATCTGCATGTGAATTTTCAATCTAAACGACTTTGGGGTCCAATTTTGGTCATGTGCAACTATGATTTTCACTATAGGAAGGATCTAGAACCTATTTGAAACTTGGTTAATCTCATTTTCCCTCCAAATCTCCATTCCTCATTCCAAACCAAAATTCACAAACCATATTCCAAAGCTCTCATTTGGATCTAAGCCTAAGGAGTATTTAAGTGATCTACTCCAAACCTCACACAACTAATCACTCATAATTCACTCTCATTTTCAGAATTGATCTCAATTCTCTCTCAATTTTCCAATCTCCAAAACCCTCACCAAAGCTCTTCTCATTGAGATCATTGATTCTTCATTGGAATCCTTGATTTCTAAGAGCTAAACCTTCATCCATTCTCTCCATTGAATTAATTTCTTCATCCAATTTTCGTGCAAAATTGGATCTGAACTTGGAAGTGATTTTGGAAGTGATTATTTGGCTTATTTTAGATTGATCTTGAAGGATCTTCATTGCTACTACAAGAATTGGTGTGGATCTTGAAGTATTCTAGACTTCTATCATTGGATCTATTTAATTACAGTTGAATCAACATTAATCAGAGCAAATCTCCGCTCCGAAGGTTAGATCCGAATCTGTTTTTAGCTTATTTGCATAATCGTGTGGATTTTCATATTTGATTAGCTTCTGGTTAATTTGATCCGATTGATTCATGATTTTGTTGTATTAATCTGTTTACATGTTGTTCGAATCATGATTTGCTGGTTGAATTTCGTGATTAAGTGATTATGCGGTCATCCGGTTGATCAGATAAGTGCTTATTTGCTAAAAATGTTGTTCCATTGTTGTTTTTCTGCTGTTGGCACAGTATTAATCGGTTAACACATATGGTTAACCGATTAACATGTGCAAATTTCCAAATTTTCATCCATTTTTAAGTGGTTAATTGGTTAACGCATATGGTTAACCGATTAACACTGTGCCAGTGGGTCTGTTTTGTTGATTTTTTTGCATGTTTGGGTACCGTTTCACATCGAATCATCATAGTTCAATATGATGCATTAGAAGTGAAATGTTTTGAAATATACATCGCTGTTTTGGTTGTTTAATCGAGACTTTGTCGACTTGTGTTTATTTTCCACTTGGATGCCTACTTTCGTAGTTTATCATTCAAAGTGATATTCATTTTTTGTGCTTGCATATTCATGTTTGCTTGCCTTCTTGCATTTGCATTTCCTCTTGTGTTTTGCATCTTTATTTATTGCATTAATAAAGGTCGAGATGTGCTTGTGGAGGTGTTTACCCCACACTTTGTTCCCCCTTTTGCTTGTGTGTTGCATCACATGTTGCATCCCTATTTTCACTCTCATTGGTGTTTGATCTTTCTTCTTCCTTTGCCTTTCTTTGCCATGCTCCTCATAGGATCTCTAATCTCTTTTGAGGTTATGATAGACATTAGGACTCAAACCATGCATGTTAACATTAGGGTAGATGTTTCCCCTTTTAATCCCAACTCTAATTCCACTTTGCATGACAACTTTTAGGTTCGAGTTAGTCTCCATTTAGTTTGTCCTCTCTCCTTCTCATCTTCAAATCATGTCAAAACACTTAATAAAGGTTAATGAATGTTGTGCGTTATGAGCCTTAAGCTACTTGGGAAATGATGATTGGGTGGTTGCCTCTCAATTGTCTAGAATGTTAGCGTATGTCCTTTGGGTGATATGCGACGCATTCGCTCATAGGTCATAGTCTTTAGTGCAACATGAGTTGCAAATTAAACTCAAAACATTTCTTCTCTAAAAGACACAAAAACAAATTCAAACCTTTTTCCTACAGGATTAATTGGAAAACCTTTTCATAAAAAAGATTGTTGTTAAGCTTCGGTTCTACCGCAAACAGTCTTTGTCCCTAACTGCTGAAACGAAGGTTTAACCCTACTTGGTTAAAACACTTAATCAACTTGTGGATCTCGTTAGCCCGAACTACGTTTGCTCTGATTTCTCATACCATATGAGAATACGTAGGCACAAGACGACGATGTCTTGGCGAGCAACCTTCCCCACCATTCGCCCATAGTTAGCCGAACTACGTTGACTCTGACTTTCCCATTGCACGAGGGAATACGTAGGCACAGAGCGGTGATGCTCTGTCGAGTCTCTTTTCTTTTCTTTTCACCCTGTGAGCCTTTAGCGTAGATAGTTTAAACACACCCTTAGATAGACAACAAGCGTGTATCCTGTCGAGTACGACGGACGTAAGGGGTTCTCATACCTTCCCCTTGCGTAACCGACTCCCGAATCTAGGACGTAGTTGCGATGACCTCGTCTTTTCCCTTTTTTCGTTAGGTTTCTCTGATCGTTCCCTTTCCCTTTCTTTGGGATAAATAAAGAAAGGTGGCGACTCTTCTGTTTTCTGCCGGGTGTTTTTCGCAGTTGCGACAGCTGGCAACTCTGCTGGGGAAAACGATGGTTCCCTATGCGAGTCAATCTTAGCACTTGTTTGTTTATCTTGGGTGTTGTATATATGTACTTTATTTTCCCGCATTTCATTTTCAGCATTGTATATATATCATTATTGTTGTGCTGTGGGGGGGGGGGATTGATTCATTGAGTGATAAGTCAAACCCAGGCTTAGTACAAACATAGTATTAGAAGCGGAAAGTAGTGGTGAACCTGTATGTTAGGCATGCACTAGTTCCCACAAAATTCACGCTCAGACGAGATTCTCTTTGATGACTTTCTTTCCAGCCCAGTGGGCCATTGAGAGGATTTCAGATCTGAGGGTTGTCGACTCTGGGGACCGATCATTTGTGATTCAGCTAAGTGAGGCCATTTTGGGAGATTATCATGCTAAACTAGAAATGGTGAACATATCATCGTTTCTTGAAAGTCTGTGACGCTGATGAACGTATAGGATGCCGAACCTTATCAGTGGATAGACCCATACCTGTGAGGGAGATTGGGTTGTGCAGGAAACCTTGACTTTCAGACTACCTAATTTTCTTTACAGTGTGAATATGTGTTCCCGATATCAGAGGTTCCTACTATCAGAGTAGTGCTATGTTCTCGCCAAAGTGGAGCACTAGTTCTTCTCGATCAACAACACAACAATCTTGATCCCCTGTTGCATTGCATTTGCATAATCATCCTGCATATAACATTGCATGTCTATATGTTCGAAAGGTTCTCGTCTTTCCCTTAATCCTGGTACTGATTTACTGTAAAGAGGGAAGTAGACAGAAAGATGTTTATTGTATCCAAATTCCTGATACCTGAGTTAGGACCTTTATTTGGTCTGATTTCGATGGATGAGCCTGGCGTCTTTGAAACCTTCAAGAAGAATCTTACCTGATATATGAGAGGATCCTCATGGTGTACATCTATGTTGCTCTTGTCTATTGAAACTGGAATCAAGGGGGAGATCTCCCTGTGAATACATAGACATGTTTACATTCTGCATCTTGCATTCTCATTTTCATCGCAGGTTGTTCTCTGTGGCCTCGTGTTCTTATCTCAGCTTGGTGTTCGTAGTAACAGGATTGAGGAGTTCAGCTTCCACGGATAGTCAACTCGAGGGAATCAGCGAAGTGTAATGGATCAGATTCTGGTAGAGTTAAGGGAAGTTCGAAGCCAGATGGGACAATTCTTGATGGGCATGCAAGCCTTGCGCTTGGATCAGAAGGCGCTTAAGGAGGAGGTTCATCAACTGAAGACTCAGATGGGCCTGATCACAAAAGTGAAAAGAAATATGCTGAGAAAGAAGGGCGATCAGGTGCCTGAAGCTGCAGCAAAGATGGTTGTCCCACCTTTATCTGTGCCTCAAGGATTTTCTGCACAACCTGAGATCTCAAATTCGCCACGTCAGCAAATACCTCCTATTTCCCAAGACAATCTTAAGACTATGAGGTATGCTCAGAGGCCAAAGCAGCTCGACAGAATCTTCAACCAGATCCCTATGACTTATACTCAGTTGCTGCAACTCTTGCTTCAACTTCGATTGGTTGAACTTCGAACTCTGGCTTCATTTACTGGCGTGCCACCACCAGGCTATGATGCAAGTGCCCGTTGTGATTTCCATGCTGGGGCACCGGGGCATAATGTCGAGAACTGCAAAGCTTTTAAGCACAAATTTCAAGACTTAATTGATTCAAAGGCAGTTGAGTTCACGCCGGGCAACGTAAGCGTACCAGGTGATCCTATCCCAGTCGTTGCAAAAAAGGTGGATGTACCTATTCGCTCCCTTGAAGCTGCATCAGGTCTAGAGATGTCGTGCAATTTATGACTTCTGAATCTCCGTGCCCACAACTATTGTCGGTTCCTAGGCTAAGTCTGAGGACGAAAGTTCCTGAATGCAAGGAGATCCCTAATTAGTGCCAATAACCTCATGCTTCTATGTAGCAAAATTATCGGCGCCAGAATCAGAATAGGCCTTGTAACAATTTGGAAAGAAGGATTGCTCCTCTTCATCCAGTGCCGATGTCGTACAATCAACTTCTGCCACATCTGGTCCATAACTCATTGGTGGAACCCCAGACTCTCAAGCCAGTACCAGAGTCGTACCCTCCTGGATATAATCCCAGTGTTCAATGCGGATATCATAGAGGATCCATAGGACACTCAACTGAGGATTGTCAGGCCTTTCAAGCCAGGGTGCAACAGTTGATCGACAAGAGGTACATTTCCTTTTCGAGAGGAAGATTGAGGATGCATGTTGACCTCTCATCTGATTAAGTTTGAAGTTGGCTAACTCAGCAGCAAGTCAAGATTTGAAAACCCAGTTCCCCAAAAGCTGGCATCCTTTGTTTTATCATGTCATTTCTTTGCATTTGTAGTTTCTTTTCAGTTGAAGTGCAAACTCATTTGTAAAACTTGTTTGTTTTCGATTGGTATTGATAATGAAATGAATATGCATGCTTTTAATTAAATCTATTTGTGTTCACTTATGCTTTTAATTGATGTCTGACGCTTATTTAAGCGGAATCCAGGGAGGCTGACGAAAGTGAAAGACGCGCAAGCTTCTGATTGTATGCTTTCGAATGAAACCTGCTGATGATGTACATGCATTATTTCAAATTCCTAAACACCGGAGATATAAGGATGGTAATCCCTTGTCAACCCCTTTGAGCCTAGTAGTACGAGTTTCTTTCTTAAAAACGAAAAAAACCCTCAATCTTAACCCGGGGCAGGGTAGGTGTCAGTTAATTTGACCGAGCGTCCAAATTGCAAAAGGAGTGTTCCTGTTCGAGGACTAATCACACCTCTGTAGTTCGTACCTAAAGAACCACAATAGTTATCCCTTGTCGACCAAGGAGTGAAACAGTCACAATCCCTTCAATAAGTAAGACAAGCTGGTGTCACACGATTTGTTAAAAAAAAAAGAGGATCATAAGAAAAATAAAAGAAAAGAATCAAAAGAAAAAAGCCTGCTAAGTCGATTACTTGAAAACAAGTTGCTTAGGAAAAATCTAGGGCATCCCGCTGGACTTTGAAATCAAAAGAAGCTCTAAAGATTCTGTCCAGGAAAAAGTTTGGGGAAAAAAAGAAGAAAAGCGAAAAGGATTACGAAAGAAAAATCCTTGAAGAAAATTAAGTCGTGTGACTCCAGGCACCAAAGACGAAAAGCGAGTGACGGTCACTCCCAAAAATTTGTGGTTTTCTAAACCATCACTCCTATCATTCAACCTTTAAAAGGTGAGCACTAGTGTCGAATTAGATGAACTTAGGATTGGAGAACATCAAGGAGAATGGGTGGGTTAGAATAAGCGTTGAGCCTTATATCATTTCTTTCAAACCGTGAACCTGACCACGTTACAACCTTCAAAAGTCCTAATTTAAGTAGGTTTGTTTCGAAAACATACGTCGGTAAAGATCGCATTGAAACTGACTCCTAAAAGGATTCCTCTTAGCATGTTGGTATTGATGTTGACATTCTGATAAGTGATTCGCTCGCTTTATGTAACAAATGTTTTTCCAGTGAACAGACTTGGATTTCAAAACTGTCATATGCATTGCATTAATGTATCTTTTGTGTAGAACAATTTGTTTTACTTGCGAGTAAGCAATTGACATCAGGAAAGTTTCCACAGGGGGAAGTTTGATCAGGATAGAATGCAGAACGAGCACTCCATTGAACTAGGGCAAGCTATATCAAATGATCATATCATGGGAGTCAGCCATCCGAAAGTCAGTTAATCTGGGGCAATCAGGTCAAGATTTGATAAATCTCTCGAAGATTAGCCAAGGGTACTGCTCCATAAATCAGTCAGTCAGGGGCAAGGTCGTTGCAAGACTGAGGCAGACTACCCTAAGAGCACAAAAGTTATCCTTATCCAGAAGCCAACACCGTTTCAAAGTTCAAAGTGCCAAGGCGGTTCAACCCATGAGGTACATAAATTTCAAGTCTTCTCGTAAGGAAGTTTTTGCAGAGATCCCACAGGCTGGGGCAAAGTTGGAAACAAAAGATTTATTCCTCTCCATACCTTCAGAGTTTATCAAAGTTGGTCAACCATGGATGAATCCTTTCATGGTACAGATATTGGGGCAAGCTATCTCGAGGTAGTTTCATGGCAAGATTTTCTGTTCAAGATGAACTATCCCAGAGATCAGACTGGAGCAAGTTGAATTGCACTGGGGCAGTTAGCCCAACGAGTCTTTGAAAGGGCGATTACTTTGGATGGAATGCAGGTAGGCATTTTGTTCATTTCCCCACAGCAGAGGATTTGGGTTTTCACGCAAAGTTTTGTTACTAAATCAGAAGTACTGTCACCAGCGGGTGTGTGTAAGGTATCTCCAGCAGAAGAAAGTTTTGTCTCCCTATAAAGGCTAGTCTCCAATAGGGTGGATTTGTTCGCAGCATGTTCCTAGCAAAGTAGGTGGAAGGATATTCCCTTGGCAGCAAGGTAGATTGTAATCCAGTATTATTCTCCAGCGGAGGCGACGTTTTCAACGCCCTCTCCCTAACGGAGTCGACGTTCTGATGTCTTTCCAGTAATATCGGTATTCAGGATTTTCTTCATCAAGAAGAGTTCAGTGTTGATTCCTTCGACATAATAATGTTTGAGCAGGGTGTGATCCGTTCCCCAGTAGAGTGGCATTCTCAGTAGAAGTCTCTGATGTTCCCAAGTAGGGCGGATTGTTACTTGTATATCCCCAACAGAGTGGGTTCCTTTCCGAAGCAAAGTGGAACTCTCGACAGTGTTCTTGATTCCCCACTGAAGGGAGTTGTTGGTGTTTCCCCCGGTAGGGTTGGATGCGTTTTCTCCAGCGGGTGAAGTTTGTCAAGGAAGACCATCCAGAGTATTTCCCCAGCCGAGTTTTTGTTCCCCATAATGGTTTATTCTGCTGGGCCATCAAGGATGTTTCCTTCAGCAGAGTTTTATTTCATCCTCAGCGGAGTTGGTCTCTTCTCTCTAGCATTTATTTTGCTAGGATGGTGCCTCTACTTTTGCATTTTTGCATAGAATCCTCCCAAATGCGTAGCATTTCCATTTCGTATGGAGCATTACGCCATTTTCAAATATATGCATCTGAAGCATAAGCCAGATTTGTGGCCTTCGAAGAGGTTTTCCTTTGATGATAGGAGTCGTTTGATTCTTTTTCTGCCTATTCTTGATGTGTTATTCCAACTTTTGGTTGGTATTCCCCAGCGTAGTCTGAATCGTTGTGTTTGGTTTTCCAACTTTTGGTTGGTAATTCGGGGTGTTATCCCAACTTTTGGTTGGTAGTCTTTTGGTTTCCCCGCAAAGTCCTTATTCCAACTATTGGTTGGTAATCTTTGTTTAATTCCAACTTTTGGTTGGTGACATGTTGGCGTTTGGATGTTATTCTAACTTTTGGTTGGTAATCTCTGGTTTCCCCTCGCAGAGTCTTTGTTCCAACTTTTGGTTGGCAATCTTTGTATTCTAACTCTTGGTTAGTAGCTTTTATTCTAACTCTTGGTTAGTAGCTTTTATTCTAACTCTTGGTTAGTAGCCTTTTATTCCAACTCTTGGTTGGTAATTCTGGATGATCATCCCAACTTTTGGTTGGTAGTCTTCTATGGTGGAGTCAGCTTTGTTTAGCGTCCCCGACGATCCAAACTCTTGGTTAATAGCTCTTGTTTCGACTTTTGGTCGATGAGGATTTTTCCTAGCAATCCTAACTCTTGGTTAGTAGCTTCTATTCTAACTTTTAGTTAGTAGTCTTCTATTCCAGCTTTTGATTGGTAATCTTGGATGATCGTCCCAACTTTTGGTTGGTAGTCAACTTTGTTCAGCGCCTCCAGCGATCCTAACTCTTGGTTAGTAGCTTTTGTTCTGACTTTTGGTCATTGTTGATCTTCCCACAGCAATCCTAATTCTTGGTTAGTAGCTTGTGTTCTGACTTTTGGTCGATGATGATCTATCCTGGTAATCCTAACTTTTGGTTAGCAGCCTTGTTTCTCAACTTTTGGTTGGATGTTAACCCCTGCTGTCGTTTTTCCAACTTTTGGTCGGTAGCCTGTCGTTTGCAATCGCTTTTCCAACTTTTGGTTGGTAGCCTGTTGTTTTTTGGTCGTTTTATCCAAAATCTTGGTTGGTATCCAGGATTGTTGCTTCCCAACTTTTGGTTGGCATTCGTGGTTGTTATCCCAACTTTTGATTGGTATGCATGGTTGTTGTTCCAACTCTTGGTTGATAGTCTTCCCTTATTGGACGTTATCCCAACTCTTGGTTGGTAGTCTGTCCTTTGTTGGATGTTTATCCCAACTTTTGGTTGGTAGTCTTCCTCTATTCATCAGCGGAGTTGTTATCCCAGCTTTTGGTTGGTAATTGGGGACTTGGCAGGTGTTTGTTTCTAACTTTGGGTTGGTAATCTTTGGTGTGTGGGAGTTATCCCAACTTTTGGTCGGTATTGTTTTTCCGGCATATTTATTTGATTCCAACTCTTGGTTGGTAGCTTTGGTTGATTCCAACTCTTGGTTGGTAGTCCTTGGTTTCTCCTGTGAAGTGTTATCCCAACGTTTGGTGGTAATTTATGATTTGTCAGGGTTTTTATTCCGGCTTTTGGTTTGTGAGGTTTTGTTGATGTTTATTCCGACTTTTGGTTGGTGATCGTCGGTTTGAGGGGGTCATTCCAACTCTTGGTTGATAACTTTTGCTGCAATTTCAATTCTTGGTTGGTGGTCTTTGATTCCTCAGTAAGGTCTCCATATCCAGCTTGGTCGTCCTGTTGACGTTATTCCGACTCTTGGTTGGTAACCTTTGTTTCCTGGTTGATGATTCCAACTTTTGGTCAGTATACCTCCCCAGCAAAGTCGCCTCGCCATTTAAATTTCGGTTAGTGTTGTGGTGATTTCAACTCTTAGTTGGTAGTGTTTGGTTTTTATCCCCAGAGAGTAACCTTTATCCCATCTTTTGGATGATATCCTTTGATTGTTATCTTTTGGTAGATGCTTATTCCCCAGCAGGGTCGTTATCCCAACTCTTGGTTGGTATCCTGTGGGAGCG
This sequence comes from Lathyrus sativus, assembly GCA_963859935.3. Classification (NCBI taxonomy): domain Eukaryota; kingdom Viridiplantae; phylum Streptophyta; class Magnoliopsida; order Fabales; family Fabaceae; genus Lathyrus; species Lathyrus sativus. The sequence continues at coordinate 412,941,927 of OZ012736.1, read as the reverse complement.
TTATCCCAACTCTTGGTTGCTATCTTTGGTTGTTTCCCAACTTTTGGTTGGTATCCAGAGTTTGTTATCCCAACTCTTGGTTGGTATCTTTGGTTGTTTCACAACTTTTGGTTGGTATCCAAAGTTTGTTATCCCAACTCTTGGTTGATATCTTTGGTTGTTTCCCAACTTTTGGTTGGTATCCATAATTTGTTATCCCAACTCTTGGTTGGTATCTTTGGTTGTTTCCCAACTCTTGGTTGGTATCTAGAGTTTGTTATCTCAACTCTTGGTTGGTATCTTTGGTTGTTTCTCAACTCTTGATTGGTATCCAGAGTTTGTTATCCCAACTCTTGGTTGGTATCTTTGGTTGTTTCCCAACTCTTGGTTGGTATCCAGAGTTTGTTATCCTAACTCTTGGTTGGTATCTTTGGTTGTTTCCCAACTCTTGGTTGGTATCCAGGGTTTGTTATCCCAACTCTTGGTTGGTATTCCGTGGTTCGTTTTTCCAACTCTTGGTTGGTATCCTTCAGTTGTCATTCCTTGGTATCTGTTGGTTGCTTCATTCCGACTCTTGGTTGGTATTGTTTGGTTATATCCCAACTCTTGGTTGGTATCCTTTGACTTTTATTCCAACTCTTGGTTGGTATCCGAGGTTTGTCATCCCAACTCTTGGTTGGTATCCGTCGATCCTTATATCAACTTTTGGTTGGTACCCTTTTTTGTTGTCCCGACTTTTGGTTGGTATCCGGTGTTCGTTATCCCAACTCTTGGTCGGTATCCTTTGACCGTTATTCCCCAACTTTTGGTTGGCATCTTTTGGATGAAGTTCAGATCGTATTGGATTGTTATCTCCAGCGTTTCATTTTCCAACTCTTGGTTGGTAGTCGCTGTTTCGCATTCCCGCAGGGTGCAAATTTCTAGGTTCTTTTGTATTCAATCACCTTATACCTTGAATGTTTGAAAGCGGATGCTTTTCCTCCCTTCAGGTCCAAGTTGTTTGAATAGGGGCAGCTGTAGCACCCCAAAATTTGCCTTTTTGTTTTGGCAGCATCTGGCTTTTGCTTCTTTGCATTTTCGCATTTCTGCATTTGCATAGCATTCGTTCTTGAGACAGGGGATCAAGGTTTTCCCTTGGCTAAGTTTTCATCTCAGTGCATGAACCTGAATAGCGAGCATCAGAGGCTCTGGCATTTATTTTGCCCAGCGGTCGGACGACCGATTTTGTTTTATTTTACAGGGTATTTTCAGCTCAGGAAGTAGTATTCAGGCTATCACGAGCATCTTCATGGTTAGGGTATTCGAAAGCAAGTTTCAGAAGTTGAACAGGGCTCAAAACGGCAAAAAACGGACAAACGGGCAGATTTCCCTCCAAAAGGCGCCAAAATTCAAATTTTGGAGGTGTTAATCGATTAACACATATGGTTAATCGATTAACCAAGTCAAAATCAGGTCAAACCTGAAAATTTGAAGGTGTTAACCAATTAACCTATATGGTTAATCGATTAACCAATGCAAATTTTGCCTCTGCACGTGAATTTTCAACCCAAACCACTTTAGGGTCCAATTTTGGTCATGTGCAAGTATGATTTTCTCTTTAGGAAGGATCTAGAACCTATTTGAAACTTGATTAATTTCATTTTCCCTCCAAATCTCCATTCCTCATTCTAAACCAAATTTCACAAACCATATTCCAAACCTCTCATTTGGATCCAAGCCTAAGGAGTATTTAAGTGATCTACTCCAAACCTCACACATCTAATCACTCATAATTCACTCTCATTTTCAGAATTGATCTCAATTCTCTCTCAATTCTCCAATATCCAAAACCCTCACCAAAGCTCTTCTTATTGAGATCATTGATTCTTCATTGGAATCCTTGATTTCTAAGAGCTAAACTTTCATCCATTCTCTCCCTTGAATCAATAACTTCATCCAATTTTCGTGCAAAATTGTATTTGAACTTGGAAGTGAGTTTGAAAGTGATTATTTGGCTTATTTTGGATTGATATTGAAGGATCTTCATTGCTAATACAAGAATTGGTGTGGATCTTGAAGTATTCCGGACTTCTAGCATTGAATATATTCAATTAAAGTTGAATCAATATTAACCGGAGCAAATCTCTGTTCTGAAGGTTGGATCCGAATCTGTTTTTAGCTTATTTGCATAATCATGTGGATTTTCATATTTGATTTGAAAATCTGATTTGGTTGTGTTAATCTGTTTACATGCTGTTCGAATCATGATTTGCTGGTTGAATTTCGTGATTAAGTGATTATGCGATCATCCAGTTGATCGGATAAGTGCTTATTTGCTGAAAATGTTGTTTTGTTGCTATTTTTATGTTGTTGGCACAGTGTTAATCGGTTAACACATATGGTTAACCGATTAACCATTTTAAGTATTCAAATTTTTCAATGTTTTCAAAGTGTTAATCGGTTAACACATATGGTTAACCGATTAACATGTGCAAATTTCCAGATTTTTAGCTATTTTTAAGTGGTTAATCAGTTAACGCATATGGTTAACCGATTAACACTGTGCCAGTGGGTCTGTTTTGTTGATTTTCTTGCATGTTTGAGTACCGTTTCGCATCAAATCATCGTAGTTCAATATGATGCATTAGAAGTGAAATATTTTGAAATATACATCGCTGTTTTGGTTGTTTAATCGAGACTTCGTCGACTTGTGTTTGTTGTCCACTTGGATGCACACTTGTGGGTTGTTGTTCATAGTGATGATGTTCTTGCATTTGCATTTCCTCTTGTATTTTGCATCTTTATTTCTTGCATTAATAAAGGTCGAGATGTGCTTGTGGTGGTGTTTACCCCACACTTTGTTCCTCCCCTTGCTTGTGTGTTGCATCACATGTTGCATCCCTATTTTCACTCTCATTGGTGTTTGATCTTTCTTCTTGCTTTGCCTTTCTTTTCCATGCTTCTCATAGGATCTCTAATCTCTTTTGAGGTTATGATAGACATTAGGATTCAAACCATGCATGTTAACATTAGGGTAGATGTTTCCCCTTTTAATCCCAACTCTAAGTCCACTTTGCATGACAACTTTTAGGTTCGAGTTAGTCTCCCTTTAGTTTGTCCTTTCTCCTTCTCATCTTCAAATCATGTCAAAACACTTAATAAAGGTTAACAAATGTTGTGCGTTACGAGCCTTAAGCTACTTGGGAAATGATGATTAGGTGGTTGCCTCTCAATTGTCTAGAATGTTAGCGTATGTCCTTTGGACGATATGTGACGCATTCGCTCCTAGGTCATCGTCTTTAGTGCAACATGAGTTACAAATTAAACTCAAAACACTTCTTCTCTAAAAGACACAAAAACAAATTCAAACCTTTTTCCTTCGGGATTAATTGGAAAACCTTTTCATAAAAAAAGTGTTGTTAAGCTTCGGTTCTACCGCAAATAGGCTTTGTCCCTAACTGCTGGAACGAAGGTTTAACCCTACTCGGTTAAAACGCTTAATCAACTTGTGGTTCTCGCTAGCCCGAACTACGTTTACTCTGACTTTTCCATTGCACGAGGGAGTACGTAGGCACAGAGCGGCGATGCCCTGCCGATTCTCTTTTCTTTTCTTTTCTTTTCATCTTGTGAGCCTTTAGCATAGATAGTATAAACACACCCTTAGATAGACAACAAGCGTGGATCCTGTCGAGTACGACGGACGTGAGGGGTGCTCATACCTTCCCCTTGCGTAACCGACTCCCAAATCTAGGACATGGTTGCGATGACCTCGTGTTTTCCCTTTTTTTGTTAGGTTTTTCTGATCGTTCCCTTTCCCTCTCTTTGGGATAAATAACGAAAGGTGGCGACTCTTCTGTTTTCCGCCGAGTGTTTTTCGTAGCTGCGACAACTGGCGACTCTGCTGGGGAAAACGATGGTTCCCTATGCGAGTCAATCCTAGCGCTTGTTTGTTTATCTTTGGGTGTTATATATATGTACTTTATTTTCCCGCATTTTATTTTCAGCATTGTATATATATCATTATTGCTCTGCTGTGGGGGAAAATTGATTCATTGACTGATAAGCCAGACCCAGGCTTGAGTACAAACATAGCATTAGAAGCGGAAAGTAGTGGTGAACCTGTATGTTAGGCATGCACTAGTTCCCACGAAATTCGCGCTCAAACGAGATTAACTTTGATGACTTTCTTTCTAGCCCAGTGGGCCGTTGAGAGCATTTCAGATCTGAGGGTTGTCGACTCTGGGGACCGATCATTTGTGATTTAGATAAGCGAGGCCACTTGGGGAGATTATGATGCTAAACCAGAAATGGTGAACCTATCATTGTTTCTTGAAAGTCTATGACGCTGATGAACACATAGGATGATGAACCTTATCAGTGGATATGTCCATACCTGTGAGAGGGATTGGGTTGTATAGGAAGCCTTGACTTTCAGACTACCCGGTTTTCTTTGCAGTGTGAATCTGTGTTCCCGATATCAGAGGTTCCTATTATCAGAGTAGTGCTATGTTCTCTCCAAAGCGGAGTGTTGGTTCTTCTCGATCAACAACACAACAATCTTGATCCCCTGTTGCATCTGCATTTACATAATCATCCTGCATATAACATTGCATGTCTATGTGTTCGAAAGGTTCTCGTCTTTCCCTTGATCCTGGTACTGATTTGCTATTAAGAGGGAAGTAGACATAAAGATGTTTTTTGTATCCAAGTTCCCGATACCTGAGTTAGGACCTTTATTTGGTCTGATTTCCATGGTTGAGCCTAACGTCTTTGAAACCTTTAGGAAGAATCTTACCTGATATATGAGAGGATTGTCATGGTGTACATCTCTGCTTCTCTTGTCTATTGAAACTGGAATCAAGGGGGAGATCTCCCTGTGAATACATAGACATGTTTACATTTTGCATCTTGCATTCTCATTTGCATCGCAGGTTGTTCTCGGTGGCCTCGTGTTCTTATCTCTGCTTGGTGTTCGTAGTAACAGGATTGAGGAGTTCAGCTTCCACGGATATTCAACTCTAGGGAATCAGCGAAGTGTAATGGATCAGATTCGGGCAGAGTTGAGGGAAGTCCGAAGCCAGATGGGACAATTCTTGATGGGCATGCAAGCCTTGCGCTTGGATCAGAAGGCGCTTAAGGAGGAGGTTCATCAACTGAAGACTCAGATGGGCCTGATCACATAAGTGATAAGTAATGTGTTGAGAAAGGAGGGCGATCAGGTGCCTGAAGCTGCAGAAGAGAGTGTTGTCCCACCTTTATCTGTGCCTCAAGGATTTTCCGCACAACCTGAGATCCCAAATTCGCCATGTCAGCAAATACCTCTAGTTTCCCAAGACAATCTTAAGACTAGGAGGTATGCTCAGAGGCCGAAGCATCCCGACAGAATCTTCAACCAGATCCTTATGACTTATACTTAGTTGCTACAACTCTTGCTTCAACTTCGATTGGTTGAACTTCGAACTCTAGCTCCATTTACTGGCGTGCCACCTCCAGGCTATGATGCAAGTGCCCGTTGTGATTTCCATGCTGGGGCACCGGGGCATAACATCGAGAACTGCAAAGCTTTTAAGCATAAAGTTCAAGACTTAATTGATTCAAAGGCAGTTGAGTTCACGCCGGGCGGTGTAAGAGTACCAGGTGATCCTATCCCAGTCGTTGCAGAAAAGGTGGATGTACCTATTCGCTCCCTTGAAGCAGCATCAGGTCTAGAGTATGCCGTGCAATTTATGACTTTTGAATCTCCGTGCCATCAGCTATTGCCGGTTCTTGGGCTAAGTCTAAGGACGAAAGTGCCTGAATGCGAGGAGATCCCTAATCAGCGCCAACAACCTCATGCTCCTCGGCAGCAAAATTATTGGCGCCAGAATCAGAATAGGCCTTGTAACAATTTGGAAAGAAGGATTTCTCCTCTTCATCCAGTGCCGATGTCGTACAATCAACTTCTGCCACATCTGATCCAGAACTCATTGGTGGAACCCCAGACTCTCAAGCCAGTGCCAGAGCCATACCCTCCTGGATATGATCCCAATGTTCAATGCGGATATCATGGAGGATCCATAGGACACTCAACTGAGGATTGTCAGGCCTTTCAAGCCAGGGTGCAACAGTTGATCGACAAGAGGTACGTTTCCTTTCCGAGAGGAAGATCGAGGATGCATGTCGACCTCTCATCTGATTAAGTTTGAAGATGGCTGACTCAGCAGCAAGTCATGATTTGAAAGCCCGGTTCCCCAAAAGCTGGCATCCTCTGTTTTATCATGTCATTTCTTTGCATTTGTAGTTTCTTTTCAGTTGAAGTGCAAACTCATTTGTAAAACTTGTTTGTTTTCGATTGGTATTGATAATGAAATGAATATGCATGCTTTTAATTAAATCTATTTGTGTTCACTTATGCTTTTAATTGATGTCTGACGCTTATTTAAGCGGGATCCGGGGAGGCTGACGAAAGTGAAAGACGCGCAAGCTTCCGATTGTATGCTTTCGAATGAAACCTGCTGATGATGTACATGCATTATTTCAAATTCCTAAACACCGGAGATATAAGGATGATAATCCCTTGTCAACCCCTTTGAGCCTAGTAGTAGGAGTTTCTTTCTGAAAAACGAAAAAAAAACCCTCAATCTTAACCCGGGGCAGGGTAGGTGTCAGTTAATTTGACCGAGTGTCCAAATTACAAAAGGAGTGTTCCCGTTCGAGGACTAATCACACCTCTGTAGTTCGTACCTAAAGAACCACAATAGTTATCCCATGTCGACGAAGGAGTGAAATATTCACAATCCTTTTAATAAGTAAGACAAGCTGGTGTCACACGATTTGTTCAAAAAAAAGAGGATCAGAAGAAAAAGAAAAGAAAAGAATCAAAAGAAAAAAGCCCGTTAAGTCGATGACTTGAAAACAAGTGGCTTAGGAAAAAATTAGGGCATCCCGCTGGACTTTGAAATCAAAAGAAGCTCAAAAGATTCTATCCAAGAAAAAGTTTGGGGAAAAAAGAAGAAAAGCGAAAAGGATTACGAAAGAAAAATCCTCGAAGAAAAACAAGTCGTGTGAATCCAGGCACCAAAGACGAAAAGCGAGTGACGGTCACTCCCAAAACCATGTGGTTTCCTAAACCATCACTCCTGTTATTCAACCTTTGAAAGGTGAGCACTAGTGTCGAATTAGCTGAACTTAGGATTGGAGAACATCAAGGAGAATGGGTGGGTTAGAATAAGCATTGAGCCTTATATCATTTCTTTCAAACCGTGAACCTGACCACGTTACAACCTTCAAAAGTCCTAATTGAAGTAGGTTTTTTTCTAAAGTATACTTCGGTAAAGATCGCATTAAAACTGACTCCTAACAGGATTCCTCTTAGCATATTGGTATTGATGTTGACATTCTGATAAGTGATTCACTCGCTTTATGTAACAAATGTTTTTCCAATGAACAGACTTGGATTTCAAAACTTTCATATGCATTGCATTAATGTATCTTTTGTGCAGAACAATTTGTTTTACTTGCGAGTAAGTACTTAAAATCAGAAAAGTTTCCACAATGGAAGTTTGATCAGAATAGAATGCAGAACGAGCACTTTGTTGAACCGGGGCAAGCTATATCAAATTATCATATCATGGGAGTCAGCCATCCGAAAGTCAGTTAATCTGGGGCAATCAGGTCAAGATTTGATAAATCTCTCGAAGATTAGCTAAGGGTTCTGCTCCATAAATCAGTCAGTCAGGGGCAAGGTCGTTGCAACACTGGGGCAGACTACCCTAAGAGCACAGAAGCTATCCTTATCCAGAATCCAACACCATTTCAATGTTCAAAGTGCTGAGGCGGTTCAACCCATCAGGTACATAAATTTTAAGTCTTCTCGTAAGGAAGGTTTTGCAGAGATCCCACAGGCTGGGGCAAAGTGCTAATGCGAAGAACGTCTGAGTGAGGTACCTGATAGTCAATGTTGCTTCACCCTATAACGTCATTATAGGCCGACCATCATTCATCGCCCTGGAAGCTTCTATTTCAACTCTATATTTGACCATGAAATTCACACTCGGAGATGTCCGGGTTGGTATTGTCAAATGCGACCAGGGGCTGGCGAGAAAGTGTTATAAGGATAGCCTAAAGTTGAAAAGAAAGGAACCTACAGGAGAAGCGGATCCCAAAAATACCCTCAAAGTTCACCTGGTCGACATAGAACCCCGTGATAATTCAGTTGAAGACAACATTACGCCCAACGAATAAACAAAGCAAGTCCAGATTGGGCACCTACCGTCCCGTGTTACACACATCAGGATCAATTTGCCCCCTGAAGAGGAGAAAGAGATCGTTCAAACACTAAAAGATAATGTGGATCTATTCTCCTGGAAACCTTCACACATGCCAGGGATAGACCCCAATTTCATGTGCCATCACTTAGCAATCGATCCGGATATCAAGCCAGCTTTCCAGAGGAAAAGAAAGGGTGGTGATGAAAAGGGGAAAGCAATTGCAGAGGAAGTTGAGAAGTTGTTACAGGTCGGGTTCATCAAGGAAATCAAGTATCCGACCTGGTTATCCAATTTAGTGATGGTAAAGAAGAAATCTGGGAAATGGAGAATGTGTGTGGACTTCACGAATCTCAACCAGGTGTGTCCCAAAGATTCGTATCCATTTCCAAACATTGATCGACTGATAGATGCTACGTCTGGATTCCGTTTGCTCAGCTTTATGGATGCATACTCCGGATACAATCAGATCAGGATGAATCCAATAGATGCACCAAAAACCTCCTTCATGACACATCAGAGCAATTATTATTATGAGGTCATGCCCTTTGGACTCAAAAATCCTGGGGCTACTTACCAGAGGTTGATGGATAAGGTGTTCGCTACTCAGATAAGTTGGAATCTATGTAGATGACATGGTTATCAAGACAAGCACAAACTGGTCACATGTAAAGGATTTAATAGAAACCTTTGCTTCCATAAGAAGCTACAACATGAGATTGAACCCGGACAAGTGTACTTTTGGAGTACAAGCTGGGAAGTTCCTCAGATTTATGCTCACCAACCAGGGAATCATGGCGAACCCAGGAAAATGCCAGGCTATAATAGATATGAAAAGTCCAACCACGAAAAAGGAGGTCCAACAGCTGACCGGGAGACTAGCCGCATTGTCATGATTTTTATCATGTGCAGGAGACAAATCAATACACTTCTTTACAACTATAAGGAATTCTAAGGAGTTTGAATGGAAAGAGGCATGTGAAGAAGCTTTTCAAGAAGAAAAGTTTTTTCTGTCCTTGCCTCCTATCCTAGTAAGGCCCAAAGAAAACACACCTTTAGTCTTATATTTGTCGGTCACGGATAAAGCCCTTAGCTCGGTCAAGATAGAGAAGATAGAGAGCGACCTGTGTACTTTATCAGCAAAGTTTTAAAAGGGGCAGAGCTAAGGTACCAGAAGATTTAACGGTTGGTGCTGGAAGTAGTTATCACGGCCCAAAAGCTGAGACATTAGTTTCAAGGTCACCCCATCATAGTCAAGACGAATTACCCAATCAAACAAATACTAAAAAAACCCAACTTAGTAGGATGGATGGTCAAGTGGCTAGTAGAGCTCTCCGAGTATGACATCAACTTTGTACCCAGAACCAGTATCAAGTCACAGACACTGGCCGGTTTTGTGGTAGAGTTAAGTGCACCAGCTAGAGAAGAGATCTCAAATAGATGGATCCTTTATGTAGAAGGATCTTCAAATATTAAGGGAAGTGGAGATGGAATAATTCTGGAAAGACCCAGAGATCTAACATTAGAATACTCTTTAGGTTTCAATTTTCAGGTTAGCAATAACCAAGCAGAGTATGAAACTTTGATTTCCGGAATGAAATTAGAGAAAGAGGTCAAAGTAACACATTTATTAATGAAGACCGTCTCCCAGCTAGTGGTCAAACAGATGAAGAACGAGTACCAAACTCAGGATTTCACCCTTATAAAGTACCTTCAGAAAGCTTCAGGAATGTCCAAATCTTTCTCTGAATTTGAATTCATCCACATCCCAAGAGAAGACAATGCCCGGGACGATCTCCTAGCCTGATTAACATAATTCAGGAATGAATAAAACGATGATCCAAGAAGTTCTCAAAGCACCCAACATTCAATTAGAGGAAGTATTAACAATAGAGGATGTCCAAGGATGGATGAGGCCCATCATCAGTTATCTAACCCAAGAAATATTATCTAAAGATGTCAATGAAGCCCGAAAGACTAAAAGAATAACCTCCCGATACGTTATAATCTCGGACACGCTGTACAAGATGGGTAGGTCAACACCTATGCTCAGATGCGTGTCAGAGCCTGATATTAAAATGGTAATTGAAGATGTCACGAGGGAGCCTGTGGTAGTCACATCGATGAGAGAGTACTATCCAGAAAAATCCTAAGAGTCGAGTACTACTGGTCGTATATGATACGTTATTGCATCGAGTATGTTAGGAAGTGTGAAAAGTGCCAAGTATTCGCTCCAACTAAACACCTACCAGCTGAGTCGCTCCATTTGATTTCATATTCATGCTCGTTCCATCAGTGAGGAGAAGACGTCCTAGGACCATTCCCAGTTGCTTCAGGACAACTCAAGTTCCTAATTATTGCAGTTGACTACTTTATAAAATTGGTGGAAGCCGAGGTTGTTTCTCGGATCTCTGCCATGAGGGTTCGTAAGTTTTATTGGAGGAATATCATATGTCGGTTCAATTTGTTGGGAATCATAGCCTCGGACAATGGAGCCCATTTTGCAAGCACTTTCGTCATATATTTTTGTAGGGATTATGGAATAAAAAACAAGTTCATATCTGTGGAACACCCCCAGACCAATAGTCAAGCAGAAGCTGCAAACAAGGTTATCCTAGGAGAAATAAAAAAGAAGTTGGAGGAGGCAAAAGGAATGTGGACCGAGTACCTACCCGAGATCTTATGGTTATACCATACAACACCATATTTTACTACTCAAGAGACACCTTTTAGGATGGTGTATAGAGCTGATGCAATGATACCGGTGGAAATCAACACCCCAACTTGGAGGCGTGAACACTTTGATGAAGTCGCCAACATGGATAACTTGACCATCTCGGTTGATCTGATAAACGAGGTTAAAGAGACAACACGAGTCAGAGAAGTCATTGCAAAACAGAGGTTGGTGAGAAGATACAACTTGAAATTATGGCAGAGGAAATTCTAGGAAGGTGACTTGGTCTTGAAGAAAATCACAGACCCAAAAAACAAGGGAAAGCTTGACCCCAACTGGGAAGACCCATTCATGGTACTTCGAAAACTAAACAACGGAGCCTACAAGCTAGAAACATTAGAGGGAGTAGAAATACCCAGAACATGGAATGTATCCAATCTTAGGCTATATTTCACCTAAATATTATGTAATTCAATAACGAACAAAGCATCCGGGTTGCACTTTTTTCCCTTGCAAGGGCAAGGGTTTTAAACGAGGCACCTAGACTTAAATTTTTTTTGTCTTGTTAATAGGTATTCGGCTAAAGACGGTGAGTTATAACTCTGAAAACTCCTATAAACATATTAACTTGCTTCGTGTACATAGGTCGCCCATAAATACTCCGTGTACAAGGGTTGATTAAACTCATATAAACGTATTGACTTGCTCCGTATACATAGGTCACCCATAAATGCTCCGCGTACAAGAGTTGATTAAACTCCTATAAACATGTTGACTTGCTCCGCGTGCATAGGTCGCCCATAAACACTCCACATACAAGGGTTGATTAAACTCCTATAGACGTGTTGACTTGTCCTGCGTACATAGGTCGCCCACAAACGTTCCGCGTACAAGGGTTGATTAAACTCCTATAAATGTGTTGACTTGCTTCGCGTACATAGGTCGCCCATAAATGCTCCGCGTACAAGGGTTGATTAAACTCCTATAAACATGTTGACTTGCTCCGCGTACATATGTCGCCCATAAGCGCTTCGTGTACAAGGGTTGATTAAAACTCCTAAACATGTTGACTTGTTCTGTGTACACAGGTCGCCTATAAACACTCCACGTATAAGGGTTGATTAAACTCCTATGAACGTGTTGACTTGCTTCGTGTACATAGGTCACCCATAAACGCTTCACGTACATGGGTTGAACAAACACTTATAAGTATGTTAGCTTGTTTTGCAATAGCCAATCACGAAAATGATGAAATACCCAAGCCTAAGAACACCAAAAGAAACTTGGAGCATGTGAGTATCAAAATCACATATGACTAACGGCCAAAGGCTTATAAAGAAATGGGAGTTGTCGCATCGCTGCGAAGAGGGGCCAATAAGGACAAAAGAGTCGCCACCATTTGTTATTTATCCCAAAGAGAGGGAAAGGAAACGATCAGAAAACCTACGAAAAAGGGAGAAGACAGGTCATCGCAACCAAATCTTGGGTTCCGGAGTCGGTTACACAAGGGGAAGGTATGAGCACTCCTCACGTCCGTTGTACTCAACGGGATCCACGCTTGCTGTCTAGTCTATGGGTGAAAAAGACAAACTATCTACGGCTGCTAAAACTAAACGGAAAGAACTGACTCGATAGGATATCGCCGCCCTATGCCTATGTATTCCCTCGTGCAATGGGAAAGTCATAGTCAACGTAGTTCGGGAAACTATAGGGGAGGAATTGCTCGCCAAGACATCGTGCCTTGTGCCTACGTATTCTCATCTGGTACGAGAAATCAGAGCAAAATGTAGTTCAATCCAACTATGGGAAAATGGGGTGTTCTCGATCGCACGGGGGCGAGAGAAAAGGTATACGATACTAGCATACGCATTCTAGTAGTTAGGTGTATTGCTGCTCGACCATTGGAGACTTAGGCGTTACCTGTTTGCGGTAGAACGGACGTAGTATGTCATGGGTTAAAAGGTACGGGGAACCTAAAGGGGGAAAGGAGGAAAAGTGCTCGCTAGGATTATCGCAATCCTACGCCTACGTACTCTCAACAAATATGAGATATCAGAGCAGCCGTTGTTCGGCCACTACAGGAAAGAGGGAAAAATACTCGCTAGGATTATCACAATCATATGCCTACGAACTCTCAACAGATATGAGAGATCAGAGAAGCCTTAGTTCGGCTAACTACGGGTAAAGGTATTTTGATGAGTGACGTTAAATCTCCATTCCAGCAGTTAGGGACGATGCCTGTTTGTGATTGAACAGAAAAGTAACGTACTCTCAGGTAAAAGGATGGAAAAGGGATAAGAGTGCTCGCCAAAACATCGTCGTCTTGTGCCTACGTATTCTCATCTGGTATGAGAAATCAGAGCATCTGTAGTTCAGCTAACTACAGCAAAACGGTCTCGATTGTACGGGGCGAGAGAAAAAGGGATCTCAATCGCATGGGGGCGAGAGAAAAGGGGCTCAATCGCAAGGATGCGAGAGAAAAGGTTCAGAATGGGACGCACACGCAAAATCCTAAGACGTAGGAGCGAATGCGTCACATATTGCCCAAAAGGCATACACTAAACACTCTAGACGAGAGAGAGGAGGCCACCCACTCATCATTTCCCACGTATCTATCGCTTACGGCTCACAACACTCGACGGCTGAATAAAAAGAGTGACTTAGAAAGATGTTACCGAACGGAGTGGTTTTGTTGACCCTTTACGATGCGTGCAAGCTCCATTTCCAATCTTCTCCTCTTTGATCTGTGACGATGATGAACCGAATCGGGACCAATGTGACGTTAAACCGTCGTAGCTCGACTTATGAATGGAAGTCAAGCTATAGGAGGCCGCGTATTGATATTTGTGCTATGGACAAGATACAGAAACGATATTGAGGATCGTTCTCCAATTTAATCGTATCGCACGGACCAAAAAGTGGGATCTAATCTTAATCACAAACAAAATGTCGATTAATCGAAGGTAGCTTATCGCGATCCCAAATTAAATAAAATGACCCAAATGGTCATTTTCCATTGATTTGAAATCGGGAAGGTTATCGACTTCGATAATCCGACGCTCATGAATACAAGACTTCATCGAAAGTCAAAATAAAATCGAAAAGAAGAAATGACGAGAGAAAGAGGTGGTCTCGGATCCAGCATTATTCATCAATAATTTGACTGGTAATGGATTACAGAAATGTCGTCATCGACCAAAAAGGGTGAAAAATAACCAAAGATGAAATAAACAGTTGAAAAATGAAAACGAGAAAGAAAGTGGTCTCGGGACTGTCGTTTCCATCAATAATTTGACGTATAACAACTTGGAGGTCTCGTCATCGACCTAAACATAAAATGGAAAAAAATGCCCAATAACAAAAGAGAAATGGAATTTAACTCTAAAAATATAAATTCTAAAACTAAAATATATACTTATGAAGCTCTAAAAGAAAATCTATTAAAACTTAGAATAATATATATAAAACAAATTCTAATTCTATCTATTAAAAAAAATAATACGATGGTTGCAAGTTTGAGTTCATTGATGCTGTTAGGTTTTTGATGAAGCTTGAAGGTTATGGAGGAAAGTTTGAGATGCGGTGAGTTTTGTTAGTTGTTTCAGAAAATTGAGTTGTGACGGAAGTTTAAATGGAGGTATGAAACTTATTTCTGGGTTTTCTGTTGGCTATGGTGGTTCAATGATGAGGGTGGTGGATGATTTTACAGTGAGTTGGAGTTGTAGAGATGGTGAGATTGTTGGTTTGGGGTCGTTAATGGTGAAGAAGAACATACGGGTTTCAATTGGATTTTGGTGAAATGATAATGGAAAAGAACAATTGTGTAAGAATGATAAAGTTGAAGAACATGGTTGGTGAGATGGAGGAATTTATGGGTGATGAAGAAGGATGGGTTGCGGCTGGTAGGGTTTCGCGAGTTGAGGGGGGAGACGATGAACAGGACTTTATAGTCCTGAATGAGTTACACGTAGCCTTGAAGACTTGCTAATTATTGATTACGATTAATTACTAACTGACTGACTAATATGACTAATGATTAATTGAGTTAATTTGTTGACCTAAATGACTATCACATCCAACGTTAATTAAAACAAACTAAAAACTAACAACAACTAAAATGAAAATATAATTAACTAATAATAATTAACATCTAACTTTAATTAAAAATTAAACTAAGACTTAATAAAACTAATCTAATTATAATTTTAATTAAAAACTTAACAAAATCTGTTTAAAAACTATTATCTAACCATTTAAAAAAAAACAATATTAAATTCAATTAACTATTTCTAGCAAATAAATCCTAATATCTAATCTAAAAACTAAAAAGAAATTATCCAAAAAAAATCTAATTAAAACCAAATAAAATTATATTTATCTTCTAACAAAAATATACTAAAAACTAATTCTATCTATTAAAAAAACAATACTAAAAACTTATTTAAACTATAAAGATAAAACAAAAATCGAAATAAAAATGCAAAATGCCATGGAAAAACGGGTGAGCACCGGAATGCGCCACAATTATCAGCACAGATTAAATTATCAAGAGGAGAGCAACTTTCGCTCGGTTTCGACACAGAACTTCTCGTTTGAATTGATTTGAATCGCCTGAAATGCGAGCAAAGCGGATAAAATTCTGATAAATTCAATCTGCTTGATTACACGGGAAAAATGCGGCCTAAATGATATACAGATAAAAACGAAGAAAAAGCCAATCAAAGCTATAAAACTGGTGGGCAAATTTTAGGGTGCAACAACTTCCCCTATTCAATCGACTTGGACCTGAAGGGATGAAAAACAACCGCTTTCAAACATTCATGGTAGAAGGTGATTTAATACAAAAGAACCCGGAAATTTGCAGTATGATCAGGATGGTAAACTGTAGAATCTGTTAATCAGACTCACCTGAGAAATGCATCTGAAAGTTGTAGGAAAATGAGCTAACTCATCACCAATAAGAAAACATCTACACGCGGTCGGGAAAAACATCTGCTAACCTAAGCAGGCATTCGCTAAATAAAAGCGAGCATCGAACCCGAAGGTCGGCTCAACACGAAGTTGAGAAGAACATCTGACTTCGCTGTCAGGCATCTGTTAAATAAAAACAGGCATCAAACCTGAAGGTCGGCTCAACCTGAAGTTGAGGAGATCTTATCCAAAACTCGCATCGTCTAAGGATAGACTGAGAGAAAACCAAATCCAAATCTTGCATCGTCTAAGGATATACGGAGAGAAAACCAATATCCAGACCTCGCATCTTCTAAGGATAAACAGAGAGAAAACCATATACAAATATCGCATCGCCTAAGGATAGACGGAGAGAAAACTATATCCAAGTCTCGCATCGTCTAAGGATAGACGGAGAGAAAACCATAATCCAAATCTTGCATCGTCTAAGGATAGACAGAGAGAAAACCAATATCCAAACCTCACATCTTTTAAGGATATACGGAGAGAAAACCATATCCAAATTTCGCATCGCCTAAGGATAGACGGAGAGAAAACCATATCCAAATCTCGCATAGTCTAAGGATAGACAGAGAGAAAACCATAATCTAAATCTCGCATCGTCTAAGGATAGACGGAGAGAAAACCATAATCCAAATCTTGCATTATTTAAGGATAGACAGAGAGAAAACCATAATCCAACTCTCGCATCGTCTATGGGTAGACGGAGAGAAAAACATATCCATATCTTGCATCGTCTAAGGATAGATGGAGAGAAAAAACTGCTGGGGATGTCATCATCAGAGGGCTGACAGACAAAGTACAACTGCTTGGAGATGTTATCATAAGAGGGCTGACGAACAAAGAAAATCTGCTTGGAGATGTCATCATCAGAGGCCTGACGGACAAAGAAAAACTACTTGGAGATGTCATCATCAGAGGGATGACGGACAAAGAAAAACAGATTTTGGGCCCAAATGAGTGGCCCACAGAATAAACTTAAATTGCTGTTTCGCGATGTTCACCTAGCGAGGAGCTAGTGAACACTCGCTCTGTCATCGCCTAGCAAGCTTGCTAGCGAGCACTCGCTCTGTCATCGCCTAGCGAGCTTGCTAGCGAGCATGACAGATTTTTCAATTTTTAGCACAACAAGCACAATCCAATTCAGCAAGTTTCCACCACTTAGAACACCAACTACACACAACAAAAAAACTAGAAATACTTACAATGTTGAGGTGCCTCTCAACAAGCGCTTATTTAACATCGGATAAGCTCGACGGTTCAAGATGCTCACACTGGAACATCTAAAAGGAACGCACAACTTTCACGATCAATTGGACCGCCAAGATAGATCTTCAAACGTTGGCCATTTGTTGTCCAACTGTCTTTTTTCTCCATGTCTTCAATGACAACAGCTCCATAAGCTTTAACTTCTATGACACGAAATGGCCCGGACCATTTAGATTTCAATTTTCCGGGGAATAACCTCAACCTGGAATTGAATAGAAGAACCAACTTCCCGGGCACAAATTCTTTTTTTCTGAGCTTCTTGTGATGATACTCTTTTACCTTTTCTTTGTACAACCAACTTGAGTGGTATGTGGCATTGCGTATTTCTTCCAACTCAAGCAGTTGCCCTTTTCTTTTTTCATCGGCCAATTTCTTATCAAAGTTCAACAATTTTAAGGCCCATAAATCTTTGTGCTCCAATTCGACTGGTAAATGGCAAGTCTTACACAATACTAGTTGAAACAGAGTTAACCCAATTGGAGCTTTATAAGCGGTATGGTATGCCCACAAAGCTTCATCCACTTTTTGCGACCATTCTTTTCTCGAATTAGACACGGTTTTTTCAAGAATTCTTTTTATCTCACGATTCGAAACCTCGGCTTGACCATTTGCTTGAGGGTGATATGGAGTTGCCACTCTATGCGATACACCGTAATGTTTTAAAATGTTTCCTAACGGTGCATTGCAAAAGTTTGACCCTCCGTCACTTATCAACACTCGGGGGGTTCCAAAACGGGAAAATATGTTTTTCTTCAAAAAATTTATTATTGTTTTAGCATCCGCCCGAGGTGAGGCAATCACCTCAACCCAATTAGCAACATAATCAACCGCAACCAGCAAATATTCATTTCCATAAGATGGTGGGAATGGTCCAACAAAGTCGATGCCCCAACAATCAAATACTTCAACTTCTTGGATATTTTGGAGAGGCATCTCGTCTCTCTTACTGATCCCACCACTCCTTGACAACGGTCACAACTTTGCGCATGGGCATTTGCGTCTTTGAAAATAGTAGGCCAATAAAATCCTGACTGGAGGACTTTAGTAGCCGTTTTAGCTCCATTGTAATGTCCACCGTAAGGTGAGTTGTGACAATGCCAAAGAATACTTTGCGACTCATCGCTCGTAACACACCTTCTCAACATGTTGTCACCACCCAGTTTAAATAAATACGGGTCATCCCACACATAGTATTTAGAATCCGAGAGAAATTTCCTTTTTTGGTTCGGAGTTAGGTCGTGAGGCACTAAACCACTTGCCTTGTGGTTCGCAAAGTCCGTAAACCACGGCCTAACTTGAATTTTAAAAAGTTTTTCATCGGGAAACTCCTCCCGGATTTTCTTCTCAAAAGGTGTAACCTCCATATTAATTAAGCGGGATAAATGATCCGCCACCAAATTATCCGATCCTTTCTTGTCCTTAATTTCAACATCAAATTCTTGTAACAAGAGGATCTAACGGATGAGCCTTTGCTTCGAATCTGATTTGGTGAGCAGATATTTAATCGTCGAGTGGTCGGTATACACTATGACTTTGGACCCAATAATATAGGATCTAAACTTTTCAAGCGCATACACTATCGCGAGTAATTCTTTTTCAGTTGTGGCATAATTAACTTGAGCCTCATTAAGAACTTTACTCCCGTAGTGTATCGCATGAAAATTTTATCCTTTCTTTGTCCCAATACCGCTCCAATTGCATAGTCGCTAGCATCGCACATGAGCTCAAAATTTAAATTCCAATTTGAAGCGACTATAATTGGAGCGGTAACCAGTTTTTCCTTCAAAATTTTAAAAGCATGTAAACAATCTTCAGTTAAGAGAAATACCTGATCCTTGGCAAGCAAGTTACTCAAAGGCCTAGCTACCTTTGAGAAGTATTTGATAAAGCGCTGGTAGAACCCGACATGCCCAAGAAAGCTTCGAATTCCCTTCACATTTACCAGAGGAGGCAACTTTGCAATCGCGTCAACTTTTGCTCGATCAACTTCAAGCCCTTTTGAAGAGACTTTATGTCCGAGCACTATCCCCTCGGTCACCATGAAGTGGCATTTCTCCCAATTAAGGACGAGATTTGTTTCCACACATCTTTCCTGCACCATTTCCAGATTGTCCAAACATATACCAAAAGAGCTTCCAAACACGGAGAAGTCGTCCATGAATACTTCCATCGTTTTCTCGATCAGGTCGGCAAATATAGCTTGCACACATCGTTGGAAAGTCGCTGGTGCATTGCACAACCCAAAGGGCATTTTTCTATATGCGAAATTTCCAAACGGACATGTAAAAGCCATCTTTTTGTGATCGGTCGAGTCAACTGCAATTTGGTTATACCCGGAATAGCCATCTAGAAAACAATAGTATTGTTGCCCTGAAAGTCTCTCTAACATTTGGTCCATGAACGGGAGTGGGAATGATCTTTTCGAGTTACGGTATTCAACCGCCTATAATCAATGCACATTCTCCACCCTGTTGCCACCTTTGTCGGTATCAACTCATTTTTTTCATTTTGAATTACGATCATGCCACCTTTTTTCGGAACCACATGCACGGGACTCACCCATGGGCTATCCGAAATTGGGTAAATCATTCCCGCATCCAAAAGCTTAACAACTTCTTTTCGAACAACTTCCTTCATAGTAGGATTTAAGCGGCGTTATGGTTGAGGTACCGACTTAAAATCCTCTTCCATTAAGATCTTATGCATGCAATAGGAAGGACTAATTCCTTTGAGATCGGAAATAGTCCAACCAATGGCTTCTTAGTTTTTTTTAAAACATCGATCAAACGAGATTCTTCATTTGTTGACAAAAGATTGCTTATGATAACCGGCTTTGCTTCGGTCTCATCAAGGAATGCATACTTCAAGTTAGAAGGTAGAATTTTCAATTCAATTGGTGATTTTTTTTCATTGGCCTCCTTTTTCAACACTTCCTCTTCGACTTCCAATGGTTGTAACTCTTCTAGACTATCAAGTTCCCTTAAACATTCCTCGGGAGCTTGCTCTTCTTCAATTGTGAAAACTTTAAAAGAGTCATTAAGAGCTAACTCCATAGGAGATATCTCATGAATATGTTTAGAAACTCCTAAAGTTGCCTCTTCGATCACATCAATTCGAAAGCTATCATGACTATCCTTTGAATGCTTCATTGCTTCGAATAGATCAAAAGTGACTTCTTTATTTTGGACCCTCACTTTCATCAAACCGTCGTCAACGTCAATCATCATTTGTGCGGTTTTCATGAACGGTCGGCCAAGTATAAGCGGAGCATTATCATCCTCTTCCATATCAATCACAACAAAATCAACCGGAAAGAAAAATTTGTCAACTTTGACCAATACATCTTGAGCTAACCCATGAGGGTGTGTAGTCGACTTATCGGCCAATTGCAAAGTCATCCTGATAGCCTTCATTTCAATGTTGCCAAGCCTCTTCACAATAGACAATGGTATTAGATTAACGCTTGACCCTAAATCAATTAGCCCTTTTCCGACATAGACATCACCAATTGTAACCGGCAAAGTAACTCGCCCCGGGTCAACCTCTTCTCTCGGAAGTTTCTGTTGAATTATTGCACTACAACTAGCATCTAGGACAATTGTCTCCGGTTCCGTGTACCTCCGCTTTTTAGTAAGTATGTCTTTCATGAATTTCGCATACTTAGGCATTTTCTCCAATGCTTCGGCAAACGGAATATTCACTTGAAGTTGTTTAAAAATATCCATGAACCGGGCGTAATACCGTTCATTCTCCCTTCTAGATGGAGCATGCGGATACGGGAGGTTTTGGATAGAGTAGCGCCCACTACCTCCTTTCCTTTCGAAACTCTAGAATTCCTTCCTCTTTTATTTTTTACTTCCTCCACCTTAGCTTCATCACTCTCATTTTTTTCAACTTCCACACTTTCTTTATTTTCTACTTCACCATTCTTTTCATCCTTTTCAACTTCAACCATTTTTTAATTCTTTTCAAATTCTTCCTCACTCCACTCCCCAACTTCACCATCAATTCTATCATCTATTTTTCTCTCCTCATCCTTTTTCTCATTCTCTCTTTTTTCACTCTCGTCTCTTTTTTCACTCTCACTAACCAACTCCCTTCCACTTCTCGTCGTTATCGCTTTACAATGCTCCTTTGGATTTGTTTGCGTGTTCGCCAAAAAAGAAGGTCTGAGTTGTTGTTCTGCTAGTTGTTTAGCAAGTTGTCCAACTTGAGTTTCGAGATTTTTGATTGCCTCATCGTTGCTCTTTTGATTAGCCACCGACAATTGCATGAATTGTGTCAATGTCTCTTCTAACTTTGAAGTCACGACCGGAGGTTGTTGAGGTTGATAAGGATTTTGACGGCTAGAATTACCACCCACATAACCTTAGTTATGGTGATAGTTACCCCTTGGTTGGTACCCTTGATTTGGTTGATAGTGTTGTTGTTGTTGGTTTTGAGGATGTTGTTGATACGGTTGTTGTTGTTGTTGTTGCCTCGGTTGGTAGTCTCGTTGATTCGCCATGTAATTTACCTCTTCAAACCCGGGAGGTGGACAAAATCTGGTATCATGTTCACCCTTGCAAAGCTCACAACAAACTATTTGTTTCACTTTTGAAGGTTCTTTCAAATCTTTTATTTGTTGAGTTAATAGTTCAACTTGTTGTGAAATGAGTTTATTTTGGGCAAGAATAGCATCGTTTGTCCCAATTTCAAAGTGTTACCTCTACTTTGACTTTGGAGGTCATTTAGAGCCATACGGTTAATGATATCAGTAGCTTCATCGACGCTTTTAGACAACAAAGAACCACCCGCAGTGGCATCCAATAAAGTCTTACAATTTGGTTGAAGGACGTTTTTGAAAATGTGGATTTGCGTCAATTCATTAAAACCATGACCTTTGCACTTTCAAAGCATGGATTTAAATCTTTGCCATTCCTCATTCAATGATTCGTTTCCAGAAAACACAGAAATAGCCGTTTTGGATTCCATGAACCGGTTGTGGGAGAAAAATCTTTCAATGAACTTCTCTTCCAACACGTTCCAATCTGTCATGACTGCAGGTGTTTGATCCAAGTACCAATCTTTGTCTTTGCCGAGCAAAGCATGAGGAAAAAGTCTTTTGAACAACGGTAGCTCTTGAGCTTGATCAACTCCGGCCACAAATGCTATCCTGTAAATTTTGGTGTGAAAAGCAAAGGGGTCTTCATGGTCCATTCCAGTGAATAGACTTCCGTATAGCAAATTAAGAGTTTCCGTCTTCTTCTCGGCTTGCCTTCCCGTGTGGTAGGCAAACTGAGCAGTATTCCTCAGACTGTTGACACATGGTGTAGAAATGGGCAGTGGCGTGGATGGATCCATGATAGGTATGAAAGGTGGTGGTGGTGTTATAGAAGAACCTTCTCTTTGTTCTTGTCGTTGTCTAGCTTGTTTCCTCCTCCATCTTGTTCTGCTATTCAGCCTCCTTGCGGTTCTTTCGTTCTCGGGATAAAAAATAATTTGGTCCTCAAGAATCTGCCCTTGCATAAAACGAAAGCTGCACACTAAACCAAAAAAATTAACAAGCACAAGTCAAAAATTCGACAACTATTGCGATGCTCGCAATATCAATTCAAATTCCCCGGCAACAGCGCCATTTTATTGGGACAGTGGTAAAGTATCGGGGTTTGTTATCGTCTCCACAGGGAATCTGTGATATTGCCGCTGTTCGACAGTTTTCAAGTTTTTAAGTTATAGTAACAAGGGAGGGGGTTTGGTTTTTCGTTACGGTAGCTTGCATAGAAAAAGATAATAAATGCGGTAAAAGTTTAGGTTTTATGATTTGAGAAAGATTGTCAAAGTTAGGGTTAGACGATCACTTTGCAGGTATATGTTCGATCAACAAATCTAGTAAACTCCGTTAGATGAAAAACACATTCACAATATCCTCTCAATGTGATTATTTCTAACTCACATTGTGGTTTTTCCCATTATGATCCATTGTTGATTTTTCACACAATCTATCAAAATGACAACTTTTAGGGTTTGATATTTTAGTGAACAACCACATTCAAGACTATCTCTAGCTCAAGAACATAGATGGATGAAAACCTAGGTAAAGAGTTGGAAAATACCTGTCAATCATAATCCAACACAAAGAGTTAACAATAAAACAAAGTTTTCACCATATATTCATCATCAAAGAGTTTACAAATGAAGATCATCTCATTTACATACAAAGCTTGTGATCATCTACATCTAACGTTGACAAAATGAAGGACTTAGCTACTCATTTTCATGGTAGCTTGCACAAGAAGTTTCGGGAGACGGTTGATCAACATCCGAGTCGAAAAATCGAGTTTTAATGAGAATCCACCTTCTTTTTGGAAGATCTTGTTAAGAGATGAAGAATAATGAAAAATTGGGTTTTTTAGGTCACAAATATCTCCCTTGGAGCTAAACAAAACAAAGTGGTTGAAAAAGTAGAGAAAAGATAAAAGATATATTTTACAAATGTAGTTCATGCTACTTATAGACAAATAAAGTGTTGTTCTGCCATGCTCGCTACCTTGCTCGCCTAGCGAGGTCATAGCGAGCGTTCGCTACCTGCTCGCCCAGCGAACACGCTAGCAAGGTCTGGGATGTTGCTACTGGAAGCGTTCGCTGACTTGCTCGTTAGGTGCTCGCCTAGCGAGTTCTTCGATGCCTTCCTCGCCCCAAGCGAAGCTGATCAATTTGATTTTGTCCAAGTCTGGGAGTGTTTGCTAGCAACTCGCTATGAGCTCGCCTAGCGAACCTTCGCTACCTCACTCGCTTAGCGAACATGCTAGCGAGCTTGCTTTTGATTGCTTTCTTTTATGATTCCTTTGCCATTTTTCTTGTGTCTTCAAGTTCTACTCTTTCATGCCTAAATAATGCACAATAACACACAAATCAAAAGGACCAAGAGTATTTCACATAATGTTGCATATAAATAAAAGCGAGGAGGTTTTGAACACAAACTGGACAAAAAGGAGCTAAAGATTCCCACATTTGATAGCTCAAATAAGTACAATTGGGCATCTAACAACTCTCCCCAACTAGAGTCTTGCTTCCCCTTAAGAAAAGTATGCCTCTTGAAGATTAAGAGGATTTGCTTAAAGAAAAAGGTTTCTCCGAACTCGGATAAAATGGCTCAAACACAAGAGAATCAACCAAACACAAGTTCCCAATGGTTAGAACAACACAATACACAAGAACTAAAATCTTATAGCAATACAAAACATGTATCAATCAACAACAATGATATCCTGGATGAATCACCCTATCGCTCCTCTTGGAATAAGGATTGAAGAGATCACGCGTTTACAACTGCGGGTGCAATTTCACTCTCCAACAAACAATGCCAAACTCAATTCAATTCACACAATGTCTAACAATTATAAATGAAAATGCGGAAGCACGGAGATCACTAAGGTCTTTTCCGGTTGCAGCTTGGCTAGGTTTACAAACAAGGGACATATCTAAAGCCATTGAAAACGAAGTTGCCGATGCAAAAGAGACATTCATTGTACAACTATTCACACGTCTCAACTTCATTCAACTTGTTTCTCATTTGAAACCTTCACAACTCTTACTCATAACTCAATTCATTTTCCACTACATTTCTTCCAAGCAAGCATTCATTTTCATCATTTTTTTTATACACAATATTCACAAAACAAGTGTTTTCTCTATATTTTTTTTTCTTTTTCAATGCTTGCTTGGTTATTCCGGAGTTGTGGTAACCTATCGATTTTCATTTCCGTTCTCTCCAACTTATCTTTTACTTACCCAAAGTGAATGCTCTTGACTTTTTACAGCTAAAGAACAATTATAAAAAAATTGCAGGGTTTCAAGAAAAATATTTTTGAAGTCTTGCTTTGTTTCAAGCTGAGATTCAACTGTTTAAGCTCAAAGGGGTTCACGAATACTCTCTGCTCACGGGTAGTGTTGCGGTGGAAATAGGATCACAAACTATTAATGAGTTTGAATCGCAATTCAATTCACAACCGCTCTTTGATTTATCCGAAGGAAAAGGTCAAAAGAGGGAAAACCTATTTTGCATCGTAAACACAATGCGGGGAAAGATCTAGGGTTCGGAGGTTGGTTAAATTTAGGGAAGGTATTAGCACCCTAAACTTCTGTAGTACTCTACAGGAACCTTTTGTTCAGATGTTTACTATTTGCTTTATTTATTTGCTTAAGGTATATGTACATAAGGATTACAAGTGAGAAAAGAGACCTAAGGGGTTAATTCTAAGTTTACTCGGCAAGACATCGCATCTTGTGCCTACGTATCCTTACGGGAGTGGAATCAGAGTAATCGTAGTTCCCCTCAATAGGGAGGTTAGAAACGTCTTGACTGTGGTCAAGGTTTCAATGGGGAATAAACGTATCTTAAGGACACGCTTACGTGGAGTCTTTGAAACTCCTATTTCTATGTTGAATTTGTTAATTGAATTAAGGTTAAATTAGGGATTCCACGGCGGGAAACCCTAAACAGAGCACGACGGCTCTTTGACCTAAAAGCTAGGGTGAAGGGCGTTTTTGTCCACGGCGGGACACCTAGGTTATTAGGGTTTGAAACGGTCAAAAAATTAGGGTTATTGACTCGGCGGTCAAACGGGTAAACCTAATTCCTTCGGAAAGATTCTAACGGTAAAACATGCAAGCAACAGAATTATTACATGGTAGAAATTAAAATGCGGAAAGTAAAGAAAGCGTCGCGACGATCACTTGCGTAAATTACAAATCCCAAAAAATGCGAAATAAAAATAAACCGCGACCATGGCCTCGCGTAAATTACATCCATGGAAATAAACAAGAATAATAATTGCGACGATGGCCTCGCATAATTACAACCCAAAGAAAATAAAATGCGAAAAGTATTGGATTAATACCCATGGACAAAAGATGAAAATTAAACGGGAATATTAAGCATTTTTATTTTAGTATTTTTTTTTAACTAGAAGATTGGAATGAAAGTGTGAAATGTTAGAACTTTAAAAATAAACAATGTTAGAAATGTTAGAAATTTATTAAGAAAAAGTTTGAGTTAAACAGTTAGAGTTTTAATAAAAAGTTAGAAATTTATGATATGAAAAAATTGAAGTGCTAGGATCTTAATTTAAAAAAAGAGTGTTAGAAATTTTAACTTAAAGAAACAATTAGAATTTTAATTACATGAAAGGTAAATTTTAATTTAAAAAGAAATGAGGTGTTGGAAGTTTTATTTTAAAAAAAAGAAGGAAGTTAATTTTAATTTTTAAAAAAAGAAAAAAAAAAGAGTGGATTTTAATTTTATATAAAAAAACTAATTTTTTAAAGAAAGAGTTAGAATTGAATTTTTAATTAGAAAATCAAGTTTTATATTTATTTGAAAAAGAGTTAAGAAATCTTAATATTAATTATAACAAAAAGAGTTTTAATTTTTAATTATAACAAAAAGAGAAGTTTTAATCTTAATTATAAAAAATAGAGAGTTTTTAATTTTAATCAAAAAGAAAAATTGTAGAACTAGTTACTACCTTATAATATCATTTTAAGTTAATTAAAAAATGAGACAAACAAATCATAAATGAAAAAGAAAGAAAAATAGAAAACAACCAAAAATAATAAGAGGAGATAAATTGGGGGAGGGTTACGGTTACAAGTTTTTTGCATGGCCACGATCCCTTCTTCTTTTCCTGCAAAAAAAAAAAAAACATCAAAAGAAAACATCCGTTAGAAATAAGAGTTGCTCACCTTTCCCCGGTTTGAAGCGGCTTTTCTACGGTGGAGTTCGTTGATGATGAACGATGATGTTTTTTTTCAAAAATCTCCCCTATTCTGATAAGTCGCGAGAACGGCCGCCGTTTTTCTCTTTTGTCTCCTTCCCCTGATGACCTGCTCTTGATTTTCTGATGTTGATGAAGTTTCCTCTCATCACTTATGTTTATATAGGTAACAAATTAGGGTAATCTCTAACCTAATGCCCACCTTAAAGGCCCAACTTAAATAATTAGTCAAAACTAAATAAAACAAATTAAAACAAACTTAAAACAAACAAATTAAAACAAACTTAAAACCCTATTTTTTTACTAAACATAATAAAATCTTTTCTAATATTTTTAATTTTATGATTTTTGGATGTTTTTATGAATAATATGGAAAAAAGTGAAAAAATAATATTTCTAAAAAAATAATTTAAATTAAATACGAAAATAATAATTAAATAATTAAAAAAACTATTTTTGTTATTTTTTTTTTTTTTTTTTTTTATGAAAAATAGAAAATTTAGAATAAACATAAAGAAAAAACAAAAAGTGAAGAAGGTAGGAATCGAACTCTCAACCTCTCACACTCACAACTCCTTACACACATTCTCTTGCCAATTGTGCTATTTTATTTATTTGAAATAAAGTGGCACTAGAAACCATGTAAAGGTAGGACAAATTTGTGGTACTACATGCGTAACCTGTTAATAGTTAGCTGATGCAAAAATGAGATATTATGCGACATGAATTGACTAATCTAAGGGTAAAATTTGGGGTATTACAGTTGCCCCTATTTAAATAGCTTCGCCGAATGATTTGAGCGACGTAGGCTCGAGAAATCATGGTGAAAGGGATTTAAATATAGTTAACCGAAAATTTTACCCTTAGATGCAGTGATCATGCAAGGCTATGGATAGAACGGGACGAACTATAATGCTGACAATGGCATGAATTTAGTATGATGCGGATGATGGAATGAGAAATGCAAGGCTGCAGACGACACGACGACATAGGGGACAGACGCGACAAGAAACACACTGGGGAAATACGACGCGCCGGGACAACAACACAACACTGGGGAATTCTAAAATGATGGTCAACTGGTGCGAACACGACCAATTGTCATTTTTAGAACGGGAGCGAGATTCTCAAATGGAGATGGCACCTGTGAGACGGCCTCCACTGGGGAATCTAAAAGATAAAACTGGATCACGTACGATTGCGAGATTGATTACAGAATGCTGGAGCATTGAGCAAAGAATAACATCCAAGCTTCTGTAAACTATCCCTCGTGACAGGATCAAACGGACTTTTCGGGAATCCGTAGCAAATATACAGGGTGAAAAGAACCGGTTGTATGCCAAAATAAATGGACTTTGAGTGGGAAATGCCCTGATAAGCTTCTCGAGGGAGAACTGTCACTTATCGTTGGAAGGGACTTATGTGCCAAAATGGATAAGCACTCAAATAAAGAGGCTGCTGCTTATCTGATAAATAAATCTTCTCGCATTTAAGGTCGGCGCCTGGAATACGATTCTGATTTTTCTCTTACTGAAGGATAAATAAACTTCTTCATGCTTCAAGATCGTGCTCTCCTGAACATGAAAAGGGTAAACTGAACTTCCTCATACTTCAGAATCGTGCTCTCCTGAATATGATTCGGCTCTTTCTTGTAAATGAAATTCTTCATACTTCAGAATCGTGCTCTCCTGAATATGAGACTGGATGACTGAAGATACTCATATTTCAGAATCGTGCTCTCCTGAATATGAAACTGGATGACTGAATTTACTCATATTTCAGAATCGTGCTCTCCTGAATATGAAACTGGATGACTGAATTTACTCATATTTCAGAATCGTGCTCTCCTGAATATGAAACTGGATGACTGAAGATACTCATATTTCAGAATCGTGCTCTCCTGAATATGAAACTGGATGACTGAATATACTCATACTTCAGGATCGTGCTCCCCTGAAAATGAAAGTGGATGACTAAATATACTCATACTTCAGGATCGTGCTCTCCTGAAAATGAAAGTGGATAATCGAACTTCCTCATAACTCAGAATCGTGCTCTCCTGAATGTGATTCGGCTCCTGAAATTTCTTCATTCTTCAGAATCGTGCTCTCCTGAAAAACGGCCAACTGAACTTCCTCATAACTCAGAATCGTGCTCTCCTGAATATGATTCCGTTCCTTCTTTTACTAAAGGATAAACGAACTTCTTCATAATTTCAGAATCGTGCTCTCCTGAATATGAAACTGCTCAACCTCCCCGTAATTCAAGATCGTGCTCTCCTGAATACGATTTGGTTCAAACCTCAAGACGGCAGGTAAATGGAAGCCCAACTGCTCCATGGAGATGGCCATTTGCTGCGAGTCATAACGAGGATATGATCGACTTCTTAGGTGAGAAATGTCGTGTGTTGATGCTGTAAAATGTAAAGTGTAAAGGGTTGTAACATGTAGGATTGCAAAGTGTTGTACTGATATATTTTCCGGCGCGAACTGGCGTGTATCTGTAAAGGATTGTAGTTGATTTTCTTGAAAGATAGTGCAAAATAAATGCACGTCCGGTTGGGATTGACGACCGACATGACTGAGGTTCAATCTAGGATCGAGCTAGAAAGAAGACTGGTAATCAAGACTCCATCGAGGGAATGATCTCGGAGGGTAAATATCTTATCCTGGTGAGGAAAGATAGCTGAAGTAACCGTCATCCACGAGGATCGAGCTCTGTGGGGAAACTGGAAACAAGTAAGTATTTTATGCTTAGGGCTGACAATCTATTTGGAGAGAGTGGACGAACCCCAGTTACTCGGCGGTAACAACCAAATGATGGTGAAACACAATGAACCTGTGAATGCTAATGCATATGTTAATGTGAATGTATGTTAATGTCTATGTATGCAAGACGTTATGAAATGAGTATGTAATGAGTATGTAATGAATATGTAATGAAATAGGCATGTGATGCTTATGCCCCTGCGTAGGCCGACGAAACAGACTAGAGACAGGACGAGAGACGAAATAAACATCTCGACGGAGATACCCTGCGTTCTCTGCAACCAATACGTCAATCATGGGTAAGAAAGATCAATGGTAGAATCAAATCTGGTTTTAAAGTTCTGAATTCTCTGGGGAGAAGGTAATCTGCTTGAGTGCATAGTACCATGTCTTCACTTGGGGAGAAGAAAACCTGAGGGACACTTTCGAGTTACCCAAGAAAAAGTTGTCAGCTTATAGTCTCTCTGGGGACTGTGATGAGGCAATAGTTTAGGAGCCTGTTGCGACACTGAGGTTTACTGGGGAACGAAGGCCGCCGTGAGTAAAATCCATCGGGTGCATGAAAAAATTGTGAAATCCCATGGTTTTGATCTTGCAGGACCTTATAGTAGCCGCCATTTGTTTCTTCAAAAACATGGTGACCCAGGATACTTGCGTGGCGAGGTAGGGTCATCTCAAGAGGATTTTATAGAGAACACCGAGTCCGGTTGCCCCATTGTTCTCAAACTCTTTGAGAGATTTGTCAGGTCTCGACGTAACTGGCACAAATTAATCGTGTTACGACGAAACGTTTGGGAAATAGCTCTTAAGAATGTCAGACTCGCGTTGGTAAGCGAATTGGGAAACTGCCTGCCCCTGTTCAGCAGGATCTTCAAGTTCCACGGGTTATGTTCATATGTAAATATCTAAGATATCAAGCAAAGTTGTCATGCCTGAAATGCCTATCCTGAGCTTGTCAATGTACACATATATTTGTCTTGAATTTTTGTTTTGAAAAAAAGATATCGCAACAACTTGTGACCGAAATCACTAGTCAGGATATAAGTTTTAATTATAATGCCATCATGAAATTTTTTCTGAGCATAGCTCGTAGGAGTCAGGAAACGTGATCTTGTCAAGTATGCTTTCAACCGAAGTCCTACTTCAATTAGGTCTTTTAAAGGTTGTATCGTGGCTCAGTTCACGGTTTAAGAAACAAAAGGATAAAGGCTCAAAGTTATATTTGTACCCACCCATTCTTCGTGATGTTCTCCAATCCTAATTCAGTTAATCGGATACGAACGCTCATATCTCAAGCGGATTTGCTATGGTCGAGAACTTATCAAGGCTTTGGACATGGAAGTCACTCACCTATTTCTTTTGGCGTTTCTATCACACGACCTTGTTCTTTAATAGGGATTATAAAAAACTACTGGTTTGTTGTTCTTATTCCCTAACTTTTGCCTGGACAACGTCTTTTGATCTGACTTTGGAGTCCAGCGGGATGCCCCAGTTTTGCCTAAGTCTCCTTCATAGGTTTTGACTTAGCGGGCTCTTATTTTTTTTTGAATATTCTTTTATGCACAAGTCGTGTAAATCTTTTGAAAGGCTCGTGACTGCCCCACTCCTTAGGTAACCGAGGGATAGTCATTGTATTGGACTTCTTAAGATGCTAAGGATAAATTCTCGAAGGTTTGCTCTTCCTTTTTAAGAGTCTAAGCGCTCGATCGGTTTAACTGAAACCTACCCTGCACCAGGTTAGGATGAAGGTTCTTTAAAAGAAAGAAAAACTCCTACTTCAAGGCTCAAAGGGTTGACTAGGGGTTAACATCCTTATATCTCCAGTGTTTGGGATTTGAAACAATGCCTTACATCATCAGCGGGTTTCAATCGAAAGCATACGACAAGAAATCTGACGTTTTAGGTTCGTCATCCTCCCCCCAATTCTCCATCAGAACAAGAGATCGGGTAAAGTTGGCATTATGATTTATGAAAACGTTTTTTGAATGAGTGAAACGAATGGATCTATTCAAGACAAACATATGCGTTGCATTAATTAATCAAAGATAAACAAGTTCGTACATGCTAAATATGCTTAATCAAAGAGAAATGCATATAAATAAACAAATGAACTGTCGGAAAAATCCTTCTAAATGTTTATGAAATCTAAGAGCAACAGTTTCCTTTGGCGGAGCCTCAATGGAAAGAACGTCTGGTTTACGATCATTGTGAGTCGTCATGGCTTGCCCCAGTTACGCTGGTCACATCTTCAACAGTTTTCAGTCGTTGCTTCAAAATAATTTTCCCAGATTCTTCGTTGATCATAGTCACGTCATATTTCCAAGGCACAGCTTTAGGATCACTGAAAGGAAACAGACTCGGTCTTCGAATAACTATAGGCTTAGGCTGATTCACTTCAGGGATATACGACCTTGGTATATCGAACACGAGGTTGGCGGAGCCTGCCCCTGATAAATTAAACACTGGTACCTTACCCTTTGATTCAGGCTGATGGAAAACAGGCTCAACCACAGCGACTACATCCTTCTTGGCTTGGCTTGTCACTTGTAAAACACCCTCATTAATCAGCCTCTGAACATCGTTCTGAACTAACACACAACCCTTAGTACTGGCTTCACAACTTACACATGCAACGTGGGAAGTATCTACTAAACCAGCTTCAAACAGTTTCGAATGGAACATTTTGAGAGGAGTCTTAATCTGTTCAACGTCAAGGGCATAACCATCCCCCGAATCAACACTAACGGCATTGACACTCTCATGGTTAGGGAAAGGGTTCTTCTTAACATTTGGTTGAGGATCTTCAAATGACAAAATCTTCTTTTCCAATAGATCCCTGACAATATTTTTGAGAGCATAACAATTCTCCAGATCATGACCAGGCGCACCCTCATGAAATAAACAATGAGCGGCGGCGTTGTAATTGGCGGGTAGAGAATTAGGAGGCGGACCCAAAGCCCGAGTAGTGATGAGACCTTGCTTGACCAAAGAGGGATACAACTCGGTAAAAGTCATTGGAATCGGCGGACAAGGCTTATACGTTCTTCTATTCGGCATATTCTGGCGAGGAGCCAGACTCTTTGGCTGTTGAGGAGCAAGAGTATTAGGTGCCTGTAGGTAGTTGACAGGAGGCGGATAAACAGGAGGTTGTTGCATAGGTTGATACATGGGAACCTGTTGATTGAAAGAAGGTGTAATAGCTGCCACATAGGGTTGTTGAGCATATTGGACCGGGTACCCTTGAGGTTGAGCATAACCTTGCAGATGCCGATAAAAGCGTTCCCTTGGTTTACCAGAGGATATAGCATTAGTATCACTCTCCTTCTTTTTCTGGGAGCTATACGGAGGTTTCTTCGGCTGATCCTTAGAAGCGCCATGATTATTTGTCATTTTACCATTCTTCATACCCAATTCAATCTTGACACCCACAGCAACGATGTCGGAGAAATTTGAAGTCACACTACCCACCATTCTCTCGTAAAATTCTGGACGGACTGTGTCGACAAACCAATCAGCTAACTCTTTCTCGGTCAAAGGAGGTTCTACCTGCGAAGCAGTCTCTCTCCACCTTTGAGCATACTCTTTGAATGACTCAGAATTCTTTTGTGACATAGTCAGCAACTGTCTTCTGTCAGGAGCCAGATCCATATTGTACTTGTAGTGTTTGATGAAAGCGTCAGATAAATCCTGGAAACTCTTAATGCGAGACTGGTCTAAAGTTAAATACCACTTGGAGGAAGCACCCTTCAAACTATCTTGGAAGCAATGAATCATCAGTTTATCATTCTCAACATGGGCAGCCATTTTGCGATAATACATGATCAGATGACTCTTAGGACAGGTGGCACCTTCATAACGATCGAAGTTCGGAGTTTTGAACTTTGGGGGAATAACCAAACCTGAAACCAAACAAACATCCCTTGCAGCAGTCCCAAAAATTTGATCACCCTCTACCTTTTTCAATCTCTGGACGATAGTGTTTACTTCCTCACGAAGCTTATCATGTTTCTCATAACCCTCAACATTCTCATCAAGATTATCAAAAGCTGTCTCATTGAAGTACGGTTGCGCACGAGTGTGTACAACAGGTGGTGCAAAGATAGGAGCCCCCCTAGAAACTTCAGAAAACAAGGGCACGGCTTGCTGAACAGGTTGATTAATCGGAACAGTGGCTTGAGGAGGCACAAAACCCGGAGCAAGACCATAAGGTGGGTCCCTTGCTACGGTCACACTTGGTGGAGGGTCCACAGTAACGCCGGTAATCTCAGAAACAACAGTGGGCTGGGTATCCATCTTAGCATTCATGACATGTAACAATTCCATCATACGCCCCATACCCCCTCGAAGGTCTTCGAGTTCATTGCTAAGGCGATCAATCTCTTTTGCCTGATCCTCCATTCTTTTCCGAGTTTGAGCTCTGGTGTTGTATTGGTGCCGAGAACTCAGGGTGACAAAACTGGAAGGTGAGAGAACCGAGTGTGAGAAATCGGGAGACACATGCAATGCAAGAAAGTAAATGATGCTAAAATGTGGATGAAGATTTCATGGGATTCAATCATTGACGAATGTCGTGGGGTACCAAGGAAATCTTTTTCTTGTTTTTTCATTTTATATTTTTTTTTATTTATGGTATCCCGCGATATCCATTAATGATGTTTGAACTCCATGAAATACAATGCGATGAGATGCTTTATGGATGCAATGCATGAAAACACACAAAGTCCTAGGTTAAAGGCTTGCATGAGGTTCAAAGGCAAATACCCTCCCCTGAAGTTAGATGGTTCATCCTGTCCTACAAAAGTAACCAGGTTCTAAGGGATCTCAATATTATTGATCCTTCACAAGGGTGGTTGTTCAGAAGGCAACTTACTTGCCAACCAAAACCCTCCAAGTTTAAGATCTCAATGAGCGTAGTATCGAGTGTCAACCAACTTTAGTCTGCACCAAAGCAGGTTACCTCACTACTTTCTAAAGGCCAAGATGAGTTAACTAGGGTTCTAAAAGTCAGTTAGTGCGTTGACAACATATGGCAGCCTCAATATTATCCTCAACTTGACTTAAGGAATATAAGCACCAACCAAGAAGTCGCACTAACCATGGCCACCAGATCAACCGTATCGATATACGTCGTACAGTTTCCTTGGTCTATTGCCATTTACCTAAGGTACACTAGATCCGGGTGTAGGACCTATCTCACAGCACAAGGAACAGTCCCACAATCAAAGCACAAATATATACATGCAAATGAATAATGTCGCAGATAGTAATAAATATGAACAAGTTAGGGATAACCCTCAAAAGTTTAGGTCTCCCCAGTGAAGTCGCCATTTTCTGTTGCGGTGGAAATAGGATCACAAACTATTAATGAGTTTGAATCGCAATTCAATTCACAACCGCTCTTTGATTTATCCGAAGGAAAAGGTCAAAAGAGGGAAAACCTATTTTGCATCGTAAACACAATGCGGGGAAAGATCTAGGGTTCGGAGGTTGGTTAAATTTAGGGAAGGTATTAGCACCCTAAACTTCTGTAGTACTCTACAGGAACCTTTTGTTCAGATGTTTACTATTTGCTTTATTTATTTGCTTAAGGTATATGTACATAAGGATTACAAGTGAGAAAAGAGACCTAAGGGGTTAATTCTAAGTTTACTCGGCAAGACATCGCATCTTGTGCCTACGTATCCTTACGGGAGTGGAATCAGAGTAATCGTAGTTCCCCTCAATAGGGAGGTTAGAAACGTCTTGACTGTGGTCAAGGTTTCAATGGGGAATAAACGTATCTTAAGGACACGCTTACGTGGAGTCTTTGAAACTCCTATTTCTATGTTGAATTTGTTAATTGAATTAAGGTTAAATTAGGGATTCCACGGCGGGAAACCCTAAACAGAGCACGACGGCTCTTTGACCTAAAAGCTAGGGTGAAGGGCGTTTTTGTCCACGGCGGGACACCTAGGTTATTAGGGTTTGAAACGGTCAAAAAATTAGGGTTATTGACTCGGCGGTCAAACGGGTAAACCTAATTCCTTCGGAAAGATTCTAACGGTAAAACATGCAAGCAACAGAATTATTACATGGTAGAAATTAAAATGCGGAAAGTAAAGAAAGCGTCGCGACGATCACTTGCGTAAATTACAAATCCCAAAAAATGCGAAATAAAAATAAACCGCGACCATGGCCTCGCGTAAATTACATCCATGGAAATAAACAAGAATAATAATTGCGACGATGGCCTCGCATAATTACAACCCAAAGAAAATAAAATGCGAAAAGTATTGGATTAATACCCATGGACAAAAGATGAAAATTAAACGGGAATATTAAGCATTTTTATTTTAGTATTTTTTTTTAACTAGAAGATTGGAATGAAAGTGTGAAATGTTAGAACTTTAAAAATAAACAATGTTAGAAATGTTAGAAATTTATTAAGAAAAAGTTTGAGTTAAACAGTTAGAGTTTTAATAAAAAGTTAGAAATTTATGATATGAAAAAATTGAAGTGCTAGGATCTTAATTTAAAAAAAGAGTGTTAGAAATTTTAACTTAAAGAAACAATTAGAATTTTAATTACATGAAAGGTAAATTTTAATTTAAAAAGAAATGAGGTGTTGGAAGTTTTATTTTAAAAAAAAGAAGGAAGTTAATTTTAATTTTTAAAAAAAGAAAAAAAAAAGAGTGGATTTTAATTTTATATAAAAAAACTAATTTTTTAAAGAAAGAGTTAGAATTGAATTTTTAATTAGAAAATCAAGTTTTATATTTATTTGAAAAAGAGTTAAGAAATCTTAATATTAATTATAACAAAAAGAGTTTTAATTTTTAATTATAACAAAAAGAGAAGTTTTAATCTTAATTATAAAAAATAGAGAGTTTTTAATTTTAATCAAAAAGAAAAATTGTAGAACTAGTTACTACCTTATAATATCATTTTAAGTTAATTAAAAAATGAGACAAACAAATCATAAATGAAAAAGAAAGAAAAATAGAAAACAACCAAAAATAATAAGAGGAGATAAATTGGGGGAGGGTTACGGTTACAAGTTTTTTGCATGGCCACGATCCCTTCTTCTTTTCCTGCAAAAAAAAAAAAACATCAAAAGAAAACATCCGTTAGAAATAAGAGTTGCTCACCTTTCCCCGGTTTGAAGCGGCTTTTCTACGGTGGAGTTCGTTGATGATGAACGATGATGTTTTTTTTCAAAAATCTCCCCTATTCTGATAAGTCGCGAGAACGGCCGCCGTTTTTCTCTTTTGTCTCCTTCCCCTGATGACCTGCTCTTGATTTTCTGATGTTGATGAAGTTTCCTCTCATCACTTATGTTTATATAGGTAACAAATTAGGGTAATCTCTAACCTAATGCCCACCTTAAAGGCCCAACTTAAATAATTAGTCAAAACTAAATAAAACAAATTAAAACAAACTTAAAACAAACAAATTAAAACAAACTTAAAACCCTATTTTTTTACTAAACATAATAAAATCTTTTCTAATATTTTTAATTTTATGATTTTTGGATGTTTTTATGAATAATATGGAAAAAAGTGAAAAAATAATATTTCTTAAAAAATAATTTAAATTAAATACGAAAATAATAATTAAATAATTAAAAAAACTATTTTTTTTTTTTTTTTTTTTTATGAAAAATAGAAAATTTAGAATAAACATAAAGAAAAAACAAAAAGTGAAGAAGGTAGGAATCGAACTCTCAACCTCTCACACTCACAACTCCTTACACACATTCTCTTGCCAATTGTGCTATTTTATTTATTCGAAATAAAGTGGCACTAGAAACCATGTAAAGGTAGGACAAATTTGTGGTACTACATGCGTAACCTGTTAATAGTTAGCTGATGCAAAAATGAGATATTATGCGACATGAATTGACTAATCTAAGGGTAAAATTTGGGGTATTACAGGTAGTTTGTATTTGGAATAGGTTGTGCTCGAAAGAAACAAGTGCCTCGATCATTTCTAATTGCTTCCCCAAATTCACAATAATAAAAGACAAAGCATGAATTAAAAGAATCAACACAGTTTATTAGAATCCAACATTTATTTGTACAATGGAGGTTTCCTCACAATTTGTGGTCTTAAGTCCTAAGTGAATCATTCATTCAATTATGTTGCAAAAAGAACAATATTCAATTACAACAAGAGTAAAGTTCTTCATGCATTCAAAAGTTTTAACCAAATGTAACCATTTACCTTAGCATCATTCGCTTGTTATTTTTATCATTGCCATCCAAGCTCGGATGCACCTTCATTGAATACTTCTTTCAGAGAGCAATCAATCTAGAAGGTTTGATCATCAATCAACCAAAAAAATTGTTAAGCAAAAGAAATTGAACCAAACACCATAATTTAAAACAAAATGATAAACATTACTTCAAGAAATAGAAATAAAAATGTGCGTGGGGGACAAAACACCCCAAAAAGTACAACTAAAACCAAAGTATCTGAAAATACAAGAATAATAAAACATAACATAAAAAGAAAACTTAGTCCTCATCGGACTCATACTCCTCCTCGTCACCATCATCATCATCATAATCATCAGCATCATCATCATCATCAGCAGGACCACTAGAGACACCTGCCCCCTCTCTGAAAACAGGCCTGTCCTCAGGCCAGCCCGCGTGCTGCAGAAACTGCTCACGCGTCATCGTCTGACGCTCAACCTAAGGGTCACAGATCTGAAGCTGAAGAACCTACATTGAGTCATGAATATCCATCATGGCACGCTGAGTTGCCGCCATCCAATCCCAGTTGTAGTTACGCACTTCCTGCTGAAAAGGATCGAACCCCTGAGAAAAAGCACCAGGACCATCAGTAGTCCCGACATCACTAGCACCAGTAGCTGCACCTTCTCCGATATTCTTAGGCCTACAATACTTGTCCACATATATGTCATCGATTGCGGACGGGATCTTCACAAGGCTGCGGGAAGAAAGCTTCATCAGCGACTGCGAGCATAAAGCCATAATGAGGCAAGGAAAAGCAAGGGGGCAATTAACTCGCGCCCCCGACTTTAGTCCGCTCTCAACCATTGACTTCATCTCATTAGCAATGATCGTAGCCACATCAATCTGAAAATTAGTAAGAATACTATGGACTAAGCGTGCCACTGAGATCGACACGATCGATGTATGTGATCTGGGCTTAATGTTGGTCAGAACCAACATCAATATCAGCTGAGTAATGGGAATCATATCCTCCCTATGGTACCTCACTGCCACTCCAGATGAGTTTTTCTCAACTGATTTTCCCTCTAGCAACAGGGCAGCAGAAATATCATCAGTGTTAGGGAGGATCCCTAAGTCTCTGGTGTATCTATCCAGCTCATTAGCTCCTAAATTGAGGGGTTCACCAAGTACCTGGTTAATGGCATCTCTATCGAAAGCGACCTGACGGCCTAACACTCTTGTTGTCCATGTGAATGGCTCGTCGTCCTCAGGTAGTGTGTTCGCGTAGAACTCGCGCACTATGTCAATATTGTAGCTCTCGAGTGGAGAAATCAGCCTGCTCCACCTCTTACTGTTAATCAGCCCCGCAAACGTCCTATAGTCGCCTTGTGTGTTGATTATAAACCTCTTTTCAGGTAGGATCTTTCTTTTATCTAACGCCACAAAGTGTGCGGCTTATTTTGGCCCGATAAACTTATCCGTGTCAAACTGAATAGGCACATAACGAGATGTGTTTACAACCTTTCTCTTTTTGCCAGTACTACCTGAGGCCATCTGCACAAAACCCACAGAAAAAGAACAACAAACAGCAGCAACAGATTAGCAATTTAACAAAGAAAATAAAATACTATCATGTTCACTGGCTTACTCGCTTAGCGAAGTCAAAGCGAATGCTTGCTACAGACTCGCCTAGCGAACTAGCTAGCGAAGGCTGCGGGATTTCAAAATTTGCCACTGTTTCCAACCCAATTCAAACATTTCAAGGTTTACCCAACACCATTCTAGAAACTAATTGATTTATCATGATATGCATTGTTCCAAGTACACATGCAACCCAAAAAAAATTCAAATCCCTATTTTGCAAAGGTTAACCCAAATTCTCCACTCTTCTACAAATTAAAAAGAGAGAAGGAAACAGATCAAACCTGATTGCAGTAGGATAGAGATAGAGAGACAAAGTTAGGGTTAGCAGCAGGATGGAGAGAAACAAGAACTATGTACATTGTGAGAGTGTTATGTTGAAAATGTGAGAGTGAGAGACCGTGAGTGACTAAGGTAAACAAAAATAAAAACAGATTTTGGGCCCAAATGAGTGGCCCACAGAATAAACTTAAATTGCTATTTTGTGACGTTTGCCTAGCGAGGAGCTAGCGAACGCTCGCTCTGTCATCGCCTAGCGAGCTTGCTAGCGAGCACTCGCTCTGTCATCACCTAGCGAGCTTGCTAGCGAGCATGACAGATTTTTCAATTTTTAGAACAGCAAGCACAGTCTAATTCAATAAGTTTCCACCACTTAGAATACCAACTACACACAACAAAAAAAACTAGAAATACTTAGAATGTTGAGATGCTCACACTGGAACATCCAAAAGGAACACACAACTTTCACGATCAACTGGACTGCCAAGATAGATCTTCAAACATTGGCCATTCACTGCCCAACTATCTTTTTTCTCCATGTCTTCAATGACAACAACTCCATAAGCTTTAACTTCTATGACACGAAATAGCCCGGACCATTTAGATTTCAATTTTCCGGAATAACCTCAACCTGGAATTGAACAGAAGAACCAACTGCCCGGGCACAAATTCTTTTTTTCTGAGCTTCTTGTCATGATACTCTTTTACCTTTTCTTTGTACAACCAACTTGAGTGGTATGCGGCATTGCGTATTTCTTCCAACTCAAGCAGTTGCCCTTTTCTTTTTTCACCGGCCAATTCCTTATCAAAGTTCAACACTTTTAAGGCCCATAAAGCTTTGTGCGCCAATTCGACCGGTAAATGGCAAGTCTTACCAAATACCAGTTGAAACAGAGTTAACCCAATTGGAGCTTTGTAAGCAGTACAGTATGCCCACAAAGCTTCATCCACTTTTTGCAACCATTATTTTCTCGAATTAGACACAGTTTTTTCAAGAATTATTTTTATCTCGTGATTCGAAACCTCGGCTTGACCATTTGCTTGAGGGTGATATGGAGTTGCCACTCTATGCGATACACCGTAATGTTTTAAAACGTTTCCTAACAGTGCATTGCAAAAGTGTGACCCTCCGTCAATTATCAACACTCGGGGGGTTCCAAAACGGGAAAATATGTTTTTCTTCAAAAAATTTATTACCGTTTTAGCATACGCCCGAGGTGAGGCAATCGCCTCAACCCACTGAGAAACATAATCAACCGCAACCAGCAAATATTCATTTCCATAATATGGTGAGAATGGTCCAACAAAGTCGATGCCCCAACAATCAAATACTTCAACTTCTTGGATATTTTGGAGAGGCATCTCGTCTCTCTTACTGATCCCAACACTCCTTTGACAACTGTCACAACTTTGCGCATGGGCATTTGCGTCTTTGAAAATAGTAGGCCAATAAAATCCTAACAGGAGGACTTTAGTAGCCATTCTAGCCCCATTGTAATGTCCACCGTAAGGTGAGTTGTGACAATGCCAAAGAATACTTTGCGACTCATCGCTCGTAACACACCTTCTCAACAGGTTGTCACCACCCAGTTTAAACAAATACGGGTCATCCCACACATAGTATTTAGAATCTGAGAGAAATTTCCTATTTTGGTTCGGAGTTAGGTTGTGAGGCACTAAACCACTAGCCTTGTGGTTCGCAAAGTCCGCAAACCACGACCTAACTTGAACTTTAAAAAGTTTTTCATCGGGAAACTCCTTCCGGATTTCCTTCTCAAAAGCTATAACCTCCACATTAATTAAGCGGGATAAATGATCCGCCACCAAATTTTCCGATCCTTTCTTGTCCTTAAATGCAGTAAAAGTTTAGGTTTTACGATTTGAGAAAGATTGTCAAAGTTAGGGTTTGACGATCACTTTGCATGTATATGTTCGATCAACAAAACTAGTAAACTCCGTTAGATGAAAAACACATTCATAATATCCTCTCAATGTGATTATTTCTAACTCAGATTGTGGGTTTTCCCATTTTGATCCATTGTTGATTTCTCACACAATCTATCAAAACGACAACTTTTAGGGTTTGATATTTTAGTGAACAACCACATTCAAGACTATCTCTAGCTCAATAACATAGATGGATGAAAACCTAGGTAAAGAGTTGGAAAATACCTTTCAATCATAAACCAACACAAAGAGTTAACAATAAAACAAAGTTTTCACCATATATTCATCATCAAAGAGTTTATAAATGAAGATCATCCCATTTACATACAAAGCTTGTGATCATCTACATCTAACCTTGACAAAATGAGGGACTTAGCTACTCATTTTCATGGTAGCTTGCACAAAAAGTTTTGGGAGACGGTTGATCAACATCCGATTCGAAAAATCGAGTTTGGATGAGAATCCACCTTCGTTTTGGAAGATCTTGTTAAGAGATGAAGAATAATGAAAGATTGGGTTTTTTAGGTCACATATATCTCCTTGGAGCAAAACAAAACAAAGTGGTTGAAAAAGTAGAAAAAAGATAAAAGATATATTTTACAAAATTAGCCTATGCTACTTATAGACAAATAAAGTGTTTTTCTGCCATGCTCGCCTAGCGAGGTCATAGCGAGCGCTCGCTACCTGCTCGCCCAGAGAATATGCTAGCGAGGTCTGGGATGTTGCTACTGGAAGCCTTCGCTGACTTGCTTGCTAGGTGCTCGCCTAGCGAGTTCTTCGCTGCCTTCCTCGCCCCAAGCGAAGCTGATCAATTTGATTATGTCCAAGTCTGGGAGTGTTCGCTAACAACTCGCTATGAGCTCGCCTAGCGAACCTTCGCTACCTCACTTGCTTAGCGAACATGCTAGCGAGCTTGCTTTTGATTGCTTTCTTTTTTGATTCCTTTGCCATTTTTCTTGTGTCCTCAAGTTCTACTCTTTCATGCCTAAATACTGCACAATAACACACAAATCAAAAGGACCAAGAGTATTTCACATAATGTTGCATATAAATAAAAGCAAGGCGGTTTTGAACACAAACTGGACAAAAAGGAGCGAGAGATGCCCATATTTGATAGCTCAAATAAGCACAATTGGGCATCTAACACAACTCCGCTGGGGATGACAAACTGAACTGTCCCTGGGATCATAACTCTACTCAATATCCCAACAAACTTCCATTCTGCGGGGCAGTAGGAACAACAGACGACTTCTGAGGAAGATCACCGAGATTTGATCTTCTTCCTCTCCATGAGGAATTACCTTGGTTGGGGAAACACCAAGGACAATCAGGTTGTGACCTACCAGAAAAACCAACTGCCACTGGAGACTTTAGCGGGGAGAGGAAAAATAATAACCCAAGATGATACCCACTCCACTAAGGGATAATGCCAGCCTCACTTCTCCATAGGGGCCATAACCGAATATGCCAGCTTGCTGGAGACATCGCTTTCTTGAAATGATCTGTTTCAAAATGAGCCTCTGAAGTAACTTTTCCCTTGTCTGATTGATCTTCAAAATGATTTGCTGACTCTCAACCTGATTTCCCCAGATTAACCAATCCTTAGAGAGACTTCTCGACATAACCGCCCCATATCAACTGAGTTTTTGGGGGAACCTCTGACATAACTTCCCCAGATCAACTGAACTTTGGGGGAACTTACTGATGTAACTGCCCCAGATCAACTGAACCTTAGGGGAACTTCTTGACATAACTGCCCCATATTGGTAACTTCTGACTTAGCTCACTAGCCACGCGCTCCTCGACGTGTTTGTCCAAGAATCTCCTCTTGGCAGGATAAGAGTTCTTGACTGAAATTCAATATGCAAACCTCATTGATGCCAATACCTGTATGCAAGCATAAAATGTTTATTCTGAGAATGAAAATTCTGATGCAACACACATGCTACTCTTGAAGTTTTTGTTAAAAAGATATCGCCAAACTTGGTGAACAAGTCAATAGTAAAAATGCGACATTGATTTTTTTTGAAATGAAACTATGCACGTGCAATACCAGCAAAGTCTTTTAGCATAACTCGTGGGAGTCAGGAACTCTATTTGGTTGAAATACGCCTTTAAAATAAACCCTGCTTCAATTAGGACTTTTGAGGTTGTAACGTGGTCAGGTTCACGGTTTGAAAGAAAGGATACAAGGCTCAAAGTTTGTTTTAACCC
This sequence comes from Lathyrus sativus, assembly GCA_963859935.3. Classification (NCBI taxonomy): domain Eukaryota; kingdom Viridiplantae; phylum Streptophyta; class Magnoliopsida; order Fabales; family Fabaceae; genus Lathyrus; species Lathyrus sativus. Next base: position 412,898,022 of record OZ012736.1, on the reverse strand, counting down.
ACCCACTCTCCTTGATGTTCTCCAATCCTATACTCAGCTAATTCGACACTAACGCTCACCTCTCAAAGGTTGGATGACAGGAGTGATGGTCCAAGAAACCACAAGTTTTTGGAGTGGCAGTCACTCGCTTTTTGTCTTTGGTGCCTGGAGTCACACAACTTGTTTTTCGTCATTTTTTCGATTTCCCTATTTTTTCCTGGACTAATTCTTCTGAGTATACCTTTTGATCTCGAAGTCCAGCGGGATGCCCTAATTTTTGCCTAAGCCACTTGTTTTCAAGTTATCTGTTGTCGTGAGAATCGTGATACCAAGCTATTGATTAACTTGAATCTTTAATTCTTATATTCACAACCAGACTTTAATTTATCCAAAGGAAAGGTCTAAAGAAAGAAAGAACCATTTGTGCGATGTTACAACAACGCTAACAGATTCGGGGATCGGGGGTTGGTTATGCCTAGGGTAGGTATTTCACATCCTAAACATCTCTGGTACTCTATAGGAACCTTTTGTTTGTTTGTATGCTAAGTTTGCTAAATGTTTGCTATGGATTGGGATTGGGTAAAAGGTGAAGGATAAGACCTAAAGATAGTTTCTAAGTTTGCTCACAAAGACATCGCGTCCTCTGCCTACGTATCCTTACTAGGATAGAATCAGAGCAATCGTAGTTCACCTCACTAGGGTTAAAGAACACTTGATTATGATCAAGGTTCAAAAGGGAACAAACATTACAATGCTTGTGTAGAGTTTAAGAAAACACTCTAGATCTACATTGAATACTCAAGAAAGGGGAGTAAGTAATCATTTCCATGATTCTTACATAAAGTTAACAAACTCTATCTTAAGTTCTAATTGAAGGAGCACTCCTAGAAAAGGGTAAGCTTCTTAGACCTAAGCAAAGTCTAAAGGATAGGTTCTAACTTAACTAAGTGTACAGATGATTTAACAAAGTCAAGGGAGGGTAATGAGCTATCTATGACCCAAAGGTCAATAGAGAGACTTTCCTTTGGAAGGGAAAAGATGAGGAAACTTAGATGAGAACTAAAGATTTTCATCACTTGGGAAAATAAAATCAACAAAGCAATAAGCATTCACACATGATGAATACAAAAGATATGGTTACAACCAAGAACAAACAAGCATATTACAATAAGCAGGGATTTGAATCAGGATGAATGGTTACAACCAAAGCATGGTATAAGGATATCACAATATTATGGATTTCAAACAAGATATATGGTCACAACAAAAAACATGCAAGCATAGCATCAAGATATTACAATATCATGAAAGGGGAAAGTTCTTACAAGACTAAATGAAAGGTAAAGACCAAAGCATATCTTGACAAAGATGAAGGTAACAACCAATGCAAACAAGTTATAACTTCAGGGGGATTTTAAATGGAAATAAAATGAGACAAACATGATGCTTACATGTAAAAGTAATTACAATCACATGCACAAAGGAGTTGACAAACACCAAGCTCACATCAAGTGCAAAATTAAACTCAAAAGAACCAACAATTTTAAAATGTAAAGGAGGGTAAAAACCATAACAAAGAAGCATGACAATTTTCAATGCAAAGTGTTTTCCAAAATGAAAATTCTAGAATATTCACATATCATATGAAAATATGCAAAAATACAAGACCAATGCAAAAATAATCATTCACAAATGATAAGAAATGGTGAAGTTATGTTATTTTGAAATTTTAAAGAAAAATCAAACATTTTAATGATTTAAAAAAAGAGGGATGCGCTTGGTGGGTGTTGAACCCACCACCTATGGGTTACCAGTTCAAAACTTGGCCAAATCAACTAGAGGCGCGCGCGTGTTATTTGAAGGCAAGAGATGGAAAAAAATGTGAAAACATGGCAAATACTAAAAAAACCAAAAGGGTTGATCTCCACACGGATCGAACCCAGGTCAATGCAATGAAAAGGCAATATGAGAACAAGGCATAACCACTGGGGTGGCGATATATCCAAGTATTATGCCACCCCAATAAATACATATACTTAACTAAGCATGCATTCTGGGCAAGTCATGACAAGTAAGAACAAGCAAGCAATCATGGAAACGGTTACATCATAAATCCTTCAATACTCAACCAATTTTCACAAAATTTAGGTCTATCTTGGGTGAAATTTAATAAGGAACACAATGAAATTATTAGTTTTTCAAACTGAAGCACACACATGAAAACACGATAGCAATCACAAATGGAAGCTAGGCAATGCACTATGGTAGCTACAGCTCAAGACAACAATGATTAAAACCAGATGAAGGTATGCACAAGTTTCAAATAAATAACCTATGGATTCTAGATGCAAAGATCTTTCAAAAACAACTCCAAATAAAATTTGGTATGTGGACTGCAACTAATGAACAAACATGCTTGAAATGCTATCTTGGGAAAAAGAAAATTTTATGATGCAGCAGGCACACTTAACTCAATCAACACACATAAAGTGGTTCACACTCATCAAAAACATGAATTCAAACACAAATTGCAAGAAGACTTAACATAGTGATTGATAGCACATGAGATGAAACACAAAACAGAAACTGGCAGCAAGCCTGCTTGTCAAAATAGCATATGCATACATATATGGTTTTTCACATTTAAGACAACTTGACCTTAAACAGAATAGCCTAACAAGCTAATCATGGTAATGGTTTTGCACATCAAACATAACAACAAAAGCAGTAGCCAGTCTTGGTTATTACAATACCAAATCACACACATCAATCAATACATGCCTTGCAATGAAATTTACAAAACCATGGTGGTAAGCATAAACAAGTTCTAACAGAAAAAACCTAGTTCTAGCAGCCACGGATGCAAAATATGTCAATTAGCATCAAACAACAAATTTTTGTTCACAAACAACAAGAATAAACAAAATTGGCAATGGTTGGAAACAAACATAGCAGCATGGCAGTGGTTCATGACTTTAGGCAATTCTAATAGCAACATAGATCCTAACATGACAATGCTAGTACCAATCAACAAATAAACCTAATACACCTAATGCACATAACAGTTTGCAAGCACATGTCAGTTGAGTACCTTATAATAATAGGGCTAAAGCAATTTGGAGTTACCACAGAAAAAGCATGGCATTTTAATGCAAACCTTCAAAGCCTGGATCAATGATGCTTACAAGCAATTTTATGACAGAATGCAAACATGACTTTCAAAACATCAACACAATACATATAAGTTCATCACAGTTGACAAATGCAAGCAAGATATGGACAAATTATGGTTCCAGCCCTACTATAATGCCTAAGTGATGACAACAATTGATGCAAGAAGACAATGCCAACTATCTAGAAAACATGATTCAAAACACCATCACATGTTAACAAACATAGATTAAACACAAACAACGGTTCAAATCAACATAGAGGCATACTTAGCATGACAATGGCAAGTATCAAATTTCAGGGCAAATATCGTGATGGTTACAAACATATTGACAACAAAACAAGATAATGGTCATCAACAAGCTTCAAAAAGCCACAAGAGTTATCCTAGGTCCAACAGAATCAAACAACTTACAAGCACACTCAAAACATGCTATAGACAAAGTTCAAACACAAAGATGATCAAAAAATGTACTAGAATGGAAAATGACCTATGAGTTGAAAAATGCACATGATTTGAACATGGCAAGAACAGAAATGCTGCAGATCAAAACCTCACATAATTTCAAACAATACAAACATCACATGAATCTATCACACAAGGGTTTCTAAATCAAAATACCAACAAACAGGTCAAGATCTAAAAACGTTGCTGCAACAGAAGCAAATCATCATCTTTCACAAACAGAAACAGATCCAAACAGTATCAAACTTCTTAACAGTGGCAAACAAACATTTGTATGTTCATACATGACATAGAATAGCACTTAAGAGACCTCATAGCTTAACATACAGCAACATAACATATTGTATGATGATCATAAAAACAATATACATTAATGAGCAAGACAAGCAAAATATGGCAGATTCAAACATGAACTGCACTTACATATAAAACACATTGTAACAACTAATGTACACTAATCATGTTCATGACACGTTAAAAAAAGGGATAGTAACTACCAACCTCTTGTATACTTCCAAGTAAGCTAATATAGAAGGGAAAACCTTGAAGTCTCCCCAAATGTGCTCCAACCAATGCCTTGGTAAAAATGTAGCCTTTCTTGCACTTGAAGTAAACAAGTGAATCTTGGACCAGAACTTGAAACAAGTGATGATGATGGTATTTTAGGTTATGGACAGTTGGTACATCGAAAACCTAAGGTGTTTGGATGGTTGAAATGATCAAAACAGGTCTGAGCAAAGATTTGGCAGATTTTGTATGTGAAGTCAAACTTTGCTTGGTTGAAAGTTGACTTTTGAGAAAATGAAGTTTTTGGATGGTTTAAAGGCTTGAACACCTCCCACACATCATTTGTGCATTGTGTGGATGGTTTGTGATGATTTTGAGTGGGTGAAAATTTTTTTGGAAGGCTAAATGCTCAAGGCAGATTTTTGAGAAGTTTTGGAATGGTTTTCTTCACTTGTAAGAAAATGCAAAGCAAGATGAGAGCTATGGTTTTCTCTTGGGTTTTAGAGTGCTCTAGTGTGTGTTTCAACATAGATTAAACCTCTATTTATAGGTAAGGAAAGGTTTGGGGCAGATTGGTACTTTGGCATTTTTGGAGGGAGTTTTGAAAATGCAATCTTCTTCAAGATTTGTTGCAGTTGCAAGTCCACGTTCTTGGCTCAAGATTATGCATAAATAAAGTGGCATGAATGAAAAGGAAGTGACTGAAGTGTGGCTAGGGAGTAGGAGAACTGCAACTGCAAGTTGCTTCCATAAAGTTTCTCTTTCTTGCTTGATTTCTTTGATTAAAATAATGCAACTTGCCTCCAACTTGCAAGGCTCACCAAATCCATTCATTTTCTGCATTTCTTCTCATCACAATCTCTAGTTATCAGATAGAAACATGATCAAATGGTTGATAATGGTTCAAGTGATCAAAAAGTGAGTTTGTGAAAAAAGTGAAAATGTTGAACTCAAGTGTTGAAACCTCAACTTGTTGGATTCATAACTCTCAACTCATAAGGGCTATGGAGGAGTTCTAGTACATTTTGGAAAGCCCTCATGAAGATCTACAACTTTCATGTTTTCATGATCTTCAGATTCCAAATGGAACTAGGTCAAAAATCCACTCAAAGTTGCTAAAAACATGCCTAAAAAGGCCAATAACTTAGAATTTTTCAAAGTTATTTTTCCCTCTTGTAATGACTTTGGCCACAACTCCAAATCTATGCATTTTTTGCTTATGGACCACTGTGGGACTTTTGTAGGACTTGTCAAGAGCTTTCTAATGAGCCTTGAACCAACTCAATTGGATATGTGGTTAGGGAGTTATGGTCTTGCCCCTTTCAAAACCCTAATTTCCCGATTTTTCGATTACTCCTCATGATTAAAGAGTTGACTTTTCGGTCAACCGAACGATCGATCGATGACTACCGTGTCAACTGTTGATGTTCTGGGTCTTTTGAGGCCTTAAAACTTCTTGATTGGACTTCACTAAGCCATATGAACTTCATGTACCATGATCCCACCATTGGAACACCATTTAAAACAAAAGTCAAACTACAATTGACTTTTCCTGATCGAAAACCCTAATCGGGTATCCTGAACTGCACTGTTCTTGATCCTTGGGTGACAACCTCAAATTGGATTCATACTTGACCCAATGGAGTATATTTGATGATGTGGATACTTATTTCATGGGCAACCAATCCAATACATTGACTGATTAACCATCGAAACCTCGATTCTCGGCTGTACGGAACCCTAATTCACCTGTATCTTAACAAAGACAAACTTGAAATAGGTTAAGGTTAGATAATCAAATGAACATGATCCTAAAATGATGATGAAGATCTAAGGGGTCAAAATTTGGGGTGCAACAGTTGTCCCTATTTAAATATTTTCACTAGATGACAATGAGAAATGAAAATCCTCATAGAATCGTAGTTAAAGGTATTTAAATATAGCAAACTAGAAATTTTGTCCCTTAGATCCGATGGTATGCAAAAGGACAAATGCGTATATGCCATGAATCTAAATGATGCTTTATGAGGCTTGAATGCAAGACAGATGCAGGCACACAAGCAAAGATAAAAGAACGACAATACGACGAGTAACCACTCATGGGGGACCCAACACACTAGGGTAAGATCCAAGGCAAAACAAGCATAACAGTTCAATCATGACTAGTGATGCTACTCAAGGGGAATCTTTCACGCAGGGGACGCAAATTCCATCGGGGAAGACAAATCTTCACTGGGGAAAAGGGGACACACACACCACTGGGGAAGAAGGCAATTCTTCACCAGGGAAACGAAAGATCAGAGATGCAAACCTCACTGGTGATAACCAAATGAGGAATTTCCTCTAACGAAGAGTTCGAACGGGATCTTCAGGAAAATACTAGAAACAAGACCAGACGAACTGGGGAAGCTAGTATCCACTAGATCTCCGAGACTCGAACGGGGAGAGCGACAACTTTGCTGGGAATATTGGTCACGACCAGAACAACAATCAGTTTTAAGTGGTGCTAGTTTCTACTAGACTTACTGGGGGTGATGGTGACGACCAAAGTTATAATTAATTGGGAATTCCAAACAGCACTGGTGAAATACAGGACTCCGGCTGGGGAAATTGGTAACAACCTATTCGTGATATCAATAACAATTAGCTTTCAAGCAATGCCAGTAACCACTGGTCTTAGAAGGGACTGGTGATGACCAAATCAAGGTATACCAATAACAATTGGGTTAAGAAATGTCTGTAACCATTGGGCTTCAAAGGGAAAAATTGGTAATAACCAAACCAGGGTGTCAATAACAACTGACTTCAAGCGACGCCAACAATTATTGGACTTAGACAGATTGGTGACGACCAAATCAAAAGTAAATGGTTCTACCAATACTAGTAACCACTAGATTTGGAATGAGATTAGTAACAACTAAATAAAAAACCCATAGCCATTGGATTTTCCAACAATGCTAGTAACCACTAGACTTAGAATGAATAGTAACAACTGAGCCAACTGGCACCAATAACGATTGGGTCTGCCAGTAATTATTGGACTTTTAGGAAATTTGGTAGCAACCATATCAAGTACCAATGACCATTAGTTTTAGAAAGCAATACTAGTAACCACTAGATTTTAGCAAAGATTGGTAATAACCGAATCAAGGGACTCCAATGACGATTGGTTTCTTTATAACAGAGCCAGTGACTGCTGAGTTTGAAAGATTGTTGGTGACGACCAAATCGAGGCACCAAATAACAATTGGTTTTAAGCAATGCTAGTGACTACTAGACTTTCAAAGATTATCGGTGACAACCAAATCAGAGATGACATTAGTAACAACTAACCATCCATGTAAATCGGATACTGCTAGTCACAATTAGCTTTCCAGAAAAAAAATTGGCAATCCTAGGACCACTGGCAACAAATGAAGTATCAACCTCAAAGCGACATCTGCGACAACTGATCATAGAGAAAGGTAACGACCAAAGGATCTCAAGGGCAACATCCAAACAAACAGAACCCAAAACCACATGCAAACAAATGCGTATGCTGATATGATGATGTATGTAAAATGCAGACTGACCCACAAGGGAGAAAAGAAAAGCAACAAGAAAAACAAAGAGGGACCCCATCACGCCGAGTCTCAATTGCTTCAAGTTAGATGGCGCTTTCTTTTGACGTAGATAACAATCTTCCAAGATATACAAAATCCTTGCCAACCTGCGGAGGAGAAGTCCTGGCTTAAAAGCGGGGATTGCTGTTGGACGCATCTAGTTTGGTCAAAGGCGACAGCTAGCTTTCACGGCTTGAGAACTGTGTAATATTGTCAGATTACCTCTAGAGTTCTTCAATCGTTTTGTCAAATCAGTTTTCTTTAAAAACAAAAATTTAGGTTTTTCAAAACATTTTGCTTTTCGAAAAATCTTTATTAACAAATAAGTGAAATTGCATAACAAAAACATAAGATCATAACAATGATTGGCCCAAAAATAAGATTTCATTGATAGATGAGAACTTAAAGGGAAAAGCCTCGGGAACTTTATACATTTGGAAAAACGGAAAACATAAAGGGTTATAGAGTCCCATAATAATCTGGTCCTCCTAACTATCAGTTCATTTGCTCCGCTGCTTCTAATGAGAATGACAGACGTTGATCTTTCTTTAACACCTTGCACAAGACTTCGCCCCTGCATTTGCCAGCTTTAATCTTCTGACTTCCATCTTGTTGAAGCACTCGAATCACCTTTCTAGATTTTCTGCTTTAGGCATAGTACTTTCTCACTGCATCTGAGTTGATAGGGTACTTGAGTTGTTCACCATCCATGGTCTCAAGAATTAGAGATCCTCCGGAGAAGACAGTTTTTACAATGAAAGGGCCATTGTAATTGGGCATCCACTTGCCGCGCATGTCCTTTTGTGTTGGTAGGACTTTTCTAAGCACAAGCTCTCCTTCCCTATACTCTTTGGGATGAACCTTCTTGTCGAATGCTCTTATCATCCTTTGTTGATAAATCTGGCTATGACACATGGCCGCCATTCTTTTCTCATCAATGAGGTTCAATGAATCAAACCTTTCTTTTATCCATTCATCTTCCTCAAGCTTGGCTTTCATCAAGATCTTCAGAGAAGGTATTTTGACCTCGATGGGCAGCACGACGTCCATCCCATATACTAAGGAAAAAGGAGTTGCCCCTGTTGAAGTTCACACTGATGTTCGGTATCCATGTAGAGCAAATGGTAACATCTCGTGCCAATCCATGTAGGTAATGACCATCTTCTGCACTATTTTCTTGATATTTTTGTTTGCAGCTTCGACTACGCCATTCATCTTAGGTTTGTAAGGAGACGAATTGTGATGCTTGATCTTGAAGTCATCACAGAGTTCCTTCATCGTTTTATTGTTCAGATTTGACCTATTTTCAGTGATGATCTGGTCAGGAATACCGTATCGACATATGATTTCCTTTTTGATGAAGCGGGCAACCACTTGTTTCGTTACGTTTGCATACGATGCTGATTCTACCCATTTAGTGAAGTAATCAATTGCAACAAGGATGAAGCGATGGTCGTTGGAAGCTTTTGGCTCTATTGCCCTAATCATGTTTATGCCCCACATTGCGAAAGGCCACAGTGATGTCATTACATTGAGAGGATGTGGAGGAACATGCACTTTGTTAGCATAGACTTGGCCCTTATGGCATTTCTGAGCGAAGAGGATGCAGTCTGTCTCTAGAGTTAACCAAAAGTAACCAGCTCTTAAAATTTTCTTAGGCATGGTATGGCCATTGGCATGGGTACCGAATGTTCCTTCGTGTACTTCAATCATTATGAGACTTACTTCTTTTTCATTGACACATCGAAGCAAAACCATGTCGTGATTTCTCTTGTAAAGGGTGCCATTGCTGATGAAGAACTTAGCCGACAATCTTCGTATGGCTCTTTTATCGATTCTGGATGTGTCAGCTGGATATTCCTGATTTTGAAGAAAGTTTTTGATGTTGTGGAATCAAGGTTTCTCATCAGATTCTTCATCTATTGTCATAACATATGCGGGCACTGTCCTTCTCTCAATGCGAATCAGAGGTGCCTCGTTAACAAACTGGACCTTCCACATTGATGCCATCATGGTCAATGCATCAACAATGTGATTTTTTGCTCTTGGTACATGCTTGAAGGTAATCTCGTCAAAATATTCGGCCATCTCTAGGATATGAGCTTTGTAAGGGATCAACTTTTCATCTCTAGTCTCCCATTCTTCTTTGAGCTGGTAGATCACCAAAGCAGAATCACCGATTACTTCCAAGATTTTAATGCGAAGATCAATGGCAGCTTCCAATCCCAAGATGCAGGCTTCATATTCGGATATGTTATTCATACACGAGAAACAAAGTCGGGCTGTGACAGCAGTATACCCTCCGATTGGATTTTTCAAAGCAGCCCCAACACCATGTCTGTTTTTGTTTGACGCTCCATCGAACATCATTTCCCATCGGGATCCAGGCTCAGGACCTTCTTCAGGACCAGGTTCTGGTTTCGTGCGCTGAATGTACATCATATCTTCATCAGGGAACTCAAACTTGAGTGCTTGATAGTCCTCCATGGGATGCTCTGCAAAGTGTTCTGACAAGACACTTCCTTTGATAGACTTTTGAGCAACATAATGAATATCATACTCTAATAAGAGCATATGTCATTTGGCCAATCTTCCAGTTTGAGCTGGTTTTTCAAAGATGTACTTGATGGAGTCCATTTTAGAAATCAGCATCGTGGCATGGCAGATCATGTACTGTCTTAGGCGTTTGGTGGCCCATGCTAAAGCACAACAGGCTTTCTCTAGGGGAGAGTAACGACTCTCGCAATCGGTGAACTTCTTGCTCAGGTAGTAAATTGCGTGCTCTTTCTTTCCTGACTCATCAGTCTGGCCCAAGACACATCCCATCGAATCCTCTAGTACGGTCATGTACATGAATAATGGTCTTCCAGGCACAAGAGGAATCAACACTGGAGGTTCTTGTAAATACTGCTTGATTTTCTCAAATATTGACTAACAGTTTTCATTCCACACCACCGTCTGATCTTTTCGTAACAACTTGAAGATCGGTGTGCAAGTAGGAGTTAGATTAGAGATGAACCTGGAGATGTAATTCAATCTTCCAAGGAAACCTCTGACCTGTTTCTCTGTTTTAGGAGCAGGCATCTCTTGGATTGCTCTGACCTTGTCAGGATCTACTTCAATTCCGCGTTGACTAACGATGAAGCCGAGTAATTTGCCTGAGCGAACCCCAAAGGTGCATTTTGCTAGGTTTAACCTTAGTTGGTACTTTCGGAGTCTCTCAAATAGCTTCAACAGATGATCCAAATGGTCTTATTTGCTTCGAGACTTTGTGATCATGTCATCCACATATACCTCAATCTCTTGCTGCATCATATCGTGGAAGAGTGTGACCATGGCCCTTTGATATGTTGCCCCTGCATTCTTCAAACCGAAAGGCATGACCTTAAAACAATAGGTGCCCCAGGGTGTGATGAAGGTTGTCTTCTCCATGTCGGCCGGGTCCATCTTTATCTGATTATAACAAGAAAATTCGTCCATGAACGAGAATACTGCGAAACTAGTTGTGTTGTCCACCAAAGTGTCAATATGTGGTAGAGGGAAATCGTCCTTAGGATTGGCTTTGTTTAAATCCCTGTAGTCGACGCACATTCTGACTTTACCATCCTTCTTTGGGACCGGCACGATGTTTTCCACCCATTCCGGATATTTGGATACTGCTAAAAAGCCTGCATCAATCTGTTTCTTGACTTCATCCCGGATCTTAAGAGCCATGTCTGGTCTTGATCTATGAAGTTTTTGTTTGACCTGAGGATACTCTGGCTTCAAGGGGAGCTTGTGCGTAACAATGTCGGTGTCCAACCCTAGCATGTCTTGATAAGATCAAGCGAATATGTCGATATAATCTCTAAGGAGTGCTATCAGCCTGCTTTTGACCTCTGGCTCCAGCGATGCCCCAATCTTGACTTCTCTTCTCTCTTCTTCGGACCCCAAGTTGATGACCTCGATCTGCTCTTTGTATGGCTGGAGATAAGCATATTCATACTCAGTCATCCTCTTCAACTCTTCTAGGACTTCTAATTCTTCATCATTCTCTTCTTCGGCTTGGAAGACAGATGAACCACTAGTGGAAGGAACTTAAAGATCACGGGATTCTCTGGGTAATGGAGGTGTTCTGCATGTTTTATTTTTAGGAATAATTAAACACACACACACACACACACACAAACATGTAGATGAAGGGTTGCTTTTACGTTTTCAAAAAAGGTTGCCATTTTTCCTTTTAACAAAAAGAGTGAAAATGATGAGCAGGAAATAAACAAGAGTTTTAACAAAAATACTTTTCATTCATAGATTTTCAATTGGCAAAGTGGCCCATACAAAATAATTCGCAGACCTTGGGCAAGGCCAGGAACTTTTTTAAAGAAAACACAAAGCTAACAAGCAAAATGAATTACTTTAAAGGTAAAAAGATAGGAATTTCCACAGCCTCCCAATTGTGTAGACCTGCTCCTCCCCGAGTTATCAGATGATCTAGATCACAATCTTCATCCTCAGCGATGATAGCGTTGATTTGCAACCCGCCACTAGTAAAGATTTCTTTCAATGACTTCTTCCTCATGGTGCTTTCTTCCAGCTCGCCTTCTAGAGTTGGTTTGTAACCTAACCCTTGTCGATCGTTCTTTGCTCGAGCATTGAATTCAATGATCTCTCCCCATCCTAATGGGATTCCAGCTTTTAGTGCAGCTTTGACACTCTGAACATAAGTGAAGGATGGACCACGAGTTATATCAGACTCGTCTACCAGAACAACATGGGCTATCTCTAGCACTTGGAAGGCTGTTTCGAGTGAATCTTTGCCCGCTTTGATGTATCGGAAAGAGGATAGGTTGCTCACCATCAGATCCTCTTCTCCGTGAACGATGACCAACTGATCATCAACAACAAATTTCATCTTTTGATGGAGGGTAGAGGTTACAGCGCCCGTTGCATGTATCCATGGCCTCCCTAGTAGACAGCTATAGACTGGATTGATGTCCATCACCTGAAAGGTAACTTCAAAGACTTGTGGGCCTATCATGATAGGAAGATCAACCTCTCCTATTACAGCTCTTCTGGACCCATCAAACGCCTTCACCACAAGAGATGTTGGCCTCATATCAGCACCTTGGTAAGAAAGCCTAGCTAATGTTCTCTTCGGCATCACATTGAGCGCGGATCCCGTATCAACAAGCACCCTGGACAATGTATCCTCTTCGCATTTAATTGATACATGCAGAGCACGATTGTGCTTGCGTTTCTCAGTTGGTAGGTCGTTGTCATCGAAGCTTAAAGTATTGTAGGCCATGATATTTGCCACAATAGAGTCGAACTGCCCCACTGTAATGTCCTTGGTTACATGAGCTTGCGTTAGGATATTTAGCAAAGTTGGCGATGCACCGGAGATCTCAAAAGTAATGACATGACTTGGATCTTAGATGGCGTCTGGTTCAACTAATCTACCACCCGGTAGTCACTTCGTCGGATGATCCGCAACAATTCTTCTTCATCGTTTCTGAGGTTCTCTTTTCCTTTGACAACAGGTTCCTTAGTGACAACTTCCTCTGGGATGGATCCTTTAGGAGCAGCAACTTTTAGAGTGGGAACCGCTGGTGGAGGAACTGCATTATTCGCTCGTGGTTGATATACGCGACCACTTCGGGTCATTTTACTTCCACCGGCGATATTGGCTACATTTGATGGCTTTCTTTCCTTGAAAATTCCTTCACACCATGAATGATCTTCTCTTGGTGTTATGGCCTTTGGGTGAGGTCTAGATCCTCCCCTTGGTTCAAATCGGGATTGACCTTTCCCAAATTTTGGTGATGCGTCATCACGGAACACTGGCCAGACGCTTTTGTTGTTGTTGTTGTTATTTCTGAAAACAGCCCTTTTTCTAGGCTCTTCGGGCATATTGAACACAGATTCAATTACCGCTACATCTTCTTTTTTCTTCCTGCTAGCGATCTCTATCATTCCTTGCTCAAGCATTGCTCGAATATCCTTTTACACAAGGTCACAACATTGTGGGTTCAACATACATTATTCACAATCTTCGTGAGAAGTTTTAAGTGTCCATGCTTGAGCGAGACGTTTGTGCAGTTCCACCAACGGCACTTTGATTTCGTCAATGGTAGTAACAGTCTTAGTTTCAGACCCCTCCCCTTCTTCAGTAATAGCATTCATTCCACCATGGTTTGGTAGAGGATTATTCTTTACATTCGGGTGGTTGTCTTTGAAAGACAAAATCCTTTTTTTGATTAACTCTCGGATGAGGTGCTGGAGCGCGTTGCATCCTTCTAGATCATGGCCCGGAGCGTTTTCATGGAATAAACAGCGGGCATCAGCATTGTAGTAGTACGACAATGGATTAGGTGGAGCACCTAATTTCCTTGTCTTAACTAGCCCTCTTTCTATCAACATTGGGAATAGATCAGCGTAACTCATTGGGATAGGTTGTATCTTCGAACAATTCGCTTGGTAATTGGCCCTTGGAGCCCTATTTTGAGGCTGCTGGCCTTGCTGCTGATGATACTGTTGTTGATGATTGGAATGATACTGTTGTTGATGATTGGGTGCCCCTTGTTGAGGACCCTGCTGAGATGACTGCTGAAAAACAGGCGTTACAGCTGCTATGTAAGATGGTGGATGATATTGCTGGCGATGGTTCCTTGAACTTTGCTCCTTTTTTCCATATGTTACAACACTTACGTCGCCCTCCTTCTTTTTATGGAAGTTGTTAGTCGGCTTCTTGGTAGTACTGGTGCTTGAACTGGCATTTGAAGTTGTCACCTTCCCACTTTTCAAACCAGCTTCAACCTTGACTCCTACCGCAACAATGTCAGAGAAGTTGGTAGTAACACTGCTGATTAATCTCTCATAGAACTCTGGTCTGACAGTGTCTACAAACCAGTCTGCTAGCTCTTTACGCTCAACCTGAGCAGTAGTCCCGCGCCATCTTTGTGCATATTCTTTGAAAGTTTCAGTGCTCTTTTGCGTCATACTGAGGAGTTGACGGCGATCTGGAGCCAGATCCATGTTATATTTGTACTGTTGAATGAAAGCATCTGAAAGATCTTGAAAACCATGGATTTTCGCTTGGTCCAGGCTTAAGTACCATTTGGCTGACGCTCCTTTAAGACTGTCTTGAAAGCAGTGCACCAATAACTTGTCATTTTCGATGTGCGGAGCCATCCGCCTGCAATACATGATCAAATGTACTTTGGGACAAGTGGTTCCCTCGTACTTATCAAACACAGGCATTTTGAATTTTTGGGGGAATACTAATCCGGACACCAAACACATGTCTTTGGCGTCTGACACAAAAATGTTACTCCCTTTGATGGCTCGCATTTTTTTGGCCATGATATCCATCTCTACTCTTAGCTTTTCATGCTTCTCGTCTTCTGCTTTGGAACCGTCTGGTATATCGAAGATTGGCTGATGGTTGAAAACAGGTCGGACATGAGTTGGTCCCCCTTCCTGAGTAATGATGGGATTTGTCGCCATTGGACCGACTTGCGGTTGAAAGCTGGCTAGTTGAGAATTGTTGATTGGTGGCAGGAAGTCCATGGACATGCCAAATGGGAACTCGGTTGTCATAACTGGAGCGGTTGGAAGGCTTGTTGCTGCTGTAACGACTTCAAACATGTACTGTAGCCTGTGTATCCATCTTCGCTTTAATCATATTGAGAACCTCCATGATCTGACTAACGTTGTCTTTAATCCCCTCAATGTCATTGTTGATCTGGTCGATTCTTTGGTCGTTGTCTTCCATTTTGCGCTGAGCTTGGGCCCGGGTGTTGTATTTGTGCAAATTCAGCGTGAATTTCCCTCTCTCTCTGACACAAGAACAACGGATGAGCTGCGGAACTCGAATGCAAGACCAATGCGGGATGAGATGCGAATGCAAATGCAGATGAAAATGCACAAACCATTCAAGGAAAAACAAATTTTCATTTACAAACAAAAAATTGGAACAACATGTAACGACATGCTTTAAAAAATGTTTTTCATTGATAATTCGGAAACTGTTACAATGGATGGCTCTTGCTAAAAAGCAAGACCTTTCTTACAACAAAAACAGCGAAAGTAAATGCAACATAGGATTACAATCCTTTTTAGGGAAAACAGGAAATGGCGAAATACTGGTTATTCTAACAAGATGATCCTTCTCCTTCTTGGTCTTCGGTGCGAGCCCGATCCTGGCGAATGATCTCCCACAAGTCTTCATTCTCGCACTGTGTTTTGATCAGGGCGTACCTCAAATCCTCCCTAGTCACAGGGACTTCTGGTTCCATTGTTATCTCGTAATCACGAGTGTAGAACATTGTTAAGGCTATTTCCTTCGACCAAAGTAGGTAAGCTCTGGTAGTTAAGCAGCTTATATTCTCCATTGCAGTTATACCTTGGAGGTGAGGATGATTCCGAGTGTAGTGAGCGCGGGCTTCTAGCTCTGGGTTGCAACCTGTCTCACAAAAGCAAGGTCTTAGCAGCTCTAGTTCGGGCTCTGGCCCGGTTGAATACCCATATTGACGTTGAGCAAGAATGGGGTTGTAGCTGATGACTCCTTTCGTTCCAATGAGAGGTACATTAGGGAAATCTCCACAGCTGAGGATCATAGCTAGATTACCAAGACTGGGGTCATACCAAGTGATATCATAGTGCTTGAGAGTGATGAGCTTTCAAATCCATGCACTCTTGCTATAAAGCCTCCAGAGGATATGAGTCTTGGGCAAATGGGAGGTAAACCATTTGTCGAGCAATGCGAGACAGCATGAAAATTGTCCGGGGTCATATAATGCGTGGCAGTGGATGACCACATATGTGTCTGCCAGTATCTCATTTACTAGATTCTTGATGATGAAGAGACGGATAGCCTCCTCACTGATGAAATCATGACGACTTGGAAAGAGGTACAAGCCGTATATCAGAAAGGCTAAAATGGCTTCGAAAATACCCAGGTTTCTACGTTCGTAGTGAAATTCAGCCATCTCCATTAGTGGTCCTGCCTCCATTCCATAGCATCCCCCTTTGCTCTCATAGGCGGTAACTCTTCTGGCCTAAGATGTAAGGCTTTGGCCAAATCCCTTCTTTTGGGTTTTCCATAAGGAGATGTGAAGGTCCACATAATTTTCAGGTAGTCAGCGTATTCTTCTATGGTGGGAAGTAGCTGAAAATCTGGGAAGATGAAGCAGTGGTAGATTGGATCATAAAATTCAACAAGAGCCTGTGGCATGAACTTGTTGACTTGAGTACTCAGCAATGGTAGAAGATCTCCATACTTTGCGATGAAGGCGGCGGGATTCCTGACAAGGTCTGCCAGCATCCTAAGGTGGCCCAACTTCAAATCAGGAAAAGGGAGCATGCCACGTCTTACCATGTTGTCGTCTGCAAAAGAAAAATTTGAATTTCCTTGAATGGTTAGAAAAATGAGAATGCGAATGCAAATGCAAAAGTCTCATGGAACTCAGATGTTTACAAACATCAAAAGGCGCTATAGACTTAAATTCATTGATCAACAAGATTGGATTATAAAATATTGGTTCCTCTTACAAGGGTTTTAAGCATACAACTAAGTAAAAGCTAATGAATCCTAAGAAGGATCCCCTAGCAGCCTCATGTTGAGCTTCTCGATCTCTGTTTTCATTTGAGCCTTCTCGAGAATGAGCTTATCCACAATCAATTTTCACGGAGTAGACTGAGGACTAGAAGAAAACAAAGCCTTTTGTGCTTTCCTCTTCTTACAAGAGAGTATTTCTTCGTTCTTCAACTGGAGTTGTTTCTGGAGTTCTGTATTTTCTTCAACGACCACTTGATACTTGTGCTTCCAAGCGTCTTCTGTTTGTCGCGCTTTAACCAAGGTGATTTTAATTTTTTTCTTCTTCATACATGAAGACCAAGGTGTGTTCTTCCTTCAAAGCCATGGGTTCTTGCTTAGGATAAGGCATCTTCAATGCAATGGCTCTCTTTCGGACCCATTGGAGGTATGGTTCCAAAGAGACACAATTAAGTTTTCCAAGATCCTTTTTCCCTTTCTTGTGCAAATGTCTCCAAGCCTTTAGAATTTTCTCTTTCAGCTCTTGACTATCCTTTTCTTCTTTGAAGAAGATGTTTTCCACATGAATGCTATTGGGCTTGTCCTTCAAAGGATATCCCAATTGTAGACGAGCGAGAATTGGATTATAACTGATTCCTCCATTAGCACTAAGAAGGTACGTTACTAAAATCTCCATAACTGTTAATGATCATTGTTCCATCATAGTCACGACTGTACCAATCAATATCGGAGTGAGTGAGAGTCATGATCTTGTGTGACCACCAACCTTTCTTCGGATCCCAAAAAGCGTTAGCTTTAGGCAAATGTAAAGTGAACCATTTGTATAATAAAGGAGCACAACAAGTAATCATCCCTCCATTATGAAAGTTCCTCAGATGAACAGAATGATATGCATCTGCTAGCAAAGTAGGCACCGGGTTCTTCTTCAAGAAGATTTTAATGGCATTGAGATCCACAAAATTCTCGAAGCTAGGGAACAGAAAGATACCATAAATGAGCAAGGTAAGGATAGCCTCGAATGAATACATGCTCATATGATCTGCATAGTATTGAGCTTTCTCGACCAAAAATTTTGCACTTAACCCAATAATTCCTCCTTTTGTAGTCATGTTCTTTTAAATATCAATCAAACCCAAACGTGTAGCTTTGGCAATATCCTGCTCCTTAGGATCCTTCTCCATGATCAGAAAAGGAGACTCTTAAAGAATGGGCAATCCCACCAAGTAGGAATATTCTTCTAGCGTGGGTACTAGCTGATAATCGGGAAAGGTGAAACAATGGTAGAGTGGATCATAGAACTGGAGAAGCGTAGAAAGAAGCCCATTATCCATCTTTATCTTCAATAGTAATAACAACTTCCCATACCTGCTTTGGAATCCCTCTGGATCTGTCACCAAGGTGCTCAACCTCCTTAGGTCATCTAGGTTAAAACCCTTGTAAGTGTACTTCAAATTTTTCTTTCTTTCACCATCCATAACGACCTTGATGTTTACAAACAAAAAGTCTGAGTTCCATGAAACTTTATGATATGATGTTTATGAATGCAAAAATGCACAAAAATAGGCAATGCAAAGATCACACATATGCACCCAAACAAAAGCCTAGGTTTTAGAAGACACGAGCGTGGAGCCATGGTCTACCCATCCCAAAAGGTGTGTAATATGGATTTTCAAACCTATAGAGCAGGGTTCTAAACGGTTCTTAGAGTCAACAACCCATCTTTCGGATATTATCAATTTCCCAAATCACTTGGTAATCGATAATATCCTCAAGAGAGTCTCGTCCAAGTGTAGTATCGCGTATCAACTATTTCGGAAATACTTCCTTATAGCCATCGCACTACGTCCTAATAAAGCCAAAGTGGGGTAAAATGTAATCTAAAAGTCCACAGTGTCATGGGCTCCTTCGTCGAAAGTAGTATTGTTTTCACGAATACTCATTCAACAAACTAACTCTCAGGAGGGCCTCCATTAAGCGGTGGTTTCTTAAGTTAGCTTGGTCGGGAATCAACTCCCTATAAGCCTTCTTGAATATACCACCGTCCTATCATAATTGCACTCAAGTCCGGGTATAGGACTGTCTCACCACTCAAAGTACCCAATATCCAACATACAACCAAATATATTGACAAATATACATGTTAGGCAAATATTTACAAATATAGCATGCAATCAAACAAAATAAGCCAAACCCTCAAGTTTTAAACTTCCCCAGTGAAGTCGCCATTTCTGTTGCGGTGAGAATCGCGATACCAAGCTATTGATTAACTTGAATCTTTAATTTTTAAATTCACAACCAGACTTTAATTTATCCAAAGGAAATGTCTAAAGAAAGAAAGAACCTTTTGCGCGATGTTACAACAACGCTAAGAGATTCGGGGATCGGGGGTTGGTTATGCCTAGGGTAGGTATTTCACATCCTAAACATCTCTGGTACTCTACAGGAACCTTTTGTTCGTTTGTATGCTAAGTTTGCTAAATGTTTGCTATGGATTGGGATTGGGTAAAAGGTGAAGGTTAAGACCTAAAGATAGTTTCTAAGTTTACTCGCAAAGACATCGCGTCCTCTGCCTACGTATCCTTACTAGGATAGAATCAGAGCAATCGTAGTTCACCTCACTAGGGTTAAAGAACACTTGATTATGATCAAGATTCAAAAGGGAACAAACATTACAATGCTTGTGTAGAGTTTAAGAAAACTCTCTAGATCTACATTGAATTCTCAAGAAAGGGGAGTAAGTAATCATTTCCATGATTCTTGTAACACCCCCTTTCTATACCCTCAAATAAACAATTAAATCATTTAAGCACTTGATAAAAGTTTCATCAGAGTTTAATTAATACATGATATAAAAGAGGTGTATCACATTATCATGAAGTTAAACACCTACAACACCTGCTCAAATAGATATGCAACAACGGGTAATTCACAACTGAAGAACATAGTTCTAAAACTCACATCTCAATATTTAGAATAAAGCGGAAACATCTAAACATTGAATCAATACATTCATATAAACATATATATATCATTCAGTTAATTCATATGTACGAACATCCATTATCAGATACATATGCAGATGTATCACAAAAGAAATCAAAGCAAAAGTATCTCCAAAAAGAACCAAAGGCTTCCTAACTACCCAGATGTTACATATCAGAGCCATCGACCAAAAATAATGAAGACCTGCTTCACAAAAAGGACCTCCAGCAATCCTACTCTGCAATGCCTCATAGAGCATTATGAAACAGCAGAAGGGTGAGAAACAATATCATAACAGTCAATACATATATTTATATATCTATATACATACATGGGATTAACACAATTCAGATTCTCACCACATCTCATCACGATGCATATTCACACAATCAAGCATATTCATCAAATCATTCGTCTATACATACTCATCATCTTCCACATAAACATCTAGAATTATGTTCAATTCACTCCATGCATCATATAAAGATGACCAATACAGCTCATAGAGACCGACTCACGACTCTATGCAGATGCAAATGCGGTACCGACTCAATTCAAGAGATTCTCCAAGGAATCAAGTATTTAGCAGATTCTCCAAGGAATCAAATATTCATCAGATTCTCCGAGGAATCGAATATTCAGCAGATTCTCCAAGGAATCAAATACTCTGCATATTCTCCGAGGAATCAAATGTTCAGCAGATTCTCCAAGGAATCAACATCGCTAGGATGTACATCATGATGCCTTTATGCAAAATGACTCACAACATTACTCTACATGCATACATATTCGCAAATATATCATTATGCATATTCATCTCATACAAGCACATACAAATCTATGCACATTCACAATATACTTATACTCCATAAAATACACATACTCTTCATTTCAACACATACCATTCCATATAAGGCATATATTTTCACAATCAAAATTCCGCATTCTAGGATTCACGCCTTGCGGCTACCCGTACATAACATACCACATGACACACAAAACTATTCAATTTGATAAGGATTAAACATAACTGAACAAAGAAATCCGCATGAAAAGGGAAAAAACATAGAAAATAGGAAAATGATGTCGCATTCGCCAACCTTCGCCTGGCGAAGCTTTGCTGCCATTCGCCTGGCGAGCCTGCGAACTCAGAACTTCCATGGCTGTCCAAAGCCCAAACCTCACAAAACCAACCAATTCTAACACCAAACTACCCCAGTAAGTCCAACCCAATAACACCCGATTATCCTACTCCATCCATTTCTCAATTCTAACCGGTTAAAACCATATTCTACCGATTAAATCCTAATATTGCCTTAAGATGGAAATGAGTAGAAACTCTTCTCAATCCAACATCAAACGATCAACAGCATACATAATCATACACATTAACAGTATAATAGAGTTTCACACCCTTACCCGATTGATTGAAAGCTTGGATGTTGATCCTTGATGAAATCCTAGGTTTTCCTCTTCTTTCTCCTATTTCTCTT
This sequence comes from Lathyrus sativus, assembly GCA_963859935.3. Lineage (NCBI taxonomy): Eukaryota > Viridiplantae > Streptophyta > Magnoliopsida > Fabales > Fabaceae > Lathyrus > Lathyrus sativus. Next base: position 412,876,284 of record OZ012736.1, on the reverse strand, counting down.
CTCTCTTCTTTCTTTCCCTTGTTTTTTCACTAATGTTTCTATCTTTTCCCTTTTCTCTCTTATCTCATGTTCTATTTTCTTTCCTCTCCATTTCTTTCCAAACACTTACCAATTAATTCTCACACAACAATCCACTTAACACTTAATACTAAATGTCTAAAATACCCTTTACTCTATTTTCCCCGAAAACTCTCTGAATCGGTAAAATAGCACAATATTGAAATTAAACATATCAACACATAAATTTCACAATTAAAATACCAATTATCCAAATGAATTAAAAAGGACTCAACAAAAATGGGAAATTCAGAATTTGGGGCGTTACAACTCTCTCCCACTTTAGAAATTTTCGTCCTCGAAAATATTACCTGATTCAAACAACTCTGGATGCGACTCTCGCATCTTGCTCTCCAATTCCCAAGTCATATTTCCCTCTGCAGCACCTCCCTAGGCTACTTTCACAAGTGCAATATCCTTGCCCCTTAGCTTCTTAACTTCACGATCCAAAATACTAATCAGTAAAACCTCAACCGTAAGGTTATCTCTTACTTCAACCTCGTCCATAGGAATAACATGTGACGGATCCGGAACATACTTCCGAAGTTGCGAAACATGGAACACATCATGCAAATTCGAAAGGTTTGGAGGCAACGCCACATGATACGCCACAACACCCATACGTGCAATAATCTGATACGGACCAATAAAACGAGAAGTCAACTTTCTCGACTTCAAGGAACGACTCACTCCTGTAACCGGTGTAACTCTCAAAAAGACATGGTCGCCTTCTTGAAACTCAAGGTCCTTCCTCCTCTTATCATGGTAACTCTTCTGCCTACTCTGAGAAGCTCTCATCTTTTCCTGAATAAACTTCACCTTTTCCGTCGTCTGTTGTACCATCTCCGGTCCAACTACCGACCTCTCACCCGTCTCATGCCAACACAAAGGTGTTCGACATCTCCGACCGTATAAAGCCTCGAATGGTGCCATACCAATGCTCGAATGAAAACTGTTATTATAAGTGAACTCAATCAACGCCAAATAACCATCCCAAGGACCACCTTGTTCCAGCACACAAGCACGCAACAAATCTTCTAACGACTGAATTGTCCTCTCGGTTTGACCGTCCGTCTGCGGATGGTAAGCCGAACTCAACCTCAACTTAGAACCCAAGGCACCTTGCAAACTTTCCCAATATCTTGAAGTGAATCTAGGATCTCTATCTGACACAATACTCTTAGGAACTCCGTGCAACTTTACAATCACACGAACATAAATCTCGGCTAATTTCTCCAAAGGATGACTAATATCAATCAGAATAAAGTGAGCAGATTTAGTAAGTCTATCAATGATCACCCAAATAGCATTATGACTTCTTTGCGTATTCGGCAATCCCGTAACAAAATCCATCGATATGCTATCCCATTTCCATTCCGGAATATCCAACGGTTGCATCAATCCACTAGGCTTCAGATGTTCCACCTTCGACTTTTGACACGTCAAACACGAATACACAAAATGAGCAACATCTCGCTTTAGTCCGGACCACCAAAAGATCTTCTTCAAATCTTGGTACATCTTATTCGCTCCCGGATGAATACTCAAGTTACTCTGATGACCTTCTTCCAATATCATCTTCTTCAACTCCACATCGTCGGAAATGCAAATACGACCACGGAATCTCAAAACACCAAATTCATCAACCTTGAAATCTTCATTCTCATTCATCATCAAATCAACGAACTTTAAATCCAATTTTTGTTTTTCAGAAACGGTCGCAAGAAAATCATTCGTAATATGAAGCATACCAAGTCTCACACTTCTCGGCGTCACTTCACAAACCAAACTCAAATCTCTAAAACTCTCCAACAATTCCCATTCTCTTATCATCAACATTGACATATGAACCAACTTTCGACTTAAAGCATCGGCTACTACGTTTGCCTTACCTGGATGGTAATTCAAACCAAAATCGTAGTCTTTCAAAAACTCTAGCCATCTCTATAACACCCCAAATCTAAACTTGCGGATAACAGAAAAAAAAACAACAAATTCATATAGCAAACAAAGCGTAGCAGCACAAACATTGACTGCATGACGATCGTCATGAGCCTGTGACGGTCGTCACACGGGCAAAATCCCTCATATCAGAGATGTTGCACTTCAACCTGCCAGACAATAATCATTATGCAACAACTTGCAAATATCATACGTAGCACGAAATTGGATGAACAATCACCAATGCATTACTTAACCATTTAATCATAAAACAACTCGTCATTACTTCCGGTGGAAGTTCGATAAAGTATACAACATGTTCTCTTAAAACAATTTAATAAAAACATCGTAACAAGTTAGATCAACAATAACATCGACTAAAATAATAACAGCAATCGTCCATTCCCCCAAGAGTTCTACGTATCGGAGCGACCAACGACACCTTAACAGGAACTACGCTCTATTCCTGACTACCTGCAAATTACCACCAGAGGAGGTAACATACAACGGAAAAGGGTGAGATATCAATAATATAACATAAAGCATGATAGAAAACATTTCGGAAACTCATCACAGCATTATAGGCTTCGAAATCATAAACATCATCGACAACAACTGCGGGTAATCCATATCTCACATAAACAACATTAACATACCACTAGTGTAATTATGCGACTCAACAATGCGACTCAACTGTGCATATGCATGTGGTACCATTTAGGAGCCAACACTCCAAAACTCGGGACAGGGCCAACACCCCGAACCCATCTAGGAGCCAACACTCCAAATAACGCCAATACAGGCACAACCGTCGCCAATCCAGGCCAAATGCTATGCCATGAAATGCATCTATTATGGACTACAACACAACTATAGCAACCATATAACAGGGCATTACGCCTACAACCAGAATGTCCATAACAGAGTATCATAACATCATACCACTCATACAACCATCACTTTCTACCCGTTCACATACGGGACAATGGCAACATAATTTCAACATTTACGACTGTTCATGTAAAGGAACATTACAACATCGTACCAACAAATAGGAACTCAAAGTGTTCATCCAAAACGGCTATTCCTATACAGGTATAACATCAACATCAATTCAACAATTAATCTTTAACATCTTATCATATTAACAACATTACAACATCTTCTCACATAATTAATTACAAATCAATCACAACAGGTAACTGTCCTTTTTGGCCAATTAGGGAAAACCATTAGAGCGTTGTACGAATAACCGTATAGCATATTCGTTCTACGTATTTTCCCATAAGGAAAACCTTAGAGCATCGCACTAATAACTACATAACACATTCATTCCTACATAGAAATCTGGTCCCATTAGGGAAACCTTTTCCTTAACATTTATCGATTAACGAAAACTATACCTATGACTCGATCCCCACATGAATTCGATCATACTCCCGGTTATAGAATTGAACCCCACCCTTACCTTAGAATTGAGGTCAATTCCACGCTCTCCGGTTCCACTTCCGCTCTACGGTGACTTTTCTGCAGAAATCCTCCAAATTCGCCGGTGGTTGATTCTTTGCTCTCAACTTTCCTCAGTGCGTAACTTCTCTTTCCAGTCTTTTCTTTCCCCAAATGGGGTAATTGAGGGTAAAAGAGTCTATGGGAATATATTTTTGCTACCCACTCTCAGCCACGTCCAAATTCAGCATTTAACTGAATTTCGTTACTATGACGGTCGTGGCAAGTCCATGACGAGCGTCACGGTCGTGACGGTCGTGGCAAGTCCATGACGGTCTTCATATCAGAAGGATTCAATTTTTTTCAATTTTTTTCTAGATAGAACATATCTTTAGCTTTCCAACGCTTCGAACGGGGGTCAAATTCGACTTACGGATCAAGAGATATGATTTTTCGAAGTTTCCTAAAACTGCTACGGAATTTTACACTTTTTCCCGACAATTCGACCGACTCAATTTCCTTCCTTCGATCCAAAAACATACTCAACTACGACTACGACGCAACGAGACATAGCAAAGTCATAATTGAATTTAATCAAAATAAAACGGGCGTTACAACTCTCCCCTACTTACAAGAATTTCGTCCTCGAAATTACCTTAATCAAACAGCTCGGGATAAGACTCCCGTATCTTGCTCTCTAGTTCCCACGTCAAGCTTTCGCCAGCAGCTCCCAACCAGACCACTTTCACCAAAGCAATCTCTTTACCTTGTAATGTCTTCACCTCCCGATCATCAATTCTCACAGGCTTCGTCTCCACAGTAAGATTCTCACGTACTTGCACATCGTCCATGGGAATGACATGCGACGGATCTGAAATATACTTGCGGAGCTGTGACACATGAAATACATCGTGTAGATTCGATAAATTTGGCGGCAACGCCACTCGATATGCCACCTTTCCAACTCTGTCCAATATCTGATACGGACCAATGAAACAAGGAGTAAGCTTCTTAGATTTCAAAGCTCTACCAACACCGGTCACAGGCGTGACTCTCAAAAATACATGATCTCCAGCTTCAAATTCTAAATCCTTCCTGCGCTTATCATGATAACTTTTCTGCCTACTCTGTGAAGCTTTCATCTTTTCTCGAATTAACTTCACCTTCTAGGTAGTCTCTCGAACAATCTCCGGTCCGAGTACCACACTCTCTCCCGATTCATACCAACACAACGGAGTCCTACACCGCCGACCATACAAAGTTTCGAATGGTGTCATTCCGATACTAGAGTGATAACTGTTATTATAAGTAAACTCTATCAACGGAAGGTATGTATCCCACGAACCACCTTTCTCAAGTACACATGCTCTCAGCAAATCTTCTAAAGACTGAATAGTCCGTTCAGTCTGACCATCTGTTTGAGGATGGTATGCTAAACTCAACCTCAACTTAGAACCCAAAGCCTCTTGCAGACTCTTCCAAAACTCAGAAGTAAACCGCAGATCTCTATCCGACACAATACACAACGGAACACCATGCAACTTAACAACCACTCTAACATAAATCTCTGCCAACTTCGATACTCGAAAAGTGATGTTAATAGGAATAAAGTGAGCTGACTTTGTAAGCCTAACAACAATCACCCAAATAGAATCACATCCTCTCAAAGTGTTCGGCAAACCCGTCATAAAGTCCATTGAAATGTTGTCCCATTTCCATTCTGGAATTTCTAACGGTTGCATCAACCCAGCAGGTTTCTGATGCTCAACTTTCCTACTTCTGACAAGTCAAACATGCATACACAAAGCGTGCTACATCACGCTTCATACCAGGCCACCAAAACAGATTCTTCAAATCATCATACATTTTCGTCGCTCCTGGATGAATACTCAACTTACTTCTGTGACTCTCTTCCAGAATTGCTTTCTTCATATCTGCATTATTAGGAATGCAAATACGACCATGAAATCTCAACACTCCTTGCGCATCCAACTGATAATCATTATATTCCGCATGATCTACTCCAGGCATTAAATCCACCAATTTCACATCCAATTTCTGAGCTTCTCTAATGCTGTCCAGAAAATCATTATTAATCTTTAACATGCCCAACTTTACACTCTTCGGTGTTACTTCACAAACTAAACTCAGATCTCTGAATTGCTCAATCAACTCTAATTCTTTAGCCATCATTGTTGACACATGCAAAGTCTTGCAGCTTAAGGCATCAGCTACAACATTAGCTTTTCCCGGGTGGTAATGTAACCCAAAATCATAATCCTTTAACAACTCTAGCCACCTTCGTTGCCTCATGTTCAGCTCTTTTTGGTCAAACAAGTATTTCAAACTCTTATGGTCGCTGAACACTTCGAATCTCGAGCCATACAGATAATGTCTCCAAATCTTCAGCACAAAAACAACGACAACAAGTTCTAAATCGTGCGTGGGATAATTCTTCTCATGGATTCTCAACTGTCTTGAGGCATACGCAACTACTTTATTATTCTGCATGAGTACTCCTCCTAAACCAAACTTAGAAGCATCACAGTATACAACAAACGGTTCTTATGCGTTAGGCAAGATCAACACCGGAGCAGACGTCAACCTTTTCTTTAACTCCGTAAAACCTGCTTCGCATTGAGCATCCCATACAAAAGTCTTCCCTTTACAAGTCAACTTAGTTAACGGAAGGGCCAACTTAGAAAAACCTTCAATAAACCTTCTATAATAACTAGCAAGTCCCAAAAAGCTTCTAATCTCCATTGCCGACTTCGGAGTTTCCCATTTCAACATGGCATCAACCTTAGATGGATCTACGGTAATTCCATCACCTGATATAACATGACCCAAAAAGCTAACTTCCTCCAACTAAAAGTCACATTTCGACAGTTTCGCAAACAACTTCCTTTCTTTCAACACTTGTAGCGCTAATCTCAAGTGCTCAACATGCTCCTCCTTTGACTTCGAATAAATTAGGATATCATCAATGAATACTACCACGAACCGATCCAAATACTCATGAAGATACGGTTCATGTATTCCATGAAAACTCCCGGCGCATTAGTAACGCCAAAAGGCATTACCGTAAACTCATAGTGTCCATACCTGGTTCTGAACGCAATTTTCTGGACATCTTCATCTTTTACCTTAATTTGGTGATACCCCGACCTCAAATCAATTTTACTAAACACTCGCGCTCCAACCAATTGATCCATCAAGTCATCAATTCTCGGAAACGGGTATTTATTCTTAATCATAACTTTGTTCAGTTGCCGGTAGTCAATACACAACCTCATACTGCCATCCTTCTTCTTCACTAACAATACCGGAGCTCCCCACGGTGATACACTTGGTCTAACGAACTTCTTCTCAAGTAAGTCTTCCAACTGTTTCTTCAACTCTGCCAATTCAGATGCAGACATCCTGTACGGTACCATAGACACAGGTCTGGTACCGGGTACAAGATCAATAGAAAATTCAATTTCCCGTTCCGGAGGAACTTCAGGAATTTCATCTGGAAACACCTCAGGGAAATCACAAACAACTTCCAATTCATCGATTATCGCTTGATTCTTGATGGATAATGATGCCACCAACGCAAACACCTGAGCATCTTCTAGCAATATCTGCTTCATCTGTTTGGTAGTTACCCAATGCGCTCCCTCCTCCTCAGGAGTAGAGAATCTCACCGACTTATCAAAGCAATTAATATGAACGCAGTTATACTCTAACCAGTTCATACCCAAAATTATGTCTATCCCACTTAGTGGCAAACAGACTAAGTCAACCAGGAAATCTCTATCAAACATCGACAGAGGACATTTCAAGCACACAAGAGACGTACTTACCGATCCCTTAGCTGGGGTCTCAACTACCATCTCTCCACTCATGTGTGACAACATAAGACCCAAACGTTCAACACAATCCGCAGCAATAAAGCAATGAGACGCACCAGTGTCAATAATAGCAAGTAAAGGACTACCATTAATGAAACAAGTACCTTCAATCAATCTGTCATCACTGGATGTCTGAGTCCCAGATAGCGCGACACTCTTCCGCCATTATGTTCCTTCTTAGGCTTCTGACACTTGCTTCACAGGTGTCCCTCTTCACCGCAGTTGAAACAAACCATTCCCTTGCGTTTGCACTCACCAACAGCGTGTCCCAACTCTCCGCAACGGTAACATTTCAATGATCCAGAATTACACACATTACTCTTGTGACCTGGCTTTCCGCACTTATAGCAAACAATACCAGCAGGAGCATCTCCCCTACTAGCTTTCCGACCGTCAGCTACTTTCTGTTTTCCTTTGCCAGCTGGAGGGTCATAAGGCTTACCACGACTCTGCTGTGATTTGCCTCTCCTCTCACCCACCAACCTGTAATGAGCATTGATATCCTCTTCATAAATCCTACAGCTTTCAACCAATGAATCAAAGACACGGATCTTCTGATACCCGATTGCTTTCTTGATTTCAGACTTCAATCCGTTCTCAAACTTGATACATTTAGAGAATTCAGCAGTCTCTGCGCTGTAGTACGGGTAAAACTTAGCCAACTCCTTGAACTTCACTGCATACTTAGTAACAGATCTGTCTCCTTGATTCAGTTCAAGAAATTCAATCTCTTTCTTACCACGGACATCTTCCGGGTAATACTTCTTCAGAAATTCCCTACGGAATATAGTCCAAGTAACTTCTTCACCTGCAGCTTCCAACACTGGACGAATCTCTAGCCACCAGTCATCAGCTTCGACTGCTAGCATATGAGTCCTATAACGGACCTTCTGTGCTGGAGTACAATCCATCACACGAAAGATTCGCTCCATTTCCTTTAACCACTCCAATGCACCATCAGGATCATGTTTACCCTTGAAGGTGGGCGGATTCTCCCGTTGAAACGTTGCCAAACTGTGAGACCCAGCATCTCCAGCAGGATTCGGCTGATGTTCCATAGCATTAGCTAAAGCTTGCAGAGCAGCAGCAATTGCCGCATCATTCCTCCCATCCATTTCACTTAAGCTGCAACAACCAACAGTCAGATTTCATAATTAACGAGACTCTAGTGTTAGGCACGACGACTGACTCGACGACACTAGACAACTTGGCCGGACGGACCGACCTGCTCTGATACCACTAATGTAATACCCCAAATCTAAACTTGCGGATAACAGAAAAAAAAACAACAAATTCATATAGCAAACAAAGCACAGCAGCGCAAACATTGACTGCATGACAATCGTCATGAGCCTGTGACGGTCGTCACACGGGAAAAATCCCTCATATCAGAGATGTTGCACTTCAACCTGCCAGACAGCAATCATTATGCAACAACTTGCAAATATCATACGTAGCACGAAATTGGATGAACAATCACCAATGCATTACTTAACCATTTAATCATAAAACAACTCGTCATTACTTCCGGTGGAAGTTCGATAAAGTATACAACATGTTCTCTTAAAACAATTTAATAAAAACATCGTAACAAGTTAGATCAACAATAACATCGACTAAAATAATAACAGCAATCGTCCATTCCCCCAAGAGTTCTACGTATCAGAGCGACCAACGACACCTTAACAGGAACTACGCTCTATTCCTGACTACCTGCAAATTACCACCAGAGGAGGTAACATACAACGGAAAAGGGTGAGATATCAATAATATAACATAAAGCATGACAGAAAACATGTCGGAAACTCATCACAGCATTATAGGCTTCGAAATCATAAACATCATCGACAACAACTGCGGGTAATCCATATCTCACATAAACAACATTAACATACAACTAGCGTAATTATGCGACTTCATGCGACTCAACAATGCGACTCAAATGTGCATATGCATGTGGTACCATTTAGGAGCCAACACTCCAAAACTCGGGATAGGGCCAACACCCCGAACCCATGTAGGAGCCAACACTCCAAAACTCGGGACAGGGCCAACACCCCGAACCCATCTAGGAGCCAACACTCCAAATAACGCCAATACAGGCATAACCGTCGCCAATCCAGGCCAAATGCTATGCCATGGAATGCATCTATTATGGACTACAACACAACTATAGCAACCATATAACAGGGCATTACGCCTACAACCAAAATGTCCATAACAGAGCATCATAACATCATACCACTCATACAACCATCACTTTCTACCCGTTCACATACGGGACAATGGCAACATAATTTCAACATTTACGACTGTTCATGTAAAGGAACATTACAACATCGTACCAACAAATAGGAACTCAAAGTGTTCATCCAAAACGGCTATTCCTATACAGGTATAACATCAACATCAGTTCAACAATTAATCTTTAACATCTTATCGTATTAACAACATTACGGCATCTTCTCACATAATTAATTACAAATCAATCACAACAGGTAACTGTCCTTTTTGGCCAATTAGGGAAAACCATTAGAGCGTTGTACGAATAACCGTATAGCATATTCGTTCTACGTATTTGCCCATAAGGAAAACCTTAGAGCATCGTGTAACACCCATTTTAATTATTTAGTCATTTTATTATTATTTTAAATATTATATGTTGATGTGCCCTTTGGTAGGGTGTATTTGATGATGTTTGGTGGGTGTCCCTGAGATGGGAGGATCATTGGTGGTAATTTGGTGAGTTTATAATAATATAAGAAATAATAGTAATATTGGTGGTGGTATTAATATTAATATTATTATTATTATTATTATTATATTTATGATTATTATTAATATTTGTAGTAATATTATAAATATGGAGAATATAATATTATTATTAATATAGTTATTATATTATTATGATTTTTGGTGTGAATATGATAATATAATGAATAATAGTAATATTGGTGGGGGTATTATTATTATTATTATTATTATATATTATTATATTTATTAGTATTATTAATATTATTATTATTTTGGTGAGATAATAATATTGTTACTATTATTATTATTATTATTTTGGTGAGATAATAATAATAATAATATTATTATTATCTCACCAAAATAATAATAATAATAATAGTAACAATATTATTATCTCACCAAAATAATAATAATATTAATAATACTAATAAATATAATAATATATAATAATAATAATAATAATAATAATAATACCCCCACCAATATTACTATTATTCATTATATTATCATATTCACACCAAAAATCATAATAATATAATAACTATATTAATAATAATATTATATTCTCCATATTTATAATATTACTACAAATATTAATAATAATCATAAATATAATAATAATAATAATAATATTAATAATAATACCACCACCAATATTACTATTATTTCTTATATTATTATAAACTCACTAAATTACCACCAATGATCCTCCCATCTCAGGGACACCCACCAAACATCATCAAATACACCCTACCAAAGGGCACATCAACATATAATATTTAAAATAATAATAAAATGACTAAATAATTAAAATGGGTGTTACAACTCTCCCCCACTTTAATTATTTTCGTCCTCGAAAATTACCTGATGGAAATGATTCCGGATACGCTCCCCGCATCTTTTATTCCAATTCTCAGGTCACACTGCCTTCTGCAGCACCTCCCCATACTACTTTCACCAAAGATATCTCCTCCCTTCGGAGTTGTTCCTCGCTCGCCAAAACGAACTAGCAATGCCTCAACAATCGGAATATTTTTCACTTGTACATCATCCACCTGGTTCAACGTACTTTCTCGACTAAGACTCATGAAACATATCATGCCAATTCACAGCGACAACGGAAAAACAGTCTAACATGTTACTCCTCCCATGCCTCTGCTGCGCCACTCTGATACAACTACAGAACACGGTGCGAACTTCTGAGATTTCGAAGCTCGACCAACACCAGTCACCGGCGTGACCCTCAAAACACATATTGCCTCGGATCCTCTCGATCTTCTCAGCCATCTCAAGCATAATTTTCAAGTCTGAGTACAACACTCTTACTCGATTTATTTCAACACAGGAGAGTCCTACACTCCCTATCTCACCAAGCCACATATAGTGCCATTCTGACACTATGATGGTAACCGTTATTATAGGTAACTCAATCAACGATAATTAATCATCCCACGCTCCATCTTGATCCGACACCCAAGCTCTCACCAATTCTCTACATACTCAATAGTCCTCTCTGACTGACCATCAGTTTGCGGATGGTAGGTCGAACTCAGCTTCAACTTAGTACCCGAAGCTTTCTGTAAGCCCCTCCAAAATCTCAATATAAACCTCAAATTTCCATCTGACACAATATTCGTCAGTATCTCATCCAACTTCACCACTTTCTCAATATGCATCTCGTATATCCTCAACACGGAATAGTTAATCCACTCCTAACAATTCAAATTAAAATTATGTCTTTACAAATTCTTTGGAAATCTCAACACCAATTTCGTGAAAATACTACCTGATTTCCACTCTGGAATATTTAACGACTACATCAGACTCAACAGTCTCTGATGTTCACTCTTCGAATTCCGACAATTCTAACTAGCATATTCCACCTCTCCTTATCCATGGTCTCAAAAACAATCTACTCAAGTTCGATTACTTCTTCATAGCACCGAGATGGATACTCCATCTACCTCAATGTATTTCTTCACGAGTACTCCTACTCCCTTCAACAACATCTGATATACATACTCTATCATAACATCTCATGGTATTATTTCCACAAACCCGACAATCCACTCTTCGACTCTAATTTATCAATTTCAACTAATTCACTATTCAACCCAGATTTCTGACTTTCTCGATTCTTCTCAAGGATATCACTAGTCAGATCTTAATAATAAAAGCTTAACTCCATAATAAGTATCCTTACTCACAAAACGCATATTATGAAATTTCTCAATCAGTTCTAACTCTTTTCACCATCATCTTCGGTATATGCAAATATTTCTAACTCACTGCATCATCTACCATGTCCGCTTTACCCGAATGGTAATTCAACTCGAAGTCGTACTCTTTTCGAAGTCCCAATTATTTCCTATGCCTCATATTCGTCTTATTCAAATTAAACAAACACCTTAAACTCTTAAGATCACCAAACATCTCCGATCTCAGTCTGAACTTTTAAAGACTCTGACTCCAGTACAATCACAATAGTAACCAACTCTAAATCACTGGTCGGATGATTTCTCTTATACACTTCAAGTTTCCTTTTGCATAATTGAAACTCGCTGAAGTTGTCTTTAGCAAATCCCCTAATTATATCAACAAGCATCACAAACACCACAATTAGTTCTATCGGATTCGGCAGAACTTTCCTTACGGAAGTATATCACCGCTCTTTTTCCAACACTGATAACTCCAGTTCCTTATGCTCAACATAATCCTCTATACGCTTCGAATACCTTAAAATATCATTTATTAACACAACCATTGCCTTATATAAATAATTAAAGAAGATCTCATGCCAAGTGGACAAACAAGTTGTGAGTTATAGCGGGAACACATACTGTACCGCCCGTCCTTACCACAACATTCAAACACACTTCATCAATAAATAGCTTAAATCTATGTCAATACTTCATCATCTCATAGATAATTTGAATAGCTTTCCAACGCTTCGAACCGCGCGTCATTCCGAGTTACGGTTCTCCCGTTACGGCAAAAACACCAGAATAACATTTTCTGCCCAGGACCCCTTCGCCAGGCGAACACCGCAGCGAATATGGACGTTCGCCAGTATGCTCGCCAGGTGAACATGACAGTCCCAAAATCCTCTTTTCGACCGTTACCCGACTTCCGAGTGTCCGATTTCGATTCCGTAAAAAGCTGCGATCTCGGAATTTAACGTACAACAACAATTTTATACTTAGGAAGCCATCCAACACATTTTAAATCTATGAATAATTTAAAACTCAATTACTTCCAATCTCAACAGCAGATCTTTGAGCCTCCTAATACGATAGAACGTTTGACCTTCGTCCCATCCACCACAAGAACTCTACTCGAGATCACATGACCAAGGGACTCACATCCCTCGATCAATTGTTCCATCAAATCATTAACTCTTGGAAGCGAACACCTATCCTTGATTAGTCACCCTGTTCACTTATCTATAGTTCACCCAAAGCTTCACAAAACCTTCTATCTGTCTAACCAAAAAAATTGGTGCACATTACGGTAGCACACTCAAACAAAAGAACCTCTCTCCTAGAAGGTCTTCAAGTTGACTCTTCAACTTCTCCAATCCCAACGAAAACACACCATATGGAGTCACTAATATCGGACTCGTTCCAACAACAAAGTCAACGTGTGAGCTTTACTTCACACTCCGATAGTAAATCACCTACCTCATCCGGAAACCTCCGGCAATCGCAAATAATTGACAAATCCCAATTTTTCTCACTTTCCTTCTCATTCCAAGTTTCAGTCAAAATAGACACTTCAACACGTCTTACGCCAAATTCCTCAAAATAATCCCTTAAGCACTTAGCTTAACTCAAGACTATACACTGCTCACGCCACCCAAGCTTGCAAGATACGTCTATCCCATCCAACACAATCCCGTCCACTATTAACAAGAGATTAAGGGTGATCAGTTCCTCAATTTGTTAATAGACAGCCGAAATCATGATGGGGAACAAACCATCTTTACCAAACTATGATATCACTCCTCAACACACTAAGCCACCACATTGTAGCTTTTCGGAGAAATACAACTTCTCCCCCACTGGAATCATTCCACTTCTACCAATGAAGTTAACCAACAACATGTACCGACAATGTTTTTACACACATGTCGCATACCAGGAAACAATAACACTATACAACATTGGCCGGACGGACCGACCTGCTCTGATACCAATTGTAACACCCCACTTCCCAAATTAAATAAAATATAAACATTATAAATAAACATCAGAGTTTTCACCAAAATAGTGGGATATCACATCACCAAATTTTTATAAAAATACTTTATTAATCATTCTCAAAAATAATACAGCGGAAAACATTATTCCAACATTCTCGGCCATCCGCCAAATTTCGTAAAATCTTTATTATTATAACTCACAAAAAAAAAGTGATACGTCACAGGATTACAACAAGTTTGACATAAAACAATTAAAACACCCATATCCCATGTTACGTATCAGAGCATCCTAGACTCGACTGGCACACCACCATCCAAGCTATCTAAGTACCTGGATTATCTGTACTTCCGGAGAAGCACAGACACAACAACAACCAAGGGGTGAGAAAACATGATCAAAAATATATTGGTAATGTAATACATGTAAACAAGGTAGTAAAACACACCAACACACCAATATTCACCCCCAACAACTCCATATAACGAACCTACTGTTCAAATTACAATATAACATATTATAATGCAAATATGCAACTCAACACCATGCATGCGGTACCGACTCATTGGTTCATTCAATCAAACCTGGATAGATCACTTACGCTCCTCCTGAGACATGATCTATCCCCCACCATTCTCCACCAAGGAGTACGGATGAATCACTTACGCTCCTCCTGAGACATGATTCATCCCACCAAAAACACCATGATATGCACACACCAATGCATAACTATCATATTTAGGCACACTAAGTGCACACGATCCTCCTGATCATATCATCATACATCAATGCATATATGTGTAGATATATTACACCAACACCATATAAATCAATCAGATAGTAAATAAATTCATACTATAACACCATATATAACCACATCCCAACACCCGGGAACACACGATCCTACTAATCACTACATACATATACGTTAACCAATTGTTCACCAACAATATCAAGGAAAACGAGTACCATCACCAAGTAAACAAGTTCATACTTTATCACCAAGATATAAACACGTCCCACCACTCAGGAATACACGATCCTACTGATCACTACACCATGCTCCGCATGATTCATACACCAACTAATTATCCATTTAAATAATTAGTAACGGAAATCACATACTATCACCGAGTACTCACTCTATAACACTCAATAATCTCCCCCGTAATCAACAAAGTCCAAGGGCACTACACTCTTAGCGCACACAGCATAACAGCATAGAAAAACCACATTCTGCTACGCTCGCTACACCCTCGCTAGGCGAGCTCCCAGCGAATGCTCGCTACCTGTTCTCTTAGCGAACCTCCTCGCGAATGACAGCAGAACCTACTGGACTCACTCGCTACCTCACTCGCTAGGCGAGCACCTAGCGAACGCTCGCTGCCTTCTCGCTAAGCGAAGTGCTAGCAAGTTGCCTGCGACTTCTCAAGTTCTCACAGTTCAGAATTCTCACTCTTCTCCGATTCAAGCCTATTCTATAACATCCACTTCCTATACTATCCGTATTAGGACCAATGCATATTAGGCTTATCAATCTTCCTATAATTCTACTCCAGATTAACATTACGGCACACTACCAGCACTTTAGAGTTACTCTGAACCTTACTCAAACCAAACCAACACCAACAGTCAATCAACAATGGCAACATCAAACATCCGTACATCATCATATACATATTATTCCAAAGTCATCACTTAAACAATCTATCGACACATCAAAAAGGTCACACAAAACTTCCCTAAAACCGTAAACTCAACCTATACGCCAAATTAACCAAAAACAACAATTCACCAACAATCAACATATTTCAATCCATCAACATCAACATAACTCAACAATCAATAGCATGTCAACATAACCCTATACATGTATATACCATTCCCAATCAAGTTTCTCCCCCTTACCTTGTTAATCGGTTGATCGATGAAATTCTTCCTGGATTTGGTCTCTTGGCCTCCTCTTTTCTTTCCGTTCTTCGTTCCCTTTTTCCTTCGTTCTTCTCACTTCTCTCGTTCTTTCCTCTTCTCTCTTTCTATTGCTCTTTCTCTCTTCCCTCTTTCTATCGTGTTATTTTCTCTAATACTTCCCTCACCCCTTCATATTCTATTTTCCTTTTTATTTCCTATCCCAATAATAATAATAACTAATAAAAATAACATAATAATAATAATAATAATAATAATAATAATAATAATAATAATAATAATAATAATAATATTAATAATATTATTATTATTATTATTATCACACCAATTTCCCACGATCTATGGTAATCCCTTTTCTCTCTATTCTAACTTTTCTAATATCTCCTTGCTACCCCTTCATATTTCCTTCCTCACGGTTTCTATCATGACTTTTCATATTTCCATTCTAACTTCCCAATAACCCTTCCACCTCTTATTTTACTTATTTCAACCACTAATATTCCCAATAATAATTCTAATATAATAATTATAATAATCATTATAATAATAATAATAATAATAATAATAATAATAATAATATAATACTATTATAATATTATAGTAATATTCAACATAATAATAATAATAGTAATACACCCAACAATAATTATAATTATAATAATAATAATACTAATGATAATAATAACAATTATATTAATACTAATAATAAAATAATATTAATAATAATAATCTTAATATTAATAATACTAATATAATATTACTAATATTAATAATACTAATCATAATAATACTATTAATAATAATAATAATAATAATAATAATAATAATAATAATAATAATAATAATAATAATAATATTATTATTATCTCACCAAAATAATAATAATAATAATAGTAACAATATTATTATCTCACCAAAATAATAATAATATTAATAATACTAATAAATATAATAATATATAATAATAATAATAATAATAATAATACCCCCACCAATATTACTATTATTCATTATATTATCATATTCACACCAAAAATCATAATAATATAATAACTATATTAATAATAATATTATATTCTCCATATTTATAATATTACTACAAATATTAATAATAATCATAAATATAATAATAATAATAATAATATTAATATTAATACCACCACCAATATTACTATTATTTTTTATATTATTATAAACTCACCAAATTACCACCAATGATCCTCCCATCTCAGGGACACCCACCAAACATCATCAAATACACCCTACCAAAGGGCACATCAACATATAATATTTAAAATAATAATAAAATGACTAAATAATTAAAATGGGTGTTACACATCGCACTAATAACTACATAACACATTCATTCCTACATAGAAATCTGGTCCCATTAGGGAAACCTTTTCCTTAACATTTATCGATTAACGAAAACTATACCTATGACTCGATCCCCACATGAATTCGATCATACTCCCGGTTATAGAATTGAACCCCACCCTTACCTTAGAATTGAGGTCAATTCCACGCTCTCCGGTTCCGCTTCCGCTCTACGGTGACTTTTCTGCAGAAATCCTCCAAATTCGTCGGTGGTTGATTCTTTGCTCTCAACTTTCCTCAGTGCGTAACTTCTCTTTCTAGTCTTTTCTTTCCCCAAATGGTGTAATTTAGGGTAAAAGAGTCTATGGGAATATATTTTTTCTACCCACTCTCAGCCACGTCCAAATTCAGCATTTAACTGAATTTCGTTACTATGACGGTCGTGGCAAGTCCATGACGAGTGTGACGGTCGTGGCAAGTTCATGAAGGCCGTCATATCAGAAGGATTCAATTTTTTTTCTAGATAGAACATCTCTTTAGCTTTCCAACACTTCGAACGGGGGTCAAATCCGACTTACGGATCAAGAGATATGATTTTTCGAAGTTTCCTAAAACTGCTACGGAATTTTACACTTTTTCCCGACAATTCAACCGACTCAATTTCCTTCCTTCGATCCAAACACATACTCAACTACGACTACGACGCAACGAGACATAGCAAAGTCATAATTGAATTTAATCAAAATAAAATGGGCGTTACAATCTTCTTTGTCTCATGTTCAACTCTTTCTGGTCAAATAAATATTTCAAACTCTTGTGGTCGCTAAAAACCTCAAATCTTGCACCACAAAGATAATGCCTCCAAATTTTCAAAACGAACACCACGGATGCTAACTCCAAATCATGCGTAGGTTAGTTCTTCTCAGGCACTCTCAATTGTCTTGAAGCATAAGCCACAACTTTCCCATCTTGCATTAAAACACCACCTAAACCGGATAAATAAGCATCACAATAAACCACAAATGACTTTGTCGGATTCGGTAAATTCAAAATCAGCGCCGTTGTCAACCTTCTCTTAAGCTCAAAAAAACGCTTCTCATAATCAATATCCCAAACAAAAGCCTTTCCCTTACAAGTCAATTGAGTCAACGGAAGTGCCAACTTCGAAATCCTTCAATAAACCTCCGATAATAACTGGCTAATCCCAAAAAGCTTTGAATCTCCGTAACTGACTTAGGAGCTTCCCACTGCATTACCGCATCAATCTTGGATGGGTCAACACTAATACCATTTCTAGAAATAATATGTCCAAGAAAACTCACCTCTGATAACCAAAACTTGCACTTCGACAACTTGGCATACAATTGCTTTTCTTTCAAAATCTGCAACACAATTCTCAAATGCCCCTCATGCTCTTCTTAAGACTTAGAATAAATCAAGATTTCGTCAATGAACACCACCACAAAACGATCTAACTGCTCATGAAAAATACGATTCATATATTCCATGAACACACCTGGCGCGTTAGAAACTCCGAACGGCATCACCGTATACTCATAGTGACCATATCGTGTCCTAAAGGTCGTCTTTGAAACATCTTCTTCTTTCACCCGAATCTGGTGATAACCCGATCTCAAGTCAATCTTACTAAAAACACGGGCTCCAACCAATTGATCCATCAAATCGTCTATTCTTGGAAGCGGATACTTATTCTTAATCGTCACTTTATTCAACTGCCGATAATCAATACACAACCACATGCTTCCATCTTTCTTCTTTACTAACAATACCGGCGCACCCCAAGGAGAAACACTTGGTCTTACAAATCTCTTATCCAACAAGTCATTCAACTGCCTCTTTAACTCTACCAATTCCGATGCCGACATACGATACGGTGCCATCGAAATAGGTCTAGTACCCGGAACTAGATCAATAGAAAACTCAATCTCTCTCTCTCCGGCGGCACATCCTTAATATCTCCCGGAAGCACTTCTGGAAATTCTCGCACTACGGGAAACACCTCCAGTTCCACTTTACTCTCTACCGACAAGGACACAAACAAACCAAAGAATTGAGCTTCATCCGCTAAAAGTTTCTTCAACTCTTTAGTGGATAGAAAACTCTCACTTCCATCATCTTCCAAATAAGGAAATCTTACCAACTTGCGATAGCAATCCAGATGAACCTTATTATATTGCAACCAATTCATACCCAAAATCACATCCAAACCGTCCAACGGCAAACACACTAAATCCATAACAAAGTCTTTACCATACATGGTCAAAGGACAACTTATGCATACCAAGGAAGTAGTTACCGACCCCGAAGCGGGAGTCTCAATAACCATGCCAGCACTCAAAGAAACCATGCACAAATCCAAACGTTTGGCACACTCAAGAGAAATGAACGAATGAGTCACTCCAGTATCAATAATAGCAACTAAAGGTACATTATTAATAAAGCATGTACCTTTAATCAAACGATCCGCATTAGTAGTGTCCGCACCGGCTAACGCAAATACCTTTCCGCCCGCTGGAGCTTGCTTCGGTTTAGTATAATTGGGCTTAATGTGACCCACTTTGCCATAATTGTAGCATTTCACCACATTCCTTCTACAATCCAAAGTGGCATGTCCAGGAACCCCACAGTTAGCACACTTCTCCACAGATTTTCCATAGTCAAAGGACTTGTGGCCCATTACGCCACACTTGAAACATTTAATCGCACTAGAACCTCCTCCGGGCTTCCTATCAAAGTTTTCCCTATGCTTTCCTTTATCAGCAGGCGTCATATAAGGTCCACTCCTTACCGGTTGCTTCCCTCTCTTCTCATTCAAACTCTTATAGTGAGTGGAACGAGCTTTACTATCTTCTTCAAAGATTCTGCAGCATTCGGTCAAGTCCGAAAATCTCCTAATCCTCTGATAACCCACCGCTTGCTTGATCTCAGGGCGCAAGCCATTCTCATACTTAATACATTTGGAAAATTCCGCCGTCACCGCATCATAGTGAGGATGAAACTTCACTAACTCTGTGAACTTAGCCGTGTAGTCTGTCACAGACATGTTGCCTTGTTTCAATTCCAAGAACTCCATCTCCTTCTTTCCCTTCACACTCTCAGGATAATACTTTCTCAAAAATTCGGTGCGAAAAAGATTCCAAGTGATTCCCTCATCGTCTATTTCAAGAACTTGTCTCATACCGACCCACCAGTCATCGACTTCCTCTCTCAGCACGTGAGTTTCAACTCTCACCTTGTTGCCTTCAGCACAATTCATAACCCTAAATATCCTCTCGATCTCCTTTAACCAAATCTGAGCACCGTCCGGATCAAATCTTCCCTTGAATACCGATGGTTGGTTCTTTCTAAACTCATCGTTCGCATTCACATTCGGTGCGCCTTGCACCGCCCTAGCCATAGCCTCCAACGCCGCATCCATAGCATTGTCATTACGACCAGCCATATTCTGAGGATTCCCAAAAATAACAGGGTTAAACAACCGTTCAACCAACACAACAATAAGACAGACACAACTGACTCAACGCTGGCTCTGATACCACTTAATGTAACACCCCCTTTCTATACCCACAAATAAACAATTAAATCATTTAAGCACTTGATAAAAGTTTCATCAGAGTTTAATTAATACATGATATAAAAGAGGTGTATCACATTATCATGAAGTTAAACACCTACAACACCTGCTCAAATAGATATGCAACAATGGGTAATTCACAACTGAAGAACATAGTTCTAAAACTCACATCTCAATATTTAGAATAAAGCGGAAACATCTAAACATTGAATCAATACATTCATATAAACATATATACATCATTCAGTTAATTCATATGTACGAACATCCATTATCAGATACATATGCAGATGTATCACAAAAGAAATCAAAGCAAAAGTATCTCCAAAAAGAACCAAAGGCTTCCTAACTACCCAGATGTTACATATCAGAGCCATCGACCAAAAATAATGAAGACCTGCTTCACAAAAAGGACCTCCAGCAATCCTACTCTGCAATGCCTCATAGAGCATTATGGAACAGCAGAAGGGTGAGAAACAATATCATAACAGTCAATACATATATTATATATCTATATACATACATGGGATTAACACAATTCAGATTCTCACCACATCTCATCACGATGCATATTCACACAATCAAGCATATTCATCAAATTATGCGTCTATACATACTCATCATCTTCCACATAAACATCTAGAATTATGTTCAATTCACTCTATGCATCATATAAAGATGACCAATACAACTCATAGAGACCGACTCACGACTCTATGCAGATGCAAATGCGGTACCGACTCAATTCAGCAGATTCTCCAAGGAATCAAGTATTCAGCAGATTTTCCAAGGAATCAAATATTCATCAGATTCTCCGAGGAATCGAATATTCAGCAGATTCTCCAAGGAATCAAATACTCTGCAGATTCTCCGAGGAATCAAATGTTTAGCAGATTCTCCAAGGAATCAACATCGCTAGGATGTACATCATGATGCCTTTATGAAAAATGACTCACAACATTACTTACATGCATACATATTCGCAAATATATCACTATGCATATTCATCTCATACAAGCACATACAATCTATGCACATTCGCAATATACTTATACTCCATAAAATAGACATACTCTTCATTTCAACACATACCATTCCATATAAGGCATATATTTTCACAATTAAAATTCCGCATTCTAGGATTCACGCCTTGCGGCTACCCGTACATAACATACCACATGACACACAAAACTATTCAATTCGATAAGGATTAAACATAACTGAACAAAGAAATCTGCATGAAAAGGGAAAAAACAGAAAATAGGAAAATGTTGTCGCATTAACCAACCTTCGCGTGGCGAAGCCTCTGGCGAACCTTCGCTACTTAGTTCACCGGGAGAACTTGCCAGCGAAGACCACTAGGAGTTATTTTGGAATTACTCGCTAGCACTCGCCTGGCGAACCTTCGCCACTCTCATTCGCCTGGCAAACTTGCCAACGAAGACATGGTGGATGCTTCTGACTTAGTTCGCTGCTGCTCGCTGGGCTTCGCCTGGCGAGCCTGCGAACTCAGAACTTCCACGGCTGTCCAAAGCCCAAACCTCACAAAACCAACCAATTCTAACACCAAACTACCCCAGTAAGTCCAACCCAATAACACCCGATTATCCTACTCCATCCATTTCTCAATTCTAATCGGTTAAAACCATATTCTATCGATTAAATCCTAATATTGCCCTAAGATGGAAATGAGTAGAAACTTTTCTCAATCCAACATCAAACGATCAACAGCATACATAATCATATACATTAACAGTATAATAGAGTTTCACACCCTTATCGGATTGATTGAAAGCTTGGATGTTGATCCTTGATGAAATCCTAGGTTTTCCTCTTCTTTCTCCTCTTTCTCTTCTCTCTTCTTTCTTTGCCTTGTTTTTCCACTAATGTTTCTATCTATTCCCTTTTCTCTCTTATCTCATGTTCTATTTTCTTTCCTCTCCATTTCTTTCCAAACACTTACCGATTAATTCTCACACAACAATCCACTTAACACTTAATACTAAATGTCTAAAATACCCTTTACTCTATTTTCCCCGAAAACTCTCCGAATCGGTAAAATAGCACAATATTGAAATTAAACATATCAACACATAAATTTCGCAATTAAAATACCAATTATCCAAATGAATTAAAAAAGACTAACAAAAATGTAAAATTCAGAATTTGGGGCGTTACAATTCTTACATAGAGTTAACAAACTCTATCTTAAGTTCTAATTGAAGGAGAACTCCTAGAAAGGGTAAGCTTCTTAGACTTAAGCAAAGTCTAAAGGATAGGTTCTAACTTAACTAAGTGTACAAATGACTTAACAAAGTCAAGGGAGGGTAATGAGCTATCTATGACCCAAAGGTCAATAGAGAGACTTTCCTTTGGAAGGGAAAAGATGTGACAACTTGAATGAGAACTAAAGAGTTTCATCACTTGGGGAAATAAAATTAACAGAGCAATAAGCATTCACACATGATGAATACAAAATATATGGTTACAACCAAGAACAAACAAGCATATTACAATAAGCAGGGATTTGAATCAGGTTGAATGGTTACAATCAAAGCATGGTATAAGGATATCACAATATCATGGATTTCAAACAAGATATATGGTCACAACCAAAAACATGCAAGCATAGCTTCAAGATATTACAATATCATGAAAGGGGAAAGTTCTTACAAGACTAAATGAAAGGTAAAGACCAAAGCATATCTTGACAAAGATGAAGGTAACAACCAAGGCAAACAAGTTATAACTTCATGAGAATTTTAAATGGAAATCAAATGAGACAAACATGACGCTTAAAAGAAAAAGTAATTACAATCACATGCACAAAGGAGTTGACAAACACCAAGCTTACATCAAGTGCAAAATTAAACTCAAAAGAACCAACAATTTTGAAATGTAAAGGAGGGTAAAAACCCTAACAAAGAAGCATGACAATTTTCAATGTAAAGTGTTTTCCAAAATGCAAATTCAAGAATATTCACATATCATAGGAATATATGCAAAAATACAAGACCAATGCAAAAAGAATCATTCACAAATGATAAGAAATGGTGAAGTTATGTTATTTTGAAATTTTACAGAAAAATCAAACATTTTAATGATTAAAAAAAAGAGGGATGCGCTTGGTGGGTGTTGAACCCACCACCTTTGGGTTACCAGTTCAAAACTTGGCCAAATCAACTAGAGGCGCACGCGTGTTATTTGAAGGCAAGAGATGGAAAAAATGTGAAAACGTGGCAAATACTAAAAAAAACCAAAAGGGTTGATCTCCACACGGATCAAACCTAGGTCAAGGCAATGGCAAGGCAATATGAGAACAAGGCATAACCACTGGGGTGGCGATACATCCAAGTATTATGCCACCCTGATAAATACATATACTTAACTAAGCATGCATTTTGGGCAAGGCATGACAAGTAAGAACAAGCAAGCAATCATGGAAACGGTTAAATCATAAATCCTTCAATACTCAACCAATTTTCACAAAATTTAGGTCTATCTTGGGTGAAATTTAATAAGGAACACAATTACATTATTAGTTTTTCAAATTGAAGGACACACATGAAAACATGATAGAAATTGCAAATGGAAGCTAGGCAATGCAATATGGTAGCTACAACTGAAGACAACAATGATTAAAACCAGATGAAGGTATGCACAAGTTTCAAATACATAACCTATGGATTCTAGATGCAAAGATCTTTCAAAAACAACTCCAAACAAAATTTGGTATGTGGACTGCAACTAATGAACAAACATGCTTGAAATGCTATCTTGGGAAAAAGAAAAGTTTATGATGCAGCAGGCACACTTAACTCAATCAACACACATAAAGTGGTTCACACTCATCAAAAACATGAATTCAAACACAAATTGCAAGAAGACTTATCACAGTGATTGATAGCACATGAGATGAAACACAAAACAGAAACTGGCAGCAAGCCTGCTTGTCAAAACAACATATGCATACATATAAGGTTTTTCACATTTAAGACAACTTGACCTTAAACAGAATAGCCTAACAAGCTAATCATGGTAATGGTTTTGCACAGCAAACATAACAACAGAAGCAGTAGCCAGTCTTGGTTATTACAATACCAAATCACACACATCAATCAATACATGCCTTGCAATGAAAGTTACAAAACCATGGTGGTAAGCATAAACAATTTCTAACAGAAAAAAGCCTAGTTCTAGCAGCCACAGATGCAAAATATGTCAATTAGCATTAAACAACAAATTTTTGTTCACAAACAGCAAGATTCAACAAAATTGGCAATGGTTGGAAACAAACATAGCAGCATGGCAGTGGTTCATGACTTTAGGCAGTTCTAATAGCAACATGGATCCTAACATGACAATGCTAGTACCAATCAAAAAATAAACCTAATACACCTAATGCACATAACAGTTTGCAAGCATATGGCAGTTGAGTACCTTATAACAATAGGGCTAAAGCAATTTGAAGTTACCACAGAAAAAGCATGGCATTTTAATGCAAACCTTCAAAACCTGGATCAATGATGCTTACAAGCAATTTTATGACAGAATGCAAACATGACTTTCAAAACATCAACATTATACATATAAGTTCACCACAGTTGACAAATGCAAGCAAGATATGGACAAATTATGATTACAACCCTACTATAATGCCTAAGTGATGACATCAATTGATGCAAGAATACAATGCCAACTATCTATCAAACATGATTCAAAACACCATCTCATGTTAACAAACATAGATCAAACACAAACAACAGTTTAAATCAACATATAGGAATACTTAGCATGACAATGACAAGTATCAAATTTCAGGGCAAATATCATGATGGTTACAAACATATTGACAGCAAAACAAGATAATGGCCATCAACAAGCTTCAAAAAGCCACAAGAGTCATCCTAGGTCCAACAGAATCAAACAACTTACAAGCACACTCAAGACATGCTATAGACAAAGTTCAAACACAAAGATGATCAAAAAATGTACTAGAATGGAAAATGACCTATGAGATGAAAAATGCACATGATTTGAACATGGCAAGAATAGAAATGTTGCAGATCAAAACCTCACATAATTTCAAACAATACAAAAATCACATGAATCTATCACATAAGGGTTTCCAAATCAAAATACCAACAAACAGATCAAGATCTAAAAAAGTTGTTGCAACAAAAGCAAATCATCATCTTTCACAAACAGAGACGGATCCAAATAGTATCAAACTTCTTAACAGTGGCAAACAAACATTCGTATGTTCATACATGACATAGAATAGAACTTAAGAGACCTCAAGGCTTAACACACAGCAACATAACATATTGTATGATGATCATAAGAACAATATACATTAATGAGCAAGACAAGCAAAATATGGCAGATTCAAACATGAACTGCACTTACATATAAAACACATTGTAACAACTAATGTACACTAATCATGTTCATGGCAGTTTAAAAAAAAGGATAGTAACTACCAACCTCTTGTAGACTTCCAAGTAAGCTAATATAGAAGGGAAAACCTTGAAGACTCCCCAAATGTGCTCCAACCAATGCCTTGGTGAAAATGCAGCCTTTCTTGCACTTGAAGTAAACAAGTGAATCTTGGACCAGAACTTGAAACAAGTGACGATGATGGTATTTTAGGTTATGGAAAATTGGTACATCAAAAACCTAAGGTGTTTGGATGGTTGAAATGATCAAAACAGGTCTGAGTAAAGATTTGGCAGATTTTGTATGTGAAGTCAAACTTTGCTTGGTTGAAAGTTAACTTTTGAGAAAATGAATTTTTTGGCTGGTTTAAAGGCTTGAACACCTCCCACACATCATTTGTGGATTGTGTGGATGGTTTGTGATGATTTTAAGTGGGTGAAAATGGTTTTGGAAGGCTAAATGCTCAAGGCAGATTTTTGAGAAGTTTTAGAATGGTTTTCTTCACTTGTAAGAAAATGCAAAGAAAGATGAGAGCTATGGTTTTCTCTTTGGTTTTAGAGTGCTCTGGTGTGTGTTTCAACATAGAGGAAACCTCTATTTATAGGCAAGGAAAAGTTTGGGGCAGATTGGTACTTTGGCATTTTTGGAGGGAGTTTGAAAATGCAATCTTCAAGATTTGTTGCAGCTGCAAGTTCAAGTTCTTGGCTCAAGATTATGCATAAATCAAGTGGCATGAATGACAAGGAAGTGACTGAAGTGTGGCTAGGGAGTAGGAGAACTGCAACTGCAAGTTGCTTCCATAAAGTTTCTCTTTCTTGCTTGATTTCTTTGATTAAAATAATGCAACTTGCCTCCAACTTGCAAGGCTCACCAAATCCATTCATTTTCTGCATTTCTTCTCATCACAATCTCTAATTAACAGATAGAAACATGATCAAATGGCTGATAATGGTTCAAGTGATCAAAAAGTGAGTTTGTGAAAAAAGTGAAAATGTTGAACTCAAGTGTTGAAACCTCAACTTGTTGGATTCATAACCCTCAACTCATAAGGGCTATGGAGGAGTTCTAGTACATTTTGGAAATCCCTCATGAAGATCTACAACTTTCATGTTTTCATGATCTTTAGATTCCAAATGGAACTAGGTCAAAAATCCACTCAAAGTTGCTAAAAACATGCCTAAAAAGGCCAATAACTTAGAATTTTTCTAAGTTATTTTTCCCTCTTGTAATGACTTTGGCCATAACTCCAAATCTATGCATTTTCTGCTTATGGACCACAGTGGTACTTTTGTAGGACTTGTCAAGAGATTTCTAATGAGCCTTGAACCAACTCAATTGGATGTGTGGTTAGGGAGTTATGGTCTTGCCCCTTTCAAAACCCTAATTTCCCGATTTTTCGGTTACTCCTCAATCCTTGATCCAATGGTCATGAAACTTCATGGATAGGTGTAATATGTTACTAGGAATATTTTTGCTTCATACTTTGAGGTCAAATTCCTTATGATTAAAGAGTTGACTTTTCGGTCAACCGAACGATCGATCGATGACTACCGTGTCGACTGTTGATGTTCTGGGTCTTTTGAGGCCTTGAAACTTATTGAGTGGACTTCACTAAGCCATTTGAACTTCATGGACCATGATCCCACCATTGGAACACCATGTAAAACAAAATTCAAACTACAGTTGACTTTTCCTGATCGGAAACCCTAATCGGGTATCCTGAACTGCACTGTTCTTGATCCTTGGGTGACAACCTCAAATTGGATTCATACTTGACCCAATGGAGTATATTTGATGATGTGGAGACTTATTTCATGGTCAACCAATCCAATACATTGACTGATTAACCATCGAAACCTCGATTCTCGGCTGTACGAAACCCTAATTCACCTGTATCTTAACAAAGACAAACTTGAATCAGGTTAGGGTTAGATAATCAAATGAACCTGATCCTAAAATGATGATGAATATCTAAGGGGTCAAAATTTTGGATGCAACATTATCGACTTAGCGGGCTTTTTTTCCCGAGAATAAATCGTGTGACACCGGCTTGTCTGACTTGTTGAAAGGATCGTGACTGTCTCAATCCTTGGTCGGTGATGGATAACCACTGTGGTTTTTTAGGTACGACCTCTACAGGTGCGATTGATCCTCGAACAGGAACACTCCTTCTGCAATTCGGATGTTTGGTCGAATTAACTAACACCTACCCTGCCCTAGGTTAAGATTGTGGGTTTTTTCGTTTTCTGAAAGAAACTCCCACTACTAGGCTCAAAGGGGTTGACAAGGGATTATCATCCTTATATCCCCGGTGTTTAGGAATTTGAAACAATGTCTGTATATCATCAGCAGGGTTTTATCCAAAAGCATACAACCAGAAAGTTTGCGTTTTCGCTTCATCATCCTCCCTCAAGGAGTTTAAGCAAGAAAGTTGGTATTGCACTGCACAAAATATATATGAGTAAACACGAATGGATTACTTCAAGAGAAACATACTCATTGCATTATGATCATCATTCAAAAACTAACAAGTCTTCCATGCAAACAAAACTTTAACAAGCAACAAAAAATACAAACGACAATGCAGTACAAAAATTAAAAATGTCATGACTGAGGAGAAGACTCTTGAAATCTTCAAACTTAAACAGATGAGAGGTTGAGGTGCACCACCAACTTTCCTTCTGAAAAGGATATGCACTTTTCGTCAATCAATTGTTGCACTTTTGCTCGAAGGGGTCTGCAATCTTCAGTTGAATGTCCCACAAATCCTCCATGATATCCACATTGCGCATTAGGATCATACCCAAGAGGGTATGGATCTGGCACCGGCTTGAGAGTCTTGGGATCCACCAATGAGTGTTGAAACAAACATGGCAAAAACTGACTGTACGGCATAGGAACCAAGTGACGAGGAGCATTGTTGCGAAACATCTTCTTATTTAGGCGCTGATTGTGTCGTTGTCGAGCAACAGGAGGTTGTTGGTGCTGATTAGGATGTTCCTTACACTCAGGAACTTTCATTCTCAGACTTGGCCCAGGAACAAGCAATAGTTGTGGGCATGGAGATTCTGAAATCACAGTTTGTAAGGTACCCTCTTGAGTTGATGCATCTTCAGGGGAGAAAGCAGGAATATCCCTCCCTTTTGTAGTAACTGGAATAAGATCACCGCTCGGTGCAAACTCAAATGCTTTTGACTCGATTAAGTCCTAAACATGGTGCTTAAAAACTTTGCAGTTCTCAATATTATGTCCTGGTGCCCCCGAGTGGAAATCACAATGAGCACTTACATCATAGCCTAGTGGTAGCTTATCCGGAAGCAGAGACAGAGTCTGAAGTTCGACCAATCAAAGTTGAAGCAAGAGTTGCAACAACTGAGCATAAGTCATAGGGATCTGATCGAAGATTCTGTCGAGATGTTTTGTCTTTTGACCATACCTCCTAATCCTAGGATTGCCTTGGGGAACAGGAGATAGCTACTGACGGGGAGATTCCGGAACCTCAGGTTGTGCAGAAGATCTTTGAGGCACATCATGCTTTGGGAGAGATTCCACAAGTAAGGGTGGAATAACCATTTCTGCTACAGCTTCAGGCACATGGTCGCCTTCTTTTCTCAACATATTTCTTAAGACTTCTGTGATCAGGCTCATCTGAGTCTTCAATTGATGAACTTCCTCCCTAAGTGTTTTCTGATCCTGCCACAAAGCTTGCATGTCCATCATGAACTGTCCCAACTGGCTTTAGACTTCCTTCAACTCTACTTGAATCTGCTCCACAGTCACTTATGTCTTTCTTGAAAAGTTAATGTCTGAAACCTGAGAAAAGAGATGATCAGGACAACAAAACCCAGCCTCGAGCACCTGCTATGCAAATGGAATACAAATGATATGCAAAATGCTAATGCAACAAACAAGGGATCACAACTCCCATAAATCTCTGTACAAACTATTGTACTGCTGACTGGATAAGTTCAAAAGTCCGCTCCGAAGAGAAAACTAGAATATCGGGTTGGTTGAAAGTCAAGTTTCCTGCATAACCCAATCCCTCTCACAAGTATGGACCTAATCTCTGATAAGGTTTGACATCCTATGCGGTCGTCAGTGTCACAAACTTTCGAGAAACGATGATACGTTCACCATTTCTGGGTTGGCATCATTGTCTCACGAAGCGGCCTCACTTAGCTGACTCCCAAGTGATCGGTCTCCAGAGTCGACAGCCTTCAGATCCAACACCCCCGTCCTGACCAGCAGGATGAGATGTCTTCAAAGAAAACCTCGTCTGCACGCGAATTTCATGAGGACTAGTGCATGTCTCCATACAGGTCCTCACTACTCTTCACTCTAATGCTATGTGTATCCTCAAGCCTGGGTTTTGGCTTATCTCTCAAAGGAACAACCACCCAACAACACAACAACAACAACAATATAATAATAAAGTGCAGAAAATGTAAATACATCAATATACAACATACAACGCATAAATATACACACCCAAAGACAAGCAAACAAACTCTAGAATTGACTTGCATAAGGGATGGGAAGATTCCCCAGCAGAGTCGCTAGCTGCTAGGGAGCCCAGACAGCCAGGAAACAAAGCAAGGCGAGACTGCAAAAGAAGGTACCCAGCAGAGTCGCCAGCTGTCGCATCGCTGCGAAGAGGGGCCGGCAAGGACAGAAGATTCGCCATCTTACGTTATTTATCCCAAAGAAAGGGAAAGGAAATGATCAGAGAAAACCTACGAAAAAGGGAGAAGACAGGTCATCGAAACCAAATCTTGGGTTCGGGAGTCGGTTACGCAAGGGGAAGGTATGAGCACCCCTCACGTCCGTTGTACTCAATGGGATCCACGCTTGTTGTCTAGTCTATGGGTGAAAAAAAAAACTATCTACGACTGCTAAAGCTAAATGGAAAGAACTGACTCGATAGGACATCGTCGCCCTATGCCTATGTATTCCCTCGTACAATGAGAAAGTCAGAGTCAACGCAGTTCGGGAAACTACGGAGGAGGAATTGCTTGCCAAGACATCGCGTCTTGTGCCTACGTATTCTTATCTGGTATGAGAAATCAGAGCAAAACATAGTTCAGGCCAACTACGGGAAAACGGGGTGTTCTCAATCGCACTGGGGCGAGAGAAAAGGTAGAGGATACTAGTGTACGCGTTCTAGCAGTTAGGTGTATTACTGCTCGACCATTGGAGACTTAGGCGTTACCTATTTGTGGTAGAACGGACGTAGTATGTCATGGGTTAAAAGGTACGGGGAACCTAAAGGGAAAAAGGAGGAAAAATGCTCGCTAGGATTATCGCAATCCTATGCCTACGTACTCTCAACAGATATGAGAGATCAGAGCAGTCGTAGTTCGGCCACTACAGGAAAGAGGGAAAAGTGCTCGCTAGGATTATCACAATCCTATGCCTACGTACTCTCAACAGATATGAGAGATCGGAGAAGCCGTATTTTGGCTAACTACGGGTAAAGGTGTTTTCATGAGTGATGTTAAATCTCCATTCCAGTAGTTAGGGATGATGCATGTTTGCGGTAGAACATAAAAGTAACGTACTCTCAGGTAAAAGGATAGAAAAGGGATAAGAGTGCTTGCCAAGACATCGTTGTCTTATGCCTACGTATTCTCATCTGGTATGAGAAATCAGAGCATCTGTAGTTTAGCTAACTACAACAAAACGGTCTTGATCGCACGGGGGTGAGAGAAAAGGGGCTCAATCGCAAGGATGCGAGAGAAAAGGTTCAGAATGGGACGCACACGCAAAATCCTAAGACGTAGGAACGAATGCGTCGCATATTTCCCAAAGGGCATATGCTAAACACTATAGACGAGAGAGAGGAGGCCACCCACTCATCATTTCCTATGTATCTATCGCTTACGGCTCACAACACTCGGCAGTTGAATAAAAAGAGTGAATTAGTTAGATGTTACGAACGGAGTGGTTCCGTTGACCCTTTGCAATGCGTGCAAGCTCCATTTCAAAACTTCTCCTCTTTGATCCTTGATGACGATGAACCGAATCGGGACCAATGTGACGCTAAACCGTCGTAGCTCGACTTATGAATGAAAGTCAAGCTATAGGAGGCTGCGTATTGATATCTGTGCTATGGACAAGATAGAGAAACGATATTGAGGATCGTTCTCCAATTTAATCGTGTCGCACAGACCAAAAAGTGGGATCTCGTCTTAATCGCAAATAAAATGTCGATTAATCGAAGGTAGCTTATCACAATCCCAAAGTAAAGAAAATGACCCAAATGGTCATTTTCCATAGATTTGAAATCGGGAAGGTTATCGACTTCGATAATCCGACGCTCACGAATACAAGACTTCATCGGTCGAGGAAAGTCAAAATAAAATTGAAAAGAAGAAATGAGGAGAGAAAGAGGTGGTCTCGGATCCAACATTATTCATCAATAATTTGACTGGTAATGGATTACGGAATTGTCGTCATCGACTAAAAACGGTGAAAAATAACCAAAGATGAAATAAACGGTCGAAAAATGAAAACGAGAAAGAAAGTGGTCTTGGGACTGTCGTTTCCATCAATAATTTGATGTATAACAACTTGGAGGTCTCGTCATCAACCTAAACAGAAAATGGAACAAAATGCCCAATAACAAAAGAGAAATGGAATTTAACTCTAAAAATATAAAATCTAAAACTATAATATATACTTATGAAGCTCTAAAAAGAGAATCTATTAAAACTTAGAATAATATATATAAAATAAATTTTAAAAAAAATAAGTTAGAAATAAATATATAAAACTAAAATATACTATAGTCTCATAATAAAAATATGTCTTTTAAAACCAAAATACAATGTGTGTGTGTGTGTGTGTGTATATATATATATATATATATATATATATATATATATATATATATAT
Source organism: Lathyrus sativus (assembly GCA_963859935.3). Taxonomy (NCBI): domain Eukaryota; kingdom Viridiplantae; phylum Streptophyta; class Magnoliopsida; order Fabales; family Fabaceae; genus Lathyrus; species Lathyrus sativus. The sequence goes on along the minus strand of OZ012736.1, from coordinate 412,842,817 downwards.
ATATATATATATATATATATATATATATATATATATATATATATATATATATATATATATATATATATATATATATATATATATATATATATATATATATATATATATATATATATATATATATATATATATATATATATATATATATATATATATATATATATATATATATATATATACACACACACACACAACCAAGCTATCCTAAAACAAAATTACGTAATAACTAAATATGGACACATTTGCATAAGATATTTACAGAATGGGATTTAGAAAGAAACAGGGGAGGGGTCATGTAGAAACACGGGGAGTATGGAAACCAAACGGTGGGCTTAAGGCCCAAGTACAGTTTACATAAAATGAAAAAAAAAACAAGAAAAGAAACGAAGCTTTTCTTCGTCTCGCTCGCCACTCTCAATCTCTCTCCGTCTCACTCTGTACTAAAAAACAAACCCTCTCCTCTATTTTCAATCATCAACAAACTCGACAAACTCAATAACTTCCTTTCCACTTTGTTTTTGTTTCAGTTTGTCTTCAGATTTGGTTTTAGAGAAAATGGATTATGGTGAGGGTTGTTTGACGGGATCTGGGTGTGAAATTGATGTTGAAATAAAGGTGAGGACTTACGGGGATGTAAGGGGTTTCGAAGCGCTGGTTTCGATTTGGGTCGCTGTGGTGGGTTGTGCTTGATTTGAACGTATTGTTGGTTTTGAGTTTGATGATGAATTGGTTGATTCTGGGTTGAAAAATAGGATTCGAGCTAGGTCGGCTGGGTTTGCGAAACAGGGTTCGGTTGATGGTTGATTAGAACTTCTGAAATGGGTTTGTTGGAAGATGGAAGTTGGAGGAGAAGGTTTTGGACGATGGTGGACGACGCTTAGGGTTGATGGTGAAGATGATGATGTGAGATGGATTTACGAATGGTTGACGGAAGGTTTGAAGTTTCGTCAATGGAGGGTTTCGAAAATGGTGGAATGGATGAAGATCTTCTGGGTTTGAAGGTGTTGAGGTTGAGTGTTGATTTATGGTGGTTGCAGGTTTGATTTTATTGATGCTGTTTGGTTTTTGATGAAGCTTGAAGGTTATGGAGGAAAGTTTGAGATGCGGTGAGTTTTGTTAGCTGTTTCAGAAAATGGAGTTGTGACGGAAGTTTTAATTGAGGTATGAAACTTATTTATGGGTTTTCTTTTGGCTATGGTGGTTCGATGATGAGGGTGGTAGATGATTTTACAGTGAGTTGGAGTTGTAGAGATGGTGAGATTGTTGGTTTGGGGTCGTTAATGGTGAAGAAGAACATACGGATTTCAACTAGGTTTTGGTGAAATGATAATGGAGAAGAACGGTTGTGTGAGAATGATAAAGTTGAAGAACATGGTTAGTGAGATGGAGGAATTTATGGGTGATGAAGAAGGAAGGGTTGCGGCTGGTAGGGTTTCGTGAACTGAGGAGGGAGACGATGAACAGGACTTTATAGTCCTGAATGAGTGACACATGGCGCCGAGGACTTGCTAATTGTTGATTACAATTAATTACTAACTGACTGATTAATATGACTAATGATTAATTGAGTTAATTTGTTGATCTAAATGACTACCACATGCACCGTTAATTAAAACAAACTAAAAACTAACAACAACTAAAATGAAAATCTAATTAACTAATAATAATTAACATCTAACCTTAATTAAAAATTAAACCAAGACTTAATAAAACTAATCTAATAATAATTTTAATTAAAAACCTAATAAAATCTGTTTAAAAACTATTATCTAACCATTTTTAAAAAAAATAATATTAAATCCAATTAACTATTTCTAGCAAATAAATCCTAATATCTAATCTAAAAACTAAAAAGAAATTATCCAAGAAAAATCTAATTAAAACCAAATAAATTTCTATTTATCTTCTAATAAAAATATACTAAAAACTAATTCTATCTATTAAAAAAAACAATACTAAAAAATTATTTAAACTATAAAAATAAAACAAAAATAGAAATAAAAATGCAAAATGCCATGGAAAAATGGGTGAGCACCGAAATGTGCCACAATTATCAGCACAGATTGAATTATCGAGAGGAGAGTGACTTTCGCTCGATTTCGACACGAAACTTCTCATTTGAATTGATTTGAATCGCCTGAAATGCGAGCAAAGCGGCTAAAATCCTGATAAATTCAATCCGACTGATAACACGGGCAAAATGTGGCCTAAATGATATGCAGATGAAAACGACGCAAAAGCCAAAGAAAGTTAGAAAACTGGTGGGCAAATTTTAGGGTGCAACAGGAGCTAGTCTCTAACAAAAGGACACCCAAGTCAATATCATAATCGGCACCAAAAATATAAGAGTTATAGACTCTTTAAAGTGTCAAAGCTCTATAGCCTAAGGCATTAATAAAATATAGCCGAGAAACGAGCTATATAAAAAGTCTTAGGAATCAAACTAAGCAAAGCATAAAGGAAATAAATGCCCGGCACTTTATAATCGGACACCTTAAGTTATTCTAACTTAGTGCCCGAGGGGCTAGATATATGCACATGATTATTTTGCAAAGGAATTAAAGTGATGATAAACGAAAATAATAGTAGCAAAAGGAAAGTCACAAAAGGGCCAAATTTTGTTCAATTATTTTCAACACAAAGCCCGAAGAATTACATCAAAAACACATCTAAAAGGATGACTAGCTAAAATAAGAAAACATCAAAATCGTGTAGCAGCCGAAGTCTCATTGGCAACATCATTGTTGGCCAGGTTCACGTTCCCGTCAGTATCATTGATTAGGCCTTGAGATCCCTCCGGGCTATCTTTCTCCAGCTCGCCAAGATCCACAAGGAGGTCATCCTGCACCACCTTGAAGTAATCCATCTCTGATAAATCCAAGTTAGGATGGAGACAGAGAACTTTATCTTTGGCTCTATCAAAAGCTTCATCACCAGCAAAAAAAATATCGATATGAGCTTTCTTCAGAGATTTTCTAAGATCGTTAATGAATGATAAGAGCTCGGTATGAGAGGCCTCATATAGCTTCAATTGATCATTAAGTTGGGCTAAGGCCGACTTGTGATCCGAATCCAAAGTCTCTTTCTCCTTCCTCGTATTTTCTAAATCCTTCTCCAAGCTAGAAAGCTTCTCAGACGAAGATTCTCGGGGACTCTTCAACTGAGCGATTTCATCCTTAAATTTTGACTCAATATTTTCAGAGTTGTCAGATAATTCAAATAAACCACGGGCGAGGACGACACATCTCATCAGATAGGAAATAATGTTCTGGGTAATCTTTTGTTTTCCAATGGATTTAACTTTATTAACATCCTCAGTAGCATTGAGGTGATCACACAGAAATCTGAATCCATCAAAGTCATTGGACCAAAACTTGAATTCCCCAGACGTAGAGTTTCCCCCAGGGTCTCGCATGAAGGAGTTGATATCCATTTCGTCTTTACGGATATCTTCATTCATTAGAACCTTCAACTTCTTCGGATAACCTTGAGAGATCTCATCTTGAACAGGAAGAACAAGAGGCTGGGACTCACCTTTACTCAGGGCGGCTATAGTACTCATTCCCCTGGATTGTTTTGGTGCTCGGACCTCTAACTCACTTATATCGGATTTGGATGTAGACGCACCCCGATCCTCTCTCTGGGCTTCCCGAGTTACCTGCATCAATATCTTTTTCTCGGCTACAGTCAGATAAGTCATCTTACCTACAAGCAAGCAACATAAGGTTAGAATAAAATAAAGACGAGAAATATTTAAAGAAAAATACGATGATTACCCAGAAAGGCAAGAAGTCGGTCATCATCTATGGGAAACAATTCTTTGACCCTCATCATACAGAATGAGTCAATAATGGCCAAGGATTGGAGTTCCAAGTCATTCAGTTTGTCATAGTTAAAACCAGTAACCGACAAAGGATCTTTGGTCTAGTAGCGAGGAAAGCGCGGATGTCCATCTAAGGCGTATAACACATGCGGACATCTCGGCCCACATCGGACCCTCAAGAAACAATCTTTATAATTCTTATAACTTGAGGTATAAGCCTGAAGGAAGCTTCGGCTAGAAATTCAACTGATTTGAACCCAACTCCGGTTATCAACTCCTTTCACCTCAAAGAAGGAGAAGAACAAGCCTATGGTTGGAACAATGTTCAAAACCTCACAAACCCTCTCAAAAGCCTTTATAAATACCCAACTGTTGGGACGGAGTTGGGAAGGTGCTATATTGACGGTCTTCAACACGTCAATCGTAAAGTCGAAAAAGGGATACAGATGTTGAAATCTTCCAAAATACTAGGATAGAAGTAGAAAAATTCTTCGGAAACATCTTTTGGCCAAAGTATACACACTCTTTCCTTTGGACCACATGGTTCCAAAATAACATCATCCTCGAAACCAGTAGAGGATATAATCCTCATGGATCAGATTTTGGCAATATCCATGTTATCAGCAGTACTATTCTTATGGTTCATAACCTCATAATCAAAGGGAGCAGCAGTCTCCATTAGAATTTCTACAGAACCTGAAGAGTCAGAGTCAAAGTCACTTTCAGAAGTGAGAACATCACTATAAAATTTGTCCATGACTCGCCTATACTCTTCTACCGCTAAAGAACCCCTCATCTCTTGCATGTTTTCTTTCCATAATCTTTTCCTCTCCTCATCACTCTTATGGATAACCTTACCCTCATCATCACATTCCTTAAGGACTACCATTTATGTTAAAGAAAAATAGAGTAAAATTAAGAGCAAAAGAAAAAAATACGTGAAATAAAGAGAAACTTGCAGTTGAAACGAACTTGTTTAAAGGAGAATAAGAGCGTATGAGTAAATGGAAGAGAAAAATGACTTTAATAGGAGCCCAACGTTCAAAAATAGCTAGAGAATAGCCACTCATGACACATTAAAGTCATCATAACGCTACGGAATATTAGGGGACATGACCGTTCAAAGGTTTTATTTGACACGTAAGGACCTAAGAAGAAAAGCCGACCTATAGTACAACATCAGTAAAATATATCTGGGCCTATGTTACTGCCGAGTATTGTACACTTGTAAACAGATATAGTACTCGGGGGGCTTATGTACATGTTAAATATATTTTAAGCCGAGTTGTGTAGCTGGACAAGGTTAAGCATGAACTAAACTACGACAGCAAGAAAGGTCAACCAATGCAGAGAGCTAGGCAAGTATCCCCTATAACTCGGACCGGTCACATAACCCGACTCCCATCAGGTGAGCTCCTAGGAAGTCGGGTACATACCCCATCAACTCAATACTTACACCGGACATGAGCTCAACCGACATACCAACAGTTGTAACGATGGTAGCGCATCAATACGAACGTTACCAGAGCTTCAAATCCTACATTCATGAAGGGGAGTTACAACAATGATGGTCATGTAACGTCAGAAGGCCAATAGACTCCTCTTAATGGAATATTTAATGGAAGACTATAAAAGGGGCTCCCACATGAGGGTTAAGCAAGACGCCATCATCTTGAGACAATACACATCACAAGTGTAGCTCTCAAGTCCTCAAATATCTCTCACAATATAGACAACATTGTTCTTCTTGTCTAGGACAAGGGGAATTAACACTTTTGGTGTATCTAACCATTTTTGGCTAGAACACTCATAATTACTCAATCCTGCCTAATCACAAGGCGGGTGATATCTCAATTAAGCTAATTCGTTTAACTTTAAAAATACATCAGAGTCATCAAAACTCAACTCTAAAATCATATACCTTCAATCTAACTCTAAACATGTCAAAGGACTCTAAACTAATAAAAACATGACTCTAAACTCAACTCATTGACATATTTAAAGTAAATTCAAAACATGTTAATAAATCTAAACATGTTAATTAACTCATGGTTCAGGGGTGACAACTCTACTAAGGTAATTCCCCACAGATGACAAAGTTTTTCTCCAAAACCCTCATTTTAACTCTAAAATTACCTCACTGCAGCTGACAAGGATTTTCTCCAAAACTCTCCCATCAACTCTAAAATATAATTACTCAACTTTAACTCTACAAACTCATCACCCACGATTCACATAATAATAAACACATTAATTGCACACACTCGGACATTTATTTAACCCATTATGACTAAATCAACATTATGTTCATCATCTCAAAAACTTTAAACATAAACAATACAACTCAAAATTTGCACATATTAATCCACACAAACTTCAACAATTAATATCATACAATCACAACATCGTAACAAAGTGATCTTAGAGAGGTTTGCACTGTTGGTGGAGTTTTTCAACTAGGGAGCATTGAACATTGTGAGACTTCCATCTTTGAGCAACACCTTTGTGAAACACAAAACATATTCACCCAAAACCTTAAGGTGATAGGTGTGTTAGTTCTCCCACTTATAAATACTCGAGTCTCCATGATAACACAAAATCATATAGATATTTTCATGCATAATTCAACTAAAGTCTAACCATTTTCGATCTGATTTTGGGCTATTTCCGTGTATTTGTCTGATGTTTTGCAGGTATTCAACGATCACGTCTAAACAAGGCAACATGAAGAAAAGAAGCAATCTCAGATGAAATATGGACGAAAAAGGAGTGAAAACACAATAAAAAGCGCAGCAAGATGTTTTTGCTGATGTGACGACTGTCACAGATCCATGACGACCGTCACACGGGTGACGACTGTCACACCTTGTGACGACCGTCATGCAGGCAAAAACGCCCCACTCAGATTACACGTCAAAGGATCAGTTCCAATTCCCACAGAGTGGACCACTACTCCCTAAATTATCTTCCTCAAGGTCCATCATCTTCAGTGATAACCGTTGGGATTCCACTTCTATAAAAAGGGAAGCAGGGGACTTCAGAAAGGGTGCTGCATTCATACCACGAAGTGCTGCCGAATTTACTTTCCAGAGCATTATTTTCTAGTTTTATTCTTATTTGTTTCTCTTTACCTTTCCTGTATTACTTTTTCCATTCTTCTATAACTTCTATTTTATTGTACGATCAATTTGGCATTAAAGACCAGAATCCTGCCAACATCTGTGGAGGATCTGCCCAAAGGCCAATTGGAATATTTACAGGTTTTCATTTTGATCGATTTCAGTTTTATTATAATGCAAATCATTATTTATTGTTTTTATTTATATTTTATCTTTCCCAAATCCATGTCTAGCTAAACTTAGGTAATCGATATGTAGTGATAATTCGAATGGGATTTGATAACAACTGGTTGAAAAACTTTCTTTTCATAAAAGTAATTTATGGTCTGAGTGTTTAAAATTGATTCACTGAATAAACTTCGTCGCGAAAGCGAGAACTTATTTAAAAGTAGTTTTGCCACGAAAGTGGGAAATTAATTAAGATACGAACCAACAAGCGAAAGCTGCGGTAAGGTCAGATAGTAAACACTAGGCATTTGTTTTAATAACAGCGAAAGCACTTTAAAATGAATTAGAACTTAGAGATTTCCAAAAAATAATTTTAACCCCGAACGGGATACGAAAGTGTACGTTTGGCCCTTAGGATTATGATTAGCGTCAATAACCATCGTGAGGCGAGAGTCTTCAAATCTCCATTTTCTGCTTAAATAAACTTTGAAAATTATTTCATACACCAGTAACTTATCAAATCCCTGAAGAACACAATTACTACGTATCGATTCAATCATTTATAATCTAAATAGTATTCTTAGTTCCCTTTTAGTGACAATCTTATTCCCTTAAACATATTCTACCTAGCTAAACATAGTAACTCCCGAGAACACTAGTTTGATTACGAGTCCCTGTGGGATCGATATTTATTATTACTACGCGATAGACTGTGCACTTGCAGTTAGGTTGTATTAGACATAGAAAGTCGCGATCAAGTTTTTAGCGTCGTTGCCGGGGACCCGTTTAGTCAATAGTGTAACCTTTTGTTACACCGTATAGACTAGGTTAACAATTTTCATTTTCCCTTCACTAGTTCTGTCGATTGTATGCCAAGAAATCGCCCACAAAGCGATATCGTAAAACCTTCAGTCGCAGAACTAGAACGCTTCTTACATTTAAGAAGTAGAATCATTGAGTACCAACTCAAACAACTCAAACATAACACTCCCGAACCTCTCACTCCCATTCCCAAATAAGAAGAAGAAGAACCAGAGATGGCTGAAGGACCTCCAAACAAATCGCTGAAGGCATACGCTACACCATCTCAGATGGAGCCTAGAAGTAGCATTGCTGCCCCAGCTATTACCCGAAACGATTTTGAGCTGAAACCATCATTGTTGTCGGCTGTGCAACAAAACCAATTCTCAGGAAACGCAACTGAGGATCCGAACGAACATCTAATAAAGTTTGTACAATACGCGGACACAGTGAAAGCAAATGGAGTAACTCCAGACGCGATAAGACTTCGTCTTTTCCCATTCTCTCTTAGAGACAGAGCGTGGACATGGTTACAATCGTTACCATCCAACTCCGTTACGACGTGGGAGCAATTGAAGAACGTCTTCTTAGTGAGATATTTTCCGCCAAGCAAAACTGCTATGCTTAGAGCTCAAATCAACGGATTTCGACAGAAAGATACTGAATCTCTTTACGAAGCATGGGAATGATTCAAAGATATGATGAGAACATGTCCTCACCACGGTCTAGAAGACTGGGTGACAATCCATACTTTCTATAATGGGCTTCTATACAATACTAGATTGACAATAGACGCTGCCACGGGCGGTGCACTTATGGATAAGCTATACGATGAAACCTATCAATTGATAGAAAACATGTCACAAAACCATTGCCAATGGGGAGGTGAACGCACTCCAACTGAGAAAACCACAGCGAAAGGTGGGATGTACAAAATTAGCAGCCTTGAAAAGTTCAATGCTAAAGTAGATGCTCTAGCACAAAAGATTGATAGTCTGACCGTTAACCCCACTGCAATTGTCGCTGCAGTAACTCCAAATTGCGAGTTATGCGGAAGCACCACTCATAATGCACCCGAATGCCCATTGCTAGCCGGAATCCCACCAGACCAGGTAAATTATGCTCAAGGAAATCCCTACGCAAATACCTACAACCCAGGTTGGTGAAATCATCCAAACTTTTCTTACAAAAGCGAAAATGCATTGCAAATGCCTACTGCTCCGCAAGGATATCAAAAACCAGCTGCTCAGAATGCACCTAGGAAATCGAACCTCGAATTGATGATGGAAAAGTTCATAGCAACTCAAGCTCAAACAAACAAAGAATTCCTGAATCAAAACATACACACTAGCGAGCAAATTAAACAGTTGACAGGAAAAGTAGACGCTTTAGCCACCCACAACAAAATGTTAGAAACACAGATATCACAAGTGGCTCAACAACAAGCCTCTGTTGCCGCACCTGCTGGCACATTTCCTGGACAACCCGAATAGAATCCAAAAGGACAAGCAAATGCTGTGATACTAAGAAGTGGAAAAGAATTGGACGAACCGATCGATCCGAGGACCGAAAACTCAGCCATGCAACAAAAACCAACTGAACAAACAGAAAAGGAATCTGAGTTAGAGAAGAAGAAGGACAACGAGAAGGAGGATACCGCAAGTGAAAAAACTCAAGCACCTCCAGCGCCATATAAACCACCTATTCCTTATCCGCAAAGACTAATAAACTCCAAAACTTCAGGACAGTTTAAGAAATTTGTAGAGCTCCTTAAACAGCTGAATATTACTATTCCTTTTACAGAAGCGATAACTCAAATGCCGTCATACGCTAAATTTCTCAAAGAAATCCTGTCGAATAAGAGAAAGATCGAGGATAACGAAACAGTTAGACTTACTGCAAAGTGTAGTGCCATTATTCAAAACCGCATGCCTCCTAAATTCAAAGACCCGGGTAGTTTCTCCATACCCTGCGTCATAAGAAAGTTCGTAATAGACAAAGCTCTATGCGATTTAGGAGCCAGTATCAGTGTTATGCCCTTATCTATATGCAAAAATCTGAATATGGGAGACCTCAGACCAACCAAAATGTCCGTTCAATTAGCTGACAGATCAGTGAAATACCCAGTCGGAATACTGGAAAACGTTCCAGTACGCATAGGACAATTTTACATTCCAACCGACTTCATAATCATGGACATCAAGGAGGACACTGTAACCCCAATTATCCTAGGAAGATCGTTCCTAGCTACAGCCGGAGCGATTATAGACGTGAAGAAAGGAAGGCTAACATTCGAAGTAGGAGAAGAAAAGATAGAGTTCATTCTCACCAAGTTCTTACAAGCACCAGCAATAGACGATACCTGCTATTTAGTAGACGAAATCGACGAATGCATAAGAGAACTTGAAAATGAAGAGACCACGTATTCAGAAATAATAAAGATTCAAATACCCGATATTTCTGAAGACGATAATTGGCGTAAACCGTATAAAGACGACAACCTAAGCGAAAGCTTAGCACTGACACCAACCCATATGCCAGGTCCGAAGAACCCATCTTTAGAACTTAAAACACTACCCAAAAACCTCAGATATGAATTTCTAGACGATGAACTAAAAAGACCAGTTATAGTCAACGCCGACTTAGGACAACCAGAAACCGAAAAGCTATTAGAAGTCCTAAAGAAATACCCCACCGCGTTAGGCTATAACATAAGCGATTTAAAAGGTATAAGCCCTTCGATCTGTATGCATCGAATTACAATAGAGGAAGACTCTAAAACCTCTCGAGAGCATCAGAGAAGACTGAACCCCATCCTGAGCACTGTAGTCAGAGATGAAGTAAAGAAATTGCTAGATGCAGGAATCATCTATCCGATCTCCGATAGTGAATGGGTTAGCCCACTTCACGTCGTACCAAAGAAAGGAGGAGTCACAGTAGTTAAAACGAAAAGGCGAATCAATAACAAAAAGAGTCGTGATTGGAAGCAGGATGTGCATTGACTATAGAAAGCTTAACAAGGCTACGCGCAAAGATCACTTCCCGTTACCCTTCATAGACCAAATGTTGGAAAGATTAGTCAAACATTCATATTTCTGCTATCTAGATGGTTACTCAGGATTCTTCCAAATTCCCATCCATCCTGATGACCAAGAAAAGACTACATTCACGTGTCCTTATGGTACTTTTGCTTACCGCCGAATGTCGTTCGGACTCTGTAATGCTCCAGCAACCTTCCAAAGATGCATGATGGCAATCTTTGTAGATTTTATAGACGACATCATGGAAGTATTTATGGACGATTTCTCGGTATGTGGACAAAGTTTCGAAGGATGCCTACAAAACTTAGAAATGGTACTAGAACGTTGCGTAAAAGTAAACCTCGTCCTAAATTGGGAGAAATGCCATTTTATGGTCCGACAAGGAATAGTTCTAGGACACGTCATATCAGATAGAGGGATTGAGGTAGACAAAGCTAAAATAGAGATTATAAAATATCTCCAACCTCCAAAATCCGTACGAGAAATACGGAGTTTTCTAGGACACGCCGGTTTCTGCAGAAGATTTATAAAAGATTTTTCGAAAATCACAAAACCTCTGACCGGCCTGTTGATGAAAGATGCTGAGTTCGTCTTCGATGACGACTGTTTAAAAGCATTCGAAACATTGAAATCAGCCCTTATCACCGCACCAATCATGCAACCACCCGATTGGCGACTACCGTTCGAAATCATGTGTGATGCGAGTGATTACGCTGTAGGCGCAGTTCTAGGACAAAGGAAGGACAAGAAACTCCATGCTATCTACTATGCTAGTAGAACCTTAGATCCTGCCCAAATGAATTACGCTACCACAAAAAAGGAACTTCTAGCAGTTATATTTGCGCTTGACAAATTCCGTTCTTACTTAGTAGGAGCAAAAATTATCATATACACAGACCACGCTGCCATAAGGTACCTAATAAGAAAAAAGGATGCCAAACCAAGATTATTGAGGTGGATCCTGTTATTACAAGAGTTTGACTTAGAAATCAAAGATAAGAAAGGAACCGAGAACGTTGTTGCAGATCACTTATCCCGAATAGAAGGCATCAAACACGAACTAGTACCGATAAATGACGATTTCCCGTACGAACGTCTGATAGCCAAACTAGAAAGTGACACACCCAATTCAATCTCGGAAGATCCAGAATTCGAAAAAGCCGTAGAAGCCGTCTATGCCCAAGTCACATTACCTTGGTATGCTGACATCGTTAATTATCTCGCTGCGGGCGTGCTTCCACCGGATCTTACTTATCAGCAAAAGAAGAAATTCTTCCATGATCTGAAACACTATTATTGGGACGAACCCCTACTCTTCAAGAGAGGGGCCGACAACATATATCGTCGCTGTGTACCAAAGGAAGAAATAGAAAATATTATTTCCCAATGCCACTCAGCACCATATGGTGGTCATGCTAGTACATCCAAGACGTGCGCTAAGATTCTCCAAGCCGGCTTATTTTGGCCTAATCTCTGGAAAGACGTTCACATCACTGTGCAAAAGTGTGATAGATGCCAACGAACTGGCAACATCTCACGACGCGATAAAATGCCTCAGAAAGGAATCTTAGAGGTAGAAATCTTCGACGTCTGGGGAATAGATTTCATGGGACCATTCCCATCCTCTTTTGGTAATAACTACATACTCGTCGCTGTCGATTACGTGTCTAAATGGATAGAAGCCATAGATGCTCCAACAAACGACGCACGAGTAGTAATCAAACTCTTCAAAAACATAATCTTTCCTAGATTCGGTGTACCGAGACTCGTCATTAGTGACGGAGGATCTCACTTCATATCGCGAATATTTGATAAACTTCTCTCTAAATATGGAGTCCGACACCGAGTAGCTACGCCTTATCATCCGCAAACTAGCGGACAAGTAGAGGTCTCGAACAGAGAAATAAAAGAGATCTTGGAAAAGACTGTCGCTACCTCAAGGAAAGATTGGTCGTCAAAGCTACAAGAAGCTTTATGGGCTTATAGGACCGCATTTAAGACACCAATAGGTACTACCCCCTATAAATTGGTTTACGGTAAATCCTGCCATCTCCCTGTAGAATTAGAGCATAAGGCCTTCTGGGCCATTAAGACACTCAACTTCAACTACACTGAGGCAGGAGAAAAGCGAATCTTGAACTTACACGAATTGGAAGAACTCCGATTAGACGCTTACGAAAATGCCCGTATCTACAAAGAACGAACTAAAAAGTGGCATGATAAACGTTCAATCAGGAAACAATTCAGTGTGGGAGACATTGTATTGCTCTTTAATTCACGATTAAAACTCTTCCCAGGTAAACTAAAATCTAGGTGGTCTGGACCCTATGAAGTGACTAAAGTACTTCAGAGTGGAGCTGTTGAAATTACCGATAAGACAAATGCACCATTTATCGTAAACGGGCAACGTCTAAAACATTACAATAAGAACGACAACAGTCCTCAAGTCAGCAATATAACATTGCTTGAGCTTCCAGCTCAGACACCCGAATAGCTTCTCACCAAGCTATCGTCAGGCTTTAGACGTTAAAAACAGCGCTAACTGGGAGGCAACCCAAATTTCCCTCGTTTTTGCATTTCATTTTTCTTTAAAATTCTACTTTGAAAATCCAACAAAAATTCTAAACTTATAAGTACTACTACTTTCTGCTTTCGTTCATTTTCGTACTTTTATTCTTATTTTATTTTCTCTCTTTTGTCTTTTGTTTCTGCCGCCTTTCGTTTCTAAAAATCCTGACTTCAATTTCCTGTTTCAAACTTTTCAGGATTTTTAAAAGTCTTCAAAACATTCCTTCTATTTTCTCCGAATTACCTGCGAGTATGGCCGAGTACGACTTCACAAAGGTTCACTTCAGAGGACTCGCTCAAAATGCAAGATTTGCAGCACTGACCAAAAGAGAATTCGCCTTAACGCTGTATTATGATAAGGCTACTATGGATAAACTAGGGATCACAGATAGCATTCAATACCTGTTCAATCAACTGGGTTGGGAGAACACTGCTCTGAAAACACATTTTGCTACCTATAAGGATCTTACCTATGAATTCCTTAGTTCTTTCAGATACATACCCAACTATGGTTTTGGATCCAGCACAGAGTTGATTACCTTCCAATTGTTTGGAATGGACCAAACCCATAGCCGAATGTCACTAGCTAACCTCCTAGGATTCCCTAGCGGACCGCATGTGTTCATCAGTGCAGAAGATGACGATATTGATTTTCAACTCGATCAATTCTGGGGAAGAATCACAGGCGACTATCACCCTGAACCAGACAGAATGTACAATGATGACATACACAACCCAACCTTCAGATACTTCCATAAGATACTAGCTCACACCTTGTTTGGAAAAGAAGAAAATATTACTGCAGTATCTAAAGAGGAGTTATTCATCATGTTCTGTGCTTCTCAGGGGCGGACAGTAAATGCAGTGCCTTTCATGATGAGATCTTTCAAACGCCTCACGCTAGAACCTCAGACACCTATTCTTATAGGAGGCCTGGTAACAATGATTGCCCACGAGCTTCGCCTTAGATTCCATTTAAATGCCAGCACTCGTTTTGGCACCATCCGACCCATGAACATACAATTCTGCTTTAACAGGCGCATTTTAGGAACTATGGGACCTGGACCGTATGAGTACCTTATTAACAAAAAACCAGTACAACTATTCACACTGCCTGATCATCTGATGACAAGCATCCACAACAAGAACAACTGGCTCTATGAATTGGATGAGCCTATGGGACCTCCTTCACCACAGTCAACACCCCAGAACTATATGTATGACAGTGACCACATCTCTGAGGCACACGACTATATGTACTATGAGGACGTTGTATCTGAAACTGAAGTAGACCCTACGACTCCTTCACACTATAATACTTATCCTGAGCCTATCCCTGAGGAGACCAGCGACAAAATGGATGCCGTGTTACTCAGATTGGAAGACGTCGATACAGCTCTGACTAATGTAAAAGCTGACATCGCAAGCATGCACAGCGAACTGGTAGGCTTCATGGATCTAGTCTGCGACCAACTCGACTACTATTCACAGAAATTCGATGAGTTGAAGGCACGAAAAGATTAGTTATTAGTTCTTAGCAGTAGTTTCAGTTTAGTTTAGTATAGTTTAGTTTCATTTAATCATTTGGATTTTTCGCATTGTTAGTTTTCTTTATGTACTACATACAATTGTTTCAATTTTATGTTATTTCAATTCTAGTTTTTATTCAATTATTCTGTTTTTGCATTATTTGTTGTTTGTTGGCTGTTATATTACATCACCGTATCAATACTAAGCCTTAAAGTCACTACGAGTACGCCCTCAGAGCAAAATTTTGCGTTCTGCAGATTTTGCTACTGTGACGACCGTCACAGCCACATGACGAGCGTCACGCGGGTGACGACCGTCACACCTACGTGACGACCGTCACGCAGTCAAAAACTGATATCTGATAAAACAGGGTTCGTGTTCTCTTCCACTTCCCCCCATTATCACTTTCAATCATCCTAACTCCTACCCCACTACGAATTTTCGTCCTCCCCACATTGAACTATAAATTTCAACTCCAAATTCAACCTCCAAACCACACTTCTGTCAGTTTTTCCCTCTCTGCAGAAAAACCCCAAACCTCAGAAACCTCTCCATCTTCCAACAATGGCAAGGAATGCAGAAACCCCAGATATCAGCAACATTACCTTCAGTGAAGGAGACTTAGGCGAAAGACAACGAGCAAACTACATTGCATTTCATCAGAGGTCGCTCCAGCCGACTCATTATCCGCACCTTCCATCGCTTACGGAGCTCGGACTCCTTGAAGGTGTAACCTGGATGCTTCAAAGAGCAGGCATCTGCAACCTCTGCACCAACCCACATCCAACATACGAACAACTCACTCTTGAGTTCTTGAGTTTGTTCACTTACGTCACAAGCAGCGGCGAACTTAACCAGCATTCAGGTGCCGCTTGCTTCCGGATGTTTGGCGTTAACTACCAGATGCACCAAAATCAGATTGCCAGCATTCTGCAGCTACCTCGCGGCGACAACGCTCATCGCCGCATCACCGATCAGTTCCAGCATGAAGCTTTCGCGCTGTGGTATCAGTTGACTGGCCTCAATGCCGATGGTTGGGACTCCCTACACGCCACTCATATCCATAACCCAACCATCCGGTACTTTCACAGAGCGTTGAGCAACACTATTTTTGCCAGAGACAGCAACCACAAAGTGAACTCGAAAGAGCTCTTCTTTCTCCATTGCATCTTCAACAATGAACCTGTCAACGCTGCCCTGTTTCTGCTGGCTCACATTCAGGCCAACTGCAACCGTGGCTCGAAGCCATTCTACTTTGGCGGGATTGTCACTGCTATTGCACTTGGGCTGAACCTTGGCGACCACCTCCAGCACCTCCATTCCATCGCCTCGGTGTTCCTTGACATCGACCACTGTAGAGTCTCTCATCTTATCCGCTCCAGAGCTGACGGCAAATACCATCCGGTTGTGCGTGGCAAGACCATCCGAAGCATCATCCTTCCGTCCCGCACCCGCATCCATCCAGAGGACCGTACCAACTGGTTGTTCGACCTCACTGCCCCTCCTGCTGCCGCTGCTCCCACTCAGGACCACACTCACGGTTCCGACGATGAAATCCAAGCTGAGTTGGACAGGTCCGAGCAGCCAGAGGCATCGCAGCCTCCTCCTCCCGTAGGTACATCCTCCCGCCGCCGCCATCATCCCGTGCCAGACTACATAGAAGAGGACCTCCGTCGCTCCCTAGACCAGCAGGCACAGATACTCACGATGCTGCAGCAGCAGAATCAGCGAGCTGACCAGTTCGAAGCTTGGCACCGGACTCAAATGCAACAACTTCACACCGGCCAAGCTACTATCACTGAGAACCTAGCGAATCTGACCTTGCAGGTCGAAGGACTTCGAGACACCGTCTACCACACCGGAGCTATGAGCTATGAGGACAGAGTAGTCCTTGCCAGAGCCAGAGGACGCCAGCGCGGACGTGACAGAGGCCGTGACTAGATCTTCATTTTTTTTCCTTCATTGTTTACTATATTTCCAGTTTATTTGTACTTTCATTTCCGTTGTATCTCCCTCTCGCATGCTTCAAAAATCAGTGAGGACACTGATCGAGATAGTGTGGGAGCGGAGCTTTATTTCCATTCCACTGTACTCTGAATTTCCTTTATTTCCATTTCAATGCACTTTGAATTTTCGTAATTTCTATTTTTACACTTTCTATTTCTAGAAAATAAAGCTCGTCTATATATTTTTCCCGTTACGCAAACAATCCCCACATTATTCAACGTAAACAAAAAAAATTTTCGCTCGTTCCTCAAAAGCAAAAGCATCACGAGAATGCAACCGAGTTCAAAACAAGTTTTGAAACTCCGAGGAAACGACGGTTCTAACAAAACCAGTATCGTCCAGACACCTCAGATCTCTAGTTTATGCGAGTCGGTTTCACTACCTACGTGTACCAAAGTCTCAAGTGTCTACGCAAAATCAACCCCAAGTAGTTTATACTAGCAGTCAGCACCATCCTAAAACACTTCTAAGCGAGCGACCGATGCAAATAAGTGTATGATCTCCAAAAAGATGAAAAATCATGAAAAGAGAGCTAAATAGCCCAAAAATATATGACACGTTTCCTTCTAAGTTAGGTGCTCCTCACCCGAGCATTTAGCCCAACGGCACGAAAAACTCATTGAAAAATCAATGACATAAGCATATGATCAATGAAGAAGATCAAAAAAAACAGAAATGAGATCATATTCACTAACAGGTCGACTTGCCATGAAAGTGTGCGGACAACGGGCTTAATGTGATTGCGCTAGAACAAACAGGGTGAACTTGCCGCGAGAACCTTGACACCAAGCTACAGTAGCATGACTGAGACCGATTTGCATAAAAAGGAGACCTCCGAAGACTTGTAGTCCAGTGTCATCATGATACTCGCCTTGTTCCTACCAAGAATCCCGGTTTTTCCAAACTCTGCGAACGAAGAAGCTGCCTCGTGCTTGCCGACTTTTCCATGTTTTACTTGAGGACAAGCAAAGATTCAAGCTTAGGGGAGTTTGATAACACGAAATCATATAGATATTTTCATGCATAATTCAACTAAAGTCTAACCATTTTCGATCCGATTTCGGGCTATTTCCGTGTATTTGTCTGATGTTTTGCAGGTATTCAACGATCACGTCTAAACAAGGCAACATGAAGAAAAGAAGCAATCTCAGATGAAATATGGACGAAAAAGGAGTGAAAACACAATGAAAAGCGCAACAAGCTGTTTTTGCTGATGTGACGACCGTCACAGATCCATGACGACCGTCACACGGGTGACGACCGTCACACGGGTGACGACCGTCACACGGGTGACGACCGTCACACCTTGTGACGACCGTCATGCAGGCAAAAACGCCCCACTCAGATTACACGTCAAAGGATCAGTTCCAATTCCCACAGAGTGGACCACTACTCCCTAAATTATCTGCCTCAAGGTCCATCATCTTCAGTGATAACCGTTGGGATTCCACTTCTATAAAAAGGGAAGCAGGGGACTTCAGAAAGGGTGCTGCATTCATACCACGAAGTGCTGCCGAATTTACTTTCTAGAGCATTATTTTCCAGTTTTATTCTTATTTGTTTCTCTTTACCTTTCCTGTATTGCTTTTTCCATTCTTCTATAACTTCTATTTTATTGTACGATCAATTTGGCATTAAAGACCAGAATCCTGCCAACATCTGTGGAGGATCTGCCCAAAGGCCAATTGGAATATTTACAGGTTTTCATTTTGATCGATTTCAGTTTTATTATAATGCAAATCATTATTTATTGTTTTTATTTATATTTTATCTTTTCCAAATCCATGTCTAGCTAAACTTAGGTAATCGATATGTAGTGATAATTCGAATGGGATTTGATAACAACTGGTTGAAAAACTTTCTTTTCATAAAAGTAATCTATGGTCTGAGTGTTTAAAATTGATTCACTGAATAAACTTCGTCGCGAAAGCGAGAACTTATTTAAAAGTAGTTTTGCCACGAAAGTGGGAAATTAATTAAGATACGAACCAACAAGCGAAAGCTGCGGTAAGGTCAGATAGTAAACACCAGGCATTTGTTTTAATAACAGCGAAAGCACTTTAAAATGAATTAGAACTTAGAGATTTCCAAAAAATAATTTTAATCCCGAACGGGATACGAAAGTGTACGTTTGGCCCTTAGGATTATGATTAGCATCAATAACCATCGTGAGGCGAGAGTCTTCAAATCTCCATTTTCTGCTTAAATAAACTTTGAAAATTATTTCATACACCAGTAACTTATCAAATCCCTGAAGAACACAATTACTACGTATCGATTCAATCATTTATAATCTAAATAGTATTCTTAGTTCCCTTTTAGTGACAATCTTATTCCCTTAAACATATTCTACCTAGCTAAACATAGTAACTCCCGAGAACACTAGTTTGATTACGAGTCCCTGTGGGATCGATATCTATTATTACTACGCGATAGACTGTGCACTTGCAGTTAGGTTGTATTAGACATAGAAAGTCGCGATCACTCCACATTCCTAACCAATGTGAGACTATTACCCACACTACTCACACTTGCTACATTCTAAACATTCCCTCTCAGTTGTAGTCCACAATGCCCTCTAAAGTGAAAGTTCTTCTTACTTCCACAAACTATTATACCTTACGAAACGTTTCTTACTCACCGCCCTTATGGTGTCGTTGACACTCTTCAATGGAACGCTTCTTACTCGCCACCCTTGTGGCGCCATTTGACTTTCGATACAAGTAAGACAATCCCTTTCTCGAACCAAAGACTTGTGATACCAAGTGTTGGTGGAGTTTCTCAACTAAGGAGCATTGAACATTGTGGGACTTCCTTCTTTGAGCAACACCTTTGTGAGAGACACGCCACATATTTATCCAAAACCTTAAGGTGATAGGTGTGTGGGTTCTCCTAATTATAAATGCTTAAGTCTCCACATTTCTAACCAATGTGAGACTATTACGCACACTACTCACACTTGCTACATTCTCAACATGCACAACCATCTCCCGACTTAAAAACGTCAACAATAGAGGAATAACAAGAAAGAGGGTTATGATCTTTTTCTATCCTTTATGAAAAATACACTCGTAGGTGAGTAATTTCCCTCTTACCTCGAGTTGCATATCAATGAAGTTCATCCCCTTTGAAATCTTTCTTCCTTCTCTTTCCTAAGCTCTCTCTAGGTTCTATCTCAGTCTCTTTCTTCCCAGATTTGCACGTATTGTGAAAATTTTCCCACAAAAACTTATCTATTTATTCACTCTAATTTAACTCATTCTCATCTCACCCCTCAATTCTCCTCATACCCCTATTTTATTTTAATTCTACATTCTCTATCATTATATTAATTAAATTAAATTATTATTCTAATTTAAATATTTTCTCAACTCTTATCACACCCTCAGACTCAATTCACCCATCACTCCCTAATTTTAAATAAAAATCTTTTTTTTTCAGCTATAAAATATCTCTAATTTTATTAATATTTATAATATTAAATTAAATTAAATGATTAACTAAAACTCCCAAACTCTATTAAAAATAAAATATTAAAATTAAACAGTGAAGACTTGTAAGCTTGTTTGAACCACTTTCATCAAATCTTAAAGACCGTAGACTGACTACCTTCATTTGTTTGTTCCATCTATCTCAATTATTATTGTCAAAATTTGTAACTTTCCACCAAAACTATTGCCAAAATTACTTGTATGTTTTATGAGTCAAGCTTACAAAGCATGCTAAGATTTGATATAATACAACAATATTATTATAGTTGTGTTATTTGAACATCAAAATATTGATATCGTATATAACACCGTATGTATTTTTCTTTTTCATACTTTTTATATTCTACGTATTATACACATATTTCAAAAAGACATACAAAAACTACTTGACATCCTACTTCACAACAAATTTTTGTCTCTAAAGATCATTTCTTTTATCATAATGTCCATCCGATCCAAGAACAGAAAGTCATAAATATTGTAGAAAATTTTTTGTCCCCAAACGATAAAGCATCTACATTGTCACACCCTTAGTCAGGGGCCCCTTAAATTCTATTAAGGCTTCTCTCTTTTCCTTTTTGTCTATCATAACGAAAATGTGTGGAACAATGGCTGTGGGGACTCGGCTGAAGAAGAGTACAGAGGTAGGGTCGAAATAGTGAGCCTGGGGGACATGCTTATTGTATCATGGACATGTCAAAATCATGTAGTATACGAATCCATATGTATTAGTACAACCTTCACTTACTGAGTGGAAAGTAAATAGAATTAGATATGTTTAATTAGAGAATTCAGTTGAAAAAATAGATAGGTGATGATATTGATGATGGTATCTGGCTTCTGCCTCCTGTGAATTGGGTGATGATACAATCTGAATTCTCTTCTGCTCTAGCAGCATATAGCACTGACATTGGATGGTGATTTTTCATTCCTACAATATTAGGGTCCACCCGACATATTCACATGCATATTTGAAGAAGGAATGTGTGGTAAACCAATAGACTGAGGAGGAGAAGAAAGAATGTGTCAGCCAATAATGGACTCAATTGAATCATTGCATCATATTTCTATTTGTTTGTTTAGCACGCACAAAACGACACCGATAATAATTTAAAATTAATTAATTAATTAAATATAATTTGATTTTGAATAGAAATACAAATATTTTTAAAGATGTCTGTGTTACAGAGTTATTTGTCATTAAAAAAATTAAAAAAATATTTAATCTGTTTTATCTTTGCCATATTTGTATTTTGTTTGTACTGGTAAGTAAAAAACAAAGAAAAAGTTAAACAGATGGGTGATGTTTTGTCTAAATTGGTGGTATTTTGGGTTTACCCCCTCAACTTGAGCATCAACATTTGAAAAGTAAATAACAAGTAAATTAATAGACACTTTTATTGGGCAGAGCCACATCAGGGGTTGCTGCATCTCGTCAGAATATTAACCTAATTACGATCAAAATATTTACCCCATTTTGGCAAGGTCGCAACTATTTTATCCATTAAAAATAGTTGGATAACTTTATTTAAGGGGGTTGTATCAAATATTTTGTTTAAATAATATGTCATATTACGTTGTATTTTCGGTAACATGAATTTAGCCATTGTGTCTCAAAAAAAGGTGCATCATTTCAAAGTAATGTTGCACCGTGTTTCTATTTAGTCCGCCTTTATGAGATATGTACGGGGAACTGTCTTCTCTATAGATATTTTAGGAAATTAAAAGGTTAGAAAATTAAAAATGCTTGATAAAATGATGGAGTAGAGTTTTAAAAAGGTGGAGAAGATCTCCTATCAATAATTTAAAGGTAGGTTACTATTTTAAAGTTAGTGATGGAATAAAGAGGAATGTAAATTATAGTTTAGAGAGTATTTCATGTTTCAGGTAAGATGTTTTAGATATGAGTGGTGTTTTGGACTGGACTCCGGGATGAACTATGTTGGCCCAGCCCAATAATATTCCACCAGGTTCTGCCCGGTCCGAGCTACCACGTCAGACACAAGATCCCCGACTCACTAGAATGCTCTTCTCGCGGGGGAAAACCATCCCGTCCACGTCGGGCGAGAGAATCGCCCGCACGATCAAGCGCCACCCTCCGCGGGCGGTATTCCCATGCCGTCGAGCAAGACCTGTCCCCTGCGGGCGGAACCCACACCTTCACGGGCAGCACAACGTGTCCTTCACACGTTCTCCACGTGCTCCCCTCCGCGGGGACACGTCACTAACCAATTGCCCACCTCCGAAAGAGCAGGTCAAACCCACTTTCCAGAGACCACGGGACAGTTGGACTAGGGCGAAGACCACGTCCTGGTCTTCACTACACCACGTAAGCCCTAGCAGTCATTTGGGTTGGGCCTGGCCATCCAGCCCAACTCAAATGACCATTGGCCCAGCGCTGGGGTCTCTCTATAAATACCCTCTTCCACAAGAGGGTCAGGTATTCACTTCTTACCCCTTTTTTTGTACTTTGCTCTCACTCCGCCCAACTCCTTACTTTGGCATCAGAGTGTTTTGCAGGTACACCCCCCTTTTTCCTCCTCATCACCGGTGAACATGTACCAGTCCAACAGCGTGTGGCCAGCCCGTGATCCCCTTCTGATCAGGTCAGATCAGTGGCGCCGTCTGTGGGAACAAAAACTTCCCCGTTACTCCGAGCAGAAAACCAAAGTTTCACCAGCACTCCACGATCATGGCTAGCCCACACCACGTCGATACCATGCACGAATTCATGCTCACCGTCGCGGCCAACGGAAGCAAGCAGATGAAGACGTCACATCCGGCAAGGACCGACGAGAGAGACGGTCAGACTGCTTCTCCGTCGTCCGCAGAACTGCTGCGCCAGGCCGACCACCGGCCCCCGAGCCCAGTGGCGTTCCAACCCGTTCCTATCCCAGCGGGAGCGGACCCAACGGTGGTCACCCTCTTTGCGGCCATCAACCAGATGAACCAGCTGCTGTTCCAGCAGAACGTACGAATTTGAGCGTTGGAGCGGGAAGGCCCCCGAGGTCCCCTCCGCGGGAAGACCAGAATGGAGGCTCGAGGAGTCCCTCACCTCGACCCAGAAATCGCCGACCTCGGCTGGAGAGACCCCAAACAGAAGTGGTACGAGAACGCACCAGATCCCCAGCAAGACAAGTTCGCGGGAGGCGCCAGAACACTTCGGCGATCTCCGCCAGGAATCCGCGCGTCGAACCCCCGGTCAGGAGGCCGAGGACCCGAAACCAGGTGCCTATCCTAAACGGCTCGTCTACTCCTCAGTCGCCCGCCCTCAGCGACGAGGACGACTACCGTACTCCATTGTCCCGGAAAATCATGGCCGCCCCCATCCCTCACGGCATGGAGAAGCCACAGACACTATCGACATACGACGACACATCCGACCCAGACGATCACTTGGAAGACATCGAGGCCATGCTCGATTACCGAAACGTCCGAGGAGCTATCAAGTGCAGGCTTTTCCCGACGACCCTGAGGAAAGGCGCCATGACGTGGTACAAAAGTTTGGAGCCCGAATCGGTCACGTCGTGGAGAGTCCTGAAGGACCTGTTCTCAAAATACTTTACAGCGTCCCGGCGCCATCCGAAGACAGAGGCCGTCCTCGGGGCGATAATCCAAGGCCCCGACGAACCTCTCCGAAAGCACATCGAAAGATTTACCCGGGAAGCGGTACAGGTAACAACATCCGACGAGATGAAGCGCTACCTAATGGAGCAGGATCTACGCCACGACTCCAAGTTCTACGAGGCGGTAGGCATACACCGACCAACCTCCCTCCAGGATTTCCTCGACAGAGCCGCGCATTATATCCGATTCGAGGAAACCCAAGCAGCCAACTCCGCACGAGACACCCGAGACAGGGAGACCCCTCGCGGACACCAAGATGACGGAGCCTCGAGCCATCGACGGGGAGCTGACCGTCATTGCGAAGACCGCCCTCGCGAACTACGCGAACAACGCAGCCCTGCTGGTCGATTCACGGAATACATGGCCCTAGTCGCTTCCCGCGAGCGCATACTGGCCGAGTGCGCCAAAACCGAATTTGTCCAGGGCGGTGTCCGCTTCCCTCGGCCGACACCCCCCAAACCCAACGTGGACAAATCGAAATACTGCTGATTCCACAGGAGCCACGGGCACGTGACTGAAGACTGCATCCATCTCAAGGACGCGATCGAAATTCTGATCAAAGACGGCCACCTAAAGAGATACACCCGGGGGGTGAACCCCCGAGGCAAGAGGCCCCCGAGGACAAGAAAATCGAGGAACTCCCTGTTGCACCCCAAAATTTGTCCTCTTTCAAGGCTTGACTCATTTCTTCATTTCTTTCAAATTCAATGACATAAGGGAGGCCCATCATTCCAAATTCAAGGTTCATGAATTCAAGGCTAGATTCAAGAATATTACAAAGAGAAATTTCATGACATTTTGCAAGAATGTCACATTTGTTACGAAATCCAAACTCTTGGTAATGCTTAGGAAATTAAGTTATTTCTAGTCTTAATTCAAGTTTCTAAAAATAAATTCATGTCATGGTATCCCCCATGCTCCATCAAGTCCACATGACCCTCTTTGTGCTTACAAACATGCAAGGAAAATATTTAAGAGCTAACTCAATGTTGGAATATCTCAAGATCAATACCATGCATGTTCAACCATGAGCAATATGAATGCAATCCAAAACAGCCCCATGCAAGAAGTGGCAATGTGTATCATATTACAAAATCATTTTATGTCACAAAACCAAGGCTATGAGCTTATGTTGATACATCTACACATCAAAAATCAAAATTTGAAAATGCTGTCAAAAGGTAGTGGTATAGACTACATGAGTAGATCCAAGCATAACCAACCAATGGACACAAGGATGGATATCAAGGTGGAGTGCTGCAGAAAAATACAGCAAAAGCAGCATACTAGAAGTAGAAAAAGTGGGGCTGCACCAAGAAAGTGGCCATAATTGTTGCCAAGAATGGAAATTCTGAAAATTGAAGCTTGTCCAAGAGCCATTGGTTTGGTACAGCAGAAAAAGTGAGATGAGAGGGGAAAGGGGCTGTCAACAAAAGGAAGGAGCTGCAAACAAATCTATTCATTCACTATCATTCACATACACAAGATTGAGAGAGTAAGAGAGAAGAGAAAAACAGAAAATAGTGAGAGCAACACACATTGCAAAGAAAACCAGAAAAATAGTAAGAGAGAAAACCGAAAAAAGGAGTTCCATAGAAAGACAAGGAACCTTTGAAGATCAAAACTTTCACCATATAGAGTGAAGAGGGGGAGCACAGCCAACCAAAACCAGTGGAGTATTCGCGAGAAGGATAAAAGCTCTTGGGGTATCCATTTCTTTAAACTTTTCCCTCTTTATATCTTGCATTTGTCTTTTATTTTATATGTTGTTGTACTAAGTATACCATGTAAGATTCTAAGGAGACCAAAAAAAACCATTTTTAAAGAACCAATAAAAGGGAAGAAAATCACAAAAGACAGCAAAAAATACAGCAAATACTGTATTTTTCGCTTCAGGTCGCGGCGCGAACATGCAAAAACAGAATGTTCACTTTTCTCAGTTCGCGGCGCGAACTGATCAGTTTGCTTATTTTATTTTTCTTGTTGTTCTTACCTAAAAAAAATTTTTCAAGGAGTTCGCATGGCGAACTCCTTGATGGCCCGTTTTTTTGCATGTCTCGATTTTTTTAGCCGACTAACCCATACGTTTGCATGGTTTTAGTGTGAATATGGCTATTGTCTTTGTTGACTCTTGATTACATAACCATTTTCAAAAAAAACAAACTCTCGATTTTATCGAGCCATTTTCGACCATGTAAGTCGGCCGCCTTGTGCGTCCGCCATCGACCTTGTTCGTGTCACCTCAAACCTTTTTAAGCAATTAAACCCTTGACCCAACGTCAAGCGGATTTTCTCGAACGTTTGTAAGCCAATTCACCATATTTAATAAAAGGGTAAAGTTCTCTTTGTATTGAACTAAAGAGAAGGGATTGAGTGTAGACTTCTTCCTTTCCGAGTGTCGAGATGCTCACTGTAGTGTGGGTGGTTTTGATACTTGTCTTTCAATACGAAGACGTTTTCATCCACACCTTTTTCTCCTAAAAAACCTCGGCCCCGTACCGAGTGCATTTTCAAAACACTTACAATAAATAAATCGATTCTCTTGGTATTGAACTAAAGAGAGAGGATTGAGTGTAGACTCCTTCCTCTCTGAGTGTTGGGATATTCACTGTAGTGTGGGTGGTCTCGATACTCGTCTTTCAATACGAAGACGTGACTTTATCCGCCACCTATCTCCCTCTACAACTTCTTTCCGCAACCTTTGTCACCTAAAACCTCGGTCCCGTACCGAGCGCATTTTTAAACTCTTTTCATAATAAAAACTTGAATGGTCGTGGAGTGGTTAGGCGTAGGCCTTCTCCTATCCCGAGTGCTGACGTTTACCGTAGGATTCTCTGTCGTAAAAGCACTTACCATTCAAAACCAAAAATACTTAAATAAGAGAATGAAGTTCTCTTTGTATTGAACTAAAGAGAGAGGATTAAGTGTAGACTTCTTCCTCTCTGAGTGTCGAGATGCTCACTGTAGTGTGTGTGGTTTTGATACTCGTCTTTCAATACGAAGATGCTATGTTCGCCACACCCTTTCATAACAAAAACCTTGAGATGAAGAATTGGGTACTACCCGTAGGGGTTACTATCCGAGGACCTATCTCGCCCCTAAAAAAAAATTCAACAAATCAAATGTGACATCTTGCCTCGCATGGTGAAAACTTATCTTTCGAAAAGGATATGATACGTCCGTTCTACCGCAAACAGGTAATGCCTAAGTCTCCAACGAGCGAGCAGCAATACACCTAATTGCTAGAATGCATACGATAGCATCATCCATAGAAACATCAACAAATCGTAGGCCGAACTACGGCTGCTCTGATTCTTACTTTTTTCAAGTAAAGATACGTAGGCACAATGGCCACAATCCTTGCCGAGCACATTCCCCCTTATATCTGTAGTTCCCCGAACTACGTCGACTCTGATTTTCTTATATCCGTTGAGAATACGTAGGCCTAGGACCGCGAAGTCCTGCCGAGTCTGACCTTTCTCTCTTCTTCCCTGTTGCCTCCTTTCTTAGTTTCTAAACCCTCTTTCTTTACCCTTTGGAGAACACTTTTTTATAGCATAATATTTAAGCAAATAAATTCACACATTCGACAAGCAAATGGTTCCCATCGAGTACAATGGATGCGAGGGGTGCTAATACCTTCCCCTCGCATAACCGGCTTCCGAACCCGTTCTTGGTCACGAGACCATCTTATCCATTTTTGTTCTTAAGGTTTTCTCGATATTTTCCTTTCCCCTCATGGGATAAATAAAGTTCGGTGGCGACTCTTCTGTCCTTTCCTTTTCGTCTTCCCCGTCGTTGCGCGTATTTTTCGAGTAGCGACACTCCCCTCTCCGGATGACGACAGCAGACTCCAGGTCGCGCTGTGTGTTGGCCGTCCCGAGGATTGGTTTGCATCTACAACTTTTGGAGAAGAGGAAACGGCCAAGGAGATCAGCATCCGTTTCTTAGTCATCGAGTGCCCGTCCCTCTACAATTGTATCCTCGGCAGAACAACGATAGCAGAACTCACCGCGGTACCTTCTACCGTCCACCTGAAGATGAAATACTACACAAAACAGGGGGCCGTGGTGACCCTCAACGGAGACATCGAGGCCGCCCGGAGGTGTTTCGAGGCCGCGCTTAAAGGCTTGGACACCATCGCTCCAGCAACCAAGAGGGCGACTCCAATCACAACGCCAAAAAGCGAACCAAAGGAGCTGGTCGGATCCGTGGACCTCGACAGTCGCTTCACCGAGGAGCGAGATCACGAAGTAAAGACCAGCGAAGCCAACGGACAGCCTACCCACCCGACGCGACCCATCCCAGACGGAGAATTCGAGATCATCATACTCGGGGCAGACAAGAGCAGAACCGTGAACATCGGCGCCGGGCTTCCAGACCTCGCAAAAAGACAGCTGCAAGCATGCCTCCGCGAGAACGCTGACCTCTTCGCATGGAGCGCCGCAGAAATGCCAGGACTCGACCCCAAGGTTGCCTGCCACCGGCTGTCCATCAGCCCGACCGCTAAGGCCGTAGTTCAACATAGGCGTAGACAGTCCCCCGAAAAATCGGCAGCAGCCGAGAAAGCTGTAAAAGACCTCCTAGAGGAAAATTTTATTTCGGAAGCCCGGTATTCAACCTGGTTGTCCAATGTTGTACTCGTTAAAAAGAATAATGGAAAATGGCGCATGTGTGTTGACTATACCGATCTCAACCGGGCATGTCCTAAGGACGCCTACCCCCTCCCCAATATCGACAAACTTGTCGACAACTCCGCGGGCTTCAGGCTCTTGTCCTTCATGGACGCATACTCGGGGTACAACCAGATCCCGATGGCCGAGCACGATAAACAGAGCACGGCCTTCATGACGGTGTAGGGCAATTATTACTACAATGTAATGTCCTTCGGCCTAAAGAACGCCGGAGCCACATACCAACGGATGATGAACAGTGTCTTCCGGGGCGAAATTGGCGACATGCTCGAAGTATACATGGACGACATGATCGTCAAATCCTACACGGAAGTCGACCACACGGCCCACCTCAGGAAGGTCTTCGCAACCGCGAGGACATGCCGAATGCGCTTCAACCCGGAAAAATGCACCTTCGGTGTCCGCGCAGGAAAGTTCCTCGGCTACTACATGACCGAGCGTGGGATCGAGGCCAATCCAGAAAAATGCCACGCCTTTTCGGAAATCACCACACCCACCACGAAGAAGTCCATCTAATCCCTCAACGGCGTGTTCGCCTCACTTTCCCGGTTCATCGCCAAATCCGCCCAACACGCCCTCCCCTTCTTCAAACTACTTAGGAAGGAGACCACGTTCGAATGGACAGAGGAATGCGAGCAAGCCCTCCGCCACCTCAAACGGGTCTATCCGAACCACCAGTGCTGACACGCCCCACGATGGGCGAAACCCTATACCTCTATCTGGTCGTGGCTACCGAAGTCGTAAGCGCCGTCCTCATCAGAGAAACCGAGGAGGGCCAAAAACCCATCTACTTCACAAGCAAAGCCCTCCACGGTCCCGAAGTCCGATACCAGCTGATCGAGAAAGTCGCCCTAGCCCTCATCACCGCAGCGCGACGACTCCGACATTACTTCCTCGCACACACTGTCGTGCTTTGCACCGATCAGCCCATCCGCCAGCTCCTCGGCCGAACCGACATGGCCGGACGCATGCTGAAATGGTCGTTAGA
This sequence comes from Lathyrus sativus, assembly GCA_963859935.3. Lineage (NCBI taxonomy): Eukaryota > Viridiplantae > Streptophyta > Magnoliopsida > Fabales > Fabaceae > Lathyrus > Lathyrus sativus. The sequence continues at coordinate 412,812,960 of OZ012736.1, read as the reverse complement.
ACTATCCGAGTTCGACATCGTCTACGAAGGCCGGAACGCAATCAAAGCCCAAGCCCTAGCCGACTTCGTCGCCGAGATGACCTCCCCACCCGACCCCACAACCAGGAGCCACATCTGGACCATTTTCGTGGTCGGCTCCTCCAACTCCACGGGAAGCGGAGCCGACATCATCCTCGGCAACAACGAGGGCACCATCATCGAGGTCTCCCTTACGCTGGCCTTCCCGACGACTAACAACCAGGCCGAGTACGAAGCATTCCTGGCCGGGCTCCACCTGGCATCGGACCTCGAGGCCAGAGACATCCGAATCTATACAGATTCCCAACTAGTCGCTTCGCAAGTACGCGGAGAATATCAAGCGAAAAACGACAACCTCGCTGAGTATTTAGCACTTATCACCGTAAAACTGCAAAGTTTCGACTCCGCGGAGATCCAGCACATCCCGCGCGAATAGAATACCCGCGCTGACATCCTATCCAAGTTGGCGAGCACCAAAAAGCGAGGAGGCCATAAGTCGGTCATCCAAGAAGTCTTATCGCAACCGAGCACCAAAGTGGCCATCGCCCTTCTCGACATCAACACCATCGGAGATACCGACTGCTGGATGACCCCACTACACACCTACCTCAGCACCGGCCAGCTACCAGCCGACTCTAAAGAAGCAAACACAACCAAGCGACGAGCCTGCTCGTACGTCCTCCTCGAAGGAAAAGTATATCGTCGTGGCTTCGTGATCCCACTCCTCAAATGCATTGATAACTCCCAGAGCGCAGCCGTCCTAGAAGAAATCCACGAGGGCATCAACACGCAACACCTCGGGGGACGGTCCCTGGCGAGAAAGGCTCTACGAGCAGGCTACTATTGGCCCTCGATGCAAACGGACGCGAAGGAACACGTCAAACGATGCGACAAATGCCAAAGACACGGGGACATGCACCTCGCCCCTCCAACCGAACTCAAGTCCCTCTCCTCCCCGTGGCCATTCGCCTGGTGGGGGTTGGACATCCTCGGACCCTTCACCCTGGGATCCTACCAGAACAAGTACCTCATCGTGGGCGTAGACTACTTCACCAAATGGATCGAAGCCGAAGCCCTGGCCAAAATTACGGCCCACAACATACTGCGATTCTATAAACGAAACATCCTTGCAAGATTCGGGGTCCCGCTCGCCATCGTCACCGAAAACGGCACACAATTCACAGACAAAAACTTCCGCGACTTCGTCACCAAGCTCGGAACCAAACACCACTTCACCTCGGTCGAGCACCCTCAGACAAACGGCCAGGCAGAATCCGCGAACAGGGTCATCCTTAGGGTTCTCAAGCGACGACTCGGTGACGCAAAGCGAGCATGGGTCGAGGAGCTCCACAGCGTCCTCTGGGCATACCGCACCACTCCCCACTCGACCACGGGGGAAACCCCATTCCGCCTCACGTATGGAACCTAAGCTGTAATACCAGTCGAGATACGCGAACCATCCAGACGAACTGAGGCTCCCCTCGACACCGACGACGCCTTACGTGAAGAGCTCGACCTCATCGAGGAGATTCGCTCAGGAGCTGCCCTCCGGGAAGCCCGACTGAAACAGCAAGTAGCACTTCACCATGACAACAAAGTCCTCACACGCAACTTCCACGTCGGCGACTTAGTTCTGCGCAGAAACCAGAAAGAGTCACACGAAGGCAAACTGGCTGCGAATTGGGAAGGCCTCTACCGTGTCCGCGATAAGACGGAGCACGGGGCCTATTACCTCGAAAACCTGCACGGGGAACGACTAGCTCGACCATGGAACGCCGCGAAACTTAAGCGATACTACAGTTGAACACTGCCCGCGACGACCTATCATTGCGACCACTGGGGGGCGACATGGTACCACCGCACCCCCTCGCGTCTACTAACGACCAGAAAAAAGCAAGCCCTGCCTCTTGTGTGCGCGGGCAGAAGGCCTTGCTCGGCGGGAACACCTCGATCGAGGCTCCCCACCGCCGTACCAAAACCGGTAAGACTCCCAGCTCGCGATGGGACGTCCACGCCGCGGGGAGAACTACCCCCGAACCGGTCAGGCAACAACGTCGGCCAAACCGGCCAGTTCCCATCACCGCCGGTAACAAGTTTTGTCGAGCTATTACCCCAGACAGACCCAAAGGCATTCTAACATGCATATCAAACATATATAACCCAACCATACAAATACAGGCAGAAATAAAACGAGCATAAACAAGCATGCAAAAATGAGGCGCACACTTAGACAATTTTCAAAATATATATTAATCAAAAGCGGGCACCAGCCCAGTAGTCAATATTACATAAACAAGGGCGCGCAGGCCCGAAAAAAAACAAAATACAAAACATGGCACGCAGGCCGAAATACACGGGCACGCAGGCCCGGGTTCAATCTAAACTCCCTCTTCTCCATCAGCTCCAACCTGCACGCCAGGCACGACGGTGCCACCCTCCTCGGCGCTGGGGTCAACCACCCGGCCATCAACTATCTCATGAAAAGGGCCGATCCCGTCCTCAACGAAAGCAACCCCGGAGTTCACCACCCTGAGCTGGGCAACAGCACTGTTGAAACTCGCGGCAAAACCATCCTGGCAGTCCCCTTCCAGCACGCGTATCCTGGCAAGCAGATCAGCCCGAGTAACCAGTAGTCGGTCATCGTCGTTCTCGTCATCCCCGGGAAAGAGATCGCCCTCGAGCTCCGCGACTCGAGCCTTTGAAGCCTGTCGCTTACGCGAAAATAAGGTTCCGACACAACAGAAGAGTCGCCACCTTTCGTTATTTATCCCTCAGAGCGGGAAAGGAAACGATCGGAAAAACATGACAAAAAAGGGTAAGACAAGGTCACCGCAACCGTTGTCTGGGTTCGGGAGTCGGTTACGCAAGGGGAAGGTATTAGCACCCCTCACGTCCGTCGTACTCGACGGGATCCACACTTGTTGTATTTACTGGACGGGTTGGTTTTATCTATCTACCTATCAAGGCTGGCTTAAACAGAAAAGAAAAATGTCTCGGCAAAGCGTCGCGCTTTATGCCTACGTATTCTCATCAGAGAATGAGAAATCAGAGTCAACGTAGTTCGACCTACGACGGGTTACATGGAAGGTAGCTCGCCAATACATCAGTATTGTGCCTACGTACTCTCAACAGGTATGAGAGATCAGAGCTTACGTAGTTCGGGACACTACGCGTTATTTTCTGTCTTTTACGGAAGAAGTGTTTTTTATTGTGTTTGCAATTTCAATCGCACTAGAGACTATGACCTGAGAGTGAATGCGTCGCATGTCACCCAAAGGGTACCATGCTAAACATCCAGACTGTGGAAAAGAAACTCTCCCACAATCCTTTCTCAGATAGCTTAAGGCTCGTAACGTACGAAAGAAATCATTCATGATTACTGTATCTTAAGCTGTTTTGAGATGAGAAGAGAACAGGCTCAACTACGGGGAGACTATCAAGTCCTAATGTTGTCATGCCAAGGATTCATCCTATGGTTGAGGTTTGAACAGGGAACTCCTAGAAGTTATCACGCATAGGTTTCAACCTAAAGTTCTATCATCAATTCCTTATCAAAGGAAATGAGAGTCCTAAGGGATCATGTCAATGATACACAAACACATATAAAGCATCAGCTTAAGCAGTAAACGACTGTAAAATGCATGCAATGCAACTGAGGGAGGAAATGTGTGTGGGGCATCAGCCTCCACAAGCTCATCTCAACCTCAAGCCAGAATGAATAATAGCAATCATACAGGAATATAAAACATGCTATCAAGCAAAATACAGTAAACTGCAATCATACAGAAGAAATAAAGTCATGCTATCAAGCAAAATAAACCACATGGGCAAGGGAGCTGGGCTCTACCGAATACCCGCAAGCAAAGCCATACAGTAACAGTACAAGCAGAGGGAGTAACTCAACCTCTAGTGCAATCATGCTCCTAGATTAAAGCTAGTCTAGATATGGACTTATTCTAATGCATCAAGCAAGTCAAACAAGGCACATCAATACAGCAAAGAAAACAAAGAAAGCAAATCAACTCCTCTCTCAACTCCAAGCTTCAGCTCTTCTTTCAGCAACTCAGTCTTCAGACTTCCATCACTATTAACAAATATCAATTTGCTTTTCCAGGTTTCAACCCTTCAACATAAGTTTCAACTTATCTTCTCTTCTCCAAGCTTCGGCTCCTTAATCAGTTCCACCTTCAGGCTTCACTATTAACCACAAGTATCAACTTGATTCCTTCAGGATCTCCAAGCTTCAAAGTAAGTATCAAGTTATCCTTTGTTCTTCAAGCTTCAGCTCTTCAGTCAATCTCAATTGAATCCTCTTCCTAAGTATCAACTTAGTCTTCAAGATCTCAAGCTCTCTTTGCTTTACCAGTCTCAACTTGGTCTTCTCTTCCTGCAAGCTTCAACTTCTCAGAGTAACCTTTAATCACTTAGAAGTGTCAACTTCATCCTTCAGTCTTCAAGCCTCAGCTCTTCATTCAGTCTTTACTGGATCTTCATTGGGTCTTCAAGTATCAACTTGTTCTTCTTGCTGTCCAAGCTTCAGCTGGAATGGCAATGCTCAAGGAATCATCCTCTTCCATACTCTTCAATGAAGTCTTCATCTTCAAGCCCAACATCTCTCAAGCTACTCAAACCAGAGGAAATCACTTAACTGAATAAGCTAGGGTGTTAAACTGCTTATTGACCACCAAAGGTGACCTATAAGGGTTCAACATCAAAGGAATGGTTCCCTCAAAAGTTCTACTTCCTAGGTACCATCACTTATCCCTCCTAAGGAGAGAGGTGAATACCATGGAAGGACTTTGAATCATAGGGAGGAATGGAGGTGAAAGATACCATCCATGTTTAAGAAAGAAATTAACTAGGTCTAAGCTCTTCTTAATCCCTAACCCTAAAACAACAACAAAACAAACAAGATTCTCAAGCTCTCAAGCCCCTCAATAAATCTCCAAGTCTTCTACTATGCTCCTCAATGCTCCTCAAAGAAATACCAAGCTCTCCAAGCCCACAAAGCAAAGCAAAACAAAATACAAGCCCACAAGGGCAACACAAACAACAATCAACCACAAAAATCACTTAAAAATAGTATACTACTATATTAAAATCTAATATAATTTCTAGGGGATCCTATATACCTACCCTTAATACCCTATATGTCCCAATGTCTAACATGACCTAGAAACCCAAAATTCTAAGGTTATTGTGGACCTATGTTAAGGATTGACCTAATTCTACACAACCTAAAGTCATCTAAGCAAAACTAATCAAAAATTAATCACAAAATTATGGAATAAATCCAGAGGGTAGCTAAAGTCCTAATCTAACTATCCTAAAACGAATGGCCTAAAAATATGAAGGGAACTAGCTAAACAAAATTCTACAAGTCTATGCATCAACATAAAAGAATTAAAATGCTATTAAAAGAGAAAATACACAAAAAATATTAAAAATGCATTAACTTTAAATATTTTGATTTTATAATTTTCTAGACATGAACATGAAATGGGAGAAAAAATCCCCATGCAAAAATCATTAATTTCCTATTTATTATAATTTTTCAAAGATTAATGAAAAATGGAGAAAAAGAAATTAAAATGAGAAATGCTTGGTGCAGATAGCAATTATATTCAGTACAATATCCATGTGGGCTTAAAATGGGGGTGCAAACAACATAAGCGTTGGGCCCAATTATTTAATCAGAAAATCCATTGAAAATCATAAAGAAAAAGAAAAAGAAACGGTGCAAAGAGTAACAAAATACAGTTCAAAATCCAATGGGCCATGAGAGTGGGGTGTGAATATCAATCAAGCCCAATCTCCCTTTTAATGAAACGACGCGTTTTGGTTGTCTTCAGACTCCCCTTTCACACGTGAGATTAAACCACAGCCCTTAGATCTGACCCTAGTCAATGAGTCCATGCATGATCAAACGGCCAGCACTTCGCCTTCTTCCTTCAGCCATGGAAATGGAGGGAAAGCTCCATGAACAGAGCTTCAAAGTGAATCTTCACCCCAATCGTATCACCAAGATTCTCCATGAAAAACTACAATTCAAAACCCTAGTTCATCCATAATTTCACCCTGAATCTAACCATGGTATCAAAATCAACTGAAACCTTCTCAAACCTAAAACACGAATCAAACCTCAAAATATGCTCAGGGATCAAAGTTCACCATTCTTGAAATTGATTACCTCAGAATGATCACCACTTCACACTGGTTAATTCTTGATATCTAATTCATGCTATAGCTCACTATATCTCATGTTCTTGTTCAAAACAAAAATGGTGTCACCAACTGAAACCTCACCAATTGATCCCAAACTTCCCAGAATCCAACACCTAATTGTCTCTAACCGTTCTAACCTAACAATTCTTGCTAATCATGCCTAAATCATGGTGTAGAAGAAAGTTTACTAACCTGTCAAATCTTGAACACCAGATAGGGTAATCCTTCACTTCAAGCTCTCAAACTCTTCAGAATCGATCCTTGAATGATGATAAAGCTTCTGTTTGCAAAAGATTGAACCAAGAAAGCTTGAATCTCCAAACCCGATGGTGACTTGCGACCTTCAAAATCCAAGTGCTATATCTTCAATTCTCAATGGTTTTGCCTTCAATTTGGTCTGCACAGCTTCAGTGTGATCAATGGAATGTGTTTGGATTGAAAGAAGGAATGGAAATGAATCAGAATGTAGAATTTGATTTCAACTTGCAATGGAAGCAAGTGAAATGGCTATCTCTCTCTTCTCTCAAATCTCTCACCAACCTTGCATCTGAGCAAGTTCTAAATCATATATAGAATGGTTTAGACTCATCTAGAACCATCTGGAACCATCCAATGAGAAATTGGAATTCTCATGTCATGAGTTTATGGATTCATCTCATCTCACATGCCATCTCATGCCATAGCCCTTGCAGCCCTTGTAACTGACTTGAAAATCTCCCTAAATGAGATATGGGATGTGTTAAAACCCTTTACTAGCTTGTACATTGCCTTTCCTTGAGTTTTGCATTTGTGCCTTATTATGCAAGCAAGCATTTTCCAAAGCAACCCCATGATCTAGGCCTCAATTCAAAAAAGTGGCTGAACCATTGTCTTTAGAATGTCTTTTAGAGTCAAAATGATCTATTATATGTCATGGTTTGGATGAGTAACTTGGAAATTTCAATTTCCAACTTGAACTTATTTAACTTATGCCTCCATTTTAGGTCATTTTTACCATTTTTTGCTACAAGCCTTTTCAACATCTCATGACCTCCCTACTAGCCTTAAAACATCATTTTAAGCAAGTTTTATATTGAAGATTTTTCCATTTGAGGCTTGGAAATAGGAGATATGGCCTTATGCTTGAAATGACCTGTAATATCCAAATGACCAAAATGCCCTTGACTTGTCAAAGCCATAACTTGAGTTCTACAAATCCTATAAAGGACTTCTAGTACTCTATAGAAAGCTAATAAGATGAGGAACAACATTAATGTTGACCAAAAGTTCATAAGAATCATCCTTCTTGGGCAAAAGTTGGATGCAAGTTGGGTGACTTTCAAGGCCCCAGATTCACATACCTCAGATGACCTGTAACTTGTCAAAGTCATAACTTGAGCTCTACAAATCCTATCAAGGACGTCTAGTACTCAAATTAAAGCTAAGATCAAGCTCTACAAAATTCATGTTGGGGGTAAGATGAAATGACAATCACATCTTGAGCTAAACTGCCTTGAAGATAGGGGTCAAACTAGGGGATTTTACACTGTCAAGCCTTAGAAACCCTAGCTTGAAACTTCTCAAACTCCTCAATCATGATGAGTTGGTCTAGGAATCATCCTTATAGCATCTCAATACATCAATCCATGATCACATGGCTCTTGGATTAGGTCTCAACCCTCTCCAAATCATCAGTTGACCTAGGGTTGACCTAGTCAAACCCTAATTGCACCACTCATGGCTGAGTCTTCTTATTCTTGTACAATGACCTCTCTAGGCCTCATGATGGCTTTCAAGACATCTCATAAGCTCTCTCAAAGCTTCAAGTCCATCCTCATAGCCTCAGAATCATCTGAGGGGCTCCCACAACTCTCAAGTTATGAGGCACACAACCTTGGTTTCAACCAATCTCTCTGAGGATTTCTTAACTTCTCTGACAAGGATATCAACCCTTGAACACTTTGAGTAACCTTCTTGGCTAGCTTCAAAGTCTTGTATAGCTCTTGATTGGTAATCATACCTCTTGATCTACTGCACACATATAAATGAGAAGCAGATGATAGTGCTAGTGAACACAAGCTAGGTAAAGAAATGTTGGTCAAATTTTGGGGTGCAACAACTGCCCCTATTCAAACGGCTTGAACCTGACTGGGTGAGGAGCGAACGGCCCTCAGCCAATCAAGGTGTGAGACGGTTGAATACCGATAAACCCGGAAATTTGCCAACTGCGCAAGTACACGGTACTCCGAGGGGAACAAATCTTCGAGAACTGAAATAATAGTTGCACTGCAACTAGCTGGAGACTTGGTCACACGGTAACCGGTCATACATGGTCGATCACGCCATCAGGCATCAATATTCCTCGGGACTCATCAGGTCAACAATCAGGTTGATCATGCCATCGGGCATTCAAAGAACTTTCAGGCATCAGCCGGACTTCATCAGTAAGTCGGGAATAGAATTCTCGGTCAATCATGAACCAATTGGGGATACCCAAACCTCTGCCATCAGGCACTCCGCATCAGCTGAGAGAACCGCTTTGTTAACATGATCGGACTTCAATCATGAAGTCTTCGAGGGGAAGTTTCAACTTCGCTGTTCAGAAACCTGCCAGGGATGACGCATCTCCGCTGGGGATTCTGGAGAACTATCAAGTAACTCTGCTTCGGGGATCCAGAAATCATTCTGGATGAATCAACTCTGCTGAGGACTTTAAGAATCATCTTGGACAAACAACTCCGTTGGGGGCCTTCAAGAATCATCTTGAACCGATAACCCTACTGGAGATTTCAGGAGTCATCCTGAGTAAACACTCTGCCGGGGACTCCAAGTATCAACTTGAGCAACCACTCTGGCGACTGTACTGGGGTCTTAAGAATCATCTTAAGCAAGCAACCTCGCTGGGGAATTCAAGAATCATCTTGAGCAAGCGACTCCGTTGGGGAAAATTCAAGAATCATCTCGAGTAATCAATTCTGCGGCGGAACACCTGCAAAACAAGAACGGTAACAACGTAGATCATGTTTATTATGCATATGCTTCGGCAATGGCGCAATGCTCCATACGGTGGAAATGCTACACGTCTATGATAAATGCTATGCAGTCATGCAAAATAATGCGATCCCGTCAGCAAAATAAATGCTGAAGGGAGAATCTTCCTGTCAAGGAGAAAGGACCACTCAGATAGAGGAATCATCCTGCTGAGGAGAACAAGGTCACACCAATCTCAATTGGACTACGCAGGGGGAGTGAACTTCAGTTGACTGCCGCGGGGGAACGAAGCTCTACGGGAACCTGGACCTACTGAGGGAAAGCGATGTCAATCGCAGGAACAAACTGCACGGCCTTCACGGCTACCTCCCTGGAGATAACGACTCTGGCGGGGAAACACAGCATCAACTATTCCACACTCTACTGAGGAAAACCAATCATGGCCCGAGCGGCTTCCAAGGACTCGACTCTCTTGGGTATCTGCAAACTCGGCTGAGGAGGGAGAAATCATTCTGCTTACTAGAGAGAGTACGACTCTGTGGGGAATCTCAATTCCGCTGGGGAAGAAGGAATCATCCGGCTTCGGGGGAGAGTACGACTTTGTGGGGAATCTCAATTCCGCTGGAGACTTCAGTCTGGCACCATCAGTTGCTGCACACTTCGGTGAATGACTCAGCTGAGGAGATGACGTTCCTTCAGGATGCGTCTGATTGGGGGAGATAATCTTCTCTGCCTAGGGAGACATATCAATGCTCACGGTCTCGCATTCAGACTCTGCGGGGAGAGGCTGCTGAACTTTGCTGGAGAAGGAGGAATCATCCTGCTTGGAGATACGCACGACGCACTGTCTGGAATATGCTACACCTGTAACAACACAAACAAACAGACAAGATACCCTTCTCAAAGGGACCTATCAAGGTTATCATCTTGTGACAATGTTCAAGTAATTCATTGTTTCAACAATCAGTGGCCTAGGCCAGTAAGTTTATGTATGTGCATTTTATCAAAAACATCGGCGTTCTTTTTTGCAAACAAAACAGATAAATGCTAAACAGACAAACAGAATTGCTGAATAGTATACATTTTATTGATAACGAACCCCTGAATGGGTAAGAATGTTTTACAACAGATGCACGCTCCTGGAATGAGGAAGCCGCGCAAAAATAAAACATAAATATACATCAGTATATACAAATGTCGGCAACGAGGCGTAGACGAACACCATGAGTTGATCCCTCTATGACCCACTCGACTTCGATACTTCTCCGACGCTTCAGCTTCAGAAGAGATTGATTCAGATAAACGGCCCTCAGGTCTTCCAAACCACTAAACAAAGAAAGTCCACACGCGGAACGCAGTCATTTGCTTTTTCAAATCCCTAACTTTTGCGTGAACCGCCCTTTGCGGGTTTTCAGTTCACCGGGATACCCTTTCTTGCCAAAGTCGCCCATCCAGGTTTTCGACTTTGCGGGTGTACATTTTTTCAATTTATATCCCTAATTTTTGCCCGAACCCTTTTCCCTTTTTTATGGTTCGCCGGGATGCCCCATTTTTGCCTGGACTCTCTTTTTATTGTCCAGCGGGTCGCTTTCAAGCAAAGTATTTTTTAACTGCGTCCGCGTTCACCGGGGATGCAAAATCTTCACCATCCATCGTGGATAACAACAAAGCTCCTCCCGAGAAGACCTTGCTGACGACGTACGGACCTTCGTAATTCAGAGTCCACTTGCCCCGGTGATCGGAGTGTGGAGGAAGAATCTTCTTCAGGACGAGATCACCCGTCTGAAAGCTTCTAGGACGCACCTTCTTATCATAAGCTTTCTTCATTCGGCTTTGGTATAGACGACCAAACGCAATCGATGCTAACCTCTTCTCATCCATCAGGCTGAGTTGGTTCAGTCGGTTCGTAATCCATTCTGCCTCGTCGAGTTTCACATCAACCAAAACTCGCAAAGAAGGGATCTCCACTTCTAACGGTAGGACTGCTTCCATACCGTACACCAAGGAGAAAGGAGTTGCCCCGGTTGACGTACGTACCGTTGTACGATAACCGTGCAGTGCAAATGGCAGCATCTCGTGCCAATCTTTGTAGGTCACAACCATCTTCTGAACAATCTTCTTTATGTTCTTATTGGCCGCTTCAACGGCGTCATTCATCTTCGGCCGGTAAGGAGATGAGTTGTGGAGTTCAATCTTGAAACTCTGGCACAACTCCTTCATCATCTTGTTATTCAGATTTGAACCATTATCAGTAATGATCCGCTCGAGAATTCCGTAACGACAGATGATGTCCCTCTTTATGAATTTAGCCACTACCTGCTTGGTCATATTAGCATACGAGGCTGCCTCCACCCACTTGGTGAAGTAGTCGATGGCTACTAGAATGAAGCGATGACCGTTAGATGCAGTGGGCTCGATCTTGCATATCATGTCGATGCCCCACATGGAGAACGACCACGGGGAGGACATGACATTTAACGGGCACGGCGGCACATGAACTTTATCAGCATAAATCTGGCATTTATGACATCTCTTCGCGAATTTAAAGCAATCCGATTCCATCGTCAGCCAGTAATATCCTGCTCTCAGGATCTTTCTCGTCATAGCATGCCCGCCGGCGTGCGTACCAAATGTGCCTTCATGGACTTCTTCCATGAGCATACTCGCCTCTTTCTCATCTACACATCTGAGTAGCACGAGATCGTGGTTTCTCTTATACAGAACTCCATCAGGATTGAGATAAAAATTTCCAGACAGCCTCCTCAGAGTCTTCTTATCCTGGGTTGACGCACCCACATGATATTCCTTAGTCATAAGGAAAGTCTGGATGTCATGGAACCATGGCTTGCCGTCGGCGGCTTCCTCGATTGCAAAGACGAATGCAGGTCTATCAAGACGAGAAAGGACAATTCTTGGAGCCTCATTCCAAAAATTGACTTTATACATTGAAGCCAACGTGGCTAAGGCATCAGCCATCTGGTTTTCTGCTCTGGGCACATGATGGAGTTCCACTCGATCAAAGAACGGAAGTAGCCTTCTGGCATAGTTCATGTACGACACCAAATTCGATTGACGAGTCTCCCACTCCCCTTTAATCTGGTTGATCACAAGCGCCGAGTCACCATATACGTCTAGGTTCTTGATTCTCAAATCAATTGCCTCTTCCAGACCCATGATGCATGCTTCGTACTCCGCCTCATTATTGGCGACTGGAAACATCAATCTCACAGTGAACGGGATGTGGGATCCGTGGGGAGTCGTGATGATCGCCCCAATGCCACTTCTGTAAGAATTAACCGCCCCGTCAAATATTAATTTCCACTGGGATTTCCTATCTGGCCCCTCGTCGGGCAACGGTTCATCGCAATCCTTCACTTTGAGAAACATGATATCCTCATCAGGGAATTCAAATTTCATCGGCTGGTAATCCTCAATGGGCTGTTCGGTAAGGTAATCAGACAATACGCTGCCCTTGATGGCCTTTTGGGAAACGTACTGAATATCATATTCCGTCAACACCATTTGCCATCTGGCAATTTTGCCCGAAAGAGCCTGCTTCTCGAAGACGTACTTGATCGGATCCATCTTCAAAATTAGCATGGTGGTGTGATTGAGCATGTACTGTCGTAAACGTTTGGCAGCCCAGGCTAGTGCACAACACGTCTTCTCCAGCGTCGAGTAACGAGATTCACAGTCAGTGAACTTTTTACTCAAGTAGTAAATGGCATGCTCTTTTCTGCCCGTCTCGTCGTGCTGACCGAGAACACACCCCATACTATTCTCAAGAACTGTCAAGTACATGATTAGAGGCCGTCCAGCCACTGGGGGTATCAAGATTGGAGGTTCCTGCAGATACTGCTTTATCTTGTCGAATGCCGTCTGGCAATCCTCATTCCAGGTAATTGCCTGATCTTTCTTTAAAAGCTTGAACATCGGTTCACACGTGGCCGTGAGCTGAGAGATAAACCTTGCAATGTAGTTTATTCTGCCCAAGAAACCACGAACTTCTTTTTCTGTTTTTGGCACTGGCATTTCTTGTATTGCTTTTATTTTCGCAGGATCAACCTCGATGCCTCTTTCACTCACGATAAACCCCAGTAACTTTCCGGACCGTACTCCGAAAGTACACTTGTTAGGATTCAGCCTCAACCTGAACTTCCTAAGCCTCTCAAAAAGCTTCAGCAAATTGACCAGATGTCCCTCCTCCGTCTGGGACTTCGCAATCATGTCATCAACATAGACTTCAATCTCATGATGAATCATGTCATGAAACAAAGTTACCATTGCTCGTTGGTAAGTGGCCCCTGCGTTCTTCAGACCGAAAGGCATTACCTTGTAGCAAAATGTTCCCCAGGGAGTGATAAATGTCGTTTTCTCCATGTCCTCCGGCGCCATCTTGATCAGATTGTAACCGGAGAATCCATCCATGAACGAAAACACGGAGAACTGGGCTGTGTTGTCGACCAACACATCGATATGAGGCAGTGGGAAATCATCCTTAGGGCTCTCCCTATTCAAATCTCGATAATCGACGCACATGCGTACCTTACCGTCCTTCTTCGGTACAGGTACTATGTTGGCGACCCACGGAGGGTAAGTAGTGACCGCTAAGAAGCCAGCATCAAGCTGTTTCTGCACTTCTTCTTTGATCTTAACGGCCATATCTGGTCTCGTCCTCCTAAGCTTCTGCTTAACGGGAGGACAGTCTTCTCGTAGCGACAAGTGGTGGACCACGATGTCCGTGTCAAGTCCGGGCATATCTTCGTATGACCAAGCAAAGACGTCACTATACTCTCTCAGCATCTCGACTAATCTATGCTTGACATCATTCTGCAATGCAGCCCCTATCCTGACGTTTCTGACGAGTTCTTCGGAACCCAGATTCACGATCTCGATTTCCTCTTCATGAGGCAGAATAACTTTCTCCTCTTGTTTCAACAAGCGGGCCAACTCTTCAGGAAGGTCTTCGTCTTCATCAATCTCTTCTTCGGCTTGATAGATCGGACAATCGAAGTCGAAGTGAGCCGTAGAAGGTCCAGAGTCGATGTCATCTGTTATGTGGATCCTGCAATAACAAGGGTTAAGTTTAAAACAAGGATGTGCAGGTTAGCACAAACCCCATTGCCATTTTATTGTTTTTCAAAACAAATATAAAACAGGAATAACAGAGAACACAATATTCGAATACGAAGAAAATGCCTTTGATTTATTAACAAAATGCATGTACATAATCCAACAAGGCCCTGATAATAAAACCACTATGCCCCGGGTAGGACATAGGGTTGTACAATGATTGGAAAAAGTAAACCATTACTCTTCGCTTGTCATCTGGATGATATCCTTGACAGACCAGTTGTTGAGGCTCTCGCCTGGCTTGCTTGGCTGGATCCAAGATTCGAGGTCACAGTCGCTATCTCCGCTGTCTTCAAACACCGTGTTGATGCTTTCAAAAATTACTCCGCCACTGGTAAACTGGATCGGCCCTTTACCTCGAGACGCACTGCTAGAAGAAGAAGAAGCTTCAGCTCCAGGAGAATATCCCAACCCAAACTTGTCTTGCTTGTTAGGTATCTCCAAAATTCTCCCCCAGCCTGGGGTAGATCCGGCTTGGACAACGGCCCGAGCTTCCTTGAACGAGGAGAGAGTCATCTCTGGCTTTTCAGTGACTACAGAAGCTACGTCCTTCACTTTGACAGCTTCGAACGCTTGGCATAGAGTCTCATGGATTTCGCCATCCATCTCCACATACTTGAAGGACGACAAATGGCTCACCATTATGTCTTCCTCGTCACACACGGTTACGATGCTACCTCCGACAGCATACTTGAGCTTTTGGTGCAACGTGGAGGTCACGACACCAGCAGCATGGATCCACGGCCGACCCAAGAGACAACTGTAGGCAGGCATGATGTCCATAATATAAAAGACCGCGTCGAACATTTCTGGACCGACTTGGATCGGCAGGGTCACCTCCCCGAAAACGTGGCGTTTAGTCCCATCGAACGCCTTCACAACCAGATCACTGGGTGTGCAAATCAATCCACGAGTATCCAACTTAATTAATGCCTTCTTCGGAAGAACATTAAGTGACGAACCCGTGTCCACCAACACGTGCGACATAATCGTGCCCTTACACTCTATCGAGATGTGCAGAGCGCTATTGTGATTCCTCCCTTTTGGCGTCAGCTCCAGGTCAGTGAAACCTAGCCCATTTCCGGCATTTACATGGGCTACAACCTCTTCTAGCTGATTCACCGATATTTCCTGCGGTACGTAGGCGGCGTTCAACACCTTCAGCAGCGCGTCGCGGTGTGCTTCAGAACACAACAACAAGTTCAGGATGGAAATCTTGGAGGGCGTCTGATGGAGATGATCTACAATCTTGTAGTCACTCTGTTTAATCAACCACATAAACTCCTCGGCGTCTTTAATAAGCAAGTCTTTTTCTACCCCACACGGGACCTCTTCAACGACTTTACTTTTACCCTTATCGGCCGAATCAGCTCTGACCGCTTTATCCGCCACAACCTCTGGTGGTGCAAACACTCTTCCGCTGCGAGTAATACCACTAATTCCCGCAAGATTCTCCACAGTCGACCCAAATGGTTCCAGCTCCAACCTCTGTCTGTTGCAGTAGACTTCAGCCCCATAATGCCACGGAACGGCGTTAGTGCTCTCGAAGGGTATCGGCCCAGCTCGGGTGATGGTAATTGTGGGCGGTCTGGGCATAAAAATGGTTATCGGCCGGCGAGGGATGGTGATGGTGGCAACTTCATCGGCCTGCTTCAGCACTACCTCTCCTGATCCGCTTTCAGCCCTCCGGCTAAACTGCAGAATCCCTTCAGTCATCATACTTTGAATTCCTTCTACCAACTGCTCACATCCATCAGAACGTGTGGCACAGTCCATACATAACTCTCCGCAACCTGGAAAGAACCCTCTTTTCAGCAACATAGCTTTAACGAAGCTAAGCGGCGTCTTTAGATCTCTGACGTCAGTCAACAAATCCACACTCTCGTCTTCGATAATGGCGTTCACTCCGCCTCCCCTATGATTCAGCATAGGATTCTTCGTGACATTGGGCACATTATCGGAGAAGTTGATGATCTTGGCATCCACCATGTCCTGCACCTTATGCTTGAAGGCTTTGCAGTTCTCGATTGTGTGGCCTGGTGCCCCTGAGTGGAACTCACAAGTGGCATTGGCGTCGTACCCTGGCGGAGGTGCCCCTGTCAAGGGAGCCATCGTCCTCTTTTGGATCAACTGTAGCTGAAGCAAAGTCTGCAATAGTTGCGCGTACGACATGGGCGGTGTCTCGAAGTGACGGTTCGCCAAAGGTGCCCGATTCTGATACTTCCTGTATCCCTGTTGATTCGGTTGCTGCTGCTGCTGCGGAGCTGCCGGGATATTTATATTGGCCACCTGCTGGTGAGGGCCTTTACCCTTCCTTCGAGCGTTGGTCACAGCGCTCGCTTCTCCTTCCCGTATTTTGCCAGCATAAGGTTTCTTTCCGCCTCCCCCAGCTGAGGATGACTCACCTTGAATTTTCCCGATCTTGATCCCATTTTCGACGTGCTCACCCGTGATAATGAGATCTGAGAACGTCCCAGACATACTGCTGACCAACTTCTCATAGTAAACCCCTGGGAGGGTGGCTACAAACATCTGCACGAGCTCACGTTCAACCATCGGCGGCTGAACCCTGGCTGCCAACTCACGTCACCGCTGGGCGTACTCCTTAAACCCTTCATTGTTCCTCTGCGACAGATTCTGCAGCTGAACTCGGTTCGGGGCCAAGTCGCTATTGTATTGGTAGTGGTGCACAAATGCTTCAGCAAGATCCTTCCATGTGCGCACACTAGTGGGCTCCAGACTCATGTACCACTCGAGGGATGGCCCGGAAAGACTGTCTTGAAAGAAGTGCATCAGCAACTTCTCGTCCTCGGAATGAGCAGACATTTTCCTGTAATATGATCTCAGGTGGACACGAGGGCAAGTGGTGCCCTTATACTTCTCAAAGTCAGGTACCTTGAACTTAGGAGGCACCTTGAAATCAGCAATTAACCCCAACTTGGACATATCAACGCCCAAAGTATTCTGATTCTCGATATCTCTCATCTTATCTTCAAGTGCCTTGAATCTAAGTCGTGCTTCAGCATTTAGCTCCCCTTCAGCACCTCTCTGAGAGAACACATCATCCTGACGATCCTCTAACCATGGCTGAGGCACAAACAGATTCCCGACGTCTGCATTGCCGTTGCCCGACCCGACATTGACATTAGCTCCCAGACTTCCATTACCGACGCCCGTCGTATTGAGTCTGATGTTGGCCATCACATTGCTGTTGGCACTACCGTTTCCCCCGGTCACGGGGACACCATTCTGTGGAGTTTCAACTGGTGGAGGAGTAGGCACAGTCCCACCATGGAGTACGCCATTGCTATCAACCCTGGAAATCAAAGGCTGAACCAAAGTTCTGAGCTGATCCTGGCCATTGGCGACCGCTTGCATGAGCTCCATGAAGCGATCCATCCTTTCGCGGAGTTCCTGAACATCAGTTTGCACTTGCTCCATGATTCTGGTCTGATTAGCTCTAGTCGGATAGCGGTGAATTGGTCTCTGATCAATCCTGGAACAACCTGAAACAACCTGTGAACACAAAAGGGTTAGGAAAAACGACAAAGTGCTCGTTATGCAAATGCTTCATGCAAATGCATGCGTGTGTCTGTGTGTTAGGGAGATCTCCCCCGATCCTAGTGCCTGAGTGCCAGTGCTGATAATAATAATAAGAAGTCCGAGTCCAATCATGGAAATAACAATCTCATATAAAGAAAGCCTATCAAGGCAGTACACAACATCAGCGAGTACAAGAGGAATCAATAGCGTGACCTCAGCCAACAAGCCTGGTGATGGTCAGCATACAACAATGATCAAAACAAAAGGAATACAAATAGTCAAGTACGGCCACGGGCGCGATACTCTTCTAACAACTCCTTCATTTCTGGATGATCCGGCAGAGTGAGTAACCCTTCGACGAGTAACTCCCTCTGCACAATGGTGTACTGAAGTCCTTCGACCGAACCTTCCCATGCTCCTCCGCCGAAGCAATCTTCTAACTTCCGCTTCTTGGACTTAAACGTCAGCTTGCGCTCCTTCAGGTTAGCGAGAGCTTTGTTGAGCTGGCCTTCAGCGGCGTATCTGCGAGCGGTTTCTTCATCAAACCTCTTCTCACTATCTTTCACCTGGGCTTCTAGCTTGGAGATCTGTAGCATCAGCTTATCCTCCCGCTCTTTCCTGGTGGCTAGGGAAGCCTTCCAGTGCTGGTTGAACATGGATATCCTCCGATATGCTTCGTCCAAGTGCTGCTTCTTCATAGCCAGTACGTCGTTGACAGCCTTGAAGTCTTGACCCATGCGCTCACGCTCGGCTATCTGCTTAGTCAGGTCTGTCCCCAGCCGGTTCACCAGCTCTGTCTGCCTTTTGAAGGAATGAACGGCTTCGTTCCTCTCGCTTCGGAGCTGAGCCAATTCTTTCTCCAGTTCCTCATTTTCCCTCTTCAATTCATCTCGCTCAGCCAACACCTGATTATGCTACTGAATGGGCACAGTAGTAGGCTCTTCAATCACCGGAGGGCTTTCTGGCTTGGCACGAGGAAACGGCATCCCTATAGCATCTGCCCTGGCTCTGATCCAAGTCGCATACGGAGGGTAGGCTTGATTGTTGCTTCTTCCCAGCAATGGTTTTCCTCGCTTACTGATACCATTCCAGGCGCGCTGAAGCTTGGATAACAGATCCCCCTCTAGAAGACCAATGAGGTACAGAGATTCCTGCACCTCTTCATCCTTCGGCGGAGCTCTCAAAGCATACGCGAACTGTCGGACCAACAATGACGGATTGTAGTTTATACAGCCCTTCCGGCCTATCAAAGGCACGTTTGGAAACCCGCTGCAGCTGAAGATCACCTCAGTACCCAACCTATCTCTGTCAAACCAGTCAATATCCTCTGCAGATAAACTCATCAGACGCTCGGACCACTCAGCTGTGGCTGCAGACGAGACAAAAGGACCCCTCTTGGGCAGATGACTATCAAGCCATTTATAAAGCAAGGGTACACAACATGAGACGTTCTTGCCCCTCCTGTTATCGTTTTTGTAGTGGATAGAATGGTAGACATCTCCTATCAAGGTAGGGACTGGATTCCCTGATGCGAAGATGTGAAATGTATCCAAGTCTACAAAATCGGGCATGTTAGGGAACAGAATGATGCCATATATGCACAACGCAAGAATGGCGTTGAACGCGACCCAACATCCGTCTTTGGCGCACTGCTGAGCCTTACCCACTAGAAACGGCAAGGAGAAACCAGGAACCTTGTTCCAACTAGTCAATACCAACTCGGAGGCATCCAGATGAAGCGAAGGAGCTAAACCAGCCAGATCAGGCTCAACATCCATATGAACAAAAGGCATCTGCCTCTTCATAGGCACACCTAGCAAATCAACATACTCTTCCAGCGTGGGTGCGAGAACAAAATCCTGGAAAGTGAAACATCTCAACGGAGGGTCGTAGAACTGCAGCAGAGCGTGCAACCCATTCACCTCGAACGCAGAAGGTTTATGAATCAAACTGAGCAACCTGCCGTAAGATTTTCTAAACTCATCCCTCACAGAATCATCTGCTAAAGCTATCAAACCAGTCAGCTTAACCACATCAGGGGCAGGGAACTTGTAAGCTACGGTCTTCCTCAGAGAACCCATAACAATACAATAGGAGGCAAGAAATCCTGGATCGGGGAAAACGGTACCTGCAACACAGACACACGTTAATGAAATGCAAATGTATGCAAAATAATGTAAAATGCAATCATGCAGCAGGAGATCAAGGCAACTGGTGCTGTGGAGGTTTTGTATCAACAAAACCATAACGCTGCTCTATCAAGAACAACCACTGCATCTGATAATGAGAAAACCCCGATATCGGACCACCAATCTGCTCTGTCAAGAACAACCATCTGATAGGGCCATATATACAAGATCATAATTCTGCTCTGTCAAGAACAAACGTCTGATAATAAGGACATCTGATATAGGACCAAGAAATCTGCTCTATCAAGAACACACATATATCCGCTGATGAGATCTTCAGACCCCAATCACAAATCTGCTCTGTCAAGAACAAACGACTGATGACCAAAACTCTGCTCTATCAAGAACAAACACCTGGTGACAAAATTCTGTTCTATTAAGAACAAACATACATCTGCTGATGAGATCTTCAGACCCCAATCATAAATCTGTTCTGTCAAGAACAAACATACATCTGTTGATGAGATCTTCAGACCCCAATCATAACTCTGCTCTATCAAGAACAACCAACTGATGACCAAAACTCTGCTCTATCAAGAACAAACATCTGATAATAAAACTCTGTTCTATCAAGAACAGACACCTGATAATGAGATCTTCAGACCCCAGTCATAAACCTGCTCTGTCAAGAACAAATACATATCTGATGATAAGATCCTCTGATCAAAACCTGCTCTATCAAGAACAATCATATCTGCAGATGAGATCCTCAGATCCCAACAAAACTGATCCACTGTCAAGAAAACCAGGTGGCCTGAAGGTCAAAGTTTCCTGCAATAAACCCAACCCTGCTCATAGGTATGGACCTAAACTGACTCAAGTTCGGCATCCTATGCGTTCATCAGCGTCACAGACATTCAAGAGGGGTGATACGATACCCAGAAGGTGTGGCATCACCAGCTCATGAAGCGGCCTCACTCGGCTGAATCACAAATGATCGGTCCCCAGAGTCGACAATCCACCAAACCAGCAACCGTCTCAACCCAAAGGGTTAAAAGAGAGGCCAATCGGGAGAACCTCGTCTGAGCGTGGATTTCATGAGACACTAGTGTCTGCAAAGCAAGCACGCGCCCACTAATTTCAACAACTAATGCTATGTTCACTCAAGCCTGGGTCTGGCTTCTCACTCATCAGAATGCCCCTCCCACAACAGCACAGATAATCATATCATACTAAAAATAAAATGCGGGAAATAAAATGCGATAAATAAACACAACCCAACAAGTAATCATACAAGCGCTAGGATTGACTCGCATAGGGAACCGAAAAACCAGAGATTCTGGGTTCCGTCCCCAGAAGAGTCGCCAGCTGTCGCTTACGCGAAAATAAGGTGCCGGCACAACAGAAGAGTCGCCAACTTTCGTTATTTATCCCTCAGAGCGGGAAAGGAAACGATCGGAAAAACCTGACGAAAAAGGGTAAGACAAGGTCACCGCAACCGTTGTCTGGGTTCGGGAGTCGGTTACGCAAGGGGAAGGTATTAGCACCCCTCACGTCCGTCGTACTCGACGGGATCCACGCTTTTTGTATTTACTAGACGAGTTGGTTTTATCTATCTACCTATCAAGGCTGGCTTAAACAGAAAAGAAAAATGACTTGGCAAAGCGTCGCGCTTTATGCCTACGTGTTCTCATCAGAGAATGAGAAATCAGAGTCAACGTAGTTCGACCTACGACGGGTTACAGGGAAGGTAGCTCGCCAATACATCAGTATTGTGCCTACGTACTCTCAACAGGTATGAGAGATCAGAGCTTACGTAGTTCAGGACACTACGCGTTATTTTCTGTCTTTTACGGAAGAAGTGTTTTTTATTGTGTTTGCAATTTCAATCGCACTAGAGACTATGACCTGAGAGTGAATGCGTCGCATGTCACCCAAAGGATACCATGCTAAACATCCAGACTGTGGAAAAGAAACTCTCCCACAATCCTTTCTCAGATAGCTTAAGGCTCGTAACGTACGAAAGAAATCATTCATGATTACTGTATCTTAAGCTGTTTTGAGATGAGAAGAGAACAGGCTCAACTACGGGGAGACTATCAAGTCCTAATGTTGTCATGCCAAGGATTCATCCTATGGTTGAGGTTTGAACAGGGAACTCCTAGAAGTTATCACGCATAGGTTTCAACCTAAAGTTCTATCATCAATTCCTTATCAAAGGAAATGAGAGTCCTAAGGGATCATGTCAATGATACACAAACACATATAAAGCATCAGCTTAAGCAGTAAACGACTGTAAAATGCATGCAATGCAAGTGAGGGAGGAAATGTGTGTGGGGCATCAGCCTCCACAAGCTCATCTCAACCTCAAGCCAGAATGAATAATAGCAATCATACAGGAATATAAAACATGCTATCAAGCAAAATACAGTAAACTGCAATCATACAGAAGAAATAAAGTCATGCTATCAAGCAAAATAAACCACATGGGCAAGGGAGCTGGGCTCTACCGAATACCCGCAAGCAAAGCCATACAGTAACAGTACAAGCAGAGGGAGTAACTCAACCTCTAGTGCAATCATGCTCCTAGATTAAAGCTAGTCTAGATATGGACTTATTCTAATGCATCAAGCAAGCCAAACAAGACACATCAATACAGCAAAGAAAACAAAGAAAGCAGATCAACTCCTCTCTCAACTCCAAGCTTCAGCTCTTCTTTCAGCAACTCAGTCTTCAGACTTCCATCACTATTAACAAATATCAATTTGCTTTTCCAGGTTTCAACCCTTCAACATAAGTTTCAACTTATCTTCTCTTCTCCAAGCTTCGGCTCCTTAATCAGTTCCACCTTCAGGCTTCACTATTAACCACAAGTATCAACTTGATTCCTTCAGGATCTCCAAGCTTCAAAGTAAGTATCAACTTATCCTTTGTTCTTCAAGCTTCAGCTCTTCAGTCAATCTCAATTGAATCCTCTTCCTAAGTATCAACTTAGTCTTCAAGATCTCAAGCTCTCTTTGCTTTACCAGTCTCAACTTGGTCTTCTCTTCCTGCAAGCTTCAACTTCTCAGAGTAACCTTTAATCACTTAGAAGTGTCAACTTCATCCTTCAGTCTTCAAGCCTCAGCTCTTCATTCAGTCTTTACTGGATCTTCATTGGGTCTTCAAGTATCAACTTGCTCTTCTTGCTGTCCAAGCTTCAGCTGGAATGGCAATGCTCAAGGAATCATCCTCTTCCATACTCTTTAATGAAGTCTTCATCTTCAAGCCCAACATCTCTCAAGCTACTCAAACCAGAGGAAATCACTTAACTGAATAAGCTAGGGTGTTAAACTGCTTATTGACCACCAAAGGTGACCTATAAGGGTTCAACATCAAAGGAATGGTTCCCTCAAAAGTTCTACTTCCTAGGTACCATCACTTATCCCTCCTAAGGAGAGAGGTGAATACCATGGAAGGACTTTGAATCATAGGGAGGAATGGAGGTGAAAGATACCATCCATGTTTAAGAAAGAAATTAACTAGGTCTAAGCTCTTCTTAATCCCTAACCCTAAAACAACAACAAAACAAACAAGATTCTCAAGCTCTCAAGCCCCTCAATCAATCTCCAAGTCTTCTACTATGCTCCACGATGCTCCTCAAAGCAATACCAAGCTCTCCAAGCCCAAAAAGCAAAGCAAAACAAAATACAAACCCACAAGGGCAACACAAACAACAATCAACCACAAAAATCACTTAAAAATAGTATACTACTATATTAAAATCTAATATAATTTCTAGGGGATCCTATATACCTACCCTTAATACCCTATATGTCCCAATGTATAACTTGACCTAGAAACCCAAAATTCTAAGGTTATTGTGGACCTATGTTAAGGATTGACCTAATTCTATACAACCTAAAGTCATATAAGCAAAACTAATCAAAAATTAATCACAAAATTATGGAATAAATCCAGAGGGGAGATAAAGTCCTAATATAACTATCCTAAAAAGAATGGCCTAAAAATATGAAGGGAACTAGCTAAACAAAATTCTACAAGTCTATGCATCAACATAAAAGAATTAAAATGCTATTAAAAGAGAAAATACACAAAAAATATTAAAAATGCATGAACTTCAAATATTTTGATTTTATAATTTTCTAGACATGAACATGAAATGGGAGAAAAAATCCCCATGCAAAAATCATTAATTTCCTATTTATTATGATTTTTCAAAGATTAATGAAAAATAGAGAAAAAGAAATTAAAATGAGAAATGCTTGGTGCAGATAGCAATTATATTCAGTACAATATCCACGTGGGCTTAAAATGGGGGTGCAAACAACATAAGCGCTGGGCCCAATTATTTAATCAGAAAATCCATTGAAAATCATAAAGAAAAAGAAAACGAAACGGTGCAAAGAGTAACAAAATACAGTTCAAAATCCAATGGGCCATGAGAGTGGGGTGTGAATATCAATCAAGCCCAATCTCCCTTTTAATGAAACGACGCGTTTTGGTTGTCTTCAGACTCCCCTTTCACACGTGAGATTAAACCACAGCCCTCAGATCTGACCCTAGTCAATGAGTCCACGCATGATCAAACGGCCAGCACTTCATCTTCTTCCTTCAGCCATGGAAATGGAGGGAAAGCTCCATGAACAGAGCTTCAAAGTGAATCTTCACCCCAATCATATCACCTCGATTCTCCATGAAAAACTACAATTCAAAACCCTAGTTCATCCAAAATTTCACCCTGAATCTAACCATGGTATCAAAATCAACTGAAACCTTCTCAAACCTAAAACACGAATCAAACCTCCAAATATGCTCAGGGATCAAAGTTCACCATTCTTGAAATTGATTACCTCAGAATGATCACCACTTCACACTGGTTAATTCTTGATATCTAATTCATGATATAGCTCACTATATCTCATGTTCTTGGTCAAAACAAAAATGGTGTCACCAACTGAAACCTCACCAATTGATCCCAAACTTCCCAGAATCCAACACCTAATTGTCTCTAACCGTTCTAACCTAACAATTCTTGCTAATCATGCCTAAATCATGGTGTAGAAGAAAGTTTACTAACCTATCAAATCTTGAACACCAGATAGGGTAATCCTTCATTTCAAGCTCTCAAACTCTTCAGAATCGATCCTTGAATGATGATAAAGCTTCTGTTTGCAAAAGATTGAACCAAGAAAGCTTGAATCTCCAAACCCGATGGTGAATTGCAACCTTCAAAATCCAAGTGCTATCTCTTCAATTCTCCATGGTTTTTCCTTCAATTTGGTCTGCACAGCTTCAGTGTGATCAATGGAATGTGTTTGGATTGAAAGAAGGAATGGAAATGAATCAGAATGTAGAATTTGATTTCAACTTGCAATGGAAGCAAGTGAAATGGCTATCTCTCTCTTCTCTCAAATCTCTCACCAACCTTGCATCTGAGCAAGTTCTAAATCATATATAGAATGGTTTAGACTCATCTAGAACCATCTGGAACCATCCAATGAGAAATTGGAATTCTCATGTCATGAGTTTATGGATTCATCTCATCTCACATGCCATCTCATGCCATAGCCCTTGCAGCCCTTGTAACTGACTTGAAAATCTCCCTAAATGAGATATGGGATGTGTTTAAACCCTTTACTAGCTTGTACATTGCCTTTCCTTGAGTTTTGCATTTGTGCCTTATTATGCAAGCAAGCATTTTCCAAAGCAACCCCATGATCTAGGCCTCAATTAAAAAAAGTGGCTGAAACATTGTTTTTAGAATGTCGTTTAGAGTCAAAATGACCTATTATATGCCATGGTTTGGATGAGTAACTTGGAAATTTCAATTTCCAACTTGAACTTATTTAACTTATGCCTCCATTTTAGGTCATTTTTACCATTTTTTGCTACAAGCCTTTTCAACATCTCATGACCTCCCTAATAGCCTTAAAACATAATTTTAAGCAAGTTTGATGTTGAAGATTTTTCCATTTGAGGCTTGGAAATAGGAGATATGGCCTTATGCTTGAAATGACCTGTAATATCCAAATGACCAAAATGCCCTTGACTTGTCAAAGCCATAACTTGAGTTCTACAAATCCTATCAAGGACTTCTAGTACTCTCTAGAAAGCTAAGAAGATGAGGAACAACATTCATGTTTACCAAAAGTTCATAGGAATCATCCTTCTTGGGCAAAAGTTGGATGCAAGTTGGGTGACTTTCAAGGCCCCAGATTCACATACCTCAGATGACTTGTAACTTGTCAAAGTCATAACTTGAGCTCTACAAATCCTATCAAGGACTTATAGTACTCAAATTAAAGCTAAGAGCAAGCTCTACAACATTCATGTTGGGGGTAATATGAGATGACAATCACATCTTGAGTTAAACTGCCTTGAAGATAGGGGTCAAACTAGGGGATTTTACACTGTCAAGCCTTAGAAATCCTAGCTTGAAACTTCTCAAACTCCTCAATCATGATGAGTTGGTCTAAGAATCATCCTTATAGCATCTCAATGCATCAATCCATGATCACATGGCTCTTGGATTAGGTCTCAACCCTCTCCAAATCATCAGTTGACCTAGGGTTGACCCAGTCAAACCCTAATTGCACCACTCATGGCTGAGTCTTCTTATTCTTGTACAATGACCTCTCTAGGCCTCATGATGGCTTTCAAGACATCTCATAAGCTCTCTCAAAGCTTCAAGTCCACCCTCATAGCCTCATAATCATCTGAGGGGCTCCCACAACTCTCAAGTTATGAGGCACACAACCTTGGTTTCAACCAATCTCTCTGAGGATTTCTTAACTTCTATGACAAGGATATCAACCCTTGAACACTTTGAGTAACCTTCTTGGCTAGCTTCAAAGTCTTGTATAGCTCTTGATTGGTAATCATACCTCTTGATCTACTGCATACATATCAATGAGAAGCAGATGATAGTGCTAGTGAACACAAGCTAGGTAAAGAAATGTTGGTCAAATTTTGGGGTGCAACAACGCCCGCAGCTCCTCCTCGGTAGCCTTCAGCTTCTCCCTAACGCCACTGCACCTTTTGCGCTCGAGGTCCACCTCTCCCCGAGCCTTCTCCAGCTCGTCGGTCAGCTGGGTCACTTTTCCTCTGCTTGCCTCCAAATCCTCGGCCGCTTTTTTCAGACGAGACTACGCGAACGCGAGATCTCCTTGCAGTTTCGACAGTTCCACGGCCGAGCAGCTCTCTTCACTCAGAACCATCCTCGTCGCACGGTCAGCGCCCAGGACCGCCTTCACCTCCCCCGACGGAATGCTGGGCGACCTAGCCCCGTGGAAGTAGCCGGGATGCTAGTGACAGGGGCGATGGGGTAACCCTCCTCGGAAGACTCGACTGACAGATCGACCACGGGCGTATCCTCCTGGACCCTCGCTCTCTTCGGAACCCCTTGGGAGGTAGGCGACTGGCTGCCAATCGAAGACGCCGACGACCCCCTTCCATCCTGCTCGGCGGAGGACTGCCCAGCCAACTGAGCCACCCGCGTTTTTGGAGGGGCAGCGGCCCTCGACATGCGCAACTTCTTCACCCGTTCCTCGACAGAGGCCATGTTCCCTGCACAACAAAATAAAACTAGTCAGTAAAAAGCTAAGGACATCAGGTCGAAAGGGAACGAAGCGGCCACCACCTAGATAACGCATAGCGTCCTCCTCCGAGGCACACTCGAGCAGAGCCTTGGTGTTGATCAACCTCGCCGTCTCCCGAATGTTCCCGTAACTGTCGAGGATGTACTGGCCATCAGGCCTGACCAGTTTCGACGGCGGCAGGTTTCGCACGAAGGAAACTATCTTCATGTAGCTGGCCATATCCTCCTCGTCAAGCGTCCCCGCCCGCACGATGTAACCGCCGGTTCCCCAAGAGTAATGATCCAGGGACCACTCCACGTGCACCCGGGGCAACATGACGGCCTCGCGGCGACCGTCCACTATCCTCTCCCCTTCCGAATACAACGAGTAGACAGCTTCGTGCGTGATGGGGCTGACCACGAAAAAACGGCTCTTGAAATCTCGAACGGAATCCATGTACGTCCTGAAAAGCCTGTCCGGCTGCTTGAATGACACCCAGCCATGCCGACCCCCCACCGACTTCCGCTGCAGATGAAAAATCCAAAAGAACAACGACAGCGTGATGCCGACCTGGAGGTGTTGGCACACGAGCTCGAAGGCCCGAATAAAAGCCAGGGCATTGGGGTGCAGATGTGACGGGGCCAACCTCAGCCAGTCGAAGAGGCCCAGATGAAAGTCCGAGAAAGGCAGCCTGAGCCTAGCCTCTTTGAAGTAAAACTCGTACATTGGAAAGCGCATCCGCCCATATTTCGAGCAGATCTGGTGACCTGGCCGGGGGCGATAGACCTGCCAGTTCTGAGGTTCCCCCTTTTCCCGGTCTTCTACGGTTACGTAAGCCCCCTTCGGATCAGCAACAAAGCACGAGGGCGTGGTGAGGGGCTCCTCGGCCACCCAGTCCGCGATCGGAATGATGTGCTCGTTAAAATGGGGAACATCCGGCTCGTTGTCCTCGACCATCGTGCCCAGGATGAGCGAAGTCATTAAACACCTGAAAAGCAGAAGGTAACGGTGAATTCGATGACAGAGATTAAATTCACCCTTCCACCGCAAGTCAAGTGAAAGGGCGACGAGGACCCCCCCCCCCCCCCCCCCCCGAGCATCGTCCCCGGTGAGTCTGCCCTAACCTACCCCCCGGTTCCGTGTGACCCTAACGGCAGACCCACCTCGGAGGCGCCCATCAGAATAGACGTCGCTCCCCGAGGCACCCATCGGAGAAAAAGAACGCTCCCCGGGACATTCGCCGGAATAAGGAAGCGCTCCCCAGGGCATTCATCGGAAAAAGCTACCACCCCCGGGGCATTCATCGGAAAAAGACATCCGTCCCCGGGGTACTCATCGGGTCTAGCGCTTCTCCCCGGGTCATTCATAATAAAAACCCTAACGAACCCTCGAGAACGGCGGAGGGTTTGCCGCTCCTCGGGGCATTCAACCGGCCCCGGCCACGCTCAACAGACAAACAAGAAAAGAAAGAGAAAGGGAAAGGGAAACTTACTATGGTAAAATCGGCGACGGACGACGCGGCGGCGACAACGGCAGAGATATCGGACAGCGGCGGAATAGTAGACTGGAGATTTGAGAATTAAAGAGTGAAAAGTGAGGAATGAGCACAGGCCCGCTCATTTATACCCCTGCACGGGACTCGAAGCGTTGCTAGACACTTGAGTACCCTAGGGTAGCCGCCCTAGCAGCCACCCAGAACGCGACACGTGGCGGAAGCAGACAGACGCGTCTCTTCGCCTCTTCCCGACCGACCGACCATAATTAGCACGCACCTTCACGTGGGGAAGTCCGTCCCCAGACTGGCCGCTTCCCGAGTACGACATCATCAAGTCCTCACTCCCATCCTCGGAGCAACGACTTGGGAGGCTCCTGTTCTGGACTGGGCCCCGGGATGAACTATGTTGGCCCAGCCCAATAATGTTCCACCAGGCCCTGCCCGGTCCGAGCTACCACGTCGGGCACAAGATCCCCGACTCACTAGAATGCTCTTCCCGCGGGGGAAAACCATCACGTCCATGCCGGGCGAGAGAATCGCCCGCACGATCAAGCGCCACCCTCCGCGGGCGGTATTCCCATGCCATCGAGCAAGACCTGTCCCCTGCGGGCGGAACCCACACCTTGACGGGCAACACAACGTGTCCTTCACACGTTCTCCACGTGCTCCCCTCCACGGGGACACGTCACCAACCAACTGCCCACCTCCGAAAGAGCAGGTCAAACCCACTTTCCGGAGACCACGGGACAGTTGGACTAGGGCGAAGACCACGTCCTGGTCTTCACTACACCACGTAAGCCCTAGCAGTCATTTGGGTTGGGCCTGGCCATCCAGCCCAACTCAAATGACCGTTGGCCCAGCGTTGGGGTCTCTCTATAAATACCCTCTTCCACAAGAGGGTCAGGTATTCACTTCTTACCCCTTTTTTCTGTACTTTGTTCTCACTCCGCCCAACTCCTTACTTTGGCATCAGAGTGTTTTCCAGGTACACCCCCCTTTTTCCTCCACATCACCGGTGAACAGGTACCAGCCAACAGCGTGTTCCCAGCCCGTGATCCCCTTCTGATCAAGTCAGATCAAGTGGTTATAAACATTTTCTGTCATTTCGGTGTGGAATACGAGAGGTCATCTAATGACATCTAACAGTAAGTAAGCAATCTCTAGTGTGAATCTAACATGGAGTTTTAGAATACGGTTACATTGTATCTTCAGTTTTTTTTCGTGAAGTGACTTTAGCTTCATGATTGAGTCTCTCTCTTTTTGGGATAATGACTAGCTAATAACAATTTCTCCAAAGGCTTGACGTGGCGCAGTCATGAGAAGTCTTTCAAAAAGTTGGGTATAGTTTACCGTGTTATGTCTACTATTTGGAGACTTGGGAAATATTTTAGAGTCGGTGTGAGTGACCTTGAAAACATGTGCATTACATGCTAGTCTTATCATTGAAACGTTTCGCAAGATTGTTTTTGCATGTGTCCAGGATGCTCAAGTGAGCTCGAGTATCGTTACAATCTCGAGGCAAATCCAACAATTGATTTTTCATTGGTCTATTTTCTTTCACTTTAAACCATTGATTTACCTACCTCTCATGAATATATAAAGGTTGTTGAACATGTAACTTCTCACGGGAGGGGATGAATTATATGATCCTGATAAATATGGTTTTGAAAATATTTGCATATTAAAATTAGAGTTAAAAATAATTTTGTAAATAGGTTAAGTATTAAGCAACAAAATAAATTCCATAATATAAATTTCATAAATAAAGAGTTAAGGAAAGAGAGAAACACCAAGAGTTATAGAGGTTCGGTCAAACAAGAAAAATGACATACTCTCTTCCCTAATATTTGATCTTGAGAGTATTGTCGCTACGCGAAAAATGACACATAGTCGCCACCGAATTTTTTTATCCCAAGCCTTAGGGTTCGGGAGTCGGTTATGCGAGGGGAAGGTGTTAGCACCCCCTCACATCCATCGTACTCGATGGGAACCTCCTAGGTTGTTTAGTTTGAATGAGTGTTTTTATTAAAAGTTTGCTTGCTAAAAAGAAAAAAGGGGTCGTTTTTTATTATAATGCTCGCTAAGGATTGTGGCCCTTGTGCCTACGTATCCTCACTTAAAAGAAGTGAAGAATCAGAGCTCCGTAGTTTGGAGGCTTGTGAAATGGTTGTTTGTTGGTTGATTTTATACCTTGAAAAAGGGTTTTCAGATTGATGCCCTAAGGCGAAAAGAAGTTTGATGAGTTGATGTTATTTTTAGGTTTTGAGAAGAAATTGCTTTTGATGGGGATCACACTAAAGACTTTGAATAGAGATGAATATTTCAAATAACCAAGTCGAGCGCCTTGTATTCAAAATATTCGGAACGAGTGTAGGAGGGTTCCATTCTCATTCCTTCTTCACAGCTTTAAAGTTTATGGTGTATGACCATTATTGTATCTTTATTGTGTTTTGGATTTTTATGAGAAAAATACCACTTGATGTTGGATCAAGGGTTTTATTGTTTGTAAAAATATTTGAAGTGATGCGAACAAGGTCGATGGCGAACGCACAAGGCGGTCGGCTTACAAGGGTTAAAATGGCTCGATAAAATCGAGAGTTTATTTTTGAAAATAGTTTTTAGAACCAAAAGTCAAAAATAACCGTAACAACATCGACATACGATGATCATGCAACTACATCGGGTTAGTCGGCTTGAAACAATACAAAAAATTTTCAAAAAAACTTTTTGTGAAAAAAAGGCAGTCTCCTTGAAATTTTTTTTTTGGGAAAAAGACTAGAAAAACTAAGGGAAGTTTGCTAGGCGAAGGCTGTAGCGAAGCTGCCCAAAAACAACAAGAAGTTCAATAGGCAAACTTCTCAGCAAACGCAAACAGAGAAAAACGGGGGCAAAGTTAGCTAGGCGAACCTTGCAGCGAAGCTGCCCAGAAAAAACAAACAGAAGTTCGCTGTGCGAACCACCCAGCGAACGAAAAAAGGGGCGAAAGGGGACAAAGTTCGCTACGCGAAGGTGCCAACGAACATGACAGAAAAAAACATCAAGAAGTTCGCTAGGTGTAACGCCCATTTTGATTATTTTTATTGTCGGTGTTATTTTCATTTTCGACGTGCTAATGTGGATTTTGGTTAAGAAGTAAGTTCCATAATACTAGAAAATATGATTAATGATAATAATAATAATATGATAATTAGTAAGGTGTTACTATTATTAATATTATTGTTATTATTATCATATTAAATAATATTATTGGAATAATAATATAATTATTGGATTTTTGGAATTAAAAGAAAATGAGAATTAATTATTTATTTGGAATATAAGTGATTTTTGGGGTATTAAGGATAAAATTGGCATTTGTGGAAATAGAATGTGAAGGAGAAGGAAGAAAACGCACGGTTGGGAGAGAAGAAGAGAACGGTTGATAGAACGAGAGCGATCAAGAACAGAAGCTTGAGCAAGAAGGATTTTCGTGTGGATTGCGAAGCTTCATCATCATCAGAGTGCATTCGAGGTAAGGGGGAGAATTGATCGGTTGAATTGGTATTTGCATGAGTAATTGGTAGAAAGGGGAAATTCCCTAATCCCCATAGTTCGATGATGAATAATGTTGATCGCATGTTTATATCGCTGTTATTATTGTGTTGTACTGTGTTAAATTTGTTGCATGTGGCTGTGAGCAACTGCATGAGTGTTTGGGGTTTCCGGGTAGTTCGAAGTTATACCGAAACTGAGTGATTGTATAGAGCTAGCAATTAATCGGGTTAAATTGGGGGTAAATGTTATAATGAGTTGTGGAGCAATGATCTGGTATGATGGGGTTTGGATTAGAGTAGAATCGGCCGAGTTCGGAGCATGTGGCCGACTCTGAGTTGTAGTTTTATTTTTTAGAATACGCAGGTATTCGCTGGGCGAATGAGGGGGCAAGGCTTCGCCAGGCGAATGGGGCAGAGAATGCTGCCAGTAGCCTCTGTTTGGTTTCTCCAGGGGTTTCGCCGGGCGAGTGGTCAGCGAGTGTTCGCTGCGGGGATTCGCCAGGCGAATGCGCCAACGAGTCCGACAGCAGTTGTGTTTTGGCTGCTGTTCTGTGCTGATTTCTTTGTGGATTTGGAATCTTGTTGATCATGTTTTGGTGATGAGCTTATTGGGTGAGCTGTGGTGAGTGTATGTAGGGTGTCAGGACGTGATTCCGTGATATCCGCGTGGTTATGATATTGCATGGGTGTATGTTATGATGGATGACTGCGATGATGAGTGGGATATCTTTGATATATGATAAATTGTGATCAGTAGGATCAATGCGCCTTGTGTGCGATGTGTGATATGATGTGTGATGAGCAGATCAGTTGGATCGATACGCTTTATATGCGTTGTGATTATATACTGTTATGATGAGTGGATCAGTATGGATCGATACGCCTTGTGTGCGTTGTATTGATGTGTTGTTGTGATAGAGTGGATCAGTAGGATCGATGCACTTTGTGTGCTTGTGTGTATATGCATTATATGATGCGATGGATCAGTAGGATAGTATGCACTGTGTGTGCTGTGTGGTTATGCATAGTGTCTTGCATAGCATGTGGACGTGAGGTGTGATTTACTCACGTGCTCCAAGTGGGGAGCGTGGACGTGGTGAGTCATTTCTCGGTGGTGTGTATGTGATTCACTCACGTGCTCCAAGTGGGAAGCGTGGACGTGGTAAATCATTGCTCGGTGGAGTGTATGTGATTCACTCACGTGCTCCAAGTGAGGAGCGTGGACGGGATTTGGATCGTTGCTCGGATGGAGTGTATACGACCACTCGTGTTCCAAGTGGGGAACGTTGGTAGTGATAGATCGTTGCTCGGATGGAGTGTATGTGATCTATCCTGAGATTTGATAATATGGGCTCAGGAGGAGCGTGGTAGGGATAGATCGTTGCTCGAATAGAGTGTATGCGATCTATCTTGAGTTGAGTCGGTACTGCATATTGTCGAGTCGAGTGCATGTGTTGCATTGTTGTTTGTGTGTGTTGTAATGGTTGATGATGGGGCAGTAGGTCCGGATATGTTGTATGTGAAATAATGAATTATTGTTTCCTGCCTTTTATTTCATGTACATTTATACCATTAATATTTGACCGTGATTTCTCACCCCTTTGTTCTTGTTGTGGTATGTGCTTCTTTGGAAGTACATACAATCCAGGTGTTTAGCTAGTTTGGATTGTGGCGTCGTCGTAGGATTGCACTGATACGTAACACCGAGGCTTTTTTTTTGGGAGTATTATTGTTTCTTGTTGATTATGTGTGTCCTCGTGGCGTATCTGAGTTTTGTGGGATATGTGATGACATTATGTATATTTTGGGCGGATGGCCGATTGTTGTATATGACGATGTTGATGATATGGATGATGTACATATGATATGTGTTATGACAGACTAGTTCTTTTTCCGCTGCAATTTTGCTGAATATTATTTTGAAAAAAAATGATTTGTGGAATTTTGTTGAAAATTGTGACATCCCGTTGCGGGAAAACTCTGATATGTGCTTATTTTAATTGTTTTATTATATTTTGGGGGAAATGGGGTGTTACAAGTTGGTATCAGAGCAGGTCGGTCCGTCTGGGCAGAGTAGTGTTTTGAGTCTGTCTGTAGGATAGAGTTTGGTTGTTTTCCGTTAACCTGTTGTTGTGATTGTTGAGTAGTATGGCAGGGAGGAATGATGTTGCGTTGGCTGCAGCTATGCAAGCAATGGCACAAGTGGTGGCCAATCAGAATTTGGCTGCGGGTGCTCAGTTCAGAGACTTGACGCAGTTCCAGAGTAACAAGCCACCGAAGTTTGAAGGTGGGTGTTGCACCCTAAAATTTGCTCAACTTATTTCACTTGGTTTATGTTTCAATTGCATTAGCATTTACATATAGAGTCATATACATAGTCTAATCATCTGCATAACATAGCATAGCGAGCCATCCAAAAAGGGACCAAGTACTATTCTCATCTCTATGAGCCTATCAAGAGGTTATTGTTCAAATTCAAGCACATCCAAGTCATCAGAAAAGAAATTGAAACCTAAGAAGTCAGTGGATCAAGCAGTGAATCTATCTCCTATCTAAGGGTATCTGAAGATCATCAAAGAAGTTGTGAGCTGTGAATTGAGCATGGAGGGTATATAGACATCATGGAAGACATGGAGAGCCATTTTGAAAGTGAGACAAGTCATTGATATGATCACAAGAGTTGCAGTTGAAGACAGTCAACTAGGGTTTCATCTAGGTCAACCCTAGGTCAACCCTAGGTCAGATGATTGATTGAAAGGCATCAAGGGCTATTTGAGAGATTTGGGATTCCTCATTTGAAATGTAGATAAGGATATGGTGTTGTGCCAAGAAGAAATCAAGAGAAATCAAGAAGAAGAGAAGTTTCTAAATTAGGGTTTCTGTGTAAAATCCCCTGATTTAGGTCAAACTTCCAAGCAAGATAAGTCAACATGCAAGCTTCAAATGGATTCTTGTCCAAAATGAAACTTGTAGAGGATCTCAAGACCTTTAATTTGAGTGGTGGAAGACATCAAGGAGATTTATAGAACTCAAGTTATGGTCCTTGCAAGTTACAGGTCATATGAGGTATCTGAAATTTTGTCTGTGAAAGTTACTTGTCTTCCAAGCAACGTTTACCCCTCAAGGAGATTTCAAATGGATTTCTGGTCAACATAATAGTTGTTCCTAGTTGTCTTATCTTTCTATAAAGGTATGGTATGCCTTCATATGATTTGTGGAACTCTACTTATGGCCTTGGCAAGCAAAGGGTATTTTGGTCATTTGAGAATTACAGGTCATTTCAAGCCTATGCCAAAAACTCATACAAGGAAGCTTCAAATGAAAAACTTCACAATATCAAACTTGCTCCAAATGACATTTTGAGTCTAGAGAAGTTATCATGAAATTTTGGAAATGTCCATAGCTCAAGGTTTCAAATTTGGTCATTTAAAAGATGAATTTAATGAATAAAAATGACCTAAAATTGAGATTTTTCATAACATGGCCAAATGGGATGAAATTATAGGTCATTTTGATTGGAAAAAATGTTTTAAGAACATTGGCAAAAGTAGATTTTTGAGTTTAGGGCAAAGTTTGAGAGATATCATTGGTTACTTATGTATGAAGTTAACATATCCAAAATTCAAGGAAAGTGTGCACAAGAAGGTTCTAACAAGTTCTAGAAAGGTCCATGGGTGTCTATATATTGAATTGAGGGGATCCATTCAAGGGTTGGTGATTCATTTTGATCAAAATACCAAGTTTCATCTCATTCTTCAATTGTGCAAATTCATTCCAAACTTCATCAAACCTTCATCATTTTACATACTTCTTGATCCTATCATCCTCTAAATCCATCAGAGATCAAGTTTCTATCAATATCTGGTTGAATTGAGGAAGAAATCGTGTGCTACCAACTTCATCATCCAAGGTGCAAGAAGATTGTGATTGCAAGATCCAAGGCATTTGAGCAAGTGCTATTGCATACAGAACCAAGAATCAAGTTTGTGGAGCAAGTCCAAAGCATTGCAAGCTTCAGATCCAAGGATTTCTACCTCTGTTTTCATCTTTAAACCAGGTTGGTAATCCTATCGAATTAGCATGAATTAGTTAGAATAGTGTAGAATATTTAGGTTAGAATGGTTAGGCATAGTTAGGTGATTGATCCTGGTGAATTTGAGAACAATTCATGGAGGTTACCATTGGAGCACCAAAACTGTTAGGGCTTAGAACACCTAGGTTAAGGCATGATAATCTTCATTAGATAGCTTAAAATGATCAGCAAAGCGTGTAGATTGTATTAGTGTAAGAGTTAGCAAGAATTGGCAAGGTGGATATCAGTGTAAAATGGTGGAATCTAGACCTTCTACCTATCGGGTTTGGACCTAGAGGGAGTTTCAGAGGAAACCAAGACCATGGCTGTGTAGAGGGGAAGAAGTAGAGCAATTTTGCTCTTTACAGATTCGAGTTTCATGGAGAATTGAGGTTGTATGGGTATGATGAACTCTGGTTGGTGCAAGCTCGTGCATGGTGCTTTAATGGCTGAAACCCTAGCTTTGGAGAAGAAGCATGATGGCCGTTGGATGAAGTCTCCCTTGTTGACTGAAGCTCTAATCGCGTGGCTCACGTTTAAAGTTGAATTTGGAGGGAAATATTGAAGCAGAAACGCAGCATTTCATTAATGGAAACGCTTGGGCTTAGTAATCCAATTGATATTCGTACCCCCATTCACCCAGGCCCAACCAAATGAACTGAGTTAACTGCTATTGGCACCGTTTTCACTTTATTTCTTTTTGTTTTTTTTCCTAATCAACTGGGCCCAGACGCGCTTTGCTATGCGCGCCCCCCAGTCTGGGCCCATCATCTTGTTTTAATTGAAATAAATACTCACTGCACCCCTCACCTCATTTAACTCATTTTAATTTCCTTCAATTTTTGTTAATTCTTTAAAAAAACATAACAAATTGAAAATTGCATATTTTTAAATGGTTGTTTTTGCATATTTTTCATATTTCTGTTAAGAAAATTATCATATAAAAAAATTAGCATTTCATTTTATTTTTGTATTTTTAGTATATTTTTCTTTTAAATAGGTTTTGAATAATGTTTAGTTTGATACATGATATTGTTGATTTTAGTTTAGTTAGATGCTTTTACATTTTGGATCCATTCTTTTTAGGGTGATTAACTTAGAACTTTAGCTTGTATATAAGATTTAATTCATAATTTTAGGATTTAATTTTAGATGGTTTGTTTAGATGACCATTAGTGTGATTAAAACTGGGGTTTAGAGATAACATAGGTGTAAGAGATCATTTCCTTTAGGAGTTGTAGATTGAATTTTGGGGTATGGGACTATAGGGGTATTATGGGTAGATAATAGATCCCTTAGAAATTACTAGGTTTCCCCTATGCTACTATTACTATTAGTATATTGCTTGTGCTTGCTTGATTGTGTGGTGTGCCCTCTCTAGGGTTATTATTTGACTGTGTGGGGTATTGGGCTTGTTTGGGGCCTGGGGTTTGAGCTGAAGACTGTGCTGATGAAGCCCTTTGAGGATTAAAGAATGAAGGCCAATTTCCAGAGTTGATGAGGAGTATCTCTTGCTGGCAGCTGTTGAAGGATATAGGATCTAGGAGCTAGGCAGAGCCCTAGAGTAGAAAACTTGATTCACAAATGTGGAAGGTCTTGTTTGCCTCCATCCTTCTCCATGATGCAGAGACTCTCTAAGACATTCACCCTATTCCTTTGGAAGGCTTGGTGATAGTGTCTAAGAGATAGAACTCTTGAGAGAAATATTCTATGTGTTGTTAGCAGTCTGTTTGCCACCTTTGGTGGTCAACTAATTACTTAACACCCCAGTTCATTCTTGTGATTGGTTCCTCAGCTTGGAGATTGGGACTTGAAGAAAAGCCATTGGAGATGAAGACAAAGACCTTGCTTGAAGGCTGTGAAGATAAAGACTGATGCTTGCTTGAAGCTTATAGAGGTTTGGAGATGACTTGAAGGCAGATGCTGATGAAGACTGCTTTTGCTGTTTATTTTGCTGTATAATTCTTGATGTATTGATTGAATTTCCCTGGCTGTATTGCTTGCTGATTAACCTGTTAGGCTGAAAGCGAATTTTGTTCGTTTTTGCCTGTTGTTTTCTAGGTTCGAGGTTGAGTGGGACTCCCTTGCCTCGCTTGTATTGTTGCATCCATGCATTTTACTGCTTTATTGTATATATGCTATTGTTTCTGTTTCCGTCTATTCCCTTAGGATCTCTGTTTCTCTCTGTGCAAGAGAGGAGCATGATAGACACTAGGTCTTAACCCATGCATGATAACATTAGGTTAGTTTGATTCCCTTTGCAACCATAGGTTAGAGTTCTGTCTCTTCTTTCTCAAAACAAACAGAAAAACACAATAAATATTTCAAACACAATAAAAGACACTTCTTCCGTAAAAGAATGTGAACTCATCAAAACGTTATTTTTGTCCGCTTGGACCAGTAATCAGAAGAACCCTTTTTCAGAAGGAATAAAAACAATCAAGACAGACTTGTGTCGTACGTGGCCCGAACTACGTTTGCTCTGATCTTTCATGCTGTATGAAAGTACGTAGGCATAGGATGCGATATCCTAGCGAGCAACCTTCCCCTCTTTTCCCGTAGGTAGGCGAACTACGTTGACTCTGATTTCTCGTTCCAGACGGGAATACGTAGGCATAAAGTGCGATACTTTGCCGAGTCATTTTCTTTTCTTTTAACCCTTAACCCTGTAGAGTAGATAGAATAACAATCCATACCCGAAAAAAAGCGTGGATCCCGTCGAGTACGACGGACGTGAGGGGTGCTAATACCTTCCCCTTGCGTAACCGACTCCCGAATCCAGGATTTGGTTGCGATGACCATTCCTTTCCCGTCTTTGTGGTAGGTTTACTCTGAGCGTTTCCTTTCCCTCCGTTGGGATAAATAACGCATGATGGCGACTCTTCTGTTCAGCCGGCGCCGATTTTTGCAGTAGCGACAACTGGCGACTCTGCTGGGGACCCAACGTCCCCTGGCTGCTAAGGACTGCGATAGTTCCTTATGCATTTGGGATCCAACGTCCCTTAAGAGAGTCAATCCTAGCGCTTGTTTTCCCGTCGAGGATGTTGTATGGATTTTTTATTTCTGCCATTTACTTTCAGCATTATATTATTGATATTATTGCTGTATTGGGGTGTGACGGGTGTTCCATGATTGAGAGATAAGCCGGACCTGGGCTTGAGTGCACCTAGAATTAGAGTGGAAATTAGTGGGCGCGCACGTGCTTTGCATGTCCTAGTGTCCCATGAAATCCACACTCAGACGAGGTTCTTCTGGTTGGCCTCCTGTCCTGCCCTTTGGGTGGCTCGGGTTGCTGGTTAGTTGGATTGTCGACTCTAGGAACCGATCATTTGGAAGTTGGCTAAGTGAGGCCTCTTCAGGATTTGATGATGCCACTCCTTCTGGGAATCGTATCATCAACACTGAAAGTCTGTGACGCCGACGACCGCATAGGATACCATACTTTTGTCAGTTACTAGAACACCTACCTGTGAGAGGGTTTTGGGGTTATGCAGGTAACTAGACCTTCAGATACCGGTTATTTCTTGATCTGAGATCTTGGGTATTTATGGATAGATATGAGGTCTGTCAGAGACCAGTTGGAGTTATGATATGAGGTCTGTCAGAGACCAGTCAGAGTTATGTTATGGGGTCTATCTGAGACCAATGTTGGAGCTTTGTATTGGGTCTATCTGAGACCAGGGTTTGAGGAATTCTGGAGGGTCTATCTGAGGCTTTTGATATGGTTCAGGCTTCTCAGCTATGGCATTTGGTCCCTGTTGCATGTTACTTGCATTTCATTGTTTGCATAACCATTATCATTGCATTCCATTAACGTGTGTCTGTGCTACAGGTGCATTTGCATATTCCCTGGTTCTAGTGCCCGGACTTCTGAGTATTAATCATGGCTGGTTTGAGGATGACAGTTGCCTACAAGTTACCCATTCCTGATATTACTCCCCTCATGGGTCTGATTTCTCTTGCTGATGAGGATGTCCGTAGAAGCTTCAGGCAGAGTTACGGACGGCTGTTGAGATTGGTTCGCAAACCCACTGATGATGAACTGAATGGGCTGTACACACTGATGCAATTCTATGACCCTGCATTGAGATGTTTCACATTTGCTGACTTCATTTTGGGGCCTACCATTGAAGAGTATGTAGAGTTTACTGAGCTGCCAGTACAGAATAAGGTTCCCTTTATTCACTCTGCCGCTGAGCCCAAGTTGGAAGATTTAGCTAAGGCCTTGCACATGAATGCTTCTGAACTGTTGATGACTTCTTGGCGCGGGGTTCCAGGTTTCTCTCTCCAGTTTCTGATTGGTAAGGCTCAAGAATACGCCAAGAATGGGTGTTGGGTGGTCTTTAACGTTGTTTTGGCTCTATGCATTTATGGGATAGTGCTGTTTCCCAATTTCCCGAACTTCGTGGACATGGATGCATTTCATTTGTTTGCTGCTGGCAACCCTGTACCCACATTGATCGGGGACTTCTACCATTCGATGCATTACCGAAATGAGAACAGGAGGGGCAAGAACGTCTCTTGTTGCGTGCCTTTGCTGTACATGTGGTTTAAGAGCCATCTTCCCCTGAAGGGACCTTTTGTGGATAGTGCAACTACAGCTGACTGGCCAGAGCGCATGATGAGGCTATCTTCTGAAGACATTGAGTGGTTTGACCGAGACTTGTTGGGGTCGGAGCTTATTTTCAGTTGTTCTGGGTATCCTAATGTTCCTTTGATAGGAAGAAAAGGGTGTATCAATTACAACCCATCTCTGTTTGTTCGTCAGTTTGGGTACGCGTTGAAGAACCCACCTCAGGAGGAGGAAGTACAGGAATCTCTGTACTTCACCGGTGATTTGAGTGGAGAGTTACTAGCCAAGCTTCAGCATGCATGGATGCGTATTAACAGAAAAGGGAAACCACTGTTGGGGAAGAATGACTGTCAGGCTTATGCACCCTACAAAGTTTGGATCCAAGAGAGAGCAAGACGGTTGCTGATGCCATTTCCGGCGGCACCAGTCCCTGTTCATATTCCGGCAGAGGAACCGACCACTGTTACTATAGAGGCCTATGAACGAGTTGTAAAAGAAAAAGAAGCCTTGATGAAGATTAATGAAGAGTTGGAACAGGAGCTGGCTCAGATGCGTAGTGAGAAGAACAAGGCGGTGCATTCTTTCCAACAGCAGATCGAATTAGTAAACAGGCTAGGTGCTGAATTGACCGAAGAGAAAAAGAAGCGTGAACGTCTGGGGAAAGAGTTCAGAAGCTCTCATGACATGTTGGAGTCCAAAAAGAAAGCACTCGATGCCGCTCACCGGGAAATCTCTTCTTGTAACAAGACGTGGAATGCTACGCTAACCAACAACAAAAAGAGGGAAGACAAATTGAAGCTGCAAATCTTTGAATTCGAAGAGCATTTGAAGGCTAGCATTAAGAAGTATGAAGAAGAGGTGATGACCAGATATAGTCTCCAGAATGCATTGAACAAGGCCATCGAAGGCAGGAACGAAGCTGTGTCTCAGAAGCGGAAGCTAGAGGATCGCTTCGGAGAAGGGGCATGGGAGGAAACCGCTGGTGACGTACGACACGTTCTCAAGCGAAGAAATCAACTTGTTGAGGGTCTGCTTACCCGACCAAGTCATCCAGAGACTAAGAAGTTACTAGAAGAGTACCAGGCTTATGAGTGTACTTGACTGTTTCGTGTATTAATGTGTATGCTTTATTTGCATAGCGCTGACCATCACCAGGATTGTTGGTTGAGGTCATGCTTTCTTATTGTACACTCAGTGATATTGTATTCTTGGCCTAATGGATTTCTCTGCAATATATGAGGCGTTTTCTATGATTCGGCTCCGATCACCGTGTTGCTAGCACTGTCACCGCACTGGCACATTCACACTAGAATCGGGGAATGATATTCCCTAATGCACAGACACATATTGCATTGCATTCCCATTCATATTGAATTACAGGTGATTACTGAATGGTATCTCATTGCTTGCACTGTACCAGGTCTTTTTCAGGATTGAAGGTCAGCGCCCGCACCGATACTCCACTCGTACCAACTGCGGAAGAATTATGGATCAAATGCAGAACGAAATGCAAGACATGCGTGAGAAGCTGGCGCTCTTCATGCAGACAATGGAGACCATTGCGAAAGGCCAGGAGAATTTGCAAGCTTTGGTGCAGCCTCTGTTGGTAAGAAATGCTGGGCACGGAAATGAAGATCATCAGTCTGTGCGAGTCGACACTATTCACGGGGATGGTACTCCCACACCAGTGGCTCCACCTGTAGTAAACATACCTGCTGTCAATGTGAACAACGGCGCTGCCGCCGGGAACGGTAACGTTGGAATTGGGAACGAGACTGTCGTCAACAACGTTGGGCTCGGAGATGTTAACCTGGATGATAATATGGGAGGCAATGGCTTCGGTAATACTGGATTTGGCTTCAATGACCAGGGGTTTGATCATGCTGGGAAGTACGGCTTCAACGCTCAAGGCTTCGGGTAGGACGGATTTGGTATGACTAATCAGGGTTATGGCGGATTCGGAAATGGAAATGGCGTTGGGTTAATAACTTTTGGACCTGCTGGAGTTGCTCCGGGATACGGTATCAGGGGGCGAGGCCCGGTAATGAATCAGACCAGAGTTGGCCGTAACAACGGATACGATGGATACGGAGCTGGGAATGGTATGTGGCAAGAAGATCAGCAAGAGGATGCTTTCTCCGGTGGAGGTTTCGAAGGTCCTATGGATGACTCTCAGAGAATCAGGATGCTCGAGGAGCAGATGAAGGGGGTCGTAAATCAAAGTGCTGTTGGCTTAGATATGACAACAATGGGTCTGGTGCCTGGCCTGAGGGTGCCAATCAAATTCAAAGCTCCCACATTCGACAAATATAAGGGGGACACCTGCCCAAAGGTGCACGTGCGGTCATATTACAGAAGGATGTCGGCGTATTCTAACGATGAGAGGATGCTAATGCATTTCTTTCAAGATAGCTTGTCTGGTCCTTCCCTCGAGTGGTATATGGGATTGGAACCAACTCAGATTAAGACATGGAAGCAGCTGGCTGAAGCATTTGTGGCTCACTATAAGTACAACAGTGACTTGGCGCCCAACCGGGTCCAATTGTAGGGGTTGTCCCAGAAGAAGGGCGAGAGCTTCAAAGAGTACACGCAGAGATGGCGCGACATGGCTGCCCGGGTTCATCCTCCTTTGGAGGACAAGGAAATGAATGATATGTTCATAGGAACATTCACTGGCATGTTTTATGACAAGTTGTTTCACACTTCTTTGGGCAGTTTCTCAGACTTAATCCTGA
This sequence comes from Lathyrus sativus, assembly GCA_963859935.3. Taxonomy (NCBI): domain Eukaryota; kingdom Viridiplantae; phylum Streptophyta; class Magnoliopsida; order Fabales; family Fabaceae; genus Lathyrus; species Lathyrus sativus. The sequence continues at coordinate 412,768,954 of OZ012736.1, read as the reverse complement.
TGGGAGAGAAGATTGAAAGCAACATTAAGCAGGGAAAATTCCAAGCTGAGGAATCCACTTCGGCTGGCAGTAACAGAAGGGCTTTTGGTGGGCGCCGTCAAGGCGATGCAAGCGCAGTGTTTGGGGGCCGAGGCCGAGGCCGGGGCCGGGGCAGAGGTCGAAACCAGTACAATCAGCCGCAGCAGGTGGCAAGCGTTACTATTCCGTTTCAGCAACAACCGTTTCAGCAACAACCAATACAACAACAACAACAGCAACAGCAGCTACAACAGGGGGCACCGCCTGCCCAGCGCAGATTCCACGAGGGCAAACCAAGGAGGGTGTTTGAAAAGCCTCCTTCAACATATGCAGATTTGTTACAAACACTACTGGGTTTGAACTTGGTGGAGAAGAGAACTCTGGCGCCAATAACAGGCACTCCTCCGTATGGTTATGATGCAAGCAGGCACTGTGAATTCCACTCCGGGGCTCCTGGCCACGATGTAGAGGGTTGCCACGCGTTTAAGCATGTGGTGCAGGATCTATTGGATAGTAAGGCTATCAATTTTGGAACGGCGGGTCCAAACATAGTGCAGAAACCCATGCCCAACCATGGGGCAAATGCCATTTTAACTGAGGAAGGTTTGGACTTGATTATGAATGTCGACGACCTAAAGACACCGTTGTGCGAAATAAAGAGCAGATTATTGCAAGGGGGTGTGTATCCAGGTTGCGACGAGTATTTCTTAGAGTGTTGGACCCAAGCTGGGGGTTGTGATGAATTGAAGAAGGGGATTCAGGCTTTAATAGATGGAGGCACATTGCAGTTTGACAGAATAGCAATTGAAGAACCTGTAGAGGTACTAGCAGACAAGCAAAGTGATGTGGCTACTGTGACGATTCCCCGAAAAACGATAACTATAACGGCGCCGGCCAAGCGACTGCCGATCACTATCACCAAGGCAGGGCCAATCCCTTATGAGAGTACTAAGGCAGTCCCCTGGTCCTATGGGTTGAAGGTGTATTGTGATGGGGTGAAAATTGATGTTAGTAAACAGCCAGCTGAGGTTGTAGACAACGTTGTCGGTACCGGAGGTATGACGAGAAGTGGGAGAATCTTCATATCGCCTGAGGTGGAGGATGAACGGCTAGCGAAGGGAAAAGGAAAGATGGATGAGACTGTCCCTGTGCAGAGGAGCGAAAAAGAAACAACATCGAAAGATGTGGAAGAGTTCATGCGCTTGATTTGTAAAAGTGATTATAAGATTGTTGAGCATCTTCAACAGACGCCGTCAAAGATATCTATACTGTCGTTGCTATTGTGCTCTGAAGCTCACAGAAGTGCATTGCTGAAAGTTCTGGATACTTCCTTCGTACCCCAAGATGTTTCCGTGAATCAGCTGGAGGGGGTGTTGGCGCATGTGAACGCAGGCCATAGCTTGGGTTTTACCGACTTTGATTTGACCCCGAAGGGGAGAGAGCATAATATGGCATTGCACGTCTCTGTGGAGTGTAGAGGATCAGTCATGTCTCACGTGCTGGTAGATACCGGATCGTCTTTGAACGTGCTGCCCAAGAAAGCGATGATGAAACTAGATGTCAGAGGAATCCTGTGCACGCCCAGTGACTTGGTGGTCAGGGCATTTGATGGGACACGAAGAACAGTTTTTGGATCCATAACATTACCTCTACAGGTGGGGCCGGAGGTTTTCGCGACTGAATTTTATATCATGGACATCCAGCCTGCATACAGCTGCCTCCTCGGATGACCCTGGATTCATGGTGCTGGGGCAGTCACATCTACCTTGCATCAAAAGTTGAAATACATGGTAGGGGACAGCGTGGTCACTGTATGTGGAGAAGAAGATATATTGGTTAGCCATCTGTCATCATTCAAATATGTAGAGGTCGACGGCGAGATTCATGAAACACCCTGTCAAGCCTTTGAAGGGTTGCGCATCAAGAACAAAGGTCCCGGGCCGAGTAAAGCGTCAGAGGTAGCCGTCTCGTCATATAAGGAGGCTCAAGCTCTAGTGGAGACAGGTGAGACAAAGGGCTGGGGCAAGGTGCTGGATATTCCTGTGAAGATGGACCGGTTTGGGCTGGGATATCAACCGTCGTCATCAACACCTGCTGTGGGGGCACCCCGTTTCAGAGGACCGATAACTATCACCGCTAGTGGAGTGTGTCACGAGACCATCAACGCTGCTTCAGATTCCGAGGAAGGAGACAGTGATTGCGACATGGACGCCTGGATTCAGCCGAGCGTGCCAGGACAAGGATTATGCAATTGGTCTATTCAGGAGATTGTTCCTGTGACTCTCAAACAGTAATGCTTTGTTTTTTTAATTGTTGAACAATCTGGTGTCTTACCCGAGGCATCATGATTTGCTTAGGGCTGTGTTGTTATATACATTGCGTGTTTAATCATTAAATAAAAGGCGTTTTTTCATGTGCAAATATTGCGATCTCTGTTTTTCCTGTTTTGTGTTTTACAATAAAATGGCAACGTGGTTATTCGCTTTATATGTATTTTGAAGCATTTAACCATTCCTTTTGCAGGATAACATTTTCAGATGACATCATTGAACCGTCTATGACTCGTCTCGACTTTGAGCACCCGGTATTTCAGGCCGAAGATGAAGGTGAGAAAATACTTAGAAGGGGGGGGTTGAATAAGTATGACAGAAAATAATCAAAGATAAAAACTCAAGTATTTTTATCCTGGTTCGTTGAACTCAACTACTCCAGTCCACCCTTTTCAAGAGTGATTTGCCTTTCTCAACAAGGACTTAATCCACTATTCAAATCAACTGATTACAAATAGCAACACCTAAGAACAACTGTTCTTAGTCTTCTCAAGAGCTACTGATCTAACCTAGATCCTCTTAAGGAAAACTTCCTTTACAAATTAATGTAATACAATGTAAGAGTAATAAATTGCTTCTATGAAAGCTATAAACACAACAGTGTTATTTCTCTAAGTTTAGAACAATGTATGAACAGCAAGGAATATGAGAGCTTGAGAGTTTTTCGCGTGAGAGTGTTCTTGCAATGATTTTCGTCTCTAAATTTTTTGTCACTGAAGAAAGTGCTATGATATCCTTTATATAGCCACTTGAATATTGGAGAGAATATAATACCGTTGGAGAAGATATTTCCAATATCAAATAGTACTGTCCTTTGTACTATTGCAGCAGAGAGACGGCGCACAAAATGTGGGTGTAGCAATTGTCTGCTGAGCTGTGAATTTACCATATGTGGAATGTATCAGAGGAATAATCTTCTTGCAGAGATTTATGTCTATCCCAATTAAGGAAAGATTTGCTGGCATATTCCAACGGATATATTAAAATAATCTTCTTCAAATAATTCTTCAGATAGTTCAGATCAACAATCAATATCAGAGTCTTCAGTCTTCAGAATCTTCTGGAAACTTCAGAGCCTAAGATGTTCTTCAGATGTTGCTGAATCAGAGTCTGGTGCAGCTGTGTGCTTGAAGCGTAACATGCTCTTAGATCAGAGTCTACACTCAGATCAGAGTCTTCTCTCATTCAGAGTCTCTTCACTCAGAGTCTTCTTTCATTCAGAGTCTCTTCACTCAGAGTCTTCTTTCATTCAGATTCTTGATAATATATGCAGCGTGTTGTATCTTCAGAATCTTGATGACTAAGCTCTTATACTTCAGATTCTTCTAATCTTCAGATGCTCTTGAGCCATTCAGAATTTATTGTTCACATCAAATTTGCTCTTTAAGATTAAAATCTTTTGTGCCTGTAGAAAACAGTTTAGAACAAATTTAGAGAGTATAATTCTTGTATACAAATCATCATTAATGTTATCATCAAAACATAGAGATATTACTAAGACACAATCTGTGCTCTTACAATCTCCCCCTTTTTGATGATGACAAAACATGAGAAATTTGTTCAATAAAAATATGAATTAAAATTACTCCCCCTGAGATTAACAATCTCCCCCTGAAATGAATACTCTAATGGAATTAGATACTTCCCTTTCTGGTTGAGTACATTTCAGATTCAGAGCCTGATTACATTTCAGATTCAGAGCCTGATTGAAGCCTGGTTGACATATGTTTGACTTCTAGAGTCAAAGCTTGATGCCATATTAAAGCTTGATGCCAGATGAACAACTTCAGAACACCTGGTTGTTTATCTTGCCATTTCCTGTCTTGAGTTATCTTTTAGATCATAGTACTCAAGGTTAGATATCAGAGTCTGGTCTACTCAGATTTAGCTATTTTTGATCAGGTTCTGAAAAGATAGATCTCAGGATAAACTTCAATGAAATTTGTCAGCCTTTTTTAATAATATCTGGGACACTTAAATTCAAAGAATGTTAGTAACATGTCTGACTTAGTTCAGATAATTGCTTATAGATTTGAACAGTCAGATTCTATTTTGTTTCTCCCCCTTTTTGTCATAATCAAAAAGAATTTTAAAAGACAGTAAAGATGCAGAAGAAACACATATCCAGATAAGCAAAAAGATCATTGTCATTAAGTCAAGAGAACATCCAGATTCAGATAAAAGCACACAAAACATATCAGAAGAAAATCAAAACAAAGCAAAACATGAAAAACTTGTGCAAAACATCAAGTAGGTTTAGCAGATGAGGCTTGTTGAGAAGCAATGAGTTGCAGCAGTGCTGTAATCCTTTCTGAATTTTCATCTTGCTTAGCCATCCAAGTTTTCATTTCTTCATTTGTTTTCTTTTGATCAACCATAAAATCCTTAAGTTCTTTGACATCCTTCTGAAGATCTGTAGATTCTGAAACAGTAGATTCTGAAACAGTAGGTGCAGGAATTTCTGAAACAGTAGATTTTGAAACAGTCTGAGTAACATCAGGTGCAGGAATTTCTGGAGGTGGAGGAGCTTCTAGAAGAAGAATAGGAGGAGTGATTTTCTTAATCCGTTTTTGATAAGCAGCAAACCTTACTTTTGATAATCTAAGACATTGAGTCCTGATTTTCAAAGCCTCCCTATTCAGTCTGTAAAGATATTTCTTCCAAACAGCGTTAGCAGCCTCTTTGTCCATAGTAGTCATGCAAACATCCATAATGTCAGCAAAGTCTGAGACATTATCCTTATCAAAATCTCTTAACAGAGTATAAACACGTGATCCCAATTCTGCTTCATCAGGGGTTCTGGGTTTTCTTGGTTGGGTTAGTTGTGTTTGTGGTGTTTGTTCAGAAGGTTGAGGTTGTGAAGATGGATGTTCAGATGTTTGTGGTTCAGAAGTTTGAGGATTGATTTGTGGTTCAGATGTTGGTTGGTTGGTTTGTGGTTCAGATGTTTGTTGGTTGGTTTGTGGTTCAGATGTTTGTTGGTCAGAATGTTGTGGTTGAGGTATTGAGGGAATTGGTTGGGTTTCTGTTGGTTGTGGAGTGTTTTGGATTTCAAGAGGTTGTGGAGTGAGAGTTTGAGTTGGGGAATTTTGTGGAGAAGGTGGATGTTCAGAAGTTGGAGATTTAAACAGCTGTTTCCAAACACTCTCAGAACGAGGTTGTTTGAGATCATTCAAGCATTCATTAATGTAACCAGATGATTCATCATCAGATGATGTATCAGAGTGGTTAGATTTTTCAGAAGTTGAAGATAAAATGACAGACTGGTTTAAAGGTGTGACATCTAATATCTCATTAGGATCAATGAGATTTTCAGGTTGGTCAGAGTGTTCAGGGTGAACATCCTCTGGAATGGTATATTCTGGGATAGTGTTTTGTGGTTGTGGTGTTGTTTGTTGAGTTTGTTGTGGAATTTCTGTTTGTATGTTTGTTGGTTGCTTGGATTGTGGTGTATGAGGGGGGACAGAAGATGGTTTAGAGATAAAAGTTTTAGAAGGTCTGGATCTTCTAAATCTAAGTGGGGAGTCAGAGGGTGTGGGGGTATCAGAATGATGAACAGGATTAGAATCAGTGTTAAATACCTGTTTCAGAGTATCTCTAATTTCTTCAAAAGTTGCTGCAGGAGGATTTGGTTGAACCTTCTTCAGCTTCTTCCTTTTCTTCTTCTTTTCAGCATCTGAATGCTTCCTTTTCTTCTGATGACCTTCACTATCAATTTTTCTCTTACGTCTTCTTTCCCTTGTCAAATCAAGAAGAACTTGGCCTTCCTTCTGCACAAGATTGGCAGGAATCTCAACACCATCTCTTATGCAGCGAGCAACATACTCAGCAATAATTTCTCTAGGTTCATCTGAGGTGAATAAAGGAAAATCCTTAACAGGAATCCTTCTTCCCCTAACTTCTTCAGAGTTAGTTTTCCTTGGTTTCTCAGATAAATCATCAACCAGTTTCATCCTTCTCAGAGTTAAACCGTTTATTTCAGAGCCAATGATATAAGTCAGATCTTCTGTCAACCCAGCCTCTTGCAGATGCGCCACAAGTTGGTTTTCTATCAGAATATCTGAAATCAGCCTTCCCATAGGGATCCATGTTCTGACTTTTCCAGATTTATCTCTGGCTGTTTCCCTTGTTTCCTTGACGTGAGACACCAGATGATTAAACAACAAATATGGAAGATCAATCTGAATGTTTTGGTGTAAACAATACATGAAGTAAAGTTGTTCAGCATTAACATAATCAGAAGAGTTTGAAGAGGGTCTGTGAAAGATGGTGTTCATGAAAATCTTAGCCCATATCTTGTAAGTGGGTTTCAAGAACTTAACCTTCTTACAAGGTTCACCAGTAGTACAGATTTCTTGACATACATCTTTCAGGTCTTCACGCGCAGAAGACAGAGAGGTTACTCCATCAGTTGCTTTAAAACCTATGAGTTTCCTTATCAGGTTTTCAGTGATAACTATCTTTTTTCCCAGCACAGAGGAGTGAATGAACTTTGGAGTAGCAAATGCATGGATCCAGAACTCCTTCACTAACTTTGGATACACAGGACCCATAAGCCTGTCAAAGTAACCGTCCCAGCCTTGTGCTTTGATTGAAGAAATCAGATCAAACCCATTTTCAGCAAGATCTTCTAAGTCCACGAAACTTTCACACAGTACTTCTAGTGAATCAACAGCAGTTAGGAGAGTGCGTACTGGTTCTATGACAGTGGTAGCATTCTTGGTAGTAACAGCTTTTGAAGTAGATGCCATTGTTGACGATGATGAAGAAGATGAAGGTTTCTGAGTTCTTTTAGGGTTTGCAAAGAGAGAGAACAACAAACAAAAGCGCATATGTGTTTGAGAATGTGAAAAGTGTGAATGTGTTATGAGAGTGGTTTATATAGACAAATAAAGCAAGCATGGGAAACACAACAGACACACATAGGACACATACGCACGTTTGCATTAAATGAAAAGTAATCATTTTTAATAATGATATGACATTTGGGGGAAAATCAAGACAGATTGAGATTTTCAAAGCAATACCTTAAACGTCATAATTAGTAGGTGTACTCCATCTTTTCAGATTCTGAGTGACACGTGTTTGCTTGCATGTGATTCTATAACTCTTAAGAAATGAAACGTTTTCAACTTTCAGATCCTCTGAGATGGTCAGTTCAGAGTTTCACACAAAAAAATAATAATTCACAGATAAATTAAACAAGCAAGATAGATGAAATACTTCAGAGTGTTAAACACTTAGCATCTGAGAAGTTGACTCTGAGAAATATTACTCTGGACAAAAATCCATACAAATATTTTTCAGAATAAACTTAAACCTATCTTCAGCAAGGGGTTTTGTGAAAATATCTGCCCATTGATGATCTGTATCAACAAAGGCTAAATTTATTACACCCTTCTGAACATAGTCTCTGATGAAATGATGTTTAATCTCTATATGTTTGGCCTTAGAGTGTAAAATTGGATTTTTGGATAAACATATAGCAGAAGTATTATCACAGAAGATAGAAAGATTACTCTCATAGATTTGATAATCTTCTAGTTGACTCTTCATCCAGAGCATCTGAGTGGAACATCCAGCAGCAGCAATGTATTCTGCCTCTGTGGTTGATAGTGCAATTGTTGGTTGCTTCTTGCTGTACCACGAGATCAGATGACTTCCAAGAAACTGACAGCTTCCAGAAGTACTTTTGCGCTCAACTCTATCTCCAGCATAGTCAGCATCACAGAATCCAACTAGTGAATATTCGTCAGATCTTCTCTGTAGAGTTTCTGATCTACCTTCTTACTTACCTCTTCCTTACCTAGAGTGCTTGTAGGATGCATTGGAGTCTTTGCCATTTTGCTATCCAGCATGTTAAACTTCTTCAGAAGCTCTTTAACATACTTGGTCTGATGTATGTAGGTGCACTCTGGAGTCTGATTTACTTGGATTCCCAGAAAGAATCTCAGTTCTCCCATCATGCTCATCTCAAATTCTGCCTGCATACATTTAGCAAACTCCTTTCCAAGCATAATATTTGTTGATCCAAAAATAATATCATCTACATAAATTTGACAAATCAACAAATCTTTCTTAATGGTTTTACAAAATAGTGTGGTATCCACTTTTCCTCTGATGAAATTTTTCTTCAGAAGAAAATTACTCAACCTCTCATACCAAGCTCTGGGAGCTTGTTTTAGTCCATAAAGAGATTTTTTCAGTTTGTAAACATGATCTGGAAAATTTTCATTTTCAAAACCAGGAGGTTGATGGACATACACTTCCTCTTCTATAATTCCATTAAGAAAAGCACTTTTAACATCCATCTGATAAAGAGTGATGTTATGTTGTGCAGCAAATGAAATAAGCAAGCGAATAAACTCTAACCTTGCAACAGGAGAATATGTTTCTGTGTAGTCTATGCCTTCTTGTTGACTGTAGCCTTGAGCAACCAGTCTTGCTTTGTTCCTTTCAACTTCTCCTTTCTCATTAAGTTTATTTCTGAAAACCCATTTTGTTCCAATGACATTGAAACCTTTAGGTCTTGGAACCAGATCCCAGACTTCATTCCTTGTGAATTGATTCAGCTCCTCTTGCATAGCTAAAATCCATTCATTATCTTCCAGAGCCTCATCAACAGATGTTGGTTCTATAATTGACACTAAGCCACAGAAGGAAGATTCAGAAGTTCTGAGAAATGCTCTTGTCCTTATTGGATCATCTTTCTTTCCAATTATCACATCCTCTGGATGAGAAGCTTTCATTCTGGAAGAAGATCCTCTGACTGTTGGTCTTTCAGAAATATGCAGATTTTCAAGTTGGGAAGTTAGAGGCGTAGCATCTGGGTTTGCTTCAGAGTCTTTGTCTTCAGTCTTGTCTGCCTCTGAGCCTTCAGAGTCTGTGAGAATAACTTCTCTATCTGCAGAACTTTCAACTTGCTTTGGCTTTTCAGAGCCAAGCTTATCATCAAATCTAACATGAATAGATTCTTCCACAATCTGTGTTTCAGTATTGAATACTCTGTAGCCTTTAGAGCGTTCAGAATAACCAAGCATGAAACACTTCTGTGCTTTGGAATCAAACTTGTTCAGATGATCTTTAGTGTTAAGCATATAACAAATACATCCAAATGGATGAAAATAAGCAATGTTGGGCTTTCTGTTTCTCCACAATTCATAGGGAGTCTTTTCCAGAAGAGGTCTTACAGACACTCTGTTCTGAATATAACATGCTGTATTTATTGCTTCTGCCCAAAAGTATTTTGCCAGATTTGTCTCGTTGATCATGGTTCTGGCCATTTCTTGCAATGTTCTATTTTTCCTCTCTACAACTCCATTTTGTTGTGGAGTTCTAGGACAGGAGAAATCATGTGCAATTCCTTTTTCAGAAAAATATTTTTCAAAATATTTGTTTTCGAATTCACCACCATGATCACTTCTGACTTTAATAATTTTGCATTCTTTTTCAGTCTGGACTTGATTGCAGAAGTCAATGAACACAGAATGAGACTCATCCTTGTGTTTTAGAAACTTTACCCATGTCCATCTGCTGTAGTCATCTACAATGACTAACCCATACTTCTTGCCTCTGATGGATGCAGTTTTCACTGGTCCAAACAGATCAATATGAAGTAATTCCAATGGTCTAGAAGTGGAAACAACATTTTTTGGTTTAAAATGAGATTTTGAAAATTTACCCTTTTGACATGCGCCACACAGAGCATCTGAGTTGAACTTCAGATTAGGGAGTCCTCTGACCAGATTGAGTTTATTAATCTGAGATATACGTCTCATATTAATATGTCCCAATCTTCTATGCCAGACCCATTGCTCATCATTCACAGATAAAAGGCATTTTACATTTTGAACTTTAAGTTCTGAAAGGTTAATTTTGTAAATGTTGTTTTTCCTCTTTCCACTGAATAGGATAGAACCATTCTTTTGACATACAGCTTTGCAACATTTTTGATTAAAGATGATATCATAACCATTGTCACTTAATTGACTTATGGACAATAGATTATGTTTCAATCCTTCAACTAACAGAACATTAGAAATAGAGGGTAGGTTACCATTACCTATTGTACCAGAGCCAATGATCTTGCCCTTCTGGTTCCCTCCAAATTTCACGTCCCCTCCAGATCTAAGTTCCAGGCTTTGGAACATAGACCTTTCGCCCGTCATATGTCGTGAGCATCCAGAGTCCAGGTACCATGATTGGTGTCTGGATTTTGCTGCTAAGAACATCTGCAACAGGTATTATCTTACTTTTAGGTACCCAGATCTTCTTGGGTCCTTTGGGGTTAGATGTTCTGTGGTTTTGCCTAAACTTCTGTTTTTCAACATAGTGTTTATTCTGGCTAACCCTTGGCTTAAACACATAAGTACTCTTTTCAGAGCTTGTATGTTTAATATCATTCAGATGACCAAACTTAAAATGAGAATACAGAGGAGTCTTCTTGATGAAGAGTTTATCAACAGATTTTGGATTGCTTCCAGAGGAAGATTCACATCCAATGCCTCTTCTGTTGTTCCCACTAACACCATAGATCATAGAAGCCATTTTGCTTCTGTCTATGCTTTTAGTGAGGAATCTTTTAAAACTGGAGTCATATTTTTCTAAAATATTTTCACTTGACTCTGTTTCAGTATCAGATTCTTGTTGAGTTGTTTCTAAATCATTTTTGAGTTTTAAATTTATTTCTTTCTGCTCAACAAGTTCTGTTCTCAGAAGATCAATCTCAGATTCAAGATTGCTTTTCAGCTTCTTGTATTTGAGTTTAATCTTGCTGTAGCTTTCCAACATGTCAGATAAACTTTCAACAAGTTCAGCTCTGGAGAGTTCAGAAAATACCTCTTCAGAGTCAGAGTCTGATTCTGACTCAGATTCAGATGATGACGTTCCTTCATCTTGATCATTTGTGTTGGCCATCAGCGCAACATTTGCACATTCTTCCTCAGATTCAGAAGATGATTCAGATTCATCTGAGTCATCCCATGTAGCCATCAAAAACTTTTTCTTTTTATCAAACTTCCTTTTGGGTTTTTCCTTTTGAAGTTTGGGACATTCACTCTTGTAGTGTCCAGGTTCTTTACATTCAAAGCAAGTGACCTCTTTCTTGCCAGATCTTCTGTGTCCAGAAGATTCTCTCTTTTGATCAGATCTTCTGAAGTTGTTGAACTTCTTCCCTTTGTGCTTCCAGAGTTTGTTGATCCTTCTGGACAGCATGGATAGTTCATCTTCTTCTTCAGAAGAAGATTCCTCAGAGCTTTCTTCATTTACCTGCAAAGCTTTAACGGATTTGTTAGATTTAAAAGCTAAGGATTTACCTTTATCTTTCTTCTGGGGTTCATCTTCCTCCAGCTCAATCTCATGACTTCTCAAAGAACTGATGAGTTCTTCTAATGAGATTTTGTTCAGATCCTTGGCCAGCTTCAATGCAGTCACCATAGGTCTCCATCTGGTAGGAAGACTTCTGATGATCTTCTTGACATGATCAGATGTTGAGTAGCCCTTGTCCAGAACTTTCAACCCAGCTGTTAGAATCTGAAATCTGGAAAACATAGTCTCAATGTTCTCAGATTCTTCCATCTTGAACGCTTCATACTTCTGTATCAGCGCCAGAGCCTTTGTTTCTTTCACCTGAGAGTTTCCCTCATGAGTCATTTTGAGAGACTCAAACATATCATGAGCAGTGTCTCTGTTGGTAATCTTCTCATACTCTGTATGAGAGATTGCATTAAGAAGTATGGTTCTGGCTTTGTGATGATTCTTGAATTCTTTCTTCTGCTCCTCAGTCATTGATTTTCTATCAATCTTTTTGCCATCCTTAGTAGGATGTTCATATCCATCAATGACTAAATCCCAGAGATCAGCATCATACCCCAAGAAAAAACTTTCAAGTCTATCTTTCCAATAATCAAATTTTTCTCCATCAAACATTGGAGGTTTGGTGCTGATTCTGTCTCCTTCATATTTGTTGCTTGATGTAGGAATATCACCCATATTAGCAACCAAATAAATAACAGAGTATTCTTCTCACTGGATCTTTATCTGTCACGGTTAAGTGAATGCACACTCAGAACCGGAGCTCTGATGCCAACTGAAGGTGAGAAAATACTTAGAAGGGGGGGGTTGAATAAGTATGACAGAAAATAATCAAAGATAAAAACTCAAGTATTTTTATCCTGGTTCGTTTAACTCAACTACTCCAGTCCACCCTTTTCAAGAGTGATTTGCCTTTCTCAACAAGGACTTAATCCACTATTCAAATCAACTGATTACAAATAGCAACACCTAAGAACAACTGTTCTTAGTCTTCTCAAGAGCTACTGATCTAACCTAGATCCTCTTAAGGAAAACTTCCTTTACAAATTAATGTAATACAATGTAAGAGTAATAAATTGCTTCTATGAAAGCTATAAACACAACAGTGTTATTTCTCTAAGTTTAGAACAATGTATGAACAACAAGGAATATGAGAGCTTGAGAGTTTTTCGCGTGAGAGTGTTCTTGCAATGATTTTCGTCTCTAAATTTTTTGTCACTGAAGAAAGTGCTATGATATCCTTTATATAGCCACTTGAATATTGGAGAGAATATAATACCGTTGGAGAAGATATTTCCAATATCAAATAGTACTGTCCTTTGTACTATTGCAGCAGAGAGACGGCGCACAAAATGTGGGTGTAGCAATTGTCTGCTGAGCTGTGAATTTACCATATGTGGAATGTATCAGAGGAATAATCTTCTTGCAGAGATTTATGTCTATCCCAATTAAGGAAAGATTTGCTGGCATATTCCAACGGATATATTAAAATAATCTTCTTCAAATAATTCTTCAGATAGTTCAGATCAACAATCAATATCAGAGTCTTCAGTCTTCAGAATCTTCTGGAAACTTCAGAGCCTAAGATGTTCTTCAGATGTTGCTGAATCAGAGTCTGGTGCAGCTGTGTGCTTGAAGCGTAACATGCTCTTAGATCAGAGTCTACACTCAGATCAGAGTCTTCTCTCATTCAGAGTCTCTTCACTCAGAGTCTTCTTTCATTCAGAGTCTCTTCACTCAGAGTCTTCTTTCATTCAGATTCTTGATAATATATGCAGCGTGTTGTATCTTCAGAATCTTGATGACTAAGCTCTTATACTTCAGATTCTTCTAATCTTCAGATGCTCTTGAGCCATTCAGAATTTATTGTTCACATCAAATTTGCTCTTTAAGATTAAAATCTTTTGTGCCTGTAGAAAACAGTTTAGAACAAATTTAGAGAGTATAATTCTTGTATACAAATCATCATTAATGTTATCATCAAAACATAGAGATATTACTAAGACACAATCTGTGCTCTTACAGAAGAAGAGATTGTCGAAGATGGTGACATTCCCGAAGAATTATCTTGGTTGGTGAAGCAAGAAGAACGAGTCATTCTGCCTCATGAGGAGGTCATCGAAATCATTAACCTGGGGTCGGAAGGGGTTGAAAAGAATATCCGTATAGGAGCCGCGCTGCAGAGCGACGTCAAGCGAAGACTGGTTGAAATGCTCAGAGAGTATAGTGATGTGTTCGCTTGGTCGTATGAAGACATGCCTGGGCTTGATACAGATATGGTTGTGCACCGTCTGCCGTTGAAAGAAGAATGCCCGCCGGTCAAGCAGAAGCTTCGCAGAACTAGACCCGATATGGCAGTAAAAATTAAGGAGGAGGTTCAAAAACAGTGGGATGCAGGTTTCCTAGCTGTGACAAAATATCCCTCAGGGTCGCTAATATTGTACCAGTGCCAAAGACGGTAAAGTGAGAATGTGCGTAGATTACCGTGATTTGAATAAAGCGAGCCCGAAAGATGATTTTCCACTTCCTCACATCGATGTGCTAGTTGACAACACTGCTCAATTCTCCGTATTCTCCTTCATGGATGGCTTCTCGGGCTATAATCAGATTAAGATGGCACCAGAAGACATGGAGAAGACTACTTTCATAACACCTTGGGGAACATTTTGTTACAAAGTGATGCCCTTCGGATTGAAGAATGCTGGGGCAACGTATCAGCGTGCAATGACGACTCTTTTCCATGATATGATGCATAAGGAGATCGAAGTTTATGTCGACGATATGATTGCCAAATCCCAGACGGAGGAAGAGCATTTGGTGAATCTGCTGAAGTTATTCAAAAGGCTTAGGAAGTTCAGGCTGAGACTGAACCCTAACAAGTGCACCTTCGGGGTGAGATCGGGTAAACTGCTGGGATTTATCGTGAGTGAAAAAGGAATAGAGGTCGATCCTGCTAAAATAAAAGCAATACAAGAGATGCCGACGCCTAAAATAGAGAAAGAGGTGCGCGGGTTTTTAGGGAGGTTGAACTACATCGCCCGGTTCATATCTCACCTAACAGCTACGTGTGAACCATTATTCAAGCTGTTGAAAAAAGACCAAGTTGTAACGTGGAACGAAAATTGCCAAAAGGCGTTTGATAAAATAAAGCAGTATTTGCAGGAGCCTCCTATTCTGATACCCTCAGTGGCAGGAAGACCATTGATTATGTATTTGACAGTTCTTGAGGGAAGTACGGGTTGTGTTCTCGGTCAACACGACGAGACAGGAAGAAAAGAGCATGCAATTTATTACTTGAGTAAGAAGTTTACTGAATGTGAATCTCGATATTCAATGCTTGAAAAAACTTGTTGCGCGCTAGCCTGGGCCGCCAAGCGTTTAAGGCAATACATGCTGAATCATACAACCATGCTCATCTCGAAGATGGATCCTATCAAATATGTATTCGAAAAGCAGGCATTATCCGGGAGAATTTCCCGTTGGCAGATGGTTTTGACCGAATATGACATCCAGTATGTCTCGCAAAAGGCTATAAAGGGGAGCGTACTGTCTGAGTACTTGGCGGAGCAGCCTATTGAGGATTACCAATCGATGAGGTTTGATTTTCCTGACAAGGATATCATGTACCTAAAGATGAAAGATTGTGACGAGCCGTTGCCAGACGAAGGACCAGAATTGGGTTCCAAATGGAAGTTGATCTTTGACGGAGCTGTAAACGCCTATGGTAGCGGAATAGGGGAAATCATCACCACTCCACACGGGTCACACATCCCGTTTACCGCTCGATTGACCTTTTCAGTTACCAATAATGAAGCCGAATACGAAGCTTATATCATGGGTCTTGAAGAAGCCATTGATTTGCGAATTAAAAATATAGATGTATACGGAGACTCAGCTCTGGTGGTGAATCAAATAAAAGGAGAATGGGAGACACGTCAACCCAATTTGATACCTTACATGAACTATGCGAGGAGATTGTTGCCTTTCTTTGACAAGGTTGAATTGCATCATGTACCGCGAGCAGAGAATCAGATGGCTGACGCCTTGGCCACATTGTCTTCCATGTATAAAGTCAACTTCTGGAACGAGGCTCCCAGAATTGTTATCTCTCGGCTTGACAGACCTGCCTTCGTATTTGCCATCGACGAAGCATCCGATGATAAACCATGGTATTTTGATATCCTTAATTTCCTGAAGAACAAAGAGTATCCGGCTGGGGCATCCAGTCAAGATCAGAAGACTCTCAGGAGATTAGCGGGTAATTTCTATTTGAATCCGGATGGGGTCTTATACAGAAGAAATCACGACTTGGTGCTGCTGCATTGTGTAGACGAAAAAGAGGCAAAGCTGCTCATGGAGGAAATATATGAAGGTACATTTGGTACGCATGCTGGTGGGCATGCTATGACGAGGAAGTTGCTGCGGGCAGGTTATTTTTGGCTAACGATGGAAACTGATTGTTTCAAGTTTGCGAGGAAGTGCCACAAGTGCCAAATCTATGTCGATAAGATCCATGTGCCTCCGAGTCCTCTGAATGTGATGTCATCGCCATGGCCATTCTCGATGTGGGGAATTGATATGATTGGAAAGATCGAGCCGACGGCTTCTAACGGACACCGGTTCATTCTAGTAGCGATCGATTATTTCACCAAGTGGGTGGAAGCGGCGTCTTATGCAAATGTGACTAAGCAGGTGGTGGCCAGATTCATCAAGAGAGATATCATTTGCAGATATGGAATCCCCGAGCGGATAATCACTGACAACGGTTCAAACCTGAATAATAAAATGATGAAGGAGCTCTGTCAGAATTTCAAGATCGAGCATCACAACTCCTCCCCTTACCGACCCAAGATGAATGGCGCTGTTGAAGCGACCAATAAGAATATAAAGAAGATCGTTCAAAAGATGGTGGTGACCCATAAGGACTGGCATGAGATGCTACCTTTCGCTTTGCACGGTTATCGTACGACGGTACGCACATCAACCGGGGCAACCCCGTTTTCGTTGGTATATGGAATGGAAGCAGTACTACCACTGGAAGTTGAGATTCCTTCCCTGAGAGTGCTACGAGATGTCCAACTAGACGAGGCAGAATGGGTGAAAGACAGGTTGAACCAGCTAAGTTTAATGGATGAGAAGAGGCTAGCTTCTCTAGCATACGGTCGTTTGTACCAGAGCCGAATAAAGAAAGCATATGATAAGAAGATACATCCTCGGAGCTTTCAGACGGGCGACCTTGTGCTGAAAAGGATTCTCCCGCCGCAGGCAGACCACAGGGGCAAGTGGACCCCCAACTACGAAGGGCCATATGTTGTCAGAAAAGTCTTTTCAGGAGGAGCGTTGTTGTTGTCCACCATGGACGGTGAAGACTTTACGTCGCCTGTGAATTCGGACGCAGTTAAAAAATACTTTGCTTGAAATTGACTCGCTGGACAGAAAAAAGAGAGTCCAGGCAAAAATGGGGCATCCTGGCGAACCAAAAACAGAATGAAAGGTTCGGGCAAAAGTTAGGGATAAAATGGAAAAAATGTACACCCGCGAAGTTGAAAACCTACACTGGGCGGCTTCGGCAAAAAAGGGTATCCCGGTGAACTGAAAACCCGTAAAGGGCGGTTCACGCAAAAGTTAGGGATTTGAAAAGCAAATGACTGCGGTCCGAATTTGATACTACAGTGAGCGTTGGTGCGGGAGAATATACTTGAGGGGTCGATTATCAGATACAATCTCTTCGGAAGTGTGGATACCGGGAAAGCATTAGAGTCGGGCGAGTCATAGGAGGATCAGCTCATGATGTTCGTCTGCATCCCGTTGCCGACATGTGTACAAATTTGATTTGTCAATATTTATGCTCCTTGTGCATACTTGTATATTTGTTGTGCGTAGCTTCCTCTTTTCAGGAGTTACATCCCGTGTACAAAACTCCGCCCATTCAGGGGCCCTATCAATAAAACATGTTATTCAGTACTTGATGCTAGTTCTTTACTGTTTTGTACATGATAAACGCCTAGGTTTAATGAGACTAGCAAGTGTATAACGTCGCTGGCCCTTGCCAATAATTGCTAAAACTTTGAATTCACTGAAAATAATGTCACTAACGCTAACCTGAATAGATTTGGTTGTGTAGACTTGTCTTGTCTTGTTTGTGGTGTTGCAGGGTTCATAGCCGTATGAAGTGGACGATCAAAAGATTGCAGTATGGACCAGAAGCTCGTAACGAAAGACTCGATCCCCACGCAGGTCGCGCTTCCGAGATAACAATGTCCCTTACTAGAGAAGGATCAAATTCCCCGGCTAGTCGTAGCTTATCCAAAGGACATTCTCCAGCAAAGTCGTTTAGCCTTAGCAGAGTTTGGCGATTCTAAGATTGTAAGATGTATTCAGACAATGTGGTGTCCCCCAGAAGGATCCCCGATCTCAAGCAGAGTGGTTTAGCCTCAGAAGATTAATATTTCCAACTTGTGAGCTGCGCTCAGGCAGTCTACCCTTCCCAGTAGGGTCATTTACTCTCCCCCAGCGGAGTCAGTTGATTTTCCCCAAGAGAATCGTTTCGTCCCCAGCGGAGTTCTCTTTCCAACAAGTATTGTCTTTCCTCCCAGTGGAACTCGAAGATTAAGACTCTCCCTGGCAGAGTTGGTTGTGCATCCTGGCATTTATTTTGTCGGAATACCGTGTGATACCCGTTCACTCCCCAGCAGAAGTCCAATCAGGATTGGCGCATTCAATTATCCCTCAGCGAAGTTGGCTTCACTCTTCCAGCATTTATTTTGCTGGAATAATTCTGTGGCACCGGTTATCCCCAGCGGAGTTGGCGTTGTCTTCAGCATTTATTTTGCTGAAGCAGTTTCCGTATCCCAGCAGTTCGAGTCTGCATTTGCATCGGCATATAGTGTCATATTTGCATCCACCAAATAAAAACGCATAGCATTTCCATGTCGAATGGAGCATTGCGTCATTGTCAAACATACACATTTTTGAAACATAAATCAGGTTGGCTAACCGTTTGTTTCAAGTATTGTTTCTCTTGCAGGTGGAGAGAGCTCTTGCTCAAATTAATTACCAAACATTCAAGACCTCGGCGTGAGACAGACAGCGATAATGTCAATTTTGGTATTCCCCACAGAGTTATTGGGTTAAATTTCTCTTGATCCCCGCCAGAGTTGCTTGTTGAAGTTTCTTCAAATTTGTTGTTACGTCAGCATCAAAGGGTTTCGTGAATCAGAATTTCAGAGGCTGCCGCCGGTTATCAGAACAGGCGTCCGATAGTTTGGTTTCCAAATATCCCCAGTAGAATCCGCCTCAAAGTCGCTGTCACGTCAGTGCTAGAAGGTTTGTGGGTTGGGACCAATGTAGTTAGTTACTGTGGAACTGTATTCAGAGTATCTTCCCGTAGGAACAGACGGATGTATTTTCTTACTGGTTGACAGGAGTATTTCCCCGGAGTCGTCAAAATTCCATTGCCTATATTGATAGGAGTTCCTCACGTTGACGAAATATGAGTCCTGACGTGGACAATTTATTCCTATACTGACGGGATTTCTTCGTGTTAAAGAATGTGTGTCCTGACGTGGACAGATTGATTTCCTCAGGTTGACGATATGTGCTAGTCCTAACGTGGACAAGTTCGGTTTCTCCGTATTGATTGAAGGTGAAGTCCTGACGTGGACAAGATTGATTATTCTTCGTGTTGGTGTCCTGACGTGGACAATTTATTCCCAGCAGATATCTTTCTTCGTAATGGTGAAATGTGCGTCCTGACGTGGACAAGTTTATAGTTCTTCGTGATGACAAGTTACGCGAGTCCTGACGTGGACAAGTTTATCTCTCTTCGTGTGGCGAGGCGTGAGTCCTGACGTGGACAAGTTTTATTTCTTCAGCGGGTCGAAGATGTGAGTCCTGACGTGGACAAATCAAGACGAGATGTGAGTCCTAACATGGACAAATCAAGACGATATGTGATTCCTAACGTGGAAAGATGTGATTCCTTACGTGGAAAAGGTATTCCTTACGTGGAAAGATGTATTCCTTACGTGGAAAGATGTATTCCTTACGTGGAAAAAGGTATTCCTTACGTGGAAAGATGTATTCCTTACGTGGAAAGATGTATTCCTTACGTGGAAAGGTTATTCCTAACGTGGACGAAGATGTATTCCTTACGTGGAAAGGTTATTCCTAACGTGGACGAAGTTTATTCCTTACGTGGAAAGGTTATTCCTAACATGGACGAAGATGTATTCCTTACGTGGAAAGGTTATTCCTAACGTGGACGAAGTTTATTCCTTAAGTGGAAAGGTTATTCCTAAC
Organism: Lathyrus sativus; assembly: GCA_963859935.3. NCBI lineage: Eukaryota > Viridiplantae > Streptophyta > Magnoliopsida > Fabales > Fabaceae > Lathyrus > Lathyrus sativus. Next base: position 412,748,993 of record OZ012736.1, on the reverse strand, counting down.
GTGGACGAAGGTTATTCCTAACATGGAAAAGTTATTCCTAACGTGGACGGTGTTATTCCTAACGTGGACGAGTGTATTCCTAACGTGGAAGAGTTTATTCCTAACGTAGACGATTTATTCCTGACGAGATGTGCTAGTCCTAACATGGACAGTTCATCCCTATGTTGATAGAATCCATTCGTGCTGATAGAATGCAGACGAGTCATCCCCAGCAAGGTCGCCGAGATTTTTCCGGGTTGACAGCAGGTGGAGTCCTGACGTGGACAAGTTTTAGTTGAGATTTATTCGTGTTGACGAAACAGGCGTCCTAACGTGGACAAAGTTCTATCCCTGCGATGGTAAAATCTTTTTCAGGCTGATGAAAATAATCCCCAGCACGGTCGCTAATGGATCAGTTGGTTGCTGTAACAACCAGATTCAGTTGGTGGATATCGTTCCCCCAAGCAGTGGTGCAGTTTATTTCTACGGTTGGCAAATTTCCGGGTTCTTAGTATTCAACCGTCTCGTACCTCGAATGTTTGAAGGCCGTTCGCTCTTCACCCAATCGGGTCCAAGTCGCTTGAATAGGGGCAGCTGTTGCACCCTAAAATTTGCTCAACTTATTTCACTTGGTTTATGTTTCAATTGCATTAGCATTTGCATATAGAGTCATATACATAGTCTAATCATCTGCATATCATAGCATAGCAAGCCATCCAACAAGGGACCAATGCTATTATCATCTCTATGAGCCTATCAAGAGGTTATTGTTCAAATTCAAGCACATCCAAGTCATCAGAAAAGAAATTGAAACCTAAGAAGTCAGTGGATCAAGCAGTGAATCTATCTCCTATCTGAGGGTATCTGAAGATCATCAAAGAAGTTGTGAGCTGTGAATTGATCATGGAGGGTATATAGACATAATGGAAGACATGGAGAGCCATTTTGAAAGTGAGACAAGTCATTGATATGATCACAAGAGTTGCAGTTGAAGACAGTCAACTAGGGTTTCATCTGGGTCAATCCTAGGTCAACCCTAGGTCAGATGATTGATTGAAAGGCATCAAAGGCTATTTGAGAGATGTGGGATTCCTCATTTGACATGTAGATAAGGATATGGTGTTGTGCCAAGAAGAAATCAAGAGAAATCAAGAAGAAGAGAAGTTTCTAAATTAGGGTTTCTGTGTAAAATCCCCTGATTTAGGTCAAACTTCCAAGCAAGATAAGTCAAAATTCAAGCTTCAAATGGATTCTTGGCCAACATGAAACTTGTAGATGATCTCAAGACCTTTAATTTGAGTGGTGGAAGACATCAAGGAGATTTATACAACTCAAGTTATGGTCCTTGCAAGTTACATGTCATATGAGGTATCTGAAATTTTGTCTGTGAAAGTTACTTGTCTTCCAAGCAACTTTTACCCCTCAAGGAGATTTCAAATGGATTTCTGGTCAACATAAGAGTTGTTCCTAGTTGTCTTAGATTTCTAGAAAGGTATGGTATGCCTTCATATGATTTGTGGAACTCTACTTATGGCCTTGGCAAGAAAAGGGTATTTTGGTCATTTGAGAATTACAGGTCATTTCAAGCCTATGCCAAAAACTCATACAAGGAAGCTTCAAATGAAAAACTTCACAACATCAAACTTGCTCCAAATGACATTTTGAGTCTAGAAAAGTGATCATGAAAGTTTGGAAATGTCCATAGCTCAAGGTTTCAAATTTGGTCATTTAAAAGATGAATTTAATGAATAAAAATGACCTAAAATTGAGATTTTCATAACATGGCCAAATGGGATGAAATTATAGGTCATTTTGATTGGAAAAAATGTTTTAAGAACATTGGCAAAAGTAGATTTTTGAGTTTAGGGCAAAGTTTGAGAGATACCATTGGTTACTTATGTATGAAGTTAACATATCCAAAATTCAAGGAAAGTGTGCACAAGAAGGTTCTAACAAGTTCTAGAAAGGTCCATGGGTGTCTATATATTGAATTGAGGGGATCCATTCAAGGGTTGGTGATTCATTTTGATCAAAATACCAAGTTTCATCTCATTCTTCAATTGTGCAAATTCATTCCAAACTTCATCAAACCTTCATCATTTTCCATACTTCTTGATCCTATCATCCTCTAAATCCATCAGAGATCAAGTTTCTATCAATATCTGGTTGAATTGAGGAAGAAATCGTGTGCTACCAACTTCATCATCCAAGGTGCAAGAAGATTGTGATTGCAAGATCCAAGGCATTTGAGCAAGTGCTATTGCATACAGAACCAAGAATCAAGTTTGTGGAGCAAGTCCAAAGCATTGCAAGCTTCAGATCCAAGGATTTCTACCTTTGTTTTCATCTTTAAACCAGGTTGGTAATCCTATCGAATTAGCATGAATTAGTTAGAATAGTGTAGAATATTTAGGTTAGAATGGTTAGGCATAGTTAGGTGATTGATCCTGGTGAATTTGAGAACAATTCATGGAGGTTACCATTGGAGCACCAAAACTGTTAGGGCTTAGAACACCTAGGTTAAGGCATGATAATCTTCATTAGATAGCTTAAAATGATCAGCAAAGCGTGTAGATTGTATTAGTGTAAGAGTTAGCAAGAATTGGCAAGGTGGATATCAGTGTAAAATGGTGGAATCTAGACCTTCTACCTATCGGGTTTGGACCTAGAGGGAGTTTCAGAGGAAACCAAGACCATGGCTGTGTAGAGGGGAAGAAGTAGAGCAATTTTTCTCTTTACAGATTCGAGTTTCATGGAGAATTGAGGTTGTATGGGTATGATGAACTCTGGTTGGTGCAAGCTCGTGCATGGTGCTTTAATGGCTGAAACCCTAGCTTTGGAGAAGAAGCATGATGGCCGTTGGATGAAGTCTCCCTTGTTGACTGAAGCTCTAATCGCGTGGCTCACGTTTAAAGTTGAATTTGGAGGGAAATATTGAAGCAGAAACGCAGCGTTTCATTAATGGAAACGCTTGGGCTTAGTAATCCAATTGATATTCGTACCCCCATTCACCCAGGCCCAACCAAATGAACTGAGTTAACTGCTATTGGCACCGTTTTCACTTTATTTCTTTTTGTTTTTTTTCCTGATCAACTGGGCCCAGACGCGCTTTGCTATGCGCGCCCCCCAGTCTGGGCCCATCATCTTGTTTTAATTGAAATAAATACTCACTGCACCCCTCACCTCATTTAACTCATTTTAATTTCCTTCAATTTTTGTTAATTCTTTAAAAAAATCATAACAAATTGAAAATTGCATATTTTTAAATGGTTGTTTTTGCATATTTTTCATATTTCTGTTAAGAAAATTATCATATAAAAAAATTAGCATTTCATTTTATTTTTGTATTTTTAGTATATTTTTCTTTTAAATAGGTTTTGAATAATGTTTAGTTTGATACATGATATTGTTGATTTTAGTTTAGTTAGATGCTTTTACATTTTGGATCCATTCTTTTTAGGGTGATTAACTTAGAACTTTAGCTTGTATATAAGATTTAATTCACAATTTTAGGATTTAATTTTAGATGGTTTGTTTAGATGACCATTAGTGTGATTAAAACTGGGGTTTAGAGATAACATAGGTGTAAGAGATCATTTCCTTTAGGAGTTGTAGATTGAATTTTGGGGTATGGGACTATAGGGGTATTATGGGTAGATAATAGATCCCTTAGAAATTACTAGGTTTCCCCTATGCTACTATTACTATTAGTATATTGCTTGTGCTTGCTTGATTGTGTGGTGTGCCCTCTCTAGGGTTATTATTTGACTGTGTGGGGTATTGGGCTTGTTTGGGGCCTGGGGTTTGAGCTGAAGACTATGCTGATGAAGCCCTTTGAGGATTAAAGAATGAAGGCCAATTTCCAGAGTTGATGAGGAGTATCTCTTGCTGGCAGCTGTTGAAGGATATAGGATCTAGGAGCTAGGCAGAGCCCTAGAGTAGAAAACTTGATTCACAAATGTGGAAGGTCTTGTTTGCCTCCATCCTTCTCCATGATGCAGAGACTCTCTAAGACATTCACCCCCTTCCTTTGGAAGGCTTGGTGATAGTGTCTAAGAGATAGAACTCTTGAGAGAAATATTCTATGTGTTGTTAGCAGTCTGTTTGCCACCTTTGGTGGTCAACTAATTGCTTAACACCCCAGTTCATTCTTGTGATTGGTTCCTCAGCTTGGAGATTGGGACTTGAAGAAAAGCCATTAGATATGAAGACAAAGACCTTGCTTGAAGGCTGTGAAGATAAAGACTGATGCTTGCTTGAAGCTTATAGAGGTTTGGAGATGACTTGAAGGCAGATGCTGATGAAGACTGCTTTTGCTGTTTATTTTGTTGTATAATTCTTGATGTATTGATTGAATTTCCCTGGTTGTATTGCTTGCTGATTAACCTGTTAGGCTGAAAGCAAATTTTGTTCGTTTTTGCCTGTTGTTTTCTAGGTTCGAGGTTGAGTGGGACTCCCTTGCCTCGCTTGTATTGTTGCATCCATGCATTTTACTGTTTTATTGTATATATGCTATTGTTTCTGTTTCCGTCTATTCCCTTAGGATCTCTGTTTCTCTCTGTGTAAGAGAGGAGCATGATAGACACTAGGTCTTAACCCATGCATGATAACATTAGGTTAGTTTGATTCCCTTTGCAACCATAGGTTAGAGTTCTGTCTCTTCTTTCTCAAAACAAACAGAAAAACAAAATAAATATTTCAAACACAATAAAAGACACTTCTTCTGTAAAAGAATGTGAACTCATCAAAACGTTATTTTTGTCCGCTTGGACCAGTAATCAGAAGAACCCTTTTTCAGAAGGAATAAAAACAATCAAGACAGACTTGTGTCGTACGTGGCCCGAACTACGTTTGCTCTGATCTTTCATGCTGTATGAAAGTACGTAGGCATAGGATGCGATATCCTAGCGAGCAACCTTCCCCTCTTTTCCCGTAGGTAGGCGAACTACGTTGACTCTGATTTCTCGTTCCAGATGGGAATACGTAGGCATAAAGTGCGATACTTTGCCGAGTCATTTTCTTTTCTTTTAACCCTTAACCCTGTAGAGTAGATATAATAACAATCCATACCCGAAAACAAGCGTGGATCCCGTCGAGTACGACGGACGTGAGGGGTGCTAATACCTTCCCCTTGCGTAACCGACTCCCGAATCCAGGATTTGGTTGCGATGACCATTCCTTTCCCGTCTTTGCGGTAGGTTTACTCTTCTGTTCAGCCGACACCGATTTTCGCAGTAGCGACAGTGGGATTTTGGATCCGGTAGCTGCACAGAAGTGGCTGAAGGCGATAGAGAAGATCTTCAGGACCATGGGGTGCAGCGATGAGCAGAAAGTGAGGTTTGGCACTCATATGTTAGAGGGCGAAGCCGAGGCTTGGTGGGACAATTGTCGTCAGAGGATGGAGGCTTCGGGGACTCCGATTACTTGGGAGGTGGTTCGATCTGGATTTCTGGAGAAGTATTTTCCAGAAGATATCAGAAGTGCTAAAGAGGTGGAATTTTTAGAGCTGAAGCAAGGCAATATGTCGGTAGCCGAGTATGCGGCTAAGTTTGAGGAGTTGGCTCAGTATTGTCCCCATTACAATACTGAGGAGGCTATGACTTCTAAGTGCTTGAAATTTGAGAATGGGCTGAGGCAGGAGATCAAGATGGGGATCGCGTGTCAGAAGATCAGGAGTTATCCTGAGTTGGTGAGTAGAATCCGGATTTATGACAACGATAACCGTGCGAGGATCACACACTACAAGGCGGTGAATGACCGCAATGGTAAACAAAGGTTTGGTGGTACACCTTACAGTATGCTGACCAATAAGGGAAAGCAGAAGGATATGACTGATAAGAGGTTCTGAGAGAGGAAAGCATCGGTGGATTTGAAATGTTATCAATGCGGTGTCGCGGGGCATCGTGCTAGTGATTGTCCTCATGAAGCGAAAAAGTGCCCCAAGTGTGGGAAGTCGGGCCATGTGATGGCGGATTGCAGGACCAGTATGCCTACTTGCTATAACTATGGTGAGAAAGGCCATATTAGCACTCATTGTGAGAAGCCAAGGAGGCCTCAGTCGCCTCAGGTTGCTGGTAAAGTGTTTGCGGTAGTGGGAACTCAAGCCTTGGACGAGGAGCGTTCGATCAAAGGTACTTGTTTTATCAATAAAATTCCTTTGACTGCTATGATTGACACGGGTGCAACCCACTCGTTTATCTCTGTTGATTGTGTGAAGAGGTTAGGATTGGTGTCGTCTACTCTTGAGCGGCGGATGACTATTGAAACTCCTTCGATTAGTTCAGTGACTACTTCGTTAGCGTGTTTGAAGTGTCCACTGACTATTTTTGGCTGAGACTTCGGTGTGGATTTGATTTGTTTGCCACTTGGTAGTTTGGATGTTATACTTGGTATGAACTGGTTGGAGTTCAACCGAGTGTACATCGATTGTTTTCGAAAAGTGTTATTGTTTTTGACCCCAGAAGAGGAAAAGTTGGCAGATTCCTTGTCTGGTAAGGAATTGAGGACATTGTTGGAAGATGAAGCTCAGGTGTTTGCTTTATTTGCATCATTGTCTGTTGACAACAAGGCGTTGTTGGATGAGTTAGCTGTTGTGAATGAGTTTTTGGAGGTGTTCCCGGATGATATTAGAGAGTTGCCTCCGAAGAGAGAAGTTGAGTTTAGCATTGACCTTGTTCCTGGTACGAGGCCTATTTCTATGGCGCCGTACAGGATGTCGGCAGTGGAGTTGGCCGAGTTGAAATCTCAGATTGGAGAGTTGCTGGATAGGAAGTTTATCAGACCAAGTGTGTCGCCGTGGGGAGCTCCAGTGTTGTTAGTGAAGAAGAAGGACGGTAGCATGCGGTTGTGCATCGATTACCGTCAGTTGAACAAAGTGACCATCAAGAACAAATATCCTCTTCCAAGGATTGATGATTTGATGGATCAGTTAGTGGGAGCTCGTGTGTTCAGTAAGTTTGACTTGAGGTCGGGTTATCATCAGATAAGAGTTAAGGAAGGTGATATTCAGAAGACGGCGTTTAGGACTCGATATGGACATTACGAGTATGCAGTAATGCCTTTCGGAGTGTCTAATGCGCCAGGAGTGTTTATGGAGTATATGAACCGTATCTTCCATTCTTATTTGGATCTGTTTATTGTCGTGTTCATTGATGATATACTAATTTATTCTAAGTCTGAGGAAGAGCATGCGGAACATTTGAAGATTGCTTTGCATGTGTTGAAGGATAACAAGTTGTTTGCGAAGTTATCGAAGTGTGACTTCTGGTTGAAGACGGTGAGTTTCTTAGGACATGTTATTTCTGGTGATGGTGTTTCGGTAGACCCATCTAAGGTGAGTGTGGTGTTACAGTGGGAACTGCCAAAGACGGTAACTAAGGTTAGAAGATTTTTGGGTTTAGCCGGTTATTACCAAAGACTTATTGAAGGATTTTCTAGATTGGTGTTGCCATTGACTCAGTTGACGAGGAAAGACCAAGTATTTATGTGGGATGCTGCTTGCGAAGAGAGCTTTGAAGAGCTGAAAAAGAGATTGACCTCAGCGCCGGTGTTGGTGTTACCGAAACCGAGTGAGCCTTTTGTGGTGTATTGTGATGCGTCCAAGATGGGATTGGGCGGAGTTGTTGCACCCCAAAATTTGCTCAACCTTTTCTTGCCTGATTTGTGTTTCATTGCATTTCATTTGCATAGTTACATCATGTACATAGTTCAATCATTGGCATATCATAGCATAGCATGCATCCAACAAGGGATCAAGTGTGATTCTTATCAGAAGAAGCCTAGCAAGAGGTCTTATCCAAGTCTGAGAGACCATCCAAGTCATCAGAGAAGTGATTTGAAGTCTTGAGAAGTTTGAGTGCCTACATGTGGGTTTTGCTCCTATCTTGAGGAATATTGAGAATCATCAGTGGGATGAGAAGCATGGAATGTGAATTTGAGGTGTGTATGGATCTCATGGAATGCCTAGAGGGCCATATTGAAGTTGAGACAGGTCATGGATTCAAGTATGAGAGCCACAGTTGAGGTACAGTCAACTAGGGTTTCATCTGGGTCAATCCTGGGTCAAAAGAGCAATTGAAGAGCATCAAAAGCCTACCTTAAGGTCATGAGATGCATGGATTGGTATGTTGATGCATGTGTGGTGTTGTTCCAAGATTAAGCAAAGAAGAATCAAGAATGTGGGAAGTTGCTAAATTAGGGTTGCAGTGCAAAATCCCCTATATAGTGCCTAACTTCAAAGCCACATAAGTCAAAATACAAGTTTCAAATGGATCTTTGGCCAACATGAAACTTGTAGAGCTTCTCAGTACCTTTAATATGAGTACTAGAAGTCTTCAAGAAGATTTGTAGAACTCAAGTTATGGTCTTTGCAAATTACAGGTCACCAGAGGACACTGAAATTTATCTGTGAAAGTCACTTGACTTCCAAGAAACTTTTTCCCTTCAAGGAATTTTCAAATGGATTCTTGGCCAACATAAGAGTTGTAGATTTTGATCTTAGATTTCCATAAAGTACTAGAAGTCATCAAGGGGATTTGTGGAACTCAAGTTATGATCTTGACAATCCAGGGGTATTTTGGGCATTTATGATTATAGGTCATTTCCAAGGATGTGCCAAAATCTCTATCTTCCACTCCTCAAATGGAAAATTGTTCAAATTGAAAGTTTCTCAAAATAGGGTTTTACCCTTGACCATGCATCCAGGAAGGTTTGAATTGGCTTTTATCACAAAGTTGCTAAAAATGGCTTAAAAAGGAAGAATTTAAAGTCATTTAGAAGGCCAAAAATGGAATTTCATGATTTATGGTCAAAACAAGGCATGTGGCATATCATTTTGATCAGAATCAACATTTTAAAGATGATGGAAATGTCACTTTTGGCAATTGAGGTCATTTTCACATGGTTGCATTTGGTAACTTCATGTGTAAGCAACATATGCAAAACACCTCATAAGATCAGCTACAAGGCAAATACCATTTCCAATCACTTCTAATTATCATCTGAGGAGAAATTCAAGTGAAAGCAAGCTACTGAACTGGCCAGAACCCGACTATCATAAGAGAGAAACTCATGAGATTTTCCATTGCAAGAGAAATTGAAATTATCATTTGAGCCATTCCAGAACTTTCTAGATTGATCTAACACACTCTATATAAGATGTATAACTGATTCAGTTGGTTTTTTGGGTGAGAATTGGAGTGAAACGAGAAAGACCCATTGAAAATTTCTTCATTGGATCAAGATTCGAATTCTGAAATTGGAGTGGTTTCAATACAAATCATTGATTGCAAAAGCTTCATAATGAGTTTCTGATTAAATCTAGAGGATTTTGTGGCTTGAATTGAAGAGAATCGTGATCAAGCAAGTTAAGTTGCAGAGCTGCCATCAAGAATTGGTTTTGGTGATCAAGGCAAATTCAAGACAAATTGGTGGTTGTAGAAGCTTCACAAGGCATTATTGAAGGAATCTGGAGCGAATTGAAGCTTGATTCAAAGGATTTCATACTCTGTTCATCCAAATTTTCCAGGTATGCAACTTCCATCCTATAGCATAATTTAGAGGGATCTGCTTAGCATTTGATGAATAGATAGGTTATAGATGGTGCCTAGGTGGATTTTGGTAGGAAAAATGGAGGTTTAGTGACAAAAACTAGGGTGATGCATTTTCTGTTGAGGAGTAGAACTTGTGGTTCTTGAGGAATTAATCATGATTGAATGGTGAGAATTGGTCAGGGAAGAATGTAGTTCATGCTAGGGCTTTTAATTTTAAGATTTAAGTTGATCAAGATTGGATGAATCTTCTGCAACTTTTATCGGGTTTGAAAATTGGAGGGGAATCAATAAAATTGGAGTGTATATTTGAACTCAGGGTGAAATTTGGAGTGGATTAGGGTTTTTTGGTGGCTTGATTGATGAGGTTTTGGAGTTGCCTCGCCGGAGAAGACGGTGGCACCAAGCTCCGGCCACCGTCCTGTGCACTTCCCTCCCATATTTGAAATTTGGAGAAGATGAACCATACCCCTTAGATGAGGCTTTGACCATTGACCAAAACACAAATCCACGGCCACGATTGAAAGTTGGTTTATGAAGAGAAGCTGAGTTGATGAAACACTTCGTTTCATTAATTCATGTTGAATGGGCTTAATGAATTGTTGCTATCAACACCCCAGGTTTGGGCCCAGCCTGAATTACAACGTGAAACAATTGCTATTTCACACACACATTTTCCAATTTCCATTTCTTTTTTCTCTGATTTTCTTATGTGGTTTGGGCTTAGTCAGAACTTGTTACGCGCACCCCTCCTTTGGGCCCAGTCTGGAAAATAACTTGATCCAATTGCTATTTGTCACGTACTGTTATTAATTTTCTTTAATTTCTTTTATTTTTTTTTTGTTTTGCATATAGTTTAGGAATTAATTCGCAACAAATAGAAAAATAAACATTTTTAGGCCAGGTTTTTTTCCCCTGACTCCTTAAAGAGTCTAGAATTTAATAGGATTGAAAAATAATTAATTCATGCATTTTAGAATTTTATTGAGTTTTTTGAATTTTAATTTCTCTTATTTTGAATATGGTTGATACATGATTTTGTTGATTTTATTGTGGCTGATTGGTGTATGATTTTGAGTTGATTCTTTTTGGGCTAGGTAGATTAGATATGCATGTACCCATAGTAAGTTTCTCATAATTTTGTGAGATAATTTTAGGTTGGTTTGAACATTAAACATTAAGAGGTTTAGAATTAGGGTTTTAGGATGATACCTTTAGGATTAGGGCCTAGTTTAGGGTCCAAATGAATGGTTAACCCCCTGGTTTTTGTATGAGAGATTCATAAGAGGTTTAGGAACCTTTATTAATTTTTGTAGGATTTTACAATCATGTTTGGTATTTTAAGTAGAATTTGCTTTAGGACTAACTTCTAGGGGTTTCTGATGAACTAATTTGGCTAGTTTGATTCAATAGTTCCCCTTAGACTAGGGTGGTGTTGCTTTTGAGCTTGGATGAAGATGAAGACCAATTGAAGGTGCTTTGGAGAGCTTGAAGGAGTGTGGATGTGAAGATTCTCTCATTTTGTGGATGCTTGTCAGGAGCTTAGGGAACTAGGGTTTTAGGAAGAACATTAGACTGGTTTTGCTTCTTTCTTCAAACATGGAGTATCTTGTCCTTCTCCATTCTATCCAATGACATAAAGTCCTCCTTGGGAAGCTCCATCTCTCCTTAGGAGGGATGAGTGGTATGCCCAAGTGAGTAGAACTTTGAGGATGCCAGTCTCTCATAATGTTAAGTTCTCAGTGACTTCCCTTAGTTGTCATTGAGCTTCTTAACATCCCAACTTGATCTTGTTGAATGATTCTCCCTGGGAGGTGCTTATTGAAGCTTGGTAAAGAGAAAGTTTGAGCTTTTTGAAGTTGGTTGCTTGTTGAGGTTAGGGTTTTGCTGCTTGTTGAAGTTGAAGTCAGGAGCTTGTTGAAGCTGGTTACTGGTTGGGGTTTGAGCTTGCTTAAGCTGGGAGCTTGTTGAAGATTGAAAGTTTATTGAAGCTTGAAGATGGGAGTTATTCATGAAGATGAAGGTTGTTGCTGTCAACTTTTTGTTGGTTAATCAACTGTTGCTGTCAGAATTGTTGTTTGCTGTAGGAGATTGGTGCTGTTGCGTGGGCTGCCTTCTCTGCTTTGGGGTTTTGTTTTCTGTATTGTTTGTTGGCTTGTGTAGCTTGCCCCCTAGGTTTGAAGTGAATGTTGATACACTTTTCCTGTTGTTCTCCCAAGTTCGAGGTAGAGCAGGACTCCATTGCCTCGCTTGTATTGCTGCATTGCGTGCATTTTACTGTATTTGCTTGCTTTCTTTTCTGTTTATCCCCTATGATCTCTGATTTCCTCTGTGCAGGAGGGAATTATGACAGACATTAGGATTCTTACCCATGCATGAAAACATTAGGTTAGTTTTTATTCCCTTTTCAAACCCTAGGCTTTTAGAGCTCCTTTCTCTTCTCGTCTTAAACAACTCAAAAATATAGTAATAAGGTTAATCGATGTTGTACGTTACGAGCCTTAAGCTATTTGAGAAAGGGTTGCTGGAGAGCTTCTTTCCAGTAGTTTGGCTGCTTAGTATGGCACCCTTTGGGAGACACGCGACGTAGTCACTCTCAAATCATAGTCTCTAGTGCGTCAGAGATTGCAAATAAACTAAAAAACACTTCTTTCGTAAAAGATTCAAAACAAACATCAAAGTGTCATTTTTGTCCGCTTGGACTCTTAATCAAGAAAAACCCTTTCATAAGGTAATAAAAAATAGTCATACAAGCTTGTGTCTTCCGTAGCCCGAACTACGTTTGCTCTGATCTTTCATGTTGTATGAAAGTACGTAGGCATAGGATGCGATATCCTAGCGAGCAACCATCCCCTCCTTTCCCGTAGGTAGGTGAACTACGTTGACTCTGATTTCTCGTTCCAGACGGGAATACGTAGGCATAAAGTGCGATACTTTGCCGAGTCATTTTCTCTTCTTTTTAACCCAGACCTCTAGTGTAGATAAAATACAATCCGTACCAGAAAACAAGCGTGGATCCCGTCGAGTACGGCGGACGTGAGGGGTGCTAATACCTTCCCCTTGCGTAATCGACTCCTGAATCCAGGATTTGGTTGCGACGACCATTCCTTTCCTATTTTGCGTTAGGTTTACTCTAAGCGTTTCCTTTCCCTCTGTTGGGATAAATAACGCACGGTGGCGACTCTTCTGTCATAGCCGACGCCGATTTTCGCAGTAGCGACAGGAGTTCTTATGCAGAATGGAAGAGTGGTAGCTTATGCTTCGCGGAAATTGAGGGTGCATGAACGGAATTATCCTACTCATGACCTTGAATTGGCTGCGGTGGTTTTTGTTTTGAAGATCTGGAGACACTATTTGTATGGTTAAAGATTTGAGGTGTTCAGTGATCACAAGAGTTTGAAGTATCTGTTTGATCAGAAAGAGTTGAATATGAGGCAGAGAAGATGGTTGGAATTCTTGAAAGATTATGATTTCAGTTTGAGTTATCACCCAGGAAAAGCGAATGTTGTTGCAGATGCGTTGAGCAGGAAGACAACTCACATGTCGACTTTGATGGTGAAAGAAATGGAGCTTATTGAGCAGTTCCGAGATTTGAGCATGGTTTGCGAGTTTACTGCGGATGGTGTAATGTTGGGTAAATTGCAAGTGAAGAATGATTTCTTGGATATGATAAGAGAACACCAGAAGTTGGATGTGAAACTTGTGGATTTGATGCGAGGAGCCGAAGGTGACTCCGGTAGTGATTTCTAGTTGGATAATGCTGGTGTGTTGAGGTTTTGGGGCAGAATCTGTGTGCCGATAATGATGAGCTGAAGAAGTCGATTTTGGACGAAGGACATCGTAGTAGCCTGGGTGTTCATCCAGGAGCTACGAAGATGTATCAGGATTTGAAAAAGTTGTTTTGGTGGTCGGGCATGAAGAGGGATATTGCTCGTTATGTTTATGCTTGTTTGGTATGTCAGAAATCGAAGGTGGAGAATTAAAGACCTTCTGGGATGATGCAACCGTTAGAGATTCCGGTTTGGAAGTGGGATAGTATTGCCATGGATTTTGTTACAGGTTTTCCGAATACGGTGAGAGGATTTGATGCGATTTGGGTGATTGTGGATCGGCTTACGAAGTCTGCACATTTTGTGCCGATTAGTATCAGTTTTTCGTTGGAGAAGTTGGCAGAAATTTATATTCGGGTGATTGTGAAGCTGCATGGTGTGCCATTGAGTATTGTGTCGGATAGAGATCTGAGGTTCACTTCTGTATTTTGGAAGAGTTTGCAAGAGGCTTTGGGTACCGAGTTGAAGCTGAGTTCGGCCTATCATCCGCAGACGGATGGACAGTCAGAGAGGACTATTCAGACCTTAGAGGATTTGTTGCAGGCTTGTGTTTTGGAGAAAGGTGATGCGTGGGATACTCATTTGCCATTGGTAGAGTTCACGTACATCAACAGTTACCATTCCAGTATCGAGATGGCACCATTTGAAGCTCTTTATGGTAGGAGGTGTAGAACTCCTCTGTGTTGGTATGAGTCAGGTGAGAGTGTTGTGTTGGGACCAGAGTTGGTGCAGCAGACTACTGAGGCAGTTCAGATGATCCGCGAGAAGATGAGAGCATCTCAGGATCGACAGAAGAGTTATTATGATAACCGCAGGAAAGAGTTGGAATTCAGTGAGGGTGACCATGTATTTTTGAGGGTTAACCCAGTGACTGGTGTAGGACATGCATTGAAGTCCAAGAAGTTGGATCCAAAGTTTATCGGGCCGTATCAGATTTTGCAGAGGATTGGTGCTGTGGCTTATAGGGTGGCGTTGCCGCCGGAGCTTTCGAACGTGCATGACGTGTTTCATGTGTCGCAACTTCGGAAGTATGTACCCGATCCGTCTCATGTGATTCAGAGGGATGAAGTCCAAGTTAGAGAGAATCTAACTGTGGAGACGTTGCCATTAAGGATCGAGGATCGCAAGATGAAGCGACTCAGAGGAAAAGAGATACCTTTGGTGAGAGTGGCTTGGGGAGGTGCTGCAGGAGGCAGTGTGACCTGTAAATTGGAGAGCAGGATGCGGGAAGCGTATCCAGAGCTGTTCCCATTAGGTATTTTCGGGGACGAAAATAATTAAAGTGGGGGAGAGTTGTAACGTCCATTTTGATTATTTTTATTGTCGGTGTTATTTTCATTTTCGGCGTGCTTGTGTGGATTTTGGTTAAGAAGTAAGTTCCATAATACTAGAAAATATGATTAATGATAATAATAATATGATAATTAGTAAGGTGTTACTATTATTAATATTATTGTTATTATTATCATATTAAATAATATTATTGGAATAATAATATAATTTTTGGATTTTTGGAATTAAAAGAAAATGAGAATTAATTATTTATTTGGAATATAAGTGTTTTTTTGGGTATTAAGGGTAGAATTGGCATTTGTGGAAATAGAATGTGAAGGAGAAGGAAGAACACGCACGATTGGGAGAGAAGAAGAGAAGAGCACGGTTGATAGTACGGGAGCGATCAAGAACAGAAGTTTGAGCAAGAAGGATTTTTGTGTGGATTGCGAAGCTTCATCATCATCAGAGCACATTCGAGGTAAAGGGGGGGGGGGAATTGATCGGTTGAATTGGTATTTGCATGAGTAATTGGTAGAAAGGGGAAATTCACTAATCCCCATAGTTTGATGATGAATGATGTTGATCGCATGTTTATATCGCTGTTATTATTGTGTTGTACTGTGTTAAATTCGTTGCATGTGGCTGTGACCAACTGCATGAGTGTTTGGGGTTTCCGGGTAGTTCGAAGTTATACCGGAACTGAGTGATTTTGTAGAGCTAGCAATTAATTGGGTTAAATCGGGGGTAAATATTATAATGAGTTGTGGGGCAATGATCTGGTATGATAGGGTTTGGATTAGAGTAGAATCGGCCGAGTTCGGAGCATGTGGGCGACTCTGAGTTGTAGTTTTATTTTTCAGAATACGCAGGTATTCGCTGGGCGAATGAGGGGGCGAGGCTTCGCCAGGAAAACGGGGCAGCGAATGCTGCCAGTAGCCTCTGTTTGGTTTCGCCAGGGGTTTCGCCGGGCGAATGGTCAGCGAGTGTTCGCTGCAGGGATTCGCCAGGCGAATGCGCCAACGAGTCCGACAGCAGTTGTGTTTTAGCTGCTGTTCTGTGATGATTTCTTTGTGGATTTGGAATCTTGTTGATTATGTTTTGGTGAAGAGCTTATTGGGTGAGCTGTGGTGAGTGTATGTAGGGTGTCGGGACGTGATTCCGTGATATCCGCGTGGTTATGATATTGCATGGGTGTATGTTATGATGGATGACTGCGATGATGAGTGAGATATCTTTGATATATGATAAATTGTGATCAGTAGGATCGATGCGCCTTATGTGCGATGTGTGATATGATGTGTGATGAGCGGATCAGTAGGATCGATACGCTTTATATGCGTTGTGATTATATACTATTATGATGAGTGGATCAGTATGGATCGATACGCCTTGTGTGCATTGTATTGATGTGTTGTTGTGATAGAGTGGATCAGTAGGATCGATGCACTTTGTGTGCTTGTGTGTATATGCATTATATGATGCGATGAAGCGATGGATCAGTAGGATCGTGTGCACTGTGTGTGTTGTGTGGTTATGCATAGTGTCTTGCATAGCATGTGGACGTGAGGTGTGATTTACTCACGTGCTCCAAGTGGGGAGCGTGGATGTGGTGAATCATTGCTCGGTGGAGTGTATGTGATTCACTCATGTGCTCCAAGTGGGGAGCGTGGACGAGATTTGGATCGTTGCTCGGATGGAGTGTATGTGACCACCCGTGTTCCAAGTGGGGAACGTTGGTAGGGATAGATTGTTGCTCGGATGGAGTGTATGCGATCTATCCTGAGATTTGATTATATGGGCTCAGGAGGAGCGCGGTTGGGATAGATCGTTGCTCGGATGGAGTGTATGCGATCTATCCTGAGTTGAGTCGGTACCGCATATTGTCGAGTCGAGTGCATGTGTTGCATTGTTGTTTGTGTGTGTTGTGATGGTTGATGATGGGACAGTAGGTCCGTATATGTTGTATGTGAAATAATGAATTATTGTTTCCTGCCTTTTATTTCATGTACATTTATACCATTAACATTTGACCGTGATTTCTCACCCCTTTGTTGTTGTTATGGTCTGTGCTTCTTCGGAAGTACAGACAATCCAGGTGTTTAGCTAGTTTGGATTGTGGCGTCGTCGTAGGATTGCTCTGATACGTGACACCGGGGCTTTTTTTTTGGGAGTTTTATTGTTTCTTGTTGATTATGTGTGCCCCCGTGGCGTATCTGATTTTTGTGGGATATGTGATGACATTATGTATATTTTGGGCGGATGGCCGATTGTTGTATATGACGATGTTGATGATATGGATGATGTACATATGATATGTGTTATGACAGACTAGTTCTTTTTCCGCTGCAATTTTGCTGAATATTATTTTGAAAAAAAATGATTTGTGGAATTTTGTTGAAAATTGTGACATTCCGTTGCGGGAAAATTCTGATATGTGCTTATTTTAATTGTTTTATTATATTTTGGGGAAACAGGGTGTTACACTAGGCGAACTTTATGCTGTTTTTCCCAGAATATGTTTTTTTTATGGAAATAGAGGGAAAACAGGGCAAAGTTCATATCTTGTGGACTTGGATCATGTCTTACTTTAAAAGTCAACCTAGGGATTCAATTAGGTCAAGGCCCTATTTCATGATTTTTGATAGATGCAACCCTTGAGGCTATTTTGAACTTATGAGGTTCTTTTAAGATTATTAAATCATATATTGAAGTATTGGCTCATGCCTAGATGAAATTTTATCTTAGGAATCCTTGGTCGATCAAAACCCTAATTTGGTGACACTGATGGCCCTAAGGCTTGATTAACTTGGAATGGTGCAATCTTGTGTTAGATTCTTGATGGGGAGGATATCTTGATCCTTCATGGTTGTTTTAGAGGCTTGAAAAGTTGAATATCATGTCAATTCTTGATTGATCTTTTTCCCTAATGCTCTGAGAGGGCTCAAAACCCTAATCCTTGGTTAAGGTGAATATTTAACAATCTTTGAAAAGATTGGTGAGGTATGAAAGTACATTCATATTGTGGTGATGATTTGAAAAATGATGTGAAGTCTTCTGGTAATAATTTAGGGTATGACAGATGTCCCTATTTAATCTTCTTGGACTTAAAGGTGTGAATGACGAAGACATTCATACATTCAAGGTAAAAGTGGATTAAATATCAGAATACCCGAAATTTTGATTGTGGATGTGAATAGTAGAAAATTCCCAATTTTTCTTATCCATCTTCTTTTACTAAGTAATCTTACTTAGAAAAGAGTAAAACATACCTCCGATTCTAGTTTTTAGCCATGGAACTGGTCTTAGTTTTTTTGAAATAAACTTCCCCTCGATCCTAGTCTTCAGCCACGGAACTAGTCTTAGTTTTTTTAAAATAAACCTCCCCTTGATCTTGGTCTTCAGCCATGGAACTGGTCTCAGTTTCTTGAAATAAACCTCCCCTCGATCCTAGTATTCAACCATGGAACTGGTCTCAGTTTTTTGAAATAAACATGCCCTTGATCCTAGTCTTTAGCCATGGAACTGGTCTTAGTTTCTTGAAATAAGCCTCCCCTCGATCCTGGTCTTCACCTATGGAACTGGTCTTAGTTTCTTCTTGTCAAGTTCTTCTTCTAACGAGGAAAGGTATTTGTGAGGGTCTTCACCAAAATTTTCTCCGAGGTTGACCGGGGAGATAGCCATTTGATGGAAAAATTCTTTTCATCATACTTCTCTTCGAACCTTCTTCGGAGAGATGCCATAGGATGAGTAAAGTTTTGATGTCAGACTTGCTATGTGTAACGTTTGTTTGAACTACAAAGAGGTGCAAACTTCTCTGTTGGAGATGCCGTTAGCTTGGAAAGATTACATTATACTTCCCTTCGAGACATCTCTGGAGAGATGACAAGTGATGTAATTTAATTTGAGGTGCTGATGACTTCCTTGAAAATAGGACAAACTTCTCAGGGAGAGACTGCTATTTTTCTACCTACTAGGAATTTATAGGGAAGAATAGGCTTCTTAGGAGATGGCTCTTTACTCGTTAATTGGTAGAGGTTTCTTGGTGGATTTGATGTTCATATTGCCAAGGGTCTATCATTGAGAGGCTTCCAACGGGGATTTTCCTTAATCTAGGAAAGAGAAATATCATCTTCAACAGTGAAGAGTGAAGTTCCAAAGGTGTATAACCAAGTGTCTTCTTGCCTTCCAGAGGTTCAAGTTATCAAAGTGATCGGGGACCGATTTCAATCCAGGGATGAACTGGAGAGAGATTGTCTAAACAAGGTATTTCCTGATGAGGAAATAACTCAAACTAGGATTTTATCCTATCCTACTATGGAAAGAAAACTGAAGAAAACTATTCCACGAGGATCAAACTCAGTTGGGATTTAGAAAAAGGCACATCCTTTCTGCCTAAGGCTAACGACCCTAATGGAGAGAGGAAAATTATCACTTAGGGGGTAAATGACACAACTTATGCATTTATGAATATGAATATGAATCAAATATGCATGATGCATAAATGAATGCTTATGCTAACAAAATAGACATGACATACTCACTTGTGGTGAACACAACTGAATACTTAACCATTATGGGGGATAAAAGTATCACTGGTGATTAGCATTGTTGAGTGAAAGAAAGTCATGTTGCTGAACTTTATCTACTCTTGGCAGTAACAAGATGTGACTCTTGAGGAGTGGAAACTTTTTACCGGTGTTCTTTTGAAGGTATCAGCCTGTTGGAGGAAGGGATTCCTATTTCTTATCTTTATTCCTGGTGATAATACTCTACCGGGGATAGAAACATTTAGTTAAAGGCATATAAAACTCGATCCTCGATATACAAGATTCTTTATCCCACCCATATGAAATAACCGACCTTCCACTCGGGATATACTAATTACAAGAAATATTTCGATTCAACATTTTGAAGTTTTAATGCTTTCGAAGAAGTTGTTTATGTTCCTCCTTATGTTCATTAATCAAAAGGAAATTTCCATAATTATTTTAAAAGCAGAAGTAAAATATTTAGAATTTCTGTTTTGGAAACAAAAGGTAAATTCATTTTTGTGTTTCAAGAATGTTAATCGAATAAGCATGTCATTTTGTAAAGCAGAATAAATGAGAATTGCAAACAAAAGGCACAAGGGCACAAGTTTTCATTAATAGAATGGTAATCAACCTAATGCGTGATTTCATGGAGCATTACAAAGTTTAGAAAATGATAATTTAAAGAGAAAAGGGCTACATTGAAACATAATGACCACCATCCTTCTATTGATGGCGACCTTGATTGAGGATTCCTTGATAGATGTCGTTGGTTTTGAGGATCCAATATTTTTGGATGCAGTTACTTGCCATAAATCTCTAGCTTTTGCCTAGATTGTCTTTTCAGGTTTTCAATCTATCAAGATGATTATTTTCTATTTATGTCTCTAATTTTTGCCTAGACAGCCCTTCCGGGTTTTCAATCTATCGAGACGTTATTTTTTTCCTAAGTCACCCTTTCGGGTTTTAAACTTAGCGAGCTATATATTTTTTTATTTAGGCGATGTATTTCTTGACTGCATCAACATTTGTGGGATAAGTAAACTCTTCTCCATCTATGGTTGTGAGTATTAAGGCACCACCTGAGAATGCTTTCTTTACCACATAGGGGCCATCATAATTTGGAGTCCATTTGCCCCTGGAATTAGTGAGAAATGATTGGATCTTTTTGAGCACGAGGTCTCCATCTGTGAATACCTATGGTTGAACCTTTTTCTCAAAAGCTTTTTTCAATCTTTATTCATATAATTGACCATGGCATAAAGTTGTCATTCTTTTTTCTTCGACCATATTCAGTTCATCATGTCTGCTTTGACACCATTCAGCTTCTTCTAGCTTGGCTTCCATCAATACTCTCATTGACGGGATCCCAACTTCTATGGGGAGTACAACTTCCATGCCGTATACTAAAGAGAAAAGGGTTGCCCCAATTGAAGTGTGGACGGATGTGCGATAATTGTGAAGAGAAAATGGTAGCATCTCGTGCCAATCTTTGTAAGTTACAACCATCTTCTGAATGATCTTCTTGAATTTTTGTTAGGTGCCTCTACCGCTCCATTCATCTTAGGTCGGTAGGGATATGAGTTATGGTGCTCAATTTTGAACTCAGCACATAATTCTTTCATCACCTTGTTGTTCAAGTTAGTTCCATTATCAATAATGATCTGGCTTGGAACACCATAACGACAAATGAGATTATTTTTGATAAATCGAACAACTACTTGTCTAGTCACATTGGTATATGATATTGTTTCGGCCTATTTGGTAAAGTAATCAATGGCTACCAGGATAAACCGATGTCCGTTTGAGACTCTGGATTCAATCATGCCAATTACATCGATTCCCCAAATAGAAAAAGGCCACGGAGAATAGAGAGTGTTGAGATGTGTTGGTGGTACATGAATCTTGTCGGTGTATATCTAACACTTGTGACACTTCCTCATGTACTTGTTACAATCAGATTCCATTGTCAGCCAATAATATCCTACTCTTAGAACTTTTCTTGCCATTGTATTCCCATTAGCATGAGTGCCAAAGAATCCTTCATGAATATCTTTCATTAGCATGTTTGCTTCGTGTATGTCCATGCATCTTAGCACAACTATGTCGAAGTTTCTTTTATAGAGTACATCATTGTTCAAGAGGATGTTGCCATCCAGTCTTCTAAGAGTCTTCCTATCTTTTCTTGATGCCCCAGGCAGGTATCCTTGTCTTTGAAGGAAGCACTTGATATCACAGTACCATGGTTTGTCATCGATGACGGCTTCCACTGCAAATATGTAAGTGGGCTTATCAAGGCGCATGATATCAATCTTGGGTACATCATTTCATTGATTCACATTAATCATGGATGATGGAGAAGCCAGTGCATCAGCCATGTGGTTTTCTTCACGGGGTATGTGATGAAACACAATCTTGTTGAAGAAAGGTAACAACCTTTTTGCGTAGTCTTTGTAAGGAGTTGGTCCAAATTGAAGTGTGTCCCACTCTCCTTTGATCTGATTTATAACCAGAGCTGAGTCTCTATACACATCCGATTTATTTATCCTTAAGTCAATAGCTTTTTCGAGACCCATGATACAAGCTTCATATTCGGCCTCGTTGTTGGTACATTTGAATGCCAATCGGGTTGTGAAAGGAAGATGGGTACCCTGGGGTGTAACAATGATTGCCCCAATTCCGTTTCTATAAATGTTGACAGCTCCGTTGAATATTAATCCCCATTGGGATCCTGGCTCTGGCCCTTCGCTTGGTAGCGGTTCACCGTAGTCCTTTTTTGTTGTAGTGCGAATTGATACCAAGTTATTAATTAACTTGAATCACAAATCACTGAAGTTCACAACCGAGCTTTGATTTATCCAAAGGAAAGGGTAAAGATCGAAGAAAACCCTAAGTGTGCTATATAACAATGAAGCTAAGAGATTTTGGGGTTGGTTATACCTAGGGAAGGTGTTAGCATCCTATGTATCTGTAGTACTCTACATGAACCTCTTGTTTGGTATTTGTGTTTTTGTTAATGTTTGTTTGCTAATAGTTATCTGCTAAGCTAAGGGTGCTACTGGTAAATACCTATGGGTATATACACTAAGTATGCTCGCCAAGACGTCACATCTCGTGCCTACGTATCCTAACAAGGATGGAATCAGAGCAATCATAGTTCACCTAACTAGGGTGAAGGAACTCTTGGCTATGGTCAATGTTCCAAGGGGAATAAGTATTCATAATAATGATACTTACATAGAGTTAACAAACTCTCTAAGTCTAAGTTGAAAGACCTAACTGGGGATTAACTTTATCAAAGTTCAAGAGGGGGAAAATTGTGTTCACACAACAATGGTACACATACATAGAATTAACAAAATCTAGACCTAAGTTCTAAGTTAGGACTCCTAAAAAGGTGTGCTAAGCTCTTGACTTGACAAAGCCAGAGGGATAAAAGGTTCTAACGTAAGGCTAAGCTGAAGGACCTAATGACTTTAACAAGGTCAAGGGAAGGCTAAAAATTAGCTATCTATGACATTAAGTCAATAGAGAGACTTTCCTTTGGACTAAGGAACAAAAGGTAACTCTTAGGATGAGAGATAACAAGCTTCGTCACTTAGGGAAAACTTAACAAAGTGTAAGAGGTAACAAAACAAGGGTGATATTCAAGCATATATTCACCCAAATATGATGAAAACATATGGTAATGATAATAACCAAGAAAATAAGGGCAAGTATGTGCCAACATCAAGCAAAGATTGATAAAGTTAACAGATGACAAGGTTACAATCAAGTATTCATCCAAAGAAGTTTTAGAATCAAATAAAATGGTTATAACCAAAGGTAAACATAGATGTCACAACATCTAAATAATCATGAAACAAAGTTCTTACAATACCAAACATCGTAGATGACAATTTGAAGTACAAACAAATCATGCATAAGTCAAAACATTACTTATCATGGTAAAGATTAAAACTCAAGATCAACATACATAAATCATAACAATGTTTAAAGCATGGATATAAGTTAAGGAAAGTAGAGATAAAAACCAAAGCATGAGAGTGAATGTGACAATATTTATGGTGTAGACTTGACAAAGTCAAAAGGAGCAAGGTAACAACCAAGCATACATCTCAAAGGAGTTTCAAATCATGGTGACAACCAATGATAAAGGTATCTAAACAATATATGTTAAAACATCTAAATAATTATGGATAACAAGTTTCAAGTTCACACATGCATTAGCATAATGTGTAAGTTAATACATTACTTATCATGGTAGTGTCGCAACTGCGAAAAAGGAGCCGGCGGAAACAAATAGAAGAGTCGCCACCGAATGTTATTTATCCCAAAGAGAGGGAAATAAAACGATAAAAGAAAAAATAAAAGAACGGGAAAACACAAGGTCATCGCAACCAAATCTTAGGTTCGGAAGTCGGTTACGCAAGGGGAAGGTATGAGCACCCCTCACGTCCGTTGTACTTAACGGGATCCACGCTTGTTGTCTATTCAAAGGGTGAGTTATCTAAAAGCTACTGCTAAACGGGGGAGAGAAAATAAAAAGGAGACTCGATAGGACTTCGCCACTCTATGCCTACGTATTCCCTCGTACAATGGGAAAGTCAGAGTCAACATAGTTCGGGAAACTACGGGTGAAGATGGGAGGTTGCTCACCAAGACATCGCCGTCTTCTGCCTACGTATCCTTATTTGGTATGAAAAATCAGAGCAAACGTATTTCAGGTAAATAAACCACTGATTGGTTAAGTGTTTTTTATGAGCGACGTTAAGTTCCCATTCCAGTAGTTAGGGTCGATGCCTGTTTGCGGTAGAACGGAAAAGTAAAGTACTCTTTTCTGAAAAATGATTTTGAAACAAATCCCGAAGGATAAAAAGTTTGAATTTTGTTTTGTAAAGTTTTAGAGAAGTGAATTAAATTTGTTAGAGATTCACGTTGCACTAAAGACTATGACATAGGAGTGAATGCGTTGCATATCGCCCAAAGAGCATACACTAAACATTCTAGACGAGTAAGGAGAAACCCCCACTCATCATTTCCCACATACTTAAGGCTCGTGGCACACAACGTTCATCATTATTTATTAAATTTCTTAAGATTGTTTAAAATGAGAAGAGAAGACACAAGAGAAACACTAATG
This sequence comes from Lathyrus sativus, assembly GCA_963859935.3. Classification (NCBI taxonomy): domain Eukaryota; kingdom Viridiplantae; phylum Streptophyta; class Magnoliopsida; order Fabales; family Fabaceae; genus Lathyrus; species Lathyrus sativus. The sequence continues at coordinate 412,724,689 of OZ012736.1, read as the reverse complement.
GGAAACTGAAAACCCCAATGTTATCATACAAAATGGTCCTAAGCTTAGGATGAAACGGAAGTTTACCTAATGTTATCATACAAATGATAGACCTAAAGTTGAAGTCAAAAGGATTATCCTAATTGTTATCATTCAAAGGATTGAAAGACTAATGTATATCGTACTCCCATCTTAAATAGAGGGACTAGGAATCCTAAGGGATCATGTGAGCAAACACATGTAAACACTATCCAATTCAATCACAAATGAACGATGTCGTGATCTCAGCTAATAAAACTGAGTGACTCCTCATCCATGACCAAAAGAATAATGTCATAATCTCAGCCACAAGCAAAGACTGAGTGACTCCTTGCTCACGACAAAATGGTAACCAACAAAACCAAAGTATCTGTTGAATTAATATGCAAACCAAACATACAACTAGGAGCGAAGGCTCCTCAATAAAAAACGAGTTATAATAAAAAATGCAAAACCCTAAATATGCTTCAAATCAACAATAAAAACATGGCAAAGAATATGTTAAAACTATACAAGTATAAACTAAACAAAAAACAGTGACAACAACAATGCTCTAGCACAACATAGTCGTAAATTCCAACAAGCAAACAACAATAGTATTTAACGACACCTATCTTCAAAACAGAAGTGTATACATCATCATCATTTCCTACATTCAAATCAACTTATGCATAAGAGGAGTTTAGTAGCATCAACCAATGAAAACTCATACATAGTTTCAAATATCAACATGATCAAGCAAACACAAATATCTCAAGTGTCAAAGCGCCAATCTCATCAAGACAATTCAATACTCATCGAGAAAGATAACAAAATCTAATCACCAAAATTTTGATGGAACTCTAACAAGAAAAGTCAATTAAATGTTTCACAAGATCAATAAGAAACCAAACCAATATTCACCAAGTACTCAGTCAAAAATTCATTGAAAATCAATTGTAAACTAAATCCAAGTTCAACAAATATTCAACCAGGAGTTTAATTAAACAAACAAAGAAATTAATCAAGGAATTCTAAACAAGAAATTTAAACAAGAGATTTTAATCAAACAAATAACGACAATTCTAATAAAAATTAATAAATATCGATATTAAAACAAAAACTAATCAAGAAAATAAAATCAAAATTATCATTACAAGTTTAGTCAAGAATTAATGTTAAAAGTTTAGTCAAAAATTAATTAATCCACTCAAACAAACTAATCAATTGATAATCAAATTAAATTAGAATCAATCTAAATAAATCTAAAATCTAAATACAATCAAAATCAAATTTAAATTAACATCAAGATCAAGTTAGAAATAAAACTGAGATTAAGATGTCAAAAGTTAATCAAACTTTAGATAAAAAATTAATACTAAAAAATTAGTCAACAATACAAATTAAACAATAAAACCAACTACAATTAGGGTGGAACAGTTACTAGGAGGGTGCAACAGAAAACAACAACAAAAAATGAAAATGGGCTTTTAAGCCCCTGGCCCAAGCGAAACATAAAGAAAACATGAAATGAAAAAAAAACATGGTACAAAATGTTAGCTTCAAAATCCATTAAGTGACATAAAAGAAGTTTGTGAAGAGAATTGGATTTGGAAAGGCTATTGAACAATATATGATGGCTTAGGAATTTTGTAACATGGACCTTGTAATGAATTTTATTTTGTGAGACTTCGGTATTGGCCTTAGTTGAAACAATCTTGGCATTCATTGGAATAAAACTTGGTGAATAATCTTGTAATGGGCTTTTGACTCAATTTGGCCCTTTTTTTTATAATTTTGTAATGAAACATGGATGATGGGCCTCTTTTGTATCCTCTCACGAGCCCCTTTTATTGTTATTATTTTTTGTAGCAATTTTGAATGGGCTAATAATGATGATAACTCGCAATGGGCTTCAAACATATTATTTTCACCCTCTACGAATCATGCTTGCAACCCATTAATTTTGAACCATAAAGTGAACAAACAAAAATTGGATCTTGACTAGAAATATGCCACTCAGGAATCGCACTTAAAACCAATTCCAATATCTTTGAATTCTTCACTTGAAACTCGAATCGGTCCTTGAACTAATAACCCCTTGAATCTTGATGAATCAAGAAACTTCACTGTGAGAGAATCATGCCTTGAAATCATAGATTATGAATTGAGACATGGATTGCACTGCACAAAACTCTAACCAGAAAATGATCTGAAGCACTGTGAATTTGTCACAACCTTAAAAACTTAGTAATGAGGCAAACCAAATGTTTTACCAAGATGAGATCAAACTTCCATCTAATCTTGATCATGACTGAATAACCACACCTGACTTAAAGTTATGCCATTGTCCCTGATAACCCTGATCTCTTGTCCATGATGAGAAATAAACCCTAATCCTTTGCCAGTTAAATCAAAGCTTTCTAACACCTTTGAGCCAAGGAAGTGATCAAACCCTAGGCCTTTGATTCCTGACAAATCTTGAAGAATATAAGTCTGATACTTCATGATCTGATCTAGAGAAACTCCTGATGCCATGTCTTAGAAGATCAATACGAAGTATGATTATGAACTATGAACTAATGATGATGCAAATGAATGTGAAGCAAAAGCCAGTCAAAGTTAGAAAAAGGGAGGGAAAATTTTGGGGTGCTCTAGCTGCCCCTATTGAAACAACTTGGACTTAAAGGTATGAAAAGAAACCGCTTTCAAAAATTCAAGGTAAAAGGTGATTGAATACAAAAAGAACCCATAAATTTGCAAACTGTGTGGATGTACAGACTGGAGTGGTTGCCAACCCAAGGTGGACTTAAAAGATAACGAGTACCAACCAAAAGTTGGAATAGCCGACAGACACAAGATACCAACCCAAAAGTTGGGATGGAAAATGGTAACTTATCAAGAAGATAATAATTGCTACTAACCAAAAGTTAGGATCACCAAAGAGAATAATAACCAAAAATTGAAAGAAAGGGGCTACTAACCAAACGTTAGAATCACCCAGACACCGACCGAAGGCGAATATACAAACAATGAAGACTACCAACCAAAAGTTGGGATCGTCAACAAAGCTACACCAACCAAAAGTTGGAATCAAGCAAAGGCTACCAACCAAAGTTGGAATCACTTGAACACCGACCGAAGGAGAACTTACCGCAACGAAGACTACTAACCAAAAGTTGGGATAACGACTCTACAAGGGAAACAATAGAGGACTACCTACCAAAAGTTGGGATAACATCCAAGAAATAATGGACTACCAACCAAAAGTTGAGATAACATCCAAGAAAAAAACAAACTACCAGCCAAAAGTTGGGATAACATCCAAGGAACAACAGACTACCTACCAAAAGTTGGGATAACATCCACAAAATGAACTAAGCTGGGGATTACCAACCAAAAGTTAGAATACAACACCTGGGATAGGCAGGAAGTAGAATCAACCGACTTACGACCTAAAAAGAATACTCCGCTGGGGGGAAAGAGAAGCTTAAATAAACAAACTATGTCAGGGAGTAAAAGTAAGATGGAAACATCCATCAATGATTTTTGTTACGGGTAAAATACCACAAAGTCTTGTGAATTATGTCGTTATCTGCTGGAGAAATGTCTGGCAATAAGGGTGTCAAACTTAGCTTATTCTTCGGATGCATATGTTTGAATATGGTGTAATGCTCCATACAAGATGAAAATTCTATGCATTTGGGAGAATGTTATGCAAAATGCAAATGCAAAAGAACACCACCCAGAAAGGTGTTGAGAAGAATCAGTTAACAAACTCTGATGAGGAAAATGCCCTGAATGGCCTTCCTGAATAGAACTCTTCTGGGGAGATTTTCATTCTGCTGAGAATTGAGAAAGACATATCTTGGGAAATCATCCCAAAAATATGACTTTGAAAAATTCCAAAGACCATTGGACTTTGTTGAGAATATCAACCATTACTGATTTACTCGTCGTGGAATCAAAATCAATCTTGCTTTGGGAGAGAAATCAATGAAATTGATCCTGTCAAGGAATAGCCTTTAACTTTACCCTACTGTTGAGGAATAATCTCAATCTTACCCTACTGGGGATAAGTACACATTATTGTTGGTGAGATACTTCTGATTTGACAACAATACTCTATGGGGATACAAAATCTCTAATGTGGGATAGATGTCTAACTGCATATCAACACCCTATCTAACGTGGTCAGCTTCTCTAAATACTCGTTGGGGAGTACAAATTCAACAAGTTGGAGAACATAAAACCCTGAACTCTGGTCGGCGAGGAATGATCCACCATGTGCTACTAACATTGTTATAACTTCACTGTCGGGGGGAAAGCTCTACTAGGGAGAAATGAGATCAAACAAGAATCATGTTGGGGAATGTGATAACATGTGAACCACGGGGAATGACCGTGCCAAATACAGTTGGGATTTTGGTTCAGGGATGGGACCAGATTTATGGTGATTGAATTTTTAGGGATTTATTCTTGGTTGCCAACGAGAGTGGATTTTGAAGGGGAACTACCAGACGAGAACTGGTATTTAAAGAGTAGACCACCAAACAAGAACTGGTGACGAAAGGTTAAGTTGATAGACGAGAAATGACTTTATGGTTTGGTATCAGACGGGAACTGATTTTGTGGTTTGGTGTCAGACGAGAACTGATTTCTGGTTTGCCAGACGAGAATTGGACTTTAAAACTGCGTTTTCCAAACGAGAACAGGTTAAACGGTAGGCTAAAGAATGGATAATCATACGAGAACTGGTTTAAAACTGACATATACCTAACGGGAACTGATATTTAGTGAAGGGTTGGCCAGACGAGAACTAGTTTGAAGGTTTTCCAGACGAGAACTGGACTTTAGAAGTGTTTTCGGTTACAAAGTTTTGATAGGTAACAGGTTCAGGCTGTGGGATGAAAACCTAATGACAGAATGCAAGGATATGAAGATTCCCGACAATGGAAGGGAGGTCCTTTGCAGCAAGTATTTTTCAGAAGGCTAAGGTTATTTTATAGGGCGATAACACGATTCTCCGACACTCGTCTTGAACTCAACAGTTGCTGACGGAATGGAACTTGAGCAGCTTAAAAGCATGGAGAGGATTTGCCCTAGTGTAGTTCAACTTTCTCCAATCTGATCCTTGGGAAAGTTCACCTTGAAAAGAAAGTAGCTTGCCATAAGATGACCTCGAGATGGCTTGCCCTAGAATTATGAGTCATGAAAGAATTCGTCCTTGATTAACTGACTTTCATAGTTATTAGCCTCAATGTACTCTTGGAGTATCTTGCCTCTGAATGAGCGTTGAAGCGACCTAACTTATCCTGATTGAACACGAGAGGAATTTTCCCTTAAATCAAAGAAACTCTGGGTGACCCGCCCCTGACTAGTAGAGTCTCAAGATTATTAACTTTTGATCAACCAATTCTTAAATGATTTTCCCCATAATCAAATGATGCTTGGAGAGTTTCCTTAAACTGACTAATTCCATACTCTTTGGATGTCAATGCCCCAGACCCATAGGTTGACAAGGTATACTCGATTCTGATCTAGACTGCTGAATGATTTAGTCCTCTTCAATTGCTCCTTGTTGAAATTTCCTCAATTTTAATTACTGACTTGCAATTAAAATTGTTCGTTCACGAATGGTAATCTTAATGTGATGCTCATGCAGATTTTGAAAAATTCAATCATTATTAGAATGATGTGATAGTTTGTAACGAATGGACCAACAGTCCAGATGTAATGCTGATTTAGCCGGTGAAAGATACAATAATAATATGATTAACAAATCATGTAGGACTCAGTTCACGCAACCTTGCTATAGTACGCCTTCAGAATAAACCTGTCTCAATTAGGTCTTTTACGGGTTGTAACATGGTCTGATTCACGGTTACTGAAATAAAGGATGAAAGACTTAAAGTTTGATTATTACCCACACCTTCTCCGTGATGATCACCAGTCCTACGTTCAGCTAACTTGGCACAAGCGCTCACCTTTCAAAAGTTTATTGAATGGTAGGAGTGATGGTTAAGGAACCTTCAAGTTTTTTGGAGTGACATTCACCCCTCTTGTCTTGTGTATGTGTAGTCATACGACTTTGTTCTTGCTTGAGGATTTTTCTTTTGTTGTTCTTTCTTTTATTCTTTTATTCCCTAATTTTTTCTTGGATTGATTCTTTTTTTGAATTTTTATTTTTGATTTTGAAGTCCAGCGGAATGCCCTAATTTTTTCGTAAGTCTTTTACTTAGCAGGCTTTCTTTCTCTTTTTTTTGTTGACAAGTCATGTGACACTGGTTGTCTTGATTTCTTTGAAAGGGTTATGATTGTCTCACTCCTGTTCAGTGAGGTCTAACCATTGTGGTTGCTGAGGTATGACCTCTTGAGATAGGATGTGATTGGTCCTTGAATAGGGACACTCCTCTATAAAATTCAAACGCTCGTTCAAATTAACTAACAACTACCCTGCCCCAGGTTAAGATGTGAAGGTTTGAAAGTCCGAAGAAAACTCCTACTTATAGGCTCGAAGTGGCTAACTAGGGACTAACTCCTTATTTCTCTGGTGTTTAGGGGATTTGAAACAATGCTTGTTTGTCATCAGCAGGATTTTATCCGAAAGCATACGATCAACAATTATGAGTATTCAATTTTCGTCATCCTCCCTCCAATCTTTGCTAAAACAATAGTGATAAAGTGAAGTGGATAAGAGGTGTATGCGTTTGTGCTTTGCAATAAAATGATAAAATGAGCAAATACGACATGATTAATTCAGAAAACCCATAACCACTTCATTAATATTACCATTCAAAACAACAATGTTTAAAAACAAGTAGCAATTAACAGGAAAGAAAACTACAAATGCAAATGATAAAAGTGCCCAAGGATTGCAAATATTGAGGATGTTTGCCTATCCGGACCACTGGCTTTAGGAGATGACCTTTGAAGTCTTCAAGCTCAAACAAATGCGAGGTTGACATGGACAACCAAACTTCTTTCTGGAAAGGATATGTACCCTTTGTCAATCAACTGTTGCACCTTGTCTTGGAAGGCTTTGTAATCTTCGGTTGAGTGCCCCATGGATCATCCATGATATCCACACTACACATGGGGATTGTACCCAGGAGGGAAGGTTCTGGCACAGGCTTAAGAGTCTTGGGCTCCACCAATGAATTCTAAATCAGATGTAGCAGAAGCTGACTGTACGACATAGGACTGGATGAAGAGCATCATTCCTTCTTTCTAAGTTGTTGCGAGGCCAATTCTGATTGTTGCGATGATTCTGATAACCTCGGCCATGGGCTCATTGATTTGCACGAGGAGCGACCTAAGGTTTATGATATGGTTCCCTAGGTACAGTTGTATATCCATAAGGATAACATGACACTTGAAATAATGACTCTTGAGAAGATGAAGAACCGAAAGATTTCACTAGTTCACCCTAAGAATACTCAACATTTGCCATGACTGTGTTGATTACATCCTCTTGTTCCTCTTGGGAGTTACTGAGCGATTCAAATTCACTGTCCTGACTTCTCAAGATATCCTGAATTTTTCCACTCTTTAAACCGCTCTCAATGCGCTCTCTTGCTATTACCAGGCCAGAGAAGTTTGATGTCGCACCACTGATCAATTTATCCAGGTATGAACCTTGCAAAGTGTCCATGAATAGTTTCATACCCTAAATTTTGACCCTTATATTTCATCATCATTCTAGGAGCATCAACATTGATTATTTAACCTTAACCTATTTCAAGTTTGTCTTTGTGAAGATACAGATGAATCAGGGTTCCATACAGTTAAAATCAGGATATTTAGGGATTGACCAGTCAAGGTTTTGGATTGATCCTCCACTTAACAAACCTATATATCATCAAGGATATCACATGTGATCAAGAATGAGTCCAATTTGAGGTTGTTACTTAGAAATGTTGAGGTTTCTTGACTTGTAAGTCAAGAATTCAGAATTTTCACAAGGGGTTTTGACCTAGTTTCAAGAGGAATGAGTTTCTAACTCAAACAGAAATATTGTAGTACCTAATGAGGGATTTCTAAAAAGTACAAGTGGGTTCTATAACTCCTCATGGTTAGGGAGAACCAAAGCTTACAAGTTGGCAAAAACTCACTGCTGCAAAACCAACTCAGCATGGACATCTTGATTCCAAGGCGTCCCAAATCAACTCTAATCAAGGGTTAAGCCTCACTTCTGATTTCCACATTGCTAATGGAAGTTTTTAGCATCATCTCCCACGAATTTGGTACAAAATTTGAGGGAAATTATTGTTTAATGCAAGTTGCAAAAGTGAATAGTGAAGAAAGAGAAAAATGGTGGCTACCCTTCCTCAAACCACCAACTATGATGCAATCAGTCACTTCATATCCCTTCAATCATGATTAAAATGACCTATAGGGCATGGATAAGCTCTTTTTAGGATGGATTGAGGTCATAAATGCAAGATTGCATTGGTTGGCACAAAGATTTCAAAGATATAAGGCCAAAGTTGGAATTTTACAACACTCTGCCCATACCTCTTGCTCAAGACACTTGCATATAAATTGAGCCTCATTATCACATCAAAAGGACATCAATTCATTGCTAGAAACCAGCTAGAACTCTCTCCTCCACTCAATCACCAAGTTTGTGCCAGTTTCCACCAAATTTCCAAAACCTCCCAAAATCTGTTTTGCATTTTCACTTCCAAAACCTTTTCCAAACACTCTCCAACTCAAACAACACTTCAAACACATCACAAATGATGTGTTAGAGCTGTCCAAGACCTCACTTTTTCCAGAAAACAATCCAAGCCAAAAGTCAACTTCCAAAAGCTCATTTGTTGACTTTCCTGCATTTTGAAGGACAACATTTAAGCCATTTCCTTTCCTTGAGTTCCAAGACCATTCATACTTCACATTTGACATACACAAACTGTTCATAAGTGAATGACACTTATGTAACAATATTTGAGCAAGTTTGCTTTGGAAATCTTTGGGTTTTTTTTTGGTGTTTTCTTCACTATCAAGGCATTCTGCCCACTAGCTTGCTTGGAGGTTACTTGGAGCATCTTCTCATCATCCTTGAAGAACTTATAGACCATCATAGACCTTGAGGGATCTCTAGTTTTCTTGCCTCACAAGTTTGCAACACAAGGCTACAAGAGGTAAGTTTTGAACTTGCATATTTCATGCCATCTTGAGTTCTAGCCATGATTTTGTATTGAACATTGCTTAGACATATTTTATGCATGTTTTGTGACATGTATGAACCATTTTTTGCAGCAAAATATGTAGTTTTTTGAACTGTCAAATTTAGGTTACAAACCAGGTCACAAACTAGGCCCAACCTAGTCACTTTTTGCATTTTGATTCCAATCTGCCAAACCACATGTGCATTTCTTGATTTATCTTGTTCCAACCTCTATATATGATGTATATGTGATGTTTGTACACTTTTTTCACAAAGCATACTACTACACAATGTTGTTCACATGTTCTTGCTTTTGGTTGTCACTTGTTTGTATCAATTTTGTTTATGTTATAGGTGAACTTGTTGTTGTTACACATGTTCTTTAAGTTGTAACTTCAAGTTGTAACTTGTTTGTATCAATTTTGTTTGAATGTTATAGGTGAACTTGTTGTTGTTACACATGTTCTTTACTTGCATTGGTGGTTGTTACCTCTATGTCTTTATATTGATTTTGACTGTTGTTCATATTGTTACATGTTTTTGCTTATTTCTTTAATTTTGTTAAGTCTCCCCAAGTGATGGAACTTGGTAGTTCTTATCCAGTTGCCTCATCTTTCTCCTATTCAAAAGGAAAGTTTATCCATTGATCCCCACGGTTATATATAGCTATTTACCCTCTCTTTGATTTTGTTAAGTCATCTTGAACCCTAGCTTAGTTAAGTTAGAACCTACTAGCGATTAGACTTTGCTTAAGTCTAAAATACCCACCTTTACTAGGAGTGTTCTTCAACTAGAACCCTAGGTTAGAGTTTGTCAACTCTATGTAAGGATGATTGTCATGATTACTTACTTCCCCTTCTGGATTTTGTCAAAGTCAATCCCCTTGAGTGTACAACTTAGAATAGAGAGTTTTGTTAAACTCTATACAAGAATTTTTATGTTTGTTCCCCTTTGAACCTTGATCATAATCAAGTGTGCATCTACCTTTAGTAAGGTGAACTACGTTTACTCTGATTCTATCCTAGTTAGGATACGTAGGCAAAAGATGCGATATCTTTGCGAGCAAACCTAGAAGCATCAATCCTAGGTCTTTTACCTCAAAACCCCAACCTTGATCCCAAACCATAACAAGTAGTATAACATAAAAACATATAAAAGGTACCTGTAGAGTACTACAGATGTTTGGGATGTGAAATACCTACCCCAAGCATAACCAACCCTGATCCCCGAATCTCTTAGCGTTGTTGTTACATTGCGCAAAAAAGTCTTTCTTTCTTTAACCTTTCCTTTGGATAAATCAAAGTCTGGTTGTGAATTTAATGAATTAAGATTCAAGTTAATCTATAGCTTGACATCCGATTCTTACAGCAACAAATAGGTCAACCAATTCTCTATCTAGAAGTGGTGGTTACACTCTGGAATCCAATTCTCTCAATCTCTGAGCATACCCTCTGAAGGATTCGTTGTTCTCTTGAGACAAACTTTGCAACTGCATGCTACTGGGAGTCATGTCAAGATTATATTCGTACTGCTTCAGAAAAGCTTTAGCTAGGTCCAACCATGATCAGATCTAACCACTCTCTAACTGCATGTACCAACTTAAAGATGCCCCATTCAAACTGTCCTGAAAATAGTGAACCATTAGTTTATTATTGTGCACAAATGAGGCCATCCTTCTGCAAAACATCACCAAATGATGTCTCAAGCAACTATCCCCCTTGTATTTCTCAAACCTTGGTGCTTTGAAATTTGGAGGTAACACTAGGCTGGGTACCAGGCACATGTCCGAAGCATTGAGACCAAAAGTATCCTGAACTTCCAAGGCTTTGAGTTTTTCATCCAACACATGAAATCTTTTAGTATACTTGAGAGCTCTCAGGTCCTTAGTCTTCATCATCGAGACCTTCTTTTTGGAATTCGACATTGAGAAAGCAACACCATGATAATCTGTAGTATCAAGAGAAGAGGAATGTCCACTTTGGACAACAAACTATTCATGTAAACCCTTATTCTCAATAGAGAGCTGCACAAACCGAGCTGGTGTAAGGTTGTTCACTTGTGGAAGATCTTCATTAGGAAAAGAGCCAAACAAAGGGTTAATCGTCATAGTAAAACCCGGCGGGGTATCAATATTCTGGAGATTGTTCATTGACATAGCTACCAATAGCTCCCAACTTGATCTTACTTCCTGACACTGCTTGATCCTACTTCAAACACTTTGTCGTCTTTTACAGTCACCACTCGTTCAGAATGAGAACCAGAGAATCAAAGACAAAGGCGGAATGAGAATTCTGGCCGGCTGAAGAATGATATCCAAAATGATGTAGAGATTTGTATGCTATGAAATGCAAAAGACATGGGATCAAAGCCTCAATAAATTCTGAATAGCTGCTGTACTGCTGACTGAATAAATCTAAAACTCCACTCTGACAAGAAAATATCGGAATACCAAAATGCCAAAGCACTGAGATGATAGAAAACCCAGAATACCCAAGATCAAAAGTTTGTACTGATGAGAAAACCAAAAAACCGGGTTGGTTGAAAGTCAAGGTTTCCTGCAAAACCGATCCCTCTCACATGTGGGTTCTAGTCTTGGACAGCATGGCAATCCTGACAAGTTATCAATATCACGGACTCTCAAGTCGAGAAACGATGATACGTTCACCATTTCTGGTTTGGCATCATGGTCAATTAAGGAGGTCTCAACTTACTTCCCAATGAACGGTCTCTAGAGTCGTTAGCTTTCAGATCCAACATCCCCTCAACTGTCCAAGATGCACAGGATAGAATGTCTTCAAAGAAAACCTCGTCTAGATGAAAATTTCATGCAGACTCTTGCGTGTCAAGATGCCACACAATTACACACTAATCTCCACACTAATCCTATGTGTATACTCAAGCTTGGGTATTGGACTTATCTCTCATGGAACAACCCACCAAACAGCACAACAACAGTACAATATGATAACAATGATAAAGTGCAGAAAGTAAAATGTAAGTGCAATGATATACATTAGTAAACATACAAATACAACATACATATGCTCAAATATAGACACCCAAATATAAAAAGCAGACAAGTGCTAGGATTGACTCGCATACGGAACCATTATCCCCAGCAGAGTCGCAACATCGAAAATGGTTTGGATAGGGTTTTGGCTTTGAAAATGCAAAAAGTAAAAAAAAAGAGAATTTGAAGGTTGACTTTCTGGTTTAGCAGGTTTGGAGTGAAGATAAAGCTTTAGACATCTTCAAGTAATGATTTGTGATGTGTTTGAACAAGTGTTTAAATGGTCCGGTGTTTGGAGAAGACATATTGAAGGTTTGTGCAAGTTGAAGTTTCTTGGCACAAAAGGAAGTTTAGTGTAAGATGCTGACCTTTGGAGGTTCAAGAGGTTCTTTCTATGGTTTTTTCTTCCCTCTCTAAAGTATGAATCAAGCCTCTGTTTATAGGGCAAGACTGAAAATCATATTGTGTAGAATTCATAACTTGATGGTTTCATGGTTTGGTTGAATTCCAATTTGATAGTTTGGATGGTTCTCATGGTACCAAGGCAAAGTACAAGGAGACCTTGAGTGGTTAGACACTTTTAGGTCTTTCTTCTGCAGATACAACAAATTATGGTTTCAACGAAATCTAGATGTGGTTAAAGTTGCTTTTCAAGAGTGGCATTGTGATCTTTATGGCCAAAACTTCCATAAATGGAATGGAATTTGAATTAATGCTCAAACCTTTGTGTAATGCCTAAAAAAATAGTAAAATCTTCTGATTATAGATGGATTTACAAGTCTCAAGGCTGTCAATCAAGGGATTCGCAAATTTGCTTGATCTTACAACTTGTTCTTGGCATGAAAATGATCAAAACTTTAAGTATGGATGGCTAACTTTCCTTCTTCGAAACTACTAGCTCAAAAATCGTATGGATGAGTTCTTGTACTTCTTAGAAATCCCTAAATATGCCCTACAACTTTCATGTTTGATGAAGTTCTTGAATCCAAAGGGATCATGATCGAAACTAGCCTTGAAGTTTGCTGAATATTGAAGGAACAAAGCTGGCCTTGAAAAATCCCAAGTGTTTTGAAATTCTTCCAAACTTTGAAGCTTCATATCTCAAAATATAAGCCTCTTTTACTCATATATAAGTAGGACACTTTTGTAGCACATGATGAGATCTACAAGTTGACTTTTGGAACTCAAGAAATGGATGTGTGGATTGAAAGTTATGACCTTTCAAAGTCAACACTAAAATTATGGTTTTTTCATACACTTAGAAAAAATTCACTTATTGAGTTTACCCCTTTTGTAAGAAACCTCTCAAAATCTTTATTATTCATGACCAAACTCATTGTTTAAACATGTCTTTATGAAATTTGGCTTGAATGCTTCAATTTGGGCAAAAAAACCCTAAAAGTCAAAGGGTTGATTTTGTCAGATAAAGCTTGAGTTAAATGAATTCAACTGTGTGATCTTCAATGAACATGCATCTTTGGACTTTTCAATCATCATAGATAGGCTCCAATGATGTATATGAACATATTGAATCATGTCTCAAGGCTTAGAATCATGCTTGGATCAAAAGTCAGAGGCACAATTGATTTTTCTTAATAAAACCCTAATTTGAGGCCAGATGAAATTAGGCTTCAAAGGGCTTGTATTGAGACCAATTTGCACTTGATTCTTGTTGAATATAAGCCTCTTGAGTGTATGGAAACTTGATTTGATGCTGATCAATCTAAAACATTGACTGATCAAGCAATAATCCTCTTGATTCCAAGGTGCAAAGACCTAATTCAGATGAACCTCAACAACAACATACTTGAAACAAGGTTAGGGTTAATAAACATATGCTTGATGCTCCTAGAATGGTGAGGAAATCTAGGTGTCAAAATTTGGGGTATGACAGTTGCCCCTGTTTAAATTGCTTTACCAGATGACATGAGAGATGACAATCTCCATAAAATCATAGCGAAAGGTATTTAAATATAACAAACCGAAAACTTTGCCCTTAGATGAAATGGTATGCTAAGGACAACAAAACTATGCAAGTGCTGACATGCTATGAGCTCTACAATGATGCTTTATGATGCAAAAATGCAAAATACAGACGACCACAGTAAACAAGAAAGAGAAAAGAGCCAACACAATGAGCAACCGCTCACTGGGAAGGGCAAACCCTGGGGAAATCTAGACTGATCAGACACAGGTTCAAACATGACCAGGATGATACTCTAGAAGAAAGAACTTCCCAATGGAGGTAGAAACAATAGAACAAACTTCATTAGGGAAAAGAAAGAGACAAAATCTCCACTGGTGGATTAGGTTGAATAAAAGGCTGACTCTAACAAGATAATAAATAGGATAAAACAAGACTCCATAGGGAACTAAATCAAACGGAGAAATTCCTTGCAGCGAAGAGTTCGAGCGAGATCTTCAAGAAACAACCGGAGGAGAAAACAAAAACAAACTAACTACACTTACCAGGGATATTGGTAACAACCAAACATCCTAAGATTTCACTAGGAATATTGGCAACAACTAATCATCCTAAAATTACAGGGTTAGGTGAAAATTTCCAGTAACCATTGGACTTGATAATGCCGGTAACAACAGGGCTTCAAAAGGTGACTTGGTAACAACCAAATATTACACTACCAATAACCATTGGGTTTTAAACAAATGCTAGTAACGACTAGACTTCAAAAGGTGGATCGGTAACAACCAAGTATTCCACTACCAATAACCATTGGGTTTTAAACCAATGCTAGTAACGATTAGACTTCAAAAGGTGGATCAATAACAACCAAGTATTCCATTACCAATAACCATTTGGTTTAAGCAATGCCAACAACCGCTGGACTTTTCTGGGGATTAGTAACGACCAAATCTACAATACCAATAACGATTGGATTTTCAAGCAATGCCAGTAACTAATGGAATTTTAGATGGGATTGGTAACGACCAAATCAATAATACGACCAAATCAACAACACCAATAACAATTGGATTTATGCAATACCAGTAACCACTGGACTTTTAGATTGATGCCAGTAACCACTAGACTTTCTAACAGAGTTGGTAACGACCAAATCAACAATACCAATAACCACTGGATTTGAGCAATGCCAATAACTACTGGACTTTCAAATGGATGTGGTAACGACTAAATCAACAACACCAATAAAAGTTGGATTTAAGCAACGCCAGTAACCACTAGACCTTCTGGGGAGCTAGCAACAACAAATCGAACTGAGGAACTAGTAATGACTAGCCTCACAGGGTAACACTGGTAACTACCAGACAGATAGTGTCAATAAAGGTTGAAAATACATAAGTGCCAATGACTATTGGATTGTCCACCAGAGATTGCTAGTTACAACTAGACTTCATGGGAATTGGTAACAACCAAAGAGGTAAAGGATGCCAGTAACAACTGGGTTTAGATATGGGAATTGGTGACGACCAACTATCTCAAAAAAGGGTGCCAGTGACTACTGGAAATAGGAATAAACAACAAACACAAAAGATGTAACAAAGATTGTCGGTTACAACCGGACTTAGAATCGAAAGTAGAACCAAACAAAAATAGCACAAAAGATATACTAAATGCATATGATATGATATGTTGCAAATGCTCAAAGATGCACAAGCCGAATCTGACAAGAGACACAGGAACATGAAGCTCAAAAGGGAAGGTCGATGACAATCTAATTCGCTGGAAAAACAAAGGAACCACACAAAAGCGTCTACAACCACACAAGGGAGTTAAAACCATTTCACTTCTTTGGGGAACAGTGTAAGGCTTTGACAAGATTGCTAAAGATAGAGCACAACCTCTTTAGGGACTCAAAGTGTCTACTCTGAGGATGAGTCTTCAATCACATTCACACTTTTATCACACAAGGGGTACCAGATAAGTTGTTTTCAGTGGGACTGCATACTGCTAAAATGGCAATATCAAAGTTTCGGCCACTTTTAGATTTGCTGGGAAGAACCTGATTTCCACTGAAATCTTTCATAAACCAAAGTAACTACTTGTTCTGTTTGAGTTTTCTTTAAAATCATTTTAAATTCGAAACTTTTTGCTTTCAAAAATCATTATTAACAAATAAGTAATGTTTTTCATAACAAAGAAAAGTAAAGAATGCAATAAATTACAAACAAACAAATGGTCCAAAATTAGTTTTATTCATGAATGGTAGCTTGTGAATGACAAAGCTCCATGGAATGTTTACAATTGAAAATGGAAAAAAAGAAAAAGGTTACATCAAATCCAATGACAATTTTTCCCCACTAAGAGTTCCCCAGATCTTCACCTCTTCAATAATCTTCAGTACTGGTAACAACCTATGATGCAGCGAAATTCTTTTGTCCCTAACTTTTTCCTGAAACGCCCTTTCGGTTTTTCGATCCACCGGAACGCTCATTTTTGCCTAAGCCTCCCTTTCAGGTTTTCGACTTAGCGAGAATTTTCTTTCTTTATTTTACCCCTAATTTTTGCCTGGATCTCCTTCATAGGTTATGATCCATCGGGATACCCATTTTTGCCTAAGTCACCCTTTCAGGTTTTCGACTTAGGGGGTCTTCTCTAGGCATAATATTTTCTGACTGCACCAGAGTTCACAGGATGAGCAAGTTGTTCGCCATCCATTGTCGCGAGAATGAGCGAGCCTCCAAAGAAAGTTATTTTTACAACAAATGGGCCATCATAATTAGGCGTCCCTTTCCCACGCATGTCTTTATGATCTGGAAATATCTTTCTGAGTACGATTTCTCCCTCTTGGAACTCTTGGATATGGACCTTCTTGTCAAAGGCTCTCTTGATCCTCTTCTAATATAGCTGGTTGTGGCACATGGCCGTCATTTATTTCTCGTCAATGAGATTTAACAGATCAAACCTTTTCTTGATCCACTCTGCTTCTTCCAACTTTACTTTCGTTAGGACCCTCAAAGACTTTACTTCCCATGTTGAAGTGTGAACATATGTTCTGTATCCGTGCAAGGAAAATGGTAGCATCTCATGCCAATATTTGTAGGTCACTACCATCTTCTGCACAATCTTAGTGATGTTATTATTTGCAGCTTCAACGGCTCCGTTCATCTTTGGGTGATAAGGAGAGGAATTATGATGTTTGATCTTGAAGCTATCACACAACTCTTTCATCGTTTTGTTGTTCAGATTGGTTCCATTATCCATGATGATTCGGCTAGGGATTTCCTATCGACTGATAATCTCCTTTTTGATAAAACGGGCAACCACCTGTTTAGTCACGTTAGCATAGGACGTAGCTTCCACCGACTTGGTGAAGTAGTTGATAGCAACAAGAATGAAACGATGTCTGTTGGAAGCCTTCAGCTCGATTGCTCCAATCATGTCAATGCCCCACATAGATCTGACACTTGTGGCATTTCCTGGCATACCGGATACAGTCTGTCTCCATGGTCAACTAATAGTATCCAGATCTTAGAATCTTCTTCGACATAGCATATCTGTTGGTGTGAGTGCCAAATGTTCCTTCATGAATATCTTGCATTAACAAGTCTGCTTCTCGTCTGTCGACACACCTAAGTAAGACCATGTCATGATTTCTTTTGTAAAGCACATCATTACTAAGAAAGAACTTGGATACCAACCTTCTTAAAGTTTTCTTGTCAAGCAAAGGTTTATCAACTGGATACCCTTGATTTTGCAGTACTATTTAATGTCGTAAAACCATGGTTTCCCATCAGACTCTTTTTGCACCAACTGGAAATATGCTGGTTCAGTCTTCCTCTCAATTTGGATAAGGGTCACTTCATTAAAAAACCAGACCTGCCACATAGCATCCATCATAGCTAAGGCATCAACAATGTGATTCTCAGTCCTTGGTACGTGCTTGAAGGTTATCTCATTAAAATACTCAATCATTATCACAACATAAGTGTCGCGGTAAGAATCAGATATCAAGCTATTGATTAACTTGAATCACAAATCATTAATTCACCACAGGTGTTTAATTTATCCAAGGGAAGGGAAAAAGATCGAATAACCCATGAGTATGTTGTGCAGATGCAAAGCTAGAGAATATAAAGTTCGGGGGTTGGTTATACCTAGGGAAGGCGTTAGCATCCTAAGCATCTGTAGTACTCTACAAGAACCTCTTGTTATATTATGTTATTGTTATTTGCTAAGGGTGAAAGACCTAGGGGGTTTATTTCTAAGTATACTCGCCAAGAAATTGCATCTTGTGCCTACGTATCCTGACGGGAATGTGTCGCTACCGCGAAAATAAGGTGCCGGCAAAACAGAAGAGTCGCCACCTTTCGTTATTTATCCCTCAGAACGGGAAAGGAAACGATCGGAAAAACCTGACGAAAAGGTATAAGACAAGGTCATCGCAACCATTGTCTGGGTTCGGGAGTCGGTTACGCAAGGGGAAGGTATTAACACCCCTCACGTCCATCGTACTCGATGGGATCCACACTTGTTGTGTTTACTGGACGGGTTGGTTGACTATCTACCTATCAAGGCTGGCTTAAAAAGAAACGAAAATGACTCGGCAAAGCGTCGCGCTTTATGCCTACGTATTCTCATCAAAGAATGAGAAATCAGAGTCAACGTAGTTCGCCTAACTACGGGTGATGGGGAAGGTGGCTCGCCAATACATCAGTATTATGCCTACGTACTCTCAACAGGCTTGAGAGATCAGAGCTTACGTAGTTCGGGATAATACGGATTACGGGAATTCAGATTCATCTGTTTTATCGAGTAGGGTTAACAAACAGTTCCAGCAGTTTGGTGTATGCAGCTCGCTCGTCGGAGACTCGTGCGTTACCGTTTGCGGTAGAACTGAGAGTTAACGACACTCTTTTTCTGAAAATGTTTTCCTGATTAAAGGAGCCCACGGGGCAAAAGGGTTTGAAGTTTGTTTTCTGTCTTTTACGAAAGAAATATTTTTTATGGTTGTTTGCAACTAGTATCGCACTAGAGACTATGACCTGAGAGTGAATGCGTCGCATGTCACCCAAAGGGTGCCATACTAAACATCCAGACTGTTGAAAAGAAACTCTCCAATAATCCTTTCTCAGATAGCTTAAGGCTCATAATGTACGACGTCAGTTAACCTTTATCACTGTATTTTAATTTGTTTTGAGATGAGAAGAGAGAACGGGCTCAACTAAGGGGAGACTATCAAGTCCTAATGTTGTCATGCCAAGGATTCATCCTATGGTTGAAGTTTGAAACAGGGAACTCCTAGAAGTTATCATGCATAGGTTTCAACCTAAAGTTCTAATCATCACTTCCTTATCAAAGTAAGTGAGATTCCTAGGGGATCATGTCAATGATAAACAGAAACAGATAAAGCATCAGCTTAAACAGTAAACAGATATACAGTAAACGACTGTAAAATGCATGCAATGCAAGTGAGGGAGGAAATGTGTGTGGGGCATCAGCCTCCACAAGCTCATCTCAACCTCAAGCCAGATATGAATAATTGCAATCATACAAAAGAAATAACACGCTATCAAGCAAATAACAAGTGACTGCAATCATACAGAAGAAATGAAATGCTAGCAAGCAACACAAACCACATAGGCAAGGGAGCTGGGCTCTACCGAATACCCGCAAGCAAAGCCATACAGTAAAAATACAAGCAGATGGAGAAACTCAACCTCTAGTGCAATCATGCTCCTAGATTAACTCAATCTAAACATGAACTTATTCTAATGCATCAAGCAAATCAAACAAGTCACACCAATACCGAGAAGAAAACAGATCAACAGCTTCCACAATAAAGCCCTCCTCTGACAGCAGTCCAGTCTTCAGACTTCAACCTCTCTTCAAGGCTATTGTCTTCAATAGAAAGTATCAACTTGCTTCTCCAAGTTTTCAATACATCAAACAGAAGTATCAACTTATTCTTCTTCTCCAAGCCTCAGCTCTTCACTCAATCTCAATTTGATCTTCTTCACAAGTGTCAGCTTGGTCCTCTTGACCTTCAGGCTTCAGCCCTCTCCTCCTTATAAGTATCAACTGGTCTTTCTTCATCTACAAGCCTCAGCTTCTCAGAGTAATCTTCAAACACAAAGAAGTATCAACTCCATCCTTCAATCTTCTTCAATCAAGGAACTCCATCCTCTAACAAGGGAGACAGATTCATCTATCCAAAGCAAAGTTGGGATGATTGGTAGCAGAGTGAAGACCAAAGGTCACCACTAAGCCTCCTGTCATCAGAGAAAGGGACCCTCAAAGGTTCTACCAACTTGTAGAGAGCCACACATCCTACCAAAGGATGGATGAGGCCTTTACAAAGGGACCTTACATCATAGGGAAGAATGGAAGTGATCAACATCATCCAGTTTTATGAAGGAAGAGAATCTATCTAGAGCTCTGCCTACAAAACCCTAATCTTAATACCTAATCAAAACCACACCCAAAAGAAGGGAAGATCTTCACATCCAAGCCTCTTCAAGCAATCCAATGCATCTTCAACTTGCCTTCATCATCATCCAATAACAAGCAAAGCAAAACCCTAATCTAAGGGAACTAAAGATGTTAATCTAGTTGAATTAGTGCATTAGAATCATCTAAAACTAGCATCTAAACTAAAATCAAACAAAAATAGCAAACTTTATTGAAAATTCCTACAAAAATTCCTAAGGGACCCTAATTCAATCATGAATCTACCCTACAAAAATTAGAGGTTGAATCATCCACCAAGTTCTAAAAATAAAACCTAAACCACAAGGTATCAACCATAAACCCTAAAAATGGAGCATCTAAAGGTTTCAACCTAAACTACCACTTACATTCATCACAAAAATGTGAGAAACATCTAGGGGGAGCATGCACATCTATGCTAACTACTCACAAAAAATCAAGATCAAAATCATCATCACATGATCAAACCAAATTCACCAATATCAAGCATCAAACATGACTATTTTAATATCAATTAAAATGTAAAAAATCCCATAAAATCAAAAAATTCATGAAATAATAATATTTTATATCTAAAAAATACTAGACCCTATCATGAATCCAATGCAAAAAGAATGGGATTAATTAAATTATTTTTCCATTTTTTATGATTTTATCAAGAACCATGAATAAAATGAAAAAATAAAGAAAATCCAAATAAAATGGCAAACGCACGATGCAGGTAGTAAGAGGATCCAATTCATTTTAACAATTGGGCCACAAAGGGGGTGTGATTAGCACTCGGATTCTTAAGCCCTAAATCAGCAAATAAATGAAACGCATCGTTTCATTAAAGTTCAGAAATCCCTCACAAAATGAGAACCACGTGTGGCCGTTGGATAAGGTCTTTGGTCCAAGTCAAACCATGATCTGATGGCTATTAAGTCATCTTCCTCAATTTAAACTTCTGCAACTCAGGCCACCTGCGCGCCCAAAGTCACCGCCGGTGACATTCTCCAGTCATCTCCCTCAACCCTAACTTTCTCCACAGGCCTCCATTCCAAGAGGTCTCTACATGAATCTTGCCCCAATTTTCCTCACGAATCCATTCATGCCCTTAATTCCCTCTGAAACCTCAAGATTTGCAAGAACCATATCTCACCCGAAAATGGTAACAACCCTAATTGGTCACTAATTCTCAAATTAAGGATCTGAAAACCTTCCTACATCAATCCTCAATGCATCTAACATCCTAATTCCTCTTAATTCTAACTAACACAAGCTGGAGATTGAAAGTTACCAACCTGAAAATTTCGTGTGCACAGAAGTAGCAAGCCTTCAAATCAAGCCCTCTAATGCTCCAGACTCCTTCAGTGAATCACTTCCAAGCTTCTGTATGCAATAGAATTGATTGAAATGGCTTCAATCCTTGGAACCAACTCTAAGTTGCAGGTGAAAAAAACTGAGATCAAGAACACCAATCAGCCACGAATTTGCCTTGATTATGATCTGGAATCATTCACTAGCATCCATGGAAGAGATTGCAATCAAGAAAATGGATGGAAAGTGAAGAAATTGGTGTAACCGAATTCAGTTGCAAGCAAGAATTTTCCAATCTCAATCTCTACTCTCTCCTTCAATCATCACCAACCTTGGCCTTGGATCATCTCTATTCAATATATAGGACATGTAGGTATGATCTAGAAACCTCTAGATCCTTCTAATGAGAAGTTAAATCTCTCATGTCATGAGAAGTTCAATCACATGCCATGGTATGCATAGTTCTGTTAGCAGCTTGTAATAACCCTTATTCCCTTCCAATTTCTCCCTTAATGACATTTTGGATGTGTTAGGATTGAAAGGGCCCTTGATTATGCCTTGAATTTAGGTTTGGCAAATGTTACTTAAGACGTAAGTAACTACTTTTCAAAGCAAGTCCACAAATTAAACTTCAATTCAAAAATGTGGCTAAACCAATGTTCTTAAAATGTATTTTAGAATCAAAATGACATATTACATGCCTTGGTTTGGACATGTAGATCATAAATGCCAATTTCCAACTTTGGTTCATTTGAAAATTACCCTCATTTTAGGTCATTTTTGCAACTTTGAGCTACAAGCAATTCCAACCACTCATGACCTATTGATTAGCCTTAAAACATCAATTTGAACAAGTTTGATGTTGAACATTTTCCCATTTGAAGCTTGGAAATAGGAGTTATGGCCTTATGGTTGAAATGACCTATAATCTCCAAATGACCAAAATACCCTTGACTTGCCAAAGCCACAACTTGAGTTCTACAAATCCTATCAAGGACTTCTAGTACTCTCTAGAAAGCTAAGAGGATAATGAACAACATTCATGTTGACCAAAAGTTCATAGGAATCATCCTTCTAGGTCAAAAGTTTCATGCAAGTTGGACAACTTTCAAGCCCCCAAATTCACATACCTCAGATGACCTGTAACTTGCCAAAGTCATAACTTGAGTTCTACAAATCCTATCAAGGACTTCTAGAACTCAAATTAAAGCTAAGATCATGCTGTACAACATTAATGTTAGGGGAAAGATGATATGAAGATCACATCTTGGGTTAAATTGCATTGAAGATATGGGTCAAACTAGGGGATTTTACACTGTCAAGCCTTAGAAACCCTAGCTTGAAACTTCTCAACATCTTCAATCATGATGAGTTAACCTTGGAATCATCCTTAGAACATCTCAATGTATCAATCCATGGTGATATGGCTCTTGAATTAATTCTCAACCTTCTTCAAATCCTCAGTTGACTTAGGGTTGACCCAGTCAAACCCTAACTGCACCACTCATGGCTGAGGCTTCTCAATCTTGCACAATGACCTGTCTAGGCATCAAAGTGATCTTCAACACTTCTCATGAGCTCTCTCAAGACCTCAAGTCCATCCTCATGGCTTCAGAATCATCTGAGGGCTTTCTACAACTCTCAAGTTAGGAGGCACACCCTCTTGGTTTCAACCAATCTCTCTGAGGATCTCTCAACTTCCCTGACAAAGATATCACCCCTTGAACACTTGAATGACCTTTTTAGCTAGCTTCAAACTCTTGTGTAGCCCTTGATTGGTAATCATACCTCTTGATCTCCTGCATACATGTCAATGAAATGAAAATAATAATGCTAATGTGAATGCAATGAAACATAAGCTAGGTAAAGGAATGTTGAGCAAATTTTGGGGTGCAACAGAATGGAATCAGAGTATTCGTAGTTCCCCTAAAAGGGATTGAGGAACTTCTTGACTATGGCCAAGGTTCCAGGGGGTTAAGGTTTTTTGATTGATTCTAGGAGAAAATACGAGTCGTCATCTTAAGGGAGAATACTCGACTTAACCATCACAACTTGTAAGAGATGGTCTTTGCGTCATATTGACAGAAGGGCTCAAAACTCGGATTTATCGACGAGTATGCCACATACCTCTCTCAAGCGGAAAAGATTCTACATCTCTCGATTGTGTTATGGGGTAGGATAATTATATCTCGAATATTAAGATGAATCAACACTAATTCTCTTGTGGGGAGAATAAGATTGAATTGTATTATAAGGTTTGTCTAAGTTGAAAGATAAACCAAGGAAATCTATCCTATCTTAAGGCGTAGGGATAAATCCTAAGCCGGTCGACTTGAAAAATCAAGGATCGAGCGGGGAAACATGATGCAAATGAGAGGCAATGTATGGAACTTATAAATTCATACACATGTTCTTCCTTTGGACGTGAACATGCATATATCAAGTGGACGGAAAGAGGTTCACACCATGATTTGGCAGCGTGGTTTAAAATTAACAATTTGGATTACGAACTACTCGTTTAAAATTAAGGCCCAAAGTTTCAAAAACGTGATTTAATTGAAACTACCAGTCATACACCACGGTTAATTGAAAATATCAGTCCAACATCGCAACAATTACAATTTGAATTAAAATTATAATTTGAATTTTTAAATCGAAGTTAATAACAGCTATAATCGAAATCCAATGAAAATTATAATAATTGAATTTTTAATCAAAGTATTAACAATAATTGAATTTCAAATTAAGGTTAACAATTAATTTGAAATTCTATTACCAAGATTAATAACAGTTAAAATTGGTTTTCAAATCAAAATTAAATTTTTAAATCGAAGTATTAACGATAACTAAATTTAATTTAAGAATTAATTGGATTTTGGAACGAAGTTACAATATAATCGAATATAGATTTTAGTTAATAATTAATTTGAATTTTAGAAAAAGGTTAGCCAAATATAATTGAATTTAGATTAAAACTTAATTAATTTGATTTTTTTAATAGTTAACAATATAATTGTATTTAGATTTTTAGTTATAATTAATTGAAGTTTTTAAAACAAAGGTTACCAAATATAATTGAAGTTAGATTTAAAAAAGATAAAAAAAAGGGCTTCAAAAAAGAGGCCTCCGACTTGCTTCATCGTGACCGTCTGATCCTGGTGAGGTGGTTGGATGATCCAGATCGGAAGGTTGCAAATGCAGGGGTGCATGATATGAAATGGTGAAAGTGCACATGCAGGAATATACAATAATTATACAAAACTTAAAAAACAAACACAATCAAAAAAACCCCTAGATACAATCTCTTCTCGTCTTCGTCGTCTTCATCTTTCCCTCTTTACAAATCAATTCCCAAATCATCAAACAAAACACATGGCTATGCAAATCTGAACAAACAACAACTTCAAACCAAGGAAAATAATATGAAGATCAAAAGAGATAAAGGTTACCGACATTATGAGGGACTCCAAGATGTCCGACGGAAGTTTTGAGAGCGATAACAGCGGCGACAAAGCTCCTGGCGGCTTCACAGTGATTCGAAGGGTTCGATCTGCAGGTTTATAAACTCATATCCTTTCCACCGTCTTCTCCTCTCTTTGATATGTATGTTGTTTGTGAATCTTTTCTTTCTTATGAGGGTGTCTCTTTTTTTCTTAGGTGTTGGTCTCTTACCCTCTTTTATAGACATTTTGAATCTTGACATTGAGATGTTGATTTGGAAGGAATTCAAATTTTTCTGAAACAAGTTTGGAACATGTTGTGATTTTGAAAATTTTCTCCTTTCAGTCAAACATGTTTGGATTATGTTTAAGACTTGTTTTGGAATGAATATTGAATTGGTCTTGAGATTTTATTTTATTTTATTTTATTGGATTTTTTTTAATTTAATGCATAAAATAAAGATTTAAAAATAAAAAAAAATTAAAATATTCCTAAATAAAAAAACCAAAAATAATAATTAAATAATGGAAAATGATCTTTTTACACTCTTTTAATGAAAACACACAAAAAGGAAAATAAATACAAAAAGTAATACAACATGACTTGAATTCACAACCTTATGATTAAACCTTTTACACATACCTTCTTACCAACTATGCTATCTCATTTATTCGAAATAAAAATTCACTCGAAAGAATATGAAGAGTGGACAAAATTGGGATATGACAGATGCTACTATTTAATTAACTTGAACCAGAAGGTATGAATGACAGTGGTCTTCGTACATTCCTGGTGGAAGATAGTTAATTACAGAAAGATCCCATGTTTTATCCTAAAAGGTGGACATGAAATGCAGAGATGCAAAACAAAATCTTAGGGTCAAAAATTAGGGTATGACAGATGCCCCTATTTAATTTTCTTCTATCCGGAGATACGGAGATTGAAATTTTTGTCTCGACATGATAGGAGAGACTTAAATACAAACATGCACAAATTTTGGCCCTAAGACGCCAAGAAATGCTTATGATATGATATAATATTCAAGACAGAAATCTTGTGAGGAATGACGTCACATGGGATAACTGCATACAGAAAACACTGAAACATAGTTAAAGAAAGGAAGGCCGAATAAGGAATAACTTAGCAAGACTCCACGGGGAAAGGTCCAACTCCACTAAGGATGAGACTCAACTCCACTAAGGAAGAGACAAATAAACACCACTAGGGCATCTTCAACAAAATAAAGATATATAGTACATATTACCAAGAATATGGTAGCCTAAACAATGGGCGAGAAACTTGAAATTAAAGGATAACCAACTACCAATGTGTGATAGCCTAAGCAAAGGCATCCAGTTGAAACAAAGAAACGCATATTACCTACTATCAATTATATGATAGCCTAAGCAAAGGTAACATTAAAAGGAAAGATGACCTAATACCAATTCTGGTAGCCTAAGCAAACATATATATCCAAAATGATACAGTATATTACCTACTATCAAACGTATGATAGCCTAAGCAAAGGTAATAAACAAAATAAACTTTCCTGATCAAAACATAATTCAGTTTCTTCTTTAATCAATTATTCCACTTGTAAAGGGTAAAGTAAACCTCCCCACGTTTCAAGGTTGTATGCCATGAACGAGTTTCAGTTTCTTCTTTGACCAAGTATTCCACTTGAAAAGGGCAAAATAAACCTCCCCACGCTTCAAGGTTGTATGCCATGAACGGGTCTCAGTTTCTTCTTTAACTAAGTATTCCACTTGAAAAGGGTAAAATAAACCTCCCCACGTTTCAAGGTTGTATGTCGTGAACGGGTCTCAATTTCTTCAAGTATTCCACTTGAAAATGGTAAAATAAACCTCCCCACGCTTCAAGGTTGTATGTCGTGAACTGGTCTCAGTTTCTTCAAGTATTCCATTTGAAAAGGGTAAAATAAACCTCTCCACGCTTCAAGGTTTTATGTTGTGAATGAGTCTCAGTTTCTTCTTTAACTAAGTATTCCATTTGAAAAGGGTAAAATATACCTCCCCACGCTTCAAGGTTGTATGCCATGAACGGGTCTCAGTTTCTTCTTTAACCAAGTATTCCAAGAAAAGGGTAAAATAAACTTCCCCGTGCTTCAAGGTTATATGCCATGAACGAGTCTCAGTTTCTTCCTAGAAAGGTGAATACTTATGAAGGAGTATTTTCACAGGGAATTTGATTTTCACTGGTGATTGAGGACTTCAGCGAGAATCCATACCTTGCCGGAGATTAGGAAATTTCACCCGAGATCTTCAAAAGAGATGCAGGCCAGTTGATTTGTAAACACATTTTCTCAAATAAAGAGAAATAACAACTATAAGAATCTTCACCAAACTTCTCAAAGAGATAGAATTTGATGGAATTTACTTTGTATAATGGACTCACAAGGGAGAAAACCACTGAGGAGTAATATTGTTGTAGTTTGAAGTTGCATTGAAGCAAATAAAGTCCTTGTATCAAGAACTCTCAAATAAAGAGAAATACTTGTCAATTCTTCACCAAACTTCTCTGATGGATTTCCGGAGATATGCCATTTGATGGAGGACAAGTTGATAATGTTGATAAACTAATTGGGGATAGACAAACTGCCTTGAGGAGACTGCCATTTGTCATCCAAATAGAAAACCTGAGAACAAAACGGGTTGCTCAAATAAAGAGCTGCCACTTGTTGTCTGGGTATAAATTGCTGAGAAAATGATGTAACACTGCTGGAGAAATACTTTGTCTTCAATGGTAATCTTCAAACAAATTCTTCCTGGGGAGTCAAAGTGCAAAATAAATGCATGCTCAATCCAGGTTCAAAATCCTAGAGATATCCAAAATTGTAATTATCAGGGACCAAAGTTCAATTCAGAAAGTAACTGAAGATAAAGTGTCAAGTAAGACTCTACCCAATGAGGGATGAACTCATCTGGGGTTTATCTTATTCATAAATGGAAAAGCCAAAGCAACCATCTTCCACGAGGATCGAACTCTGTGGGGAATTTAGAAATGTTGTGTTATTTCTGCTTAGGGTTGACGACTCTACTTGGAGGGAGAAGACAAACCCAGTCACTTGGGGATAAACACGGCCAAAGTTAACGAACAAACAAACACAAAAATGCAAAATGCACAGATGCCATGTATCCATATGAATGAATGTATGTTATGTTACCCTTATGCTGACAAAACAAACAAGGAGAAGTAAATAGGAGATGAAATAAACATCTTGACACGGATACTCGGCCAATCTTTATAAGATAAAAGCATCACTATGGTGAATGGAAAGCCACATATAGGACAAAAGTCATGTTTTAAGGCTTCAAACTTCTATAAGGAAAAGAGAGCACTCCACTTGGGGATATAACCTCATGACTTCACTTAGGGAATTGTCAATATGACTTCGGTTACTCTGTTGAGGATGAGAAAAATCCACTGGCGACAGAATCAAACTCCTGATTAGAGGGACTTCATGGAGATAAAATGAATATCCATGACAAACTAAAGTGGTCTGATTGGAAGTTTGTAGCTGCCAGAGCTGAGATCTCACAGGGGATAAAATAAATATCCACCTCTTTAGTGAAGCTCGAATCAATGTCGCAGATGAAGATGTTATAGTTGAGACTTCATGGGGATGAAATAAACATCCACTTTGCTGGGAAAGATTGTAGTTGTAAGAAATTCACTGAGGAGTGAAATATAATTCACTTCACTGGGAAATTTGAAGCCAAGGAAATTCACTATCGGATGCTTAGGTTACCAATAAGGGAAATCTTGCACCAGACATGCCATAACTGCTTGAAGTGGAGATTCACCGGGGAATTGTCATGACTATCTGTGGTAGAGACTTAATGGGGAATCATCACACCACTTGAGACAAGAGCTTTTTGGGGTATGGGTGAAGAATGCTACGAGAACAAATTAGCTATGCATTGATGAATTGCGTGGTGGTCGCCATTTCGAACAACATTTATTGTGAATGGATAAAATAATCTTCAATTCTCAAATGCCCCAAGATCACATAGTTTATGAGAAGAAAGTCATTCCAAGAGGATTTTACAAAAAACTTGGAATACAAGATGTTCCAATATCTTCCAACTCTTGGAAATATTTGTTGAATCTTGACGTAACTTCTCCAGATTGACTGCAGTTTGTATAGCTGAAACTTCAAACTTGCCCCTTTACGGATGGTTAGTCTGTGAAAGCAACAACTGGGAAACAAACTTGCCCCTGGTCAGGAGAGTCTTCAAGCAACACGCCCCTAGATATGATCATTCTTGGAATGTTTTGCCCTTTTTTTATCAGAGTTTCAAGTCTCAAAAGATTAAGCTCATCATTATTGTCTGTATGCAAGCTTCTATGATGTCAAGAAATGTTAGCAAGCAAAAAATGTTATTCTGAAACTACTAATGCAACACACATGTTTGTCTTGAAGTTTTTATTTATTTATTGAAAATATATCACAATAACTTGTGACCGAATCACTAGTTAGGATAGGAAATTAATTAATTTTACAAAGCCAACAAAACTTTTGAGCTTAGCTCACAGGAGTCAGGAAACGTTATCTCGTCGAGTATGCTTTCAAAATAAACCCTGCTTCAATTAGGTCTTTTAAGAGTTGTATCGTGGCTTGGTTCACAGTTTAAGATAAAAAAGATAAAGGCTCAAAGTTTATTTGTGCCCACCCATTCTTCATGATGTTCTCTAATCCTACATTCAGTTAACTCGATATTAGCACTCATCTCTCTAGAGAATTTTGATATGGTCGAGAACTCATCGAGGCTTTGGACATGGCAGTCACTCACCTATTTTCTTCTGGTGTTTGATCACACGACTTTATTATTTATTGAGGAATTTTCTTTGTGATCCTTTGTCTTTGCTTTTCACATTTTTATTTACTTCTTTCTTTTTTCTTTTATTCCCTAACTTTTTCCTGGACGAAGTCTTTGGATTTAACTTTGAAGTCCAGCGGGATGCGTCAATTTTGCCTAAGTCTCCTTCATAGGTTTTTACTTAGCGGGAAAATTTAATTGCCCTCATGCCTATGAACTGTGAATCTCATACACCATACTGTCTATAGCAGCAAATTTAAACCTAGTCCATAAATGCCAACAACCAATGATCAATACTTTACATCAGCCAACTTATCAATGCAAAAGTGACACCAGCCCTAACATCTATCAGGTCAGAGTTGACAAACCCAAAACAGCCATGAATTCCTCTTGTGACAAATTTTTAAATCAACAGCAACTGACAAACTCATCAGTTCAAAGTAGAATTCAAGCAGGAATTGTCAACAAGCAAAACACATACATGATTCTTATGGCCCCCTATTTGCAAAGTGTCTCTTGGTATTGTCCAGCTCCAAATTACAATCAGTATGCCCATATGATTAATGAACACACCACAACAAGTTTTCATCAACAACAAAACCAAACAATGCACATGACTTAGCAAGGAGACATCAAATTTTAATGGTGATTCTAAACAGCAACAGCGACCCTAGTGCATGATTTTAAAGACAGTCCTATACACATTTTGCTAAAAGCTAGATCAAACCCAAAATGTGTACTAAGTGAAGATACAATAAACAGGCCAGCTACCCCTAGACCTAAACAGAACCACTGAGATGGTAACATAAAGCCAAGTCCAAAGGGAGTGCAGGCTAAAAAGAGAGAGAGTCAGCCACTCTAGATATCATGCAGACCTCACACCTATTCCAACAGCAGGTCTGAACAACAGCAACACCCTATATCTACCAACACTGATACTCCAACCTTCAACAGTTATATGCAACTATTATTCCAAATACACCAAACTGAGCAGCAACCAAACATAATCATCACAATGCCTAGAAATGTTTGGCATAATCAACATTAAAACAACATGGCTTACTGAATTCCAAACATCAGGCCCTCATGAAATCCTAGCATGAATAAACAAAAGTGAGCAAATGGCCTAACTTATCTCATGTGACAGTATTCATTTCCTAGCACCAATGCAAGCTTCTTAATGTAACAAGGCCAAAACAGCAGTTTTAACACCAAATCTCTAATGACAACAAACTCATGGTATTGGCTTCAAACACTTGACAGCAAACTTAAATGACTCTAACATAACAAATGTGCAAACCAAACTCAAACATAAAACAGAATATGACAAGGCAAACTAGTGAATGAGCTTAAAACCACATACCTCTTGTAGACCTCCAAAAGCCAGCAGCAACCAAGAAAAATTCAGGGATCTTCCCTTCTTTTGAGCAAGTTTTGAGATGTTACTTCCTTTTGAAGAAAAATGCACCTTGGGGGCCAGTTCGAGAGAATGATGTTCCAGCTGGTTTTTGATATTTTGGACAATTGATATATCATATATAGAAGGTGTTCAAAGTATTACAATGTTGAAAAATGGTTTATGGAGTGTTCTGGCTTGAATTGTGCATAAGAGTCAAACTGTGGGGTGTGGACAGTTGACTTTTTGATCCTTCGATTTTTTTGAGAAAACTAATGGTGGAAACAGCTTCAGAGGGTCATTTTAAGGTTGTCTATATGGTTTTTGAAGTATTGGGATGTTTGGAAATGAAGCTGATATGAAGAGTACAAAATGACATTTTTGGTGGTTTTGGTGGATTTCTCTATTTTCAAACCAAGAGAGAAAGGAGGGAGCTATCAGTTTGTGAGATTTTAGGATTGCTCCTCTGCTTTGAAGATGGTGAGGATGCCTCTATTTATAGGGAAATGAGAGAGTATGGACAGATTTGAAGATTTCCTTCCTAGGAGGGAAAAGTTGCTTTTTTTGGCTTCAATCTCTCAAAGAGGCTTTCTTGGCTTGGTGGTAAGCTTGAAGTCCAGTATTATGATGAGTTTAGAGTGGCTAAATTCAGGCTAGAGGGCATATGTTTATGGCTGGTTCAGATTTCACTTTCCACCTCTTGCTTGTTTTGGATATTTTAATGCAAGTTGCATTTGCAACTTGCAAGTCCACTTGCAAACTTGGTAAATTCAATTCTTCTGCATATTCTTCTCAATTCAATGCTTCAAAACATCTAAATATTAGAAACAATAAGATTCAAAGGCTGAGAAATGGTCCAAGTGACCAAAGAATGAACTTATGAAAAATCACCAATGTGGGACTCAAGTGTGAAAACACCATCTTGCCAAATCCATAACTCCCAGCTCACAAATGCTATGGAGATGTTCTAGTACTTTTTAGAAATCCCTCAAATAGCTCTAAAACATTCATCTTCTCATGAGTTTCAAATTCTCAAAGGAACTAGGCCAAAAAATCTCTCAAAGTTGCTAAAAAAATGAGCTTAAAAGTGAAATTTTTCTATGTCATTTTCCCTTCTTGAAATGAATTTGGTCATAACTCCAAATCTATGCATTTTTTGATCATGGACCACTTAGGCACTTTTGTAGGATTTGTCAAGAGCTTTCCAATGAGCTTTGAACCACTTAATTTGGATGTGTGGTTAAGGAGTTATGGTCTTGCCCCTTTCGAAACCCTAATTCCCGACTTTTATGATTATTCCTCAACCCTTGATCCAAATGTCATGAAATTTTATGGGTAGATGCAATATGTCATTAGGAACATTTTTGATTCACATCTTGAGGTCAGATTCCTTATTGTTGAAGAGTTGACTTTTCAGTCAATCGTACGATCGAAGATGACTGACGAGTCGACTATTGATGTTCTGAGTCCTCTGAGGTTTTAAGACTTCTTGAGTGAACTTCCCTGAGCCATATGAACTTAATGAACCACAAACCCACCATTGGAATACCTTTTAAAACAAAAGTCAAACCACAGTTGACTTTTCCTGATCGAAAACCCTAATCGGGTACCCTGAAATGCACTGTTCTTGATTCCTGTGTGAAAACCCCAGATTGGATTCATGCTTGACCCCATGTAGTATTCTTGATTATTTAGAGCCTTGTTTCATGGAAAGACAATCCAATGCATTGACTGATTAAACTGTCGAACCCTTGATTTCCGACTGTACGGAGCCATGGTTCACCTGTAACTAAACAGAGACAAACTTGAAACTGGTTATAGTTTAGATAATCAAATGAGTATGCTCCTAGAATGATGATGAGGATTTAAGGGGTCAAAATTTAGGGAGCAACAGTTGCCCCTATTTAAATATCTTCACTAGATGGTTTTGAGAGAAGTCAATCCAAATAGAATCATAGTGAAAGATATTTAAATATAGAAAACCAGGAATTTTGTCCCTTAGATCCGATGGTATGCAAAAGGACAAGTGCTGAAATGCAATGATTCTAAATGATGCTTTATGATGCAAGACAAATGCAACCACACGAGCCAGAATAAAAGAACGGTATAACAACAGTAACTGCTTACTAGGGACAAACAGCAACACCGGGGGAAAGAGGAAAATGGGGAATAAATCACCCATGATGCCAAGGAAAATGGGGAATAAAACACCCAGGATAACTAAATTCGTCCATAAGGCAAGACGCGAGTAAAACGCGACCTCAGGAGAAAAGCTAGAATGGGGAATAAAACACCCATGTAAGGTAAACTCATCCACAAGGTAACACGCGAGTAAAACACGACCTCAGGATAAAAGGTAGAATGGGGAATAAAACACCCATGTAAGGTAGATTCGTCCACAAGATAAAACGCGAGTAAAACACGACCTCGGGAGAAAAGGCAAAATGGGGAATAAAGCACCCAAGTAAGGTAGATTCATCCACAAGGTAAAACGCGAGTAAAACACAACCTCGGGAGAAAAGGTAGAATGGGGAATAAAGCACCCAAGTAAGGTAGATTCATCCACAAGGTAAAACGCGAGTAAAACACGACCTCGGGAGAAAAGGTAGAATGGGGAATAAAACACCCATGTAAGGTAAACTCATCCACAAGGTAAAACGCGAATAAAACACGACCTCGGGATAAAAGGTAGAATGGGGAATAAAACACCCATGTAATGTAAACTCATCCACAAGGTAAAACACGAGTAAAACACGACCTCAGGATAAAAGGTAGAATGGGGAATAAAACACCCATGTAAGGTAGATTCATCCACAAGGTAAAACGCGAGTAAAACACGACCTCGGGAGAAAAGGCAAAATGGGGAATAAAGCAACCAAGTAAGGTAGATTCATCCACAAGGTAAAACGCGAGTAAAACACGACCTCGAGAGAAAAGGTAGAATGGGGAATAAAACACCCATGTAAGGCAAACTCATCCACAAGGTAAAACACGAATAAAACACGACCTCGGGATAAAAGGTAGAATGGGGAATAAAACACCCATGTAATGCATATGTATATGAATTATGCTTGTGATATACGCATGTATGAATTATGCAGATGATACGATCAAATGCAAATGCAAATGCTAATGACAAGGCTCGACTCTTTTGGTGAGAAGACAAGACTGAAAGACTGATTCCTCAACACGAAGATCACTTTCAATCTGCTTGGGGACTAAAGATACTGTTGATGAACACATCTCTGCCGCACTGATAAATTGTATCCAATGGATAACCCTTGTAGGAAGGATAAAGAGCTGATTAGGGTTTCTTCAAGTAAACTGCCCCAGTTTAGCTGTATGTTAAAGATGAACTGATGATGACTTCAGCTTGTCTGATGTTGACTGATGCATCGGGTGCTTGGAGAGCTTGCCCTAGTCTGAGTCTTGAAATATGTTCTGGATAAACCAAATCTGAGAATACCATGCCTTGAACAAATCTTCAATTGATTCTTAGACAGGATGTAAAAGGAACTTGCCCCTGATAGGATCACTTGACCAAGTTTCTCAATGTTTGAAAATTCCTTGAGAGGAAAGCCAGTTTGCAAAAAAAAAGTGTTCGTACAAACATGGTAATGTAAAGTTCATGCAACTTTTTGAAATCAAAATCACTTTGAAAGATGCAAAGTAAATGAGTCATCGGTCTGAACACGGTGGTTCAAGACACTCAAAGTTTATAGTAAAGGTGTATTGCCAAAATAATTGATTCACAAAGATCTTTTGGAGTCAGTTTACGCAACCTTGTTGTAGTATGCTTTCAAAATAATCTTGTTTCAATTAGGTCTTTTGAGGGTTGTAATGTGGCCTGGTTCACGGTTTAAGAAACAAAGGATAAAGGCTCAAAGTTTATTTGTACCCACCCAATCTACGTGATGATCTCCAGTCTTATGCTCAGTTAAATCAGACTATGTGCTCAGGTTCCCATAGGTTAGGAATTGCACTGATAATAGCCAAGATGATGGTTCAGAAGTCAACAAATTTTTTGAAAAGGTAGTCACTGCTTCTTTACAAAATTTGGTTGTTTTTGACATTTGAGGGTTTTTAAAGATCTCTTCTTTTTATTATCCCTAACTTTTTCCTGAACTGTTTTCTTATGAAAATTACAGTCAGCGGGATGCTCCAGTTTTGCCTAAGTCTCCTTCATAGGTTTTGACTTAGCGGCTTTTCTTTTGATATTTTTCTTTTTGAAAGAAAGTGACTGCCTAGCTTAATGATCACGGTGAACCATCATCGGCTTCTTGGCTTGAAAAACATCCTCGACACTTATTTGTTGTGTGCGAAGGAAAAATTGTAGTGGTTGCATCCTTTATTATAAAAGGTGTCTTGTATGAACACACAACCGAGTTAACTGAGAACTACCCATCCCAAGGTTAAAACTGCGGGTATTGTAAAGAAAGAAAACTCCAACTTCTAGGTTTAAAGGGGTTGATAAGGGATTATCTTCCTTATTTCTCAAGTGTTTGGGAGTTGAAACAATGCCTTACCTCGTCAACAAAGTTTGATTGAAAGCATACTGACAACAATTATGGGTATCACGTTTTCATCATCCTCCCTCAAATAATTGCATAATCAAAATTTTGGACAAGGAGTAAATATTTGAAAGGTAAAGCATACAAGATGAAAATAGGACAAGATGAATTGAATCAAAAGTTGCAACGCTCATACATTAAGATGAAAGTACATACACTAATTAAAAGCAAACAGCTTAAAAAAAAAGGAAAGTTCAAATAGTGAGAAACAAAAGGCTTAGTGACTAAATCAGTACAAGGATGAGTTGTTTTGTCTGAAACACTGGCGTCAAAAAGATAGTCTGCTGAAGTCGGACTGAAACTTCACTTTTTATGCACTGGCAGAGGATTTTTCTGAACATTCGGATGGATGTCCGTAAAATCAAGGATTCCAGTTCTAATCAATTCACGCACCCTAGCTTTCAATGCAAAACAATGCTCCAAGTCGTGGCCTGGGGCACCCTCATGAAAAGCACAATGGAGATCAGTTCTAAATCCAACTGGAGGAGGATTAGGAGGGCGTGGCAAAGTCTTTGTAGTGATCAGCCCTTGTTGAACCAGGCTTGGATACAATTTTGTATAAGTCATGGGAATAGGATCAAACTGATTCTTATTCTGATATTGGTTCTGTCTAACAGCAAGATGTTGAGGAATCTGAATTGGTCATGGAGCAGCAATAACAGCAATAGTAGGGTGATTATACTGAGGTCGGGGATGAGGCCTCCTCACTTCAGACATGACAGCATTAGTATGCTCTTCTTTCTTCTTATGGAAGTTCCCAAAGGATTTCTTTGCACCGGTAGAAGATTCAGCAACCTTGGACACCTTACCACTTTTCAGCCCTTCTTCTAACCTTTGGCCAATGGTTACCAGATTTGTAAAACTCGAAGAGACACTCCCAATCATCTTTTCTCAATAGAAGGGAGACAAAGTATCCATAAACATTCCAGCTAACTCCTTTTCTGCCAGAGGGGGTTCACCTTGGGAAGCTAACTCTCTCCAACATTGAGCGTATTCTTTGAATGATTCTCTTTCACTTTGAGACATGTTTTGAAGTTGACGACGGTCAGGAGCCATATCCAGATTGTATTTGTATTGTCTCATGAAGGCATTGGCGAGATCTTGGAAGTAGTGGACGCTGTTATGTTCCAAATTCATATACCACTTGAGAGAAGCAACACTCAAGCTGTCTTGAAAGCAATGGATGAGCAACTTCTGATTATTGGTGTAGGCTGCCATCCTTCGGTAGTACATAACCAAATGGGCTCTTGGACATGAGTGCCCCTTATATTTCACAAATTTTGGAGTCTTGAACTTGGCAGGCATAACCAGACCAGAAACTAAGCACATATTGTCAGCATCGACATTGAAGAAATCAGTGCCCTCAACAGCTTTGAGTCTCTTGTCTATGTTTTGAAATTGTTCACGGACAATCTCAGGTTCAACAAAATCCTCATGGTCTTCACCTTGAGCACTAGCAGCATTGTAGTTAAAGAAAGGAGTCTCAAAGGGAGCTCAGCCATTCTGAGCAACAATATGGACCACAGGTCTGGGCTCTGTAAAGACGGGAGCTTGAAAAAATGGTCTGACAGTCGGACCAATCATAGCAGTAGATGCAAGAGGTGGAGAGTAGTTAGGAGGTAAACCAAACTCTGGCCAAGTCGATTGTGTCATTTGAACAGGAGGAGGGTCAGCACTTGAAACTTCTTGAATGACAGTCCTTTGAGATGGCTCTCCTCTGGCAATCAATACTTGAAGCATTTCGGTGAGTTTAGTCATGCCTGACTTCAATTCATCGATCTCCATTCGAACTTCTGCATTGTGTACTTCCTGATCTGACATCTTGCGTCTATAGTTAGCTCTAGTACGATATCGGTGTCGAGGAATCAGCTTGACAACTCAAAGGTACACTGGACAATGAAGACAGCTGGACATGAGCGACCGGACAAACAGAGGTATGCAAGGAACTATGCAAAGATGCAAATGTAATGCAATGCAATGCAAGAGAAGATACAAATCACACATAACAGGATCAAAGGTTCGAGATCACAGCATGGGGCTTGAGTAAAGAACCAACCATAAGGTGTGTACTAGGGGTAAAGCACTTGTACAACAGGTTCTAACAAAGTTCCCAGAGTCAACAACCCATCTTTCGAACATTATCGATACACCAAATACTTGGAAATCAATAATATTCTCAAGAGAGTCTCGTCTGAGTGTAGTATCGCGTATCAACTACTTCGGGATTACTCCCCCATAGTCATCGCACTACGTCCTAAAAGTCCAAGTGGGGTAAAAGGTAACTAAAAGTCCTCAGTATCAAAGGCTCATAGGTTGAAAGTAGTAATGTTTTCATGAATACTCGTTCAACAAAACTAACTCTCAATAGGGCTTCCACTGAGTGGTGATTTCTCAAGTTAGCTTGGTCGGGAATCAACTCCCTACAAGCCTTCTTGAATATACCGCCATCCTATCATAAGTGCGCTCAAGTACGGGTATAGTACTATCCTTACCACTCAAAGTAACAAACCTGCATACAGAAAAACTCAAGCACAGCCAGATATATACAGATATAAAAGCAGTTAAACATATAACAAACACAGATATAAACAAGGTGGGCTTAACCCTCTTAGGGGAAGTTGTCCCCAGTGAAGTCGCCATTTCTGTTGCGGTGAAAATTGGATATCAAGCTATTAATTAACTTGAATCTTAATTCATTTACAACCGGACTTTAATTTATCCAAAAAGGAAAGGTTTAAAGAAAGAAAAACCTATAAGAATGCGAAGCAAAAGGCAAGGCCTAAAGCTGAGCAAAGAGAGATCTAAAGGTTCGGGGGTTGGTTATGCATAGGGTAGGTATTTCACATCCTAAACATCCGTAGTACTCTACAGGAACCTCTTGTTAATATTTGTGTTTGCTAGAGTTTGCTTACTAAGGGTAAAGTTCTAAGGTAAAAATCTAAAGTATAAAAGTATGTACAAGTTTGCTCACGAAGACATCGCATCTCGTGCCTACGTATCCTAAAGGGAATGGAATCAGAGCAATCGTAGTTCCCTTATCTAGGGATGAGGAACTCTTGATTGTGGTCAAGATTCCCAAAGGGAAGTAAGCATTCATAGTGAAGTACTTACATGGAGTGTGGCGACTCCTCTTCTAAGTTGAGATGATTAAGGTAAAGAATGTCCACGACGGGACGCTAATCATTAGTACGACGACTCAAATCCTAAGGCTAGGATAAAAGGGTAAAGGTTTTCCACGGCGGGACGCTAAAAGTGAGTACGGTGACTCAAGTCCTAAGGCTAGGATAGAAAGAGAATTGTCCACGGCGGGACGGGAAAAAGTGAGTACGGCGACTCAAATCCTAAGGCTAGGATAACGGTTAAAGGATATTCGCGGCGGGACGGTAAAAATAAGCGCGGTGGCTGAAATCCTAAGGCTAGGATAAGGAGAAAAAGTTGACAACAGTTAAAGGTAAAAATATACATTAACACGAGAAATTTGCAAAAAGAAACGCCAACAAATGATTAAAAATGAGAAAGTTATGAACATTTGAAAATGGGGAAGAAAATATGAAATAAATAAACAAGTGATTAAAATAAATGTACTAGGTGGGTGTTGAACCCACCAAACTTGGGTCACAAGCAATACAAACTCACCACTAGGCCACAGGGGGCACGTGTGAACAAAGATTGGAAGAGAAAGAGAAAATAACAAAACATGAGAAAATATGAAGAAAAAAAACAAAAAGAGTTGACCCTCCTCAGGATCAGGCAGTGAAAGGTGATTTAAGGGCGCAGGTTCTACCACTAGGGTGGCTGTACATCCATTGATTATGCCACCCCAAAATAAAGATAAGCCTTTAATGTGCATTTTTCTGGGCTTGAAACAAGGCAAAAACAAGTGAATGTGCCAAATACGTTTTGTTCATAACTTCTTCAAATCTCAATCTTTTTCAATGAAATTTTAGCCTAAATTACATGATTTTTCATGAGGAAGATAATGGTACAAGCCAAATTTTCAAATGATGCACACATTTTAAAATTCGAATGCTCATGCAATTGGACATTTAGAAATGCATTTTGAATTTCAAAACATGAACCAGATGTAATTAAAGTTATGTAATGGTCTGCACATGCTATAAATGTCATACTTGGTAAATTCTAATAGTTTATTTAATCAAAAACACTTTTGAAGGAGAAATTGGTGTGAAGTTGCAAATGTAGTATTTTGAAAGTGCATTGTGGAAGTTAAAAATCAAAACAGATGGAATTAGGAGCAATTGATAGTTTGAGCAAAACTCAAATGTGCTATGAAACAAGTTCCAACATGAAGATGCATTCAAAACATCAAAGTACGATATTGGTACATGAGTTGGAAAATGATGCAAATTGGTCTTATGGATCTTTTCAATTTAAGCACTTACCATTCAAGACAACAACTAAACTAAAAAAACCAAAGATGCACACAGGCTGTGATGAGCTTGAGAAAAAGAGAGGCAACTAGTAAATTAACAACAGCAAAAACAACATGGCTGTTGGCTTGTAGAACATAAACAGCCATGGAAACCAAAAGCTAAACAACACAAATTAGAAACCAGAGCAGTTAGCATGCCAACAAGGCTTGAATTTTAAAAGAGAAACCAAAAGCAGACCTATGACAGTCCTAGGTTAAAACAGATTTGATGCTAAAGGAAACTAACTGACCGCAACAACACATCACTTATTCCAAAATAAGGCACAACATCAGCAACAGCCCTCATGCTAACACTGCTTAATGAAAAATCCTGCCCAGCCCCACCATACAAAAACCCAAGATCTTGACATTAAAACTGAATCTAGATGAGATGTCAAGACAGTCCAAGGGGCAACAGCCCTAAACACTCCAACAGAGGGCACAAACAAAACCATGTCTCAGCAGCAGAAGTAGAAAATCTTAACACCAATTAAAGGCCATAGAGGAAAAAGTATGCAACAGTCCATCCATAAAACACCTGATAGGGATACTTGGTTTATGCCATGCCAAGCTCAAACCAACATAACCATCACTTAAAAACAAAAGCCCACCTCAACTCCTTAAATCCAACTGTCAATAACAAGACATGCTGCAAAATGCCCTAAAACCACACCACTAGATTGAGGCTCTCAAACTTGAAAGCAAGCAGTGTGTCAATTGACATCTCAACCAATATCCCTTAATTGCCCTCATGCCTATGAACTGTGAATCTCATACACCATACTGCCTATAGCAGCAAATTTAAACCTAGTCCATAAATGCCAACAGCCAATGATCATACTTTACATCAGCCAACTTCACAATGCAAAAGTGACACCAGCCCTAACATCTATCAGGTCAGAGTTGACAAACCCAAAACAGCCATGAATTCCTCTTGTGACAAATTTTTAAATCAACAGCAACTGACAAACTCACCAGTTCAAAGCAGAATTCAAGCAGGAATTGTCAACAAGCAAAACACATACATGATTCTTATGGCCCCCTATCAGCAAAGTGTCTCTTGGTATTGTCCAGCTCCAAATGACAATCAGTATGCCCACATGATTAATGAACACACCACAGTAAGTTTTCATCAACAACAAAACCAAACAATGCACATGACTTAGCAAGGAGACATCAAATTTTAGTGGTGATTCTAAACAGCAACAGCGACCCTAGTGCATGATTTTAAAGACAGTCTTATACACATTTTGCTAAAAGCTAGATCAAACCCAAAATGTGTACTAAGTGATGATACAATAAACAGGCCAGCTACCCCTAGACCTAAACAGAACCACTGAGATGGTAACACAAAGCCAAGTCCAAAGGGAGTGCAGGCTAAAAAAAGAGAGAGTCAGCCACTCTAGATATCATGTAGACCTCACACCTATTCCAACAGCAGGTCTGAATAACAACAACACCCTATATCTACCAACACTGATACTCCAACCTTCAACAGTTATATGCAACTATTATTCCAAATACACCAAACTGAGCAGCAACCAAACATAATCATCACAATGCCTAGAAATGTTTGGCATAATCAACATTAAAACAACAGGGCTTACTGAATTCCAAACATCAGGCCCTCATGAAATCCTAGCATGAATCAACAAGAGTGAGCAAATGGCCTAACTTATCTCATGTGACAGTATTCATTTCCTAGCACCAATGCAAGCTTCTTAATGTAACAAGGCCAAAACAGCAGTCTTAACACCAAATCTCTAATGACAGCAAACTCATGGTATTGGCTTCAAACACTTGACAGCAAACTTAAATGACTCTAACATAACAAATGTGCAAACCAAACTCAAACATAAAACAGCATATGACAAGGCAAACTAGTGAATGAGCTTAAAACCACATACCTCTTGTAGACCTCCAAAAGCCAGCAGCAACCAAGAAAAGTCAGGGATCTTCCCTTCTTTTGAGCAAGTTTTGAGATGTTACTTCCTTTTGAAGAAAAATGCACCTTGGGGGCCAATTTGAGAGAATGAAGTTCCAGCTGGTTTTTGATATTTTAGGCAGTTGATATATCATATATAGAAGGTGTTCAAAGTATTACAATGTTGAAAAATGGTTTATGGAGTGATCTGACTTGAATTGTGCATAAGAGTCAAACTGTGGTGTGTGGACAATTGACTTTTTGATCCTTCGATATTTTTGAGAAAACTAATGGTGGGAACAGCTTCAGAGGGTCATTTTAAGGTTGTCTATATGGTTTTTGAAGTATTGGGATGTTTGGAAATGGAGCTGGTATGAAGAGTATAAAATGACATTTTTGGTGGTTTTGGTGGATTTCTCTATTTTCAAACCAAGAGAGAAAGGAGGGAGCTATCAGTTTGTGAGATTTTAGGATTGCTCCTCTGCTTTGAAGATGGTGAGGATGCCTCTATTTATAGGGAAATGAGAGAGTATGGACAGATTTGAAGATTTCCTTCCTAGGAGGGAAAAGTTGCTTTTTTTTCTTCAATCTCTCAAAGAGGCTTTCTTGGCTTGGTGGTAAGCTTGAAGTCCAGTATTATGATGAGTTTAGAGGGGCTAAATTCAGGATAGAGGGCATAGGTTTATGGCTGGTTCATATTTCACTTTCCACCTCTTGCTTGTTTAGGATATTTTAATGCAAGTTGCATTTGCAACTTGCAAGTCCACTTGCAAACTTGGTAAATTCAATTCTTCTGCATATTCTTCTCAATTCAATGCTTCAAAACATCTAAATATCAGAAACAATAAGATTCAAATGCTGAGAAATGGTCCAAGTGACCAAAGAATGAACTTATGAAAAATCACCAATGTGGGACCCAAGTGTGAAAACACCATCTTGCCAAATCCATAACTCTCAGCTCACAAATGCTATGGAGATGTTCTACTACTTTTTAGAAAGCCCTCAAATAGCTCTAAAACATTCATGTTCTCATGAGTTTCAAATTATCAAAGGAACTAGGCCAAAAAATCTCTCAAAGTTGCTAAAAAATGAGCTTAAAAGTGAAATTTTTCTAAGTCATTTTCC
This sequence comes from Lathyrus sativus, assembly GCA_963859935.3. Lineage (NCBI taxonomy): Eukaryota > Viridiplantae > Streptophyta > Magnoliopsida > Fabales > Fabaceae > Lathyrus > Lathyrus sativus. Next base: position 412,681,071 of record OZ012736.1, on the reverse strand, counting down.
CTTTTTGAAATGAATTTGGTCATAACTCCAAATCTATGCATTTTATGATCATGGGCCACTTAGGGACTTTTGTAGGATTTGTCAAGAGCTTTCCAATGAGCTTTGAACCACTTCATTTGGATGTGTGGTTAAGGAGTTATGATCGCGACTTTCTATGTCTAACTCAATTAACTGCAAGTGCACAGTCTATCGCGTAGTAATAATAGATATCGATCCCACAGGGACTCGTAATCAAAATAGTATTATCGGGTGTTACGGTGTTTAGCTAGGTTGGTATGGTTTTAAGGGAATAATAACAAAATAAGTGCGTAAACTAAAGGGAACTAAAGCTTTTACTTAAGGTATGAATGCTTGAATCGGTATGTAATATGTTATTTCTTCAGGGATTCTATAGGTCACCGGTGTCTTTAGGTTTTCAAAAATAGTTTAAGAAGAAAAATGATGTTTTAAAGACCGTTGTCTCACGAAGGTTGTTGACGCTAGTCGCAACTCTAAGGCGGAACGTATGTTGTCGCTATCCCGTTCGGGGTTAAAGTTACTTTCTGAAAACTATTAAGTTCCAATTCCTTTTAAAGCATTGTCGCTGTTTTTAAAATGAATGCCTAGTTTTTACTATCTGGTCTTAGCCTCAGCTGTCGCTTGTTGGTTCGTACCTTTATGAATTTCCCACTGTCGTGGCAAAACTACTGTAAATAATTTCTCGGTGTCGCGATGAAGGTTTATTTAGAAAAATCAAATTTAAAAACTGAAGCCATAAATAAGTTTTTGAAAAGGTAGATATACACCGGTTAATTATTGAATCCCATCAGATTATTTATTACATACCGATTACTTAAGATTTAGCCAGACATGGAATATAAATAAACAGAACGTAAATAATGGCAGAAAATAATAGTATTCATTACAATAGGAAATAACAATTCAATTACGATTAGAATAGAAACCTGTAAATAATTCGATTTGGCTTTTGGGAAATCCTCCAAAATGGCGGCAGGATTTTGTCTTTATGCCAATTACTCGTACAGAATGGAAATGGGGAGTAAAACAAGAACTGCAAAGAAAGAAAGAAACAAGAAATAAAACAACGATAAGAAAAATGGGAATTTGAATAATTGCTCTGAAGGTAAATTGGCAGCACTTCGTTTCTTCAATGCGGCTCCCCTTTTCTGGTACCAGCTACTCCCTTTTATAGATGGGATATTCCACGGTTTATTTCTTCGGGAAGTGGGAGTGATATCAGAGAATATAGGAGTTAGTGGTACCACTTCTCTTTGGCACTTTCATAATTTGACAGCACGTGCAGAAAACTGCATTTTAACTGCATGACGGTCGTCATGGACCTGTGACGGTCGTCACACGCATGACGGTCGTCACACCCTTGTGACGGTCGTCACATCAGCAGAGCTCGTTTTTGCTGCTTTTTGGCCTGATTTTAACTTGGTTTTCACCTGTAAATGCTTATTTTCTTTATCTTTCTCCATTTGAGCATGGACTTTGAATACCTGCAAAATAGTGGACAAATAGTGTGGAAATATCCGAATTCGGAGTGAAAATGGTCGCCGATTAGTAGAAAAGTACATCATTATATATATATATATATATATATATATATATATATATATATATATATATATATGATTTCGCGTTATCAAACTCCCCTAAACTTGAATCTTTGCTTGTCCTCAAGTAAAGGTAGGAAAAATCTAAAGTTCGACAAGCACGCGGCACGCTCTTCCCTTGATCAGATTTCTCGGATGCCAAGTTAAGAAGAACCGGGGCTCCAATGGAAACAAAGCGTATACGGTGACGACACTTGATTGTAAGTCTTCGAAGGCCTTTCTTTTATGCAAGCCAGTCTCAACCATGTTACTGCAGCTCGGCTTCAAGTCTCTCGCTACAAATTTTACCCGGCTTCGTTCTGGCGTAGTCACATTAAGCCCGTTATCCATACATGTTCATGGCAAGAAAACCTGTTGGTGATTTTGATTTTGATCTCTCTTCTAGTTTGATTTTTTTCTTTGCACATATGCTTATTCTGCTATAAATCCGCAGGAGTTTTGTACCGTTGGGCTAAATGCTCGAGTGAGGAGCACCTAACTTAGAAGGGACATATCTCTGTATTCATGCAATATGGCTTTTCTTTTCTTTCAAGATTATTGAATTCTTACTAGAGATCATACACTTATTTGCATCGGTTTCTTGCTTAGAAGAGTTTAGGATGGTGCTGACTGCTCGTATAAACTACTGGGGGCTCTGTTCGAGTCGAAACTTGAGGCTTTGATACGAGTAAGCAGTGAGACTGACTCGCATAAACCAGAGGTCTAAGGTGTCAGGGCGTAGAAGCTTTGTTAAAATTTTCGTCTCGGAAATTCTAACTTGGTAAGGTTTAGGCGTATCGCGTGATGCTTCGGAGAGGATAAAAGTTTCTTTATATATGTCATATGAAGCGCGGGGAGTTCACGTAACGGAGATATATATATATATATATATATATATATATATATATATATATATATATATATATATATATATATATATATATATATATATATATATATATATATATATATATATATATATATATATATATATATATATATATATATATATATATATATATATATATATATATATATATATATATATATATATATATATATATATATATATATATATATATATATATATATATATATATATATATATATATATATATATATATATATATATATATATATATATATATATATATATATATATATATATATATATATATATATATATATATATATATATATATATATATATAAGAGCTTATTTGTCGAAAATTAAAATTACTTTAAATTGAGAATTCGAAAGAAAATGTACAATAGGAAATGGGAAATAACATGGAAAAGGGAAATAACGGTCCGCCCCCACACTATCTCAATCAGTGTCCTCACTGATTTGAAAGAATGCGGAAGGGAGGAATACAAAGGAAATAAATAAAGAAAACAAAATGACAAAAATGAAAAATACTACTATTCCCGTCCTCGTCCTTGATCTCTTCCTCGACCTCTGGCTGGGGCGTCGCGTGCGGCGAGTTTCAGAGCTCCGGTGTGGAATATGTAATCACGGAGGTCGTCGACTCGCACGGTGAGGTGTGCCATCTCATCGGCCATGCCGGAATGGACATCGTGCATCAACTGCAAAGATTGCTGAATTTGACCGGTTTGCTCTCTCTGCCATGCTTCAAATTCCTCAGCCCTTCGGTTCTGCTGCTCCATCATAAGCATCATCTGGTTCTGTTGCTCGATGCAGCGGAGGAGGGCCTCGGATGTGTCATCAGTGGCAGGACGGGGGCAGCTCTGTCTAGCTCCTCTTGAACTTCGTCCCTAGGCTCTTGGATATTATCCTGTGTTGGGGCAGCAGGGGCAGTGGTATCGAAGAGCCAGTTGGCTCTATCCTCTGGATGCATTCGGGTGCGTGAAGGCATGATGATGCTCTGGATAGTGCGGCCTTGCACTACCGGATGATATCTCCCATCACGACGGGCCTTGATGAGGTGGGAGGCGCGGCAGTGGTCGGTGTCCAGAAAGACAGGGGGCATCTGGCGGAGTGTCTGGAGGCGGTCGCCAAGATCGAGGCCTATGGCAATGGATGTGATGATGCCACCGAAATAGAAAGGTTTAGAGCCGCGGTTACAATTGGCTTGAATGTGAACCAAGAGAAACGCGACGGCGTTAACAGGTTCCGAAGCGAACACGCAACAGAGGAAAAACAGCTCCTTCGAGTTGACCTTATGGTTACTGTCACGAGCGAATATTGTGTTGCTCAACACGCGGTGGAAGTAGCGGGTAGTTGGGTTGTGGATATGAATGGCGTTCATAGTGTCCCAATTTTCTGGAGTGGTTCCGGTCAGTCGGTTCCAGAGAGGGAAGGCCTCTTGGTAGAACTGATCGGAGATGCGGCGGTGAGCATCGTCGCTGTGAGATAACTGTAGAATGACGGCGATGCGGTCCTGGGGGACCTGATATTCAGTTCCGAACAGACGAAATCAGGCGGCTCCGGTAAATTGGTTGATATCGCCGGATGATGTTACGTATGCGAAGGAGCTGAGAAACTCCAGAGCGAGTTGCTCGTAGGTGGGTTGGAGATTGGTGCAGAGATTCCAGATGCCGACTCTCTGTAACATCCAAGTGACGCCATCGAGAATCCCGAGTTCCGTCAAAGAATCCAGGTGAGCATACCGGGTCGGCTGGAGCGACCGTTGATGGAATGCTAGGAAGTTGGTCTGCTGCCGTTCGCCGGCCTCTCCTTCTCGGAAAGTGATGGTGCTTAAATCGGGGTTTGCACTGGTTTGTCTGGCCATTTTGGTGAGAGAAGTGCAGAGGTTTGAGAATAGGGAGTTTCTGAGAGTGGTGAGGTAAGGGAATGCAGAGGGTAATATATAAGGGTGAATTGGAAGTTGAAAATGGTGGAGGTTTAATGGGGGATTCGGAGGGTTTTTAGTGGGTTTTAATTTTGGGATAATGGGGAATTAGGGGAGAGGAAGTGGAGAGGTGTGCAACCTCTGTTTTGACAGAATTGGGGTTTTTTCTGCGTGACGACCGTCAGGGATGTGTGACGGTCGTAACACGCGTGACGACCGTCAAGGAAATGTGACGACCGTCACAACAGCAAATTCTGCAGAAATGCAGAATTTTTTTGCTTGTGGGGCGTTTTAACAGTGGAAAATATGATATTTTGACTTATGATGGACTAATGACGAAATAAGAAATAACAGAAAACATAATTAAGGGAGATACTGGAGTGAAATGAAAATAACATTAAATCGAAAAATGAGTTTAAAGTAATACAATATCCAGAAAGAGGAAACAATTGCAAAATGAAATAATGTGAAACAATGTGAAATGCAGTAAACTTAAATTAAAGAGAAAACTAAAATATCACTCCTTTGGTTTCTTCAAGTTGTTGACCTGCTGAATAACATCATTAAATTGGTCGCTAACTACGTCCATGTAAGTAACGAAATCCATGTGAAGCTGCGTTAATTCATCTTTGATAGTGGTTACTTCCAGCTTGAGCTCGTCTACAGTTCTTAGAACAGTGTCCAGCTTGTCTGTGTTTTGTTTAGGCGTGGGGTCACAAAAGTTATGGTAGTTAGGAGGGATCTCAGGATCGATCTCCACTTCGGACTCATAATCTTGGTAGTACAAATAGTCATGTGCTTCTGAGATTAGATCACTATCATACATGTAAGCTTGGGGTGTGGAGTGAGGTGATGGGGGTCCCATAGGCTCGTCCAATTCATAAAGCCAATTGTCTCTGTTATGGATACTGGTTAGCTCATGGTTGGGCAATGTGAAAAGGTGGACAGGTTGATCAGCTATGAGGTATTTGTAGGCTCCTGGTCCTAAGGTACCTAAGATACGTCTGTTGAAGCAGAACTGGATGTCCATTGATCTGAGGTTGCCGAAACGAACGGCTTTGTTCAGGTAGTACCTCAGGCCAATTTCGTGAGCGATCATGGTGACTAGGCCTCCTATTAAGATGGGTGAGTGCGGTTCCTGATTGAGGCGTGTAAATGCCCTCATCAGAAAAGGGACAGCATTTACAGGGTGGCCTTGTGAAGCACAGAGAAGGATGAATAGCTCGTCCTTTGAGACTGTTGTAATGTTTTCCTCCTTCCCAAAGAGGGTATAGGCTAAAATCCTATAGAAATAGCGGAAGGCTGGATTGTGTATCTCGTTGTTGTGCATGTCATTCGGTTCTGGGTGATAGTTACCGGTGATGGAACCCCATAATTGGTCTAATTCGAGATCAATATCCTCTTCAGTGGTGGTAAACACAAAAGGTCCGCTAGGGAAGCCTAGGATGTTAGCTAACGTGGTACAGTTGTGTGTTTGGTCCATTCCAAACATTCTAAAGGTTATCAGCTCTTTAGTGGATCCATAACCATGTTCGGGTAAGTAACTTAGGGAGCTAAGGAATTCGAATGTCAGTTCGCGGAAGGTAGCAAATCGGGTCTTTAGAGCAGTTTGCTCCCAGCCTAATTGGTTAAATAAGTACTGAATGCTATCCTGGATTCCTAGCTTGTCCATGGTGGGTCTATCATAGTACAGAGTCGAAGCAAAGCTTCTCTGAGTCAGTGCCTCAAATCTGGCCTTATGAGCTCGTCCTCTAAACACAATAGTCGTAACGTCGATGTCGGCCATACTCGTTAGTCGAATAAAACAGGAGAAAAGTAGAACGACTTTTAAAATCCTGGAAAAATCACATTCACTCAGATCATATTTTTAAGAAGTAAAGAGTGATAAAAGAAAAAAGATAAAATAAATATAAATATAGGAAAATAAGATAATAGAGATTTATAGAAATTATAAGTTAACAGAAAAACATAGTTTTAATAAATTTAGAAGGAAAAAAATGGGAAAAGTTGGGTTGCCTCCCAATCAGCGTTGTCTTTAACGTCAGAAGCCTGACGATAGCTTGGATATAAGCTATTCGGGAAGCTCGAGCAATTTCATATTGCTCACGTGGTCGCTGTGTTCATTTTGGTTATAATGTTTCAAACGCTGTCTGTTTACTATAAACGGTGTGTTGATTTGATTCTTGATTTCAACAGCTCCACTATTAAGGACTTTGGTGACCTCAAAAGGTCCAGACCATCTAGATTTTTATTTTCTAGGGAATAGTTTCAATCTGGAGTTGAATAGGAGCATGATGTCTCCCACACTGAATTGTTTCCGGATCGAACGTTTATCATGCCATTTCTTGGTCCTTTCTTTGTAGATGCGTGCATTCTCGTACGCGTCTAATCTTAGCTCTTCCAATTCATGAAGGTTCAAGATTTGCTTCTCTCCTGCCGCAGCGTAGTTGAAGTTTAGCGTCTTAATAGCCCAGAAGGCTTTATGCTCTAATTCTACCGGCAGGTGACATGATTTTCCGTAGACTAGTTAAAATGGTGTGGTGCCTATCGGTGTCTTAAAGGCGGTCCTATAAGCCCATAAAGCTTCGTTCAGCTTTGAGGACCAATCTTTCCTGGAGGTTGCGACAGTCTTTTCTAAAATTTGCTTTATTTCTATGTTCGAAACCTCCACTTGTCCACTAGTTTGTGGATGATACGGTGTGGCTACGCGGTGTTTGACTCCGTATTTGGAGAGGAGTTTGTCAAAGATTCGTGATATGAAGTGCGAACCACCGTCACTAATGACGAGTCTGGGCACACCGAATCTAGGAAAGATTGCGTTTTTAAAGAGTTTAACGACTACTCGCATGTCATTTGTTGGAGCGGCAACAGCCTCTATCCATTTCGATACATAGTCGACAGCGACAAGTATATATTTATTTCCAAAAGAATATGGGAAATGTCCCATGAAGTCAATTCCCCAGACGTCAAAGATTTCTACTTCTAAAATTCCTCTCTAAGGCATTTCATCGCGTTGTGAGATGTTGCCAGTGCGTTGGCACCGGTCGCATTTTAGTACAGCGCTATGGACATCCTTCCAGAGACTGGGCCAAAATAGGCCAGATTGTAGAATTTTAGCGCACGTCTTTGAGGTGCTAGCATGACCACCATAAGGCGCTGAATGGCATTGGGAGATGATGTCTTATATTTCTTCCTCTAGGACACAGTGACGGTATAAGTTGTCGGTGCCTCGTTTGAAGAGTAGAGGTTCGTCCCAGTAGTAATGCTTTAAGTCGTGCAAGAATTTCTTCTTTTGTTGATAAGTTAGGTCCGGTGGAAGCACGCCTGCGGCCAGGTAATTAACGATGTTGGCAAACCACGACAAAGTGGCTTGGGCATAGATAGCTTCCACGGATTTTTCCAGTTCCGATTCTTCCAAAGTAGAGTTGGACATATCGCTTTCCAATTTGGCTATCAGACGTTCGTAGGGAAAATCGTCATTGATAGGCACTGGTTCTTGTTTGATGCCCTCTATACGGGATAAGTGATCTGCAACTACGTTCTCGGTCCCCTTCTTATCTTTAATTTCTAAGTCGAACTCTTGTAATAATAGGATCCATCTCAATAATCTGGGTTTGGCGTCCTTTTTGCTTATTAGGTACCTAATGGCAGCGTGGTCTGTGTATATGATTATTTTTGCTCCTACCAAGTAGGAACGGAATTTGTCAAGAGCAAACACGACTGCTAGGAGTTCCTTTTCCATTGTGGCGTAGTTCATTTGGACATGGTCTAGTGTTCTACTGGCGTAGTAGATAGCGTGAAGCTTCTTGTCTTTCCTTTGTCCTAGAACTGCGCCTACAGCGTAATCACTCGCATCGCACATGATTTCGAATGGTAGTCGCCAATCTGGGGGTTGCATGATTGGTGCGGCGATAAGTGCTGACTTTAGAGTTTCGAATGCCTCCAAGCATTCTTTGTCGAAGATGAACTCGGCATCTTTCATTAACAAACCTGTAAGAGGTTTTGTGATTTTCGAGAAATCCTGTATGAATCTTCGGTAGAATCCAGCATGTCCTAAGAAGCTTCGTATTTCTCGTACGGTTTTCGGAGGTTGGAGATCCTTTATGATCTCTATTTTGGCTTTGTCAACTTCGATCCCCTTTTCTGATATGACGTGTCCTAAAACGATGCCTTGTCGGACCATGAAATGGCATTTTTCCCAATTAAGTACAAGGTTTACTTTGGCGCATCTTTTGAGTACCATTTCTAAATTTGACAAGCAGCTTTCGAAGCTTTGTCCGCATACGGAGAAGTCATCCATGAAAACTTCCATGATGTCATCTATGAAATCCGCAAAGATTGCCATCATGCATCTTTGAAAGGTTACTGGAGCATTGCATAGTCCAAACGGCATTCAGCGATAAGCAAAGGTGCCGTAGGGACAGGTGAATGTTGTCTTTTCCTGGTCATCGGGGTGAATAGGAATTTGAAAGAATCCCGAATAACCATCTAGATAGCAGAAGTACGAATGTTTCGCTAGTCTTTCCAACATTTGGTCTATGAAAGGTAAAGGGAAGTGATCTTTCCGAGTTGCCTTGTTCAGTTTTCTGTAATCGATACACATCCTGTTTCCGGTCACAACTCTTTGGGTTATCGATTCGTCTTTCGCATTCTTCACTACAGTAACGCCTCCTTTCTTGGGTACTACGTGTACTGGGCTGACCCATTGGCTGTCGGAAATCGGGTATATGATTCCTGTGTCTAGTAGCTTTTTCACCTCGTCTTTGACTACAGTGCTTAGGATCAGGTTTATCCTCCTCTGATGTTCTCTTGAAGTTTTGCAGTCTTCCTCCAGCATGATACGATGCATACAGATGGAGGGACTTATGCCTTTTAGATCGCTTATATTATAGCCTAACGTAGTTGGGTATCTCCTTAGGACTTCTAATAATCGCTCAGTTTCTGACTGTCCTAAATTAGCATTTACTATTACTGGTCTTTTGAATTCTGTATCTAGGAATTCGTACCTGAGGGTTTTAGGTAGCTCTTTAAGTTCTAAAGCTGGGTTTTTCGGACCTGGCATGTGATTTGGAGTGAGTGCTAAGATCTCGCTCAGACTATCATCTTTGTATGGTGCACGCCAGTTGTCGTCTTCATGAATAGCAGGGATTTGGATTTTCATGATTTCAGAATATGTAGTTTCCTCTTTCTCTAATTCTCGTATGCATTCGTCAATGACATCTACTATATAGCATGTGTCATTGATAGCTGGTGCCTTCAAGAATTTAGTAAGGATGAACTCTATCTTTTCTTCTCCTACTTCGAATGTTAGCCTTCCTTTCTTTACGTCTATGATAGCTCCGGCTGTAGCTAGGAACGGTCTTCTTAGGATAATTGGGGTAACAGAGTCCTCTTTGATGTCCATGATTATGAAGTCGGTTGGGATATAGAATTGGCCTATGCATACTGGAACGTTTTCCAGTACACCGACGGGGTATTTGATTGATCGGTCAGCCAATTGTACGGACATTTTAGTTGGTCTTAGTTCTCCCATATTCAGCTTTTTGCATATAGATAAAGGCATGACGCTTATACTGGCTCCTAGATCGCATAGAGCTTTGTCTATAACGAACTTTCCTATGATGTAGGGTATGGAGAAACTACCTGGGTCTTTTAGTTTAGGAGGCATGTTGTTTTGAATGATTGCGCTACATTCGGCAGTAAGTGTCACTGTCTCGTTATCCTCTATTTTCCTTTTATTAGACAGGATTTCTTTAAGAAACTTAGCATATGACGGCATTTGAGTTATCGCTTCTGTGAAAGGAATAATGATGTTTAGTTGTTTTAGAAGTTCGACAAATTTCTTAAATTATCCTAAAGTTTTGGAGTTTAGTAATCTTTGAGGATAAGGGATCGGTGATTTATATGGCGCTGGAGGCACATATGAGTTTTCAGCTTTGGCGGCCTTTTTCTCGTCACATTCCTTCTTTTCTATTTCAGACTCCTTTTCGGTTGGTTTATCGGATTTCTGTTGCATTACTAAATCTTCGTTCCTAGGATCTGTTGGGCCTTCCAATTCTTTTCCACTTCTCAATATAACAACGTTTGCGTGACCTTTCGGATTAGGTTTGGGCTGGCCTGGAAATGTTCCAGCTGGGGCAGCTGCAGAGGCTTGTTATTGAGCCACTTGTGATATCTGCGTTTTGAGCATTTTATTGTGGGTGGCTAAAGCGTCTACTTTTCCGGTCAGCTGTTTAATATGCTCGCTAGTATGTATGTTTTGATTCAGGAATTCTTTGTTTGTTTGAGCTTGAGTAGCTATGAATTTTTCCATCATCAATTCGTGGTTTGATTTCCTAGGGGCAGTCTGGGCAGCAGCGGCTGGTTTCTGATATCCTGGCAGAGCAGCTGGTGCTTGCAAGGCATTATCGTTCTTGTAGGAAAAGTTTGGGTGGTTCCTCCATTCTGGGTTATAAGTATTTGCGTAGGGATTTCCTTGAGCGTAATTTACTTGGTCTGATGGGATTCCGGCCAACAATGGGCACTCGGGCGCATTATGAGTGGCGATTCCGCATAACTCGCAGTTTGGAGTTACAGCAGCTACGGTTGCAGTTGGGTTAACGGTCAGACTGTCGATTTTATGTGCTAGAGCATCTACTTTAGCGTTGAACTTTTTAAGGCTGCTGATCTCGTACATCCCACCTTTCGCTGCGGGTTTCTCTGCTGGAATTCATTCACCTCCCCATTGTCAATGGTTCTGAGACATGTTTTCGATTAGTTGATAGGCTTCGTCGTATGGCTTATCCATAAGTGCACCGCCCGCGGCGGCGTCTACCGTTAATCTGGTGTTATACAGAAGCCCATTGTAGAAAGTATGGATCGTCACCCAGTCTTCTAAACCATGGTGAGGACATGCTCTCATCATATCTTTGAACCTTTCCCACGCTTCGTAGAGAGGTTCAGTATCTTTTTGTCGAAATCCGTTGATTTGAGCTCTAAGCATAGCAGTTTTGCTTGGCGGAAAGTATCTCGCTAAGAAAACGTTCTTCAACTGTTCCCACGTCGTAACGGAGTTGGATGGTAAGGATTGTAACCATGTCCAAGCTCTATCTCTAAGAGAGAAAGGAAAAAGACGAAGTCTTATTGCGTCTGGAGTTACTCCATTTGCCTTCACTGTGTCTGCGTATTGCACAAACTTCGTTAAATGTTCGTTTGGATCCTCAGTTGCATTTCCTGAGAATTGATTTTGTTGTACAGCTGACAACAATGACGGTTTTAGTTCGAAATCGGTTCGATTGATAGCTGGGGCAGCTATGCTACTTCGAGGTTCCATCTGAGAGGGTGTAGTGTAGTCCTTCAGCGGTTTGTTCTAAGGTCCTTCAGCCATCTTTGCTTCTTCAACAGGAGGATGAGCTAGAAGATCAGGAATGTTGTGTATTCGTTGATATTCGATGATGCGCCTTCTTAGATGTAAGAAGCGCTCTAGTTCGGCGATTGTCGGTTGTAAGATGTCACCTTGTGAGCGAGTACTTGGCATACAATCGAAGAACGAGTAGAGGGAGATAGAATTGTTAACCTAGTCTATACTGTGTAACAAAAGATTACACTATTGACTATACGAGTCCCCGGCAACGGCGCCAAAAACTTGATCGCGACTTTCTATGTCTAACTCAATTAACTGCAAGTGCACAGTCTATCGTGTAGTAATAATAGATATCGATCCCACAGGGACTCGTAATCAAACTAGTATTATCGGGTGTTACGGTGTTTAGCTAGGTTGGTATGGTTTTAAGGGAATAATAACAAAATAAGTGCATAAACTAAAGGGAACTAAAGCTTTTACTTAAGGTATGAATGCTTGAATCGGTATGTAATATGTTATTTCTTCAGGGATTCTATAGGTCACCAATGTCTTTAGGTTTTCAAAAATAGTTTAAGAAGAAAATGATGGTTTAAAGACCTTTGTCTCACGAAGGTTGTTGACGCTAGTCGCAACTTTAAGGTGGAACGTATGCTGTCGCTATCCCGTTCGGGGTTAAAGTTACTTTTTGAAAACTATTAAGTTCCAATTCCTTTTAAAGCGCTGTCGCTGTTTTTAAAATGAATGCCTAGTTTTTACTATCTGGTCTTAACCTCAGTTGTCGCTTGTTAGTTCGTACCTTTATGAATTTCCCACTGTCGTGGCAAAACTACTGTAAATAATTTCTCGCTGTCGCGACGAAGGTTTATTTAGAAAAGTCAAATTTAAAAACTGAAGCCATAAATAAGTTTTTGAAAAGGTAGATATACACCGGTTAATTATTGAATCCCATCAGATTATTTATTACATACTGATTACTCAAGATTTAGCCAGACATGGAATATAAATAAACAGAACGTAAATAATGGCAGAAAATAATAATATTCATTACAATAGGAAATAACAATTCAATTACGATTAGAATAGAAACCTGTAAATAATTCGATTTGGCTTTTGGGAAATCCTCCAAAATGGCGGCAGGATTTTGTCTTTATGCCAATTACTCGTACATAATGGAAATGGGGAGTAAAACAAGAACTGCAAGGAAAGAAAGAAACAAGAAATAAAACAACGATAAGAAAAATGGGAATTTGAATAATTGTTGTGAAGGTAAATTGGCAGCACTTCGTTTCTTCAATGCAGCTCCCCTTTTCTGGTACCAGCTACTCCCTTTTATAGATGGGATATTCCACGGTTTATTTCTTCGGGAAGTGGGAGTGATATCAGAGAATATAGGAGTTAGTGGTACCACTTCTCTTTGGCACTTTCATAATTTGACAGCACGTGCAGAAAACTGCATTTTAACTGCATGACGGTCGTCATGAACCTGTGACGGTTGTCACACCCTTGTGACGGTCGTCACATCAACAGAACTCGTTTTTGCTGCTTTTTGGCCTGATTTTCACTTGGTTTTCACCTGTAAATGCTTCTTTTCTTTATCTTGCTCCATTTGAGCATGGACTTTGAATACCTGCAAAATAGTGGGCAAATAGTGTGGAAATATCCGAATTCGGAGTGAAAACGGTCGCCGATTAGTAGAAAAGTACATCATTATATATATATGATTTCGCGTTATCAAGTTATGGTCTTGCCCCTTTCGAAACCCTAATTCCCGACTTTTGCGATTACTCCTCAACCCTTGATCCAACTGTCATGAAATTTTATGGGTAGATGCAATATGTCATTAGGAACATTTTTTATTCACATCTTGAGGTCAGATTCCTTATTTTTGAAGAGTTGACTTTTCAGTCAACCGTACGATCGACAATGACTGACGAGTCGACTATTGACGTTCTGAGTCCTCTGAGGTTTTAAGACTTCTTGAGTGAACTTCCCTGAGCCATATGAACTTAATGAACCACAAACCCACCATTGGAATACCTTTTAAAACAAAAGTCAAACCACATTTGACTTTTCCTGATCGAAAACCCTAATCGGGTACCCTGAAATGCACTGTTCTTGATTCCTGTGTGAAAATACCAAATTGGATTCATGCTTGACCCCATGTAGTATTCTTGATTGTTTAGAGCCTTGTTTCATGGAAAGACAATCCAATGCATTGACTGATTAAACTGTCGAACCCTTGATTTCTGACTGTACGGAGCCCTGGTTCACCTGTAACTAAACATAGACAAACTTGAAACTGGTTATAGTTTAGATAATCAAATGAGTATGCTCCTAGAATGATGATGAGGATTTAAGGGGTCAAAATTTAGGGTGCAACACACAGGTTCTTCCCTTGGACGTGAACATGCATATATCAAGTGGACGGAAAGAGGTTCACACCATGATTTGGCAGCGTTGTTTAAAATTAACATTCGGGTTACAAACTACTCGTTTGAAATTAAGGTTACCGAATATAATTAATTAATTAATTGAAGTTTTTAAAACAAAGGTTACCGAATGTAATTGAATTTAGATTTAAAAAAGATAAGAAAAATGGCTTCAAAAAAGAGGCCTCCGACTTGCTTCATCGTGACCGTCTGATCCGGGTGAGGTGGTTGGATGATCCAGATTAGGAGGTTGCAAACACAGGTGCATGGTATGAAATGGTGGAAGTACGCATACAGGAATATACAATAATGATAAAAAAACTTAAAAACAATTCCCTCTTTGTCTCCATCGTCTTCATCTTTCCCTCTTTGCAAATCAATTCCCAAATCATCAAACAAAACACACGGCTATGCAAATCTGAACAAACAACAGCTTCAAACCAAGGAAAATATTATGAAGATCAAAAGAGATAAAGGTTACCGACATTATGAGGGACTCCGAGATGTCCGACGGAAGTTTCGAGAGCGATAACAGCGGCGACAAAGCTCTTGGCGGCTTCACAGCGATTCAGAGGGTTCGATCTGCAGGTTTATAAACTCTTGTCCTTTCCACCGTATTCTCCTCTCTTTGATCTGTATGTTGTTTGTGAATATTTTCTTTCTTATGAGGGTGTCTTTTTTTCTTAAGTGTTGGTCTCTTACCCTCTTTTATAGACATTTTGAATCTTGACATTGAGATGTTGATTTGGAAGGAATTCAAATTTGTCTGGAACATGTTTCGTGATTTTGAAAACTTTCTCCTTTCATTCAAACATGTATGGATTATGTTTAAAACTTGTTTTGGAATGAATATTGAATTGGTCTTGAGATTTTATTTTATTGGATTTTTTTATTTATTTAATGCATAAAATAAAGATTTAAAAATAAAAAATTATTTTTCAAAATATTCCTAAATAAAAAAACAAAAAATAATAATTAAATAATGAAAAATTGATCTTTTTACCCTTGTTTAATGAAAACACACAAAAAGAAAAATAAATACAAAAAGTAATACAACATGACTTGAACTCACAACTTTATGATTAAACCTTTTACACATACCTTC
Source organism: Lathyrus sativus (assembly GCA_963859935.3). NCBI lineage: Eukaryota > Viridiplantae > Streptophyta > Magnoliopsida > Fabales > Fabaceae > Lathyrus > Lathyrus sativus. The sequence goes on along the minus strand of OZ012736.1, from coordinate 412,665,784 downwards.
TTACCACCTATACTATCTCATTTATTCAAAATAAAAATTCACTTGAAAGCATATGAAGAGTGGACAAAATTGGGGTATGACAGATGCCACTATTTAATTAACTTGAACCATAAGGTATGAATGACAGTGGTGTTCTTACGTTCCTGGTGGAAGATAATTAATTACAGAAAGATATCATGTTTTGTCCTAAAAGGTGGACATGAAATGCAGAGATGCAAAACAGAATCTTAGGGCCAAAAATTAGGGTATGATAGATGCCCCTATTTAAGTTTCTTCTATCCGGAGATACGGAGATTGAAATCTTTGTCTTGACGTGATAGGAGAGACTTAAATACAAACATGCACAAATTTTGGCCATAAGACGCCACAAAATGCTTATGATATGATATAATATGCAAGACAGAAATCTTGTGAGGAATGACGTCACAGGGGATAACTGCATATAGAAAACACTGAAACACAGTTAAAGAAAGGAAGGTCGAACAAGGAACAACTTAGTAAGACTCCACGGGGAAAGGTCCAACTCCACTAGGGATGAGACTCAACTCCACTGAGGAAGACACAAATAAACACCACTGGGGCATCTCCAACAAAATAAAGATATATAGTACATATTACCAAGAATATGGTAGCCTAAACAACGGGCAAGAAACTTTAAATTGAAGGATAACCTAATACCAATGTGTGGTATCCTAAGCAAAGGCATCCAGTTGAAACAAAGAAATGCACATTACCTACTATCAATTATACAATAGCCTAAGCAAAGGTAACATTAAAAGGAAAGATGACCTACTACCAATTCTAGTAGCCTAAGCAAAGGTATCTATCCAAAATGATTCGGTATATTACCTACTATTAAACGTATGATAGCCTAAGCAAAGGTAATAACCAAAATAAACTTTCTTAATCAAAACATAATTCAGTTTCTTCTTTAATCAAGTATTCCACTTGAAAAGGGTAAAATATACCTCCCCACGCTTCAAGGTTGTGTGCCATAAATGGGTCTCAGTTTCTTCTTCGACCAAGTATTCCACTTGAAAAGGGTAAAATAAACCTCCTTACGCTTCAAGGTTGTATGTCGTGAATGGGTCTCAGTTTCTTCTTTAACCAAGTATTCCACTTGAAAAGGATAAAATAAACTTCCCCATGCTTCAAGGTTGTATGTCATGAATGAGTCTCAGTTTCTTCCTAGAAAGGTGAATACTTATGGGGGAATATTTTCAGATGGAATTGGATTTTCACTAGAAATTGAGGACTTCAGCGAGAATCCATAACTTACCGGAGATTAGGAAATTTCACCAGAGATCATCAAAAGAGATGCAGGCCAGTTGATTTGTAAACACGTTTTCTCAAATAAAGAGAAATATCAACTATAAGAATCTTCACCAAACTTCTCGAAGAGATGCCATTTGATGGAATTACCTTTGTTTAATGGACTCACTAGGGAGAACACCACTGAGGAGTAATATTGTTGTAGTTTGAAGTTGCATTGAAGCAAATAACGTCCTTGTATAAGGAATTCTCAAATAAAGAGAAACACTTGTTAATTCTTCACCAAACTTCTCTTATGGGTTTCCGGAGATATTCCATTTGATGGAGGACAAGTTGATAATGTTGATAAACTTATTCAGGATAGACAAACATCCTTGAGGAGATTGTCATTTGTCATCCAAATAGAAAACCTGAGAACGAAACGAGTTGCTCAAATAAAGAGTTGCTACTTGTTGTCTGGGTATATATTGTTGAGAAAATGATGTAACACTGCTGGAGAAGTACTTTGTCTTCAATGCTAATCTTCAGACAGATTCTTCTTGGGGAGTCAAAGTGCAAAATAAATGCATGCTCAATCCAGATTCAAAAGCTTAGAGATATCCAAAATTGTAATTATCAGGGACCAAAGTTCAATTCAGGAAGTAACTGAAGATAAACTGTCAAGCAAGACTCTACCCAATGAGGGATGAACTCAACTGGGGTTTATCTTATTCATAAATGGAAAAGCCAAAGCAACCGTCTTCCACGAGGATCGAAATCTGTGGGGAATTCAGAAATGTTATGCTCTTTCTTCCTAGGGATGACGACTCTACTTGGAGGGAGAAGACAAATCCAGTCACTTAGGGATAAACACGGCTAAAGTAAACAAACAATGAAATGCAAAAATGAAAAATGCACAGATGCCATGTATCCATATGAATGTATGTATGTTATGTTATGCTTATGCTGACAAAACAAATAAGGAGAAGTAAATCAGAGATGAAATAAACATCTCGATATGGATACTCGGCTAATATTCGCAAGATAAAAGCATCACTAGGGTGAATGGAAAGCCACATATGGGAAAAATAAAGTCCTGTTTCAAGGCTTCAAAATTCTATGGAGAAACGAGAGCACTCCACTTGGGGATATAACCTCATGACTTCACTGGTTGAGGACCTTCATCAGGACCTGGCTCTTCAAAGTCTTTCTTGATTAACATAATGTCTTCATATGGGAAGTCAAACTTGAGGGGCTTGTAGTCTTCTACTTGTTGATCAGTGAGGTAATCTAACAAGATACTACCTTTGATAGAATTTTGAGCGACGTACTGGATATCATATTCTAATAAAAGCATGTGCCAACGGACGAGTCTTCTTGTCTGAGAAGGCTTCTCAATAATATACTTTATCAGATCCATTTTGGAAATCATCAAAGTAGTGTGGGATATCATATATTGCCTCAGACATTTGGAAGCCCAAGCCAAAACACAACAAGTTTTCTCCCAAAAGTGAGTAACAACTTTCATAATCGGTGAAATTCTTACTTAGATAATAAATGGAATTTTCTTTGCATCCAAACTCATCGTTTTGAACCAATACACAGCCCATTGATCCCTCAAGCAATGTCATGCACATGAAAAGAGGTTTTCCAGGCACACGAGGAATCAAAATCGGAGGCTCTTAGAGATATCCTTTGATCTTGTCGAAGGCTTGTTGACAATCTGCATTCCAAACAACTGTTAGATCCTTTCGGAATGGCTTGAAGATCGGCTCACAAGTAGGAGTCATATTAGAAATAAACTTGGAGATGTAGTTCAATTTTCCAAGGAAACCCCTAACTTGCTTTTCTGTCTGCGGAGCAGGCATCTCTTCAATAGCTCGCACCTTGTCAGGGTCCATCTTAATTCCACGCTGGATGACGATAAAGTCAAGTAACTTTCCAGACCTCACTCCAAAAGTACACTATGCAGGCTTCAGTATCAACTGATACTTCTTGAGTCTTATGAATAACTTCAACAGATGATCGAGATGGTCCTCTTTATTTTGAGACTTTGCTATCATATCATCGACATACACCTCTATTTCTTTGTGCATCATATCATGAAATAATGTGACCATCGCTTACTGATAAGTAGCACCCGCATTCTTCAAACCAAAGGGCATGGCCTTATAATAATAAGTTCCCCATGGTGTGATGAAACGGGTCTTCTCCATATCTTTGGAATCCATCCTTATCTAATTATATCCAGAAAATCAATCCATGAACAAGAATACCACGAACTGGGTTGTATTGTTCATTAAAGTACTAAAGTGTCGATATGTGGCAGAGGGAAATCGTCCTTCGGACTAGCTTTGTTTAGATCCCTATAGTCCACACGCATTCTAACTTTTCCATCCTTTTTGGGCACAGGTACGATGTTGGCTACCATTTTAGTTATTTTGACACTGCCAAGAAACCTACATCAATATACATTTTGGCCTCATCTCTGATCTTGAGAGCCATGTCACGTCAGGTTCTTCTTAGCTTTTGTTTGACAGGCGTAGATTCAGGCCAAAGAGGTAGCTTGTGAATAACTATATCAGTATCCAAGCCAGGCATATCTTGGTAAGACCAAGAGAAAACATCCACATATTCTTTTAGCAGCTTCACCAGTCGTTTCTTGACTTCTTCCCCTAGCATTGCACCAATTTTGACTTCTCTTTTGTCTTCATCAGTGCCAAGATTAATGATGTTTACTTGTTCTTGGTGAGGTTGAAGGTTTGTGTACTCGTACTCAACCATCTTTTCCAACTCATCTGGAATTTCAAAGTCTTCATCGTCCTCATCTTTGGCTTTATATATAGGCAAATCGAAGTCACGATGGAAAACATAGTCATTAGATTCAACGGGTTTTGAAATTTCTCTTCATGTTTAGAATGGCTTGATTTATTAAAACACACAAAGATAAATGCAACAGAAAAAAAAGAAACATTTTTGCTGGTTTTCAAAAGATTTCCATTTTCTTTTTAAAGGTAAAAGTGAAATTCTGGAATCAGATATCAGATGTCGAAGGCAATAAGAACAAAGACAAACATATAATAAATGTAAGAAAACACATGCAATTGATAACCCAGTTCAGTGAAAACTGTTGCGGTGAGAATCGGATATCAAGCTATTGTATTGACTTGAATCTTAATTCTTTAAATTCACAACCGGACTTTAATTTATCCAAAGGAAAGGTTTAAAGAAAGAAAAACCTTTTGCGCGATGTAACAACAATGCTAAGAGATCTAAAGGTTCGGGGTTGGTTATGCCTAGGGTAGGTATTTCACATCCTAAACATTTGTAGTACTCTACAGGAACCTCTTGTTAGTATTTGTGTTATGCTAAAGTTGTGTGCTAATGGAAATATGCTAAGGTAAAGATATAAACTATATACAAAGTATGTACAAAGTTTTCTCGCCAATACATTGTATCACGTTCCTATGTATCCTGACAGGAATGGAATCAGAGCAACCGTAGTTCCCCTAACTAGGGGTGAGGAACTCTTGACTGTGGTCAAGGTTCCAAAGGGAAAAAAGTAAATGCCTGTGGTGAGCCACCTACATAGAGTGCGGCGACTCTAAACTAAGATAAGTTAACAAGGAAGGGAATGTCCACGGCGGGACGAATAAATAGAGCACGGTGACTCCAAGCCTAAGTTGCAAAGGTAAACAGGAAGTTAGTTGTTAGTGAGCTTGCCAAGACGTTGCATCTTGTGCCTACGTATTCTCAATGAGAAATCAGAGCTTTCGTAGTTCCCCTGGTTAGGGGTGAGGAACTCTTGACTGTGGTCAAGGTTCGAGGGGGATGTAAGCATTCATAGGGAAGTACTTACATGGAGCGCGACGACTCTTGAATCTACGCTGAGATTGTTATGGTAGAGAAATATCCACGGTGGGACGCTAAAAGTGAGTATGGCGACTCAGATCCTAAGGTTAGGATAACGGGTAAAGGATGTCCACAGCGGGACGCTAAAAGTGAGTACGGCGACTCAGATCCCAAGGTTAGGATAAAGGGTAAAAGATGTCCACAGCGGGTTGCTAAAAGTGAGTACGGAGACTCAGATCCCAAGGTTAGGATAAAGGGTAAAAGATGTCCACAGCGGGTTGCTAAAAGTGAGTACAGAGACTCAGATCCTAAGGTTAGGATAACGGATAAAGGATGTCCACGACAGGGCGCTAAAGGTGAGTACGGTGACCCAGATCCTAAGGTTGGGATAACAGATAAAGGATGTCCACGGCGGGACGCTAAAGGTGAGTACGCAGACTCAGATCCTAAGGTTAGGATAAAGGATAAAAGATGTCCACGGAGGGATGCTAAATGAGTACGAAGACTCAGATTCTAAGGTTAGGATAACGAATAAAGGATGTCCTCGGCGGGACACTAAAAGTGAGTACAAAGACTCAGATCCTAAGGTTAGGATAATGGATAAAGGATGTCCACGGCGGGATGCTAAAGGTGAGTACGGAGACTCAAATTCTAAGGTTAGGATAACAAATAAACAATGTCCACGGCGGGACGCTAAAGGTGAGTACGGAGACTCAGATCCTAAGGTTAGGATAAAGGGTAAAAGATGTCCACGACGGGACGCTAAAACTGAGTACAGAGACTCAGATCCTAAGGTTAGGATAAAGGATAAAGGATGTCCACGGCAGGATGCTAAAAGTGAGTACGGAGACTCAAATCCTAAGGTTAGGATAACGGATAAAGGATGTCCACGGCTGGACGCTAAAGGTGAGTACGACGACTCAGATCCTAAGTTTAGAATAACGGATAAAGGATGTCCATGGTGGGCCGCTAAAGTTGAGTACGACGACTCATATCCTAAGGTTAGGATAAAGGGATAAAGGTAAAGGACATCACACAGAAACCAACAATGTCACAACAATGTAAACAAAACGTTCAAAACCTCATGGGGATAATCAATAGTTTTTAAAGGTGAACCATTTAAATGCATACAAACAAAGTTGAAATTCAACTTAAATGCACACGGAAGCCAATAATCCAAGTTCATGTCCTCTTCAAATAAGAACTCAAAGAGGAGAAAAATTCAAAGTTTTTGAAATGGAAAAATGAAAGATAGGAAGGTAAAAAATCCTAAAATGAATTACAAATTTCTTTAATGTAAAGTGTTTCTAAAAACGGGATTTTAGAATTCTTTAAACATTTTATAAAATTATGCAATAAAATTAGAATTATGCAAAAAGAATCACTTAAAAATGATTAAAAATAAAGGAGTTATGGTAAATTGAAAACTAAATGAAATTAAATTAAATAAAATAAACCAAGTGCAAAAAATAAGGAAATGCCTCACCCAAGGCTTGAACCCAAGACCTTGGGGTCATGCGCCTAAAACAAGACCAATCCATCCACTTCAAGCGTATGTTAAAGTGATGGAAAAAGAGAATAAAATATTAAAATGGGGAGAAATCATGAAAATGCAGCAAAAACGCCCTCGCTGAGGGTCGAACCTGGAATCTCACGCATGGAAAAGTACTTATAGGCAAGGCATTAACAACTGGGGTGGCGATACATCCATTGTATCAAACCACCCCATTTAAATATGTACCAAAACAAGGCGCAGGCTGGGCAATTTCTCAAGGCAAATCCAAAGCAAAATGTTAAAACGATTTCACCATAACTCACTCAATTCTTGATCAAATTAAATGAAATTTTAGTCAAAATCACTTGTTTTTCCATGAGGATTACAATGGCATGGTCCATTTTTTGAAATGATGTACACAATGAAAAACACGAATGCTCATGCAAGGAGAGAAATTAAAATGCATTTTGAAGAACATGGATAAAACGAGATGTAATCTCATACAAGTAAGGGGTTGTTCCAATTCTAAATGTAAAAATTGTGATGAGTTTCAAAGGAAAAGTTTAGTTTCTGTCATGGATCAAAATGTGGCTTGAAATTCTAGGTATCAAACAATCCATGTTACAGTGGATGTTATGACATCCACTACTGAGCAGACTATAGAACTTAACAATAACCAGGAATTGATAGCAGTAAATAACAAAGAGAATTGTTGACCTAGTTCAGTGTAAATCACACCTACATCTGGGGGCTACCAAGCCAGGGAGGAAATTCATTATCAGTAGAATTAATTCAGAGACAAACAACCAGGTTGCACTCTTCACTTAAGACCTACCCAATGACACTTCAGCCTAACACTAGACCTGAGTACCTACTCACTCCCTCTCAATCACAGCAGTGATACCAACCAATTCAGTTACACATTAAATTAGAGACACACTTCAAACAAACCTTGATTTTTCTTCACAACTTCAATAAAGAGACACAACACTCATGCTTAAAAGCTTAGAGTGACACACACAGAGTACAACTCAAAACACACTTATCCAATGCAATTATCCAAGAGATAATTGCTTGGCTCACAAGTATCCAAAGACACAATCATACACGTGAAGATCACAGTACACAGACTGAATTCTTCACTCACAAACTCACTGTACTCTGTCTCAAAAGCTCTGCCAAAAACCCTTGCCAAAGACCTGTCTTCAATTAGGATTGCTACTTTGTTATTTATAAGCAGCATAAAGATCTTGGGCCTTAGTGCAGAAATTAGGTTTAACCCAGTTAAGACCTCTTTTCATTAAGCTGCACACTAACAGTTTGGTCCTAAGTTATTCTCAGCCATGCCTGGCATTTCGCCTGAGATAACCAAGCTTCCTAAAATGTTTTCTGAAGTATAGCCTGAGCTTCCTCATGCACTATACCAGAACCTAAAACACGCGCCTTGATGTCAACTGCTTGATGTCATAACATCCAGCATGACATCCAACATACTTTGCTCTTAGTTATCCAAACATACCCTGCAGCACACTTATTATGTATGTCATAACATCAGTCATGACATTCACACATACATTAATGTTTTACCACAAGATGAAGCCAATCAAAAACATCTACAAACTCCCCCTTTGGTAAATCTTTGGCTAAAACACTTTGTCATCATATCAGAGAACAAGCAGCAGAAAAGTTCATAAGCAGAAAAGTTCATACCATGTATCTAGTCATGCAGGAAAGCTACTAGCTAATACTACCAATTAACACACACATGCTTTAGTACCATATCAGAGTTATCTACACACACAAACAATCTGAATGGGTTGGAACAGAGATAGTTCAAATTTTGAAGCAATGATCCTCCTGATTCAAGGCATCAGAATGTTGTTGTCCATGAGAAGCTTCAAAGAAATCTGTAGATGTTGTGTGTAAAGAAGTTCACTAACTCATCATGTATATGATGTAAGATGAACTCTGAGATTTTATTATAAGTAGCATGGACAATTAAGTTCTGTTAACTTGAGATTTTATCTCAGTTGAACAAACTGTAATTGGTCAGATGTTATTAGACATTATTTCTCAGAAGTTCATAATGATTGGATCCTGAAGTCAAGTTGTTCAGAAAGATACAATGACAGAAGTCATTCAATCTGTTTTTAAAAGGGATTTAAGTCACTGGTGTTGTTCATAATGAATAAGTCAGTTGACGTTCTTTTCAGAAGCAAATGTACTGGCAACTCTGGTTGAAATAACTCTGTACAAGTTAGCTCAGCATTGTAAGAACAAAATTGTCATTTAGACTGTGTGATATGATGCATCTAAGTTTGATGATAATTGTATCTAGACTGGATCTGCGTTTGATTCTAGTAAATCAAATCAGAAGATAAAGCCTGATGGAAGTTAGATGCTCTAAATCATGAAGATCAAAATATCTGTGCTCTGAAGATGTCTTTCAGAAATCAAATGGATGATGTATTGATGAAGATACTGCAGAACGCAACCAAAGGATATGAGATCAGCTCAGAAGAGTAATTCAGAAGATTCTACTTCAGATGCTGTTACTGGCTTCTCTCACAAGAACAAGATCCTTCCTCATATCTTCAAGGCTAGTCAGCAAGAAGGTTTTGACTACACAGAAACATATGCTTCTGTGGCAAGGTTAGAATCCATACTCTTGTTAATTTCCTTTGTTGCTCAGAATAACATCAATCTAAATCAGATGAATATTAAAAATACTTTTTAAATGGTTTAATTGAAGAAGAAGTATGTGTTCATCAACCTCCTGGTTTTGAAAATGAAAGATTTCCAGAACACGTTCTAAATTAAAGAAATCATTTTATAGCCTAAAACAAGCTCTCAGGGCTTGGTGTGAAAGGCTGAGTAATTTTCTTCTGGAAATTAATTTTATCAGAGGAAATATTGATAACACTCTTTCTCATAAATCAATTAAGAAAGATATTTTAATATGTCAGATTTATGTAGATGATATTTTTTTGGAACAACATATATTACACTTGAAAAGGACTTTACTAAGTGTATGCAGGCAGAAGTTAAAATTAAGCTACAGAAGACTTTGAGAAAGCAATGTTTCAGAAGACTCTGAGCGCACTTATCTCAAAGGCTACAACTGCAGAGGCTCTGAGAATCAGATTATGCATGGCTCTGAAACTTCAGCAACAAAGCTTAGATATAGATAACAAGGACATCGGAAGAACGAATATCTACTATGATCTGAAGCGTTCCTCTGGATGAACAGTTTAATAAACCAGTCGCTAGAGCTAAGCTGCATAGATCTGAAGCTTACTCTGATAAGAAGAAGACGGAACTTCATCAGAGGATCTGATGCAAGGAAACATTTCCATATTTGTTCACTCAATAGATGCTGATTAAGATGAGTAGAATTGCAACTTCACAATCTGAAGAATCTATTGTGGAAATCAATGAAATATAGTATCTGAACCATATCAGTATCAAACCCTCTGAAGAAACATTTTTGGGCTTGATGTCATTGATTGAGCTATCATCTGTTGATGAAGACCTTCTGGGAAAGACTGGATGTTGATGACAAGAAGGACTAACTAACATAACTCTAATAGTTATGGTTTGAAAGTCTGATGTATAGAATCTCTCCAGAAGATAAAGCAGAAGCTTTGATAGTTTCTGATGAAATATCAGAAAGGAAATTTGTTCAATAAAGCTATTGATACATGAATGTACTTGTTGATGTTCACCTTCTTCTAAACTCTTGGGATTGAGTAGAAGTATGAACTTGAGATTGAATTTGATAATAAGCTTGGAATCAGAAACCAAAGATGGGTTAGCAGAAGAAGTCACCATCAGATGATCTGATGCTGGTTGATAAAGAGCAAGATTGTCATTCAAAGGATAAGTTTTTATGATGCAAGAAGTCAGCAAGTTTCCTCAGCTCATAATTTTTTTAAAGCTTATGCTTATTCTGAGAAACTAGCGTTCATCTGAATATAAGTTGTCTAAAAGAAGATAAAGAGGCGTGATCATTGGTATAAGAAGATGGATGATCAGAAGATGAAGACCAAAGGAAGAATCTGGAATTCTCGTAACTATTGTTCAAGATGATACAAACATCAGAGGAGATATGTTTCTATTCAAAAGGAAGGAAGCTGAAGAAGTCATTATGATTTAAAAGAAGAATGTAGCAGAAAGAAGATTAATCTGTCAGAGAGTAGCCAGCTAAGACTCTCATACATTCAACGTACACTCTAGGAAAAGAAGAGGTTAGTAAAAAGGTAGATGAAAAGTTGTACAGAGGTATGAGCTGTTCTCTTCTATATTTTACTACTTCTAGATCTGACATTCTTTTCAGTATATGTTTATGTGCTTCATTCCAATCAGATCCTAGAGAATCTCACTTAACAGTTATTAAGAGATTTATGAGGTATCTTAAAAGTACTACTAACGTGGCTTCGTGTTACAGAAAATTAGTTGAATATAATTTAGTAGGATTCTGTAAATGATGATTTTGCTGGAGACAGAGTTGACCGCAAAAGCACCTCTGGAAGCTGTCAGACAATCTGATCCTGTGTTACAGTAAGAAGCAACTCAAAATAGCACTCTCTACTGCAGAAGCAGAATATGTTGTTACTGCTTGTTGAAGTATCAGATGCTCTGGATGAAGAATCAGCTGGAAACTATCATGTAGAAGATTGAAGAAGTAGAACGCATTTTTTTGCACATTACCTTCTATTGGTGTCAAAGATGCTCTTCTAAAGTCCTGAGCAAATCTGATGTCATAGATTATCTAAAGATTTGGATTATCTAGAGATCTAGATAAAATATCTAACTAGAAGAAGTTCTGTCAAATCAAATTCTAATACTTCTGAAGTATAATGTTTTGATGTGGAAGAAACAAGATGAAGAAATATAAAAGTCAGAATGGAAAGCACTCAGAGAAAGAATAACTCTGAAGAACTCAGAATCTCAAAGATATACGAGCTTTCTGAAAAGTAAAAGTCTTGACTCTGAAAGCTCCTCTCATCATCTGCATCTGCTCCATTAAAAGAGAATATGGTTTCAACAATTCCTACACCTCCTTCAATTGGTATTCCTCAGAAAACCAATTCTGATGAAGTCCCCTCATCACATCACCATTCACACCTTCATTTGGTACCATTCACACCTCTGAGCACTATACATTTCTCTGAGTATGTTCATGGTTCTGAAACCTCTCCTCACACTCAATAAACCTTCATCTTCTATTGAACCTTCATCCTCTGGAGTTTGAGACTTTCTGGAACGTCTTTCAGAAGTGGTTGAACTTTGAATCTGGACGCTTTTCAAGTCACTAGAAGTTGAAGTTCAATTGATTAAGGAAAGAGAATACAAGCTAGAAAGGATAAGAAACTTCAAACTTCTTGCTTAGAAGCAAAAAGAAGCTGAAGAAAGAGCTGCTGAAGAAGCAAGAATTTTAGCATAGGAAGATTCCAGAAAAGAAACTGTCAGATTGACACAAGAAGCTGTAGATGCTGAGAAGGCTAAGCAATTCGTTGTAGTTGGTTCTTCCTCTGAAACTACTCTTGTACCTTGAGAACGTGACGTTGGTGAGATTCAAGAAAACCAACAAGCTATGAAGAAAGAACAACAAGTTTTCAGAAAAAGCTTTGCTGAACAGAAAATTGTCAACAACTCTCTTCTGTGCATGCTTCAACAAATTCTGGAAAAGATATCAACCTATAAGAATTAGGCACTCAGGTTTTAATTCTTGACTCTCTTAATTTAATTTTAATTCTGATATAAAAGAGGGAGAAATAAAATATATTTTAAATCTTGTTTTTAATGAAAACTCACCTTTTTTATGATGTCAAAAAGGGGGGAGAAATAGAATATGATTTTGATATAATATGAATAAATAGAATATAATCTGATACAACCTAACGAGAATGCAAAACATCAACTCTGATATAAACTGCATTTATTACTAACTGTATGTTTGATGTTTTACCGAGGAACTCTGAACAAGTTCACTAGGCATTCTAAAGACAGGTCAAATGAATGAACTCTGAGTTCAAATGAATTGGTTGTTCATTTAAATAGAAGATACACTTCGTGAACATATATTCAGAATCAGATGGACCCAATACTGTTCAAGAGAAAGTTAAAGTCATCTTGGTTTTGGTATCATAATGTTCAGAAGATGTAAACTGTCTGTGAATATGATAATCAGAGCATAAGAATCAGAAATCTTCATAAAAGCAAGAATTGGTCTCAGACTCAGAATCAAGAACTAGTATCAGATTCAGGGGGAGTTCTGAAGATCTAAATATCTGACCTATTGTATCCAGGGGGAGTTCACCCAGAAAGGTTCACAAGTCAGAATATTTGATTTTCACCCAGTCTGAAATTCAGGGGGAGCTTCTCATCTGAAGAAAGATGTGCAAATGCTCTAGAATACTATGAAGATATATGGCTCTGATACGATGTTTAGAGAAAACAAGTTCTAAAGATCTGAAGATGGAAGTTCTGCTGAACTAGTCCAGATGCTGAAGACTTATGCTCTCTTATATCGTAGGGAAGTATTCCTTCTCTTCTATTTTTTTTAAAATATTTCTATTTTGTGAGTCTTGGGATCAGAGAAAGTCTCTAAACAAGCATAAAAAGAATTTTTAAGGTTAAGACATTCAGGGGGAGCTGTTGCTTGAAACTCTGAATATGTTAATGCTTGGTGATTACCCTGTATAAAATTTTCTATCAAAATACATGTTTTTGTCATCATAAAAAAGGGGGAGATTGTAAGAGCAAGAATTGTCTCTACATGTTATCTCTATGTTTTGATGATAAGAATTAAGTATTTGTGAAAGAATCATTTTATGTTCTAATATTTGTTGTGTGCAGATCGTTAAATAAAGATATCAAATCAACAAACAATATCAAGAAGTGCATTAAATTCAATATGAAGTTACTTTGTGTGACGTGACATAAAAAGCTTATTAAAGAAGCAAGTGCGCCTCTGTATCTATTCACAATCAGGAAGTTCCAAGGATGCTGTATATTGCAGTTGCAATGCTCCTGTGGATTCTGCTCTGAGAAGTGCATCTGATCTAAAAGCAATCAAAGTGTATTGAAGAAGCAAGTATGGCTCTGTATCTGATCATAATCAGAAAGATCCAAAGATGTAGTATATTGCAGTTGCAATGCTCTTGTGGATTCAACTCTGAGAAGTGTATCTAATCTGGAAGCTATCAACGCATCTGAGATATACTCTTCTGAAGAACCAAGCTTTGAAGACTCTGATGACTTGAAGCTCTGAAGGCTAAATGCTCTGAAGACCAAGTGCAGAAAGACTCTGAAGACTTAAGGGTTCTTGAAGATCAAGACTCTGAAGATATAATCCTCTGAAGATCTACGTGTTGAAGACTCTGATAACTTGAAGCTCTGAAGGCTGAATGCTCTGAAGACCAAGTGAAAAAAGACTCTGTAGACTAGATTCTGAAGTTGAAGATTATGTAGCTTCACCCAGATAAATACGTGTTAATTAGATAAGTTATTGCTATCAACTCTGATAAACAAGGTGCTGAAGTCAGACTCTGATGTTATTATGCTATCATACCAAAGTAGTTTCTGAACTACTCATCAGATACATCATCAGAAGAACCAAAGCCAGAAGCTGATCTGTCCAAGCTGATAAATGAATATCACATCATTTGTGGATAAGAGCTGTCTCCCACAATGATATATTAACGTTGCAAGAAAAGGAAAAGAAAGTGATGTCAGTACTATACAACACGTGAGTATTCTATCCGTTGGGAAATGACCGTTGGAATATTTGAATGGACATCTCTACCCTCACAACATCTCTTTTGAATGCACTATAAAAGAAGAACATTTGATTCATTCAAATGTTAGCTAGTAAGCTAGCAAGTGAGCTCATTACAAAGCAAGCCAGTTTGTTAAAAAAGCAATGATGCTGACGAGTGAAGTTAGCAATATAGTTGGTTAACAAGAAAAGCTTTATGCTAAGAAGCCGCAGTGCTCACATAAGAAAGCTTTTAAGCAATATGGAAACTACTGTTGTAATAATCTCATAAAGATTTATCTTTAGATTAGTTTCTATATTAGGAAGCAAGAAGTTGTTGCTCAATACTTGCTATGTACTTAATTAGGAGTAATCTGCTTGATAAGAAGGACTCATGTAATCTCCGGCAACACAAATTCAATTTAGAATTAGTGGCTCCTCAAGTGATCTTGTGAAGATTAGAATACTTGAGATGACAAGTGACTGTTGTCAGTTGTGGAATCTAATAGGAGATCTTTATTGATTGGATTCTATTAGATGTCAATGAATGTTATATCCTAAGGGATCCCTAAATGTGTCATTGTCTATTTGTTAGTCACCTGCAGTTAGCTTGTGCAACTGTAATCATCTTGGTTATAGTGGATTAAGTCCTTGCTTGAGTAAGGCGAAATCACCTTGGAAGGGTGGACTGGATTAGCTTGAGAGTTGCTCAAGTGAACCAGGATATATCATGTGTTCTTTACTTATGTTATGCTTTATTATATATGCTTCCGTAATGCATCTTATAGAACTCTATAGAAAGCAACAAGTGAAGAAACCAAGAAAAAGTTTTAATAGAGTAAATACCCAATTCAAACCCCCCTTTCTCGTGTATTTTTCACACCTTCAACATCTTCATCTTTATTTCCATATTCTTCCCCTGACACAGCCTTACTGACAATATTAGCTGCATCTCTTTCAAGACTTTGAATGAAAGACTCTAGCTTGATCTTTCTTGCAGTGGCAGTATTGATAGTTTCCTCCAATTCCCTACAAGTTTCTTTTAATTCAGAAATGATCATTTCTTTAGAGATATTGGTCTTCTTATCAGAAGTCAAAGCAATATCTGGGACATGTCTCCCAACAAAGAGTTTGAAGTGAAGAGACAGTGCAGTCTTTCTCTTGCTAGCAGCATCACTAGAGTATATAATCCTAGGGTATTGATTTAAGATAATCTCACAAATAAGAGAGGGAAAAGCAATGGGCAGCTTGATAGCACTAGAAGTAGAGTGCTTAATAATCTGATCAAAAATGTAACGGCCAAAATCAAAATTGACTTTGGTACCTACAGCATGAATGAACTTGCCAAGCCCGACAGTAATGGTGGATGTATGGTTGGTAGGCACCCAATTTGCAGCTCCAATTTTGTGTAGAATGGCATATTTTACACTGAGTTGTCCTGCAAATAGATTCCTTTTTGATGGCCATGTCTTGACTTGATTTGCAATGATGATCTTGCAAACCTGGTTGTCTGAAGTAGACAATTCTTCCTCACCACTATTTGCACGTCCCAAACATCTATTCATCACTTCTGGAGAGAACTTCACACAATTCCCTCTGACAAACACCTTCATGTATTCTTTGTTGGTCCTATTTGTGATTGAATCAGGTATGTTTATGATGAACTCTTTCATCAGTCCTTCATAGCATTTAGAGAACCCAGTGACTGTCTTGAGCAAACCAGCCTTATTGATTAGGTCCATTACCTCCTTGATTTCCAAGGCATCCTTTCCCAATTCTCTTTCAAGGGAAATTCTCCTTTGATAGACATATCTCCATTTGGTCACACTGTTAATAGTATGAAAAGAGATGTTGTCCAGAGGGGCAGCTGGCACAGGTTTAGAAGATTTCTTAGCAGAAGATTTATTTACATGGGATATGTCAAGAACATCTTTCACAACATCCTCATCAAACTTAGAGTTTTTACTGGTAACTTTTCTTTTCTTGGATGCACCAGTCACCTTGCTCTATGTCTTGGGGGTCAACATGAGTTCTCTTCTTTTGACTTTTGAGAGGGGATTCTTCAACCACAGCTTTTCCTTTCCTGGTCACAAGTCTCTTGGCAATTCCAGAAGCAGCATTCTTGATGAGCTCATCATCTTATGGCACATCTATACCATTGCTGGGAACATCATTCATGTCATCATCATTATCAGTATTCATGGCTTCATCATCATTTTGGCTAGCATCATTACCTTTCTCATGCACCACAGAATTGGTAAGATTCTCAAGGTTCTCCGTATCAATAGAGGGAAACTCAGTATTATCTTCAGTGTTCTCACTAGGGATTGGGGATGGAGACAGGGGGGGTGATCCCATGCACATTTCGACCTCCATAGAGGATCTTAGTGACCAGTTCCCTGATAGACCTGTCCATGTAGGTAGAGCCTTGCATTCTATTAATGTTAAAAGTAGAAGATTCAGGGGTTTTACCTTTAGAAGCTTGTTTTGCATGAGGAGGAGCAGAATTTGAAGCTTCACTAGCATTTCCAAAAACCATATTGAGAGGAGCGATATCAAGGACATCATCCAGAGAGATGCTCATGTGGTGAGCATTAGCTGTATCACGCTTAGAAGACATAGTGATAGTTCTGAGTGAAGAGAAAATGTGTTGAAATTGGAGGTAGGTCACAGGGTGGTGAGTACACAGAGAGCGAAGGATGGTCTGAGGAATGGTGAGATATGGTTGCAACAGAGGAGGGAACTCAATATTTTGACCAATCAGCAAGTGATTAGTTTTCAAATTACAATTCCCTATTACCATTAATTTCTATAACTCCTCATTAAGACACATTCCCACCTTGCTTCTTGAATTTTCAAATTGAGTAGCCTTCAGATCTCTTGTAACCATGTCAGCAATTTGTAGCCCAGAGTTCCCAAGCTTCATACAACCTTCTCTAGAGTGATGTCCGTTATCCCTATGCATGGTTCCATTAGGCTGAATTGGATTCAAATTTATGGCACTAAGATTGTCACAATATAATGTCATGACATCCACAGTGACATTGCTCCCTTTATGTTGGTTATCTTTTATGTACTCCATCAACTTCCAGTATAACAAATCTAGATTTCTATGATGTCCATTCTTTGGAAGTGTTGTCTTTACTTGCCTGTCATCCTGACATTTACCACAGACTGTTCTTCCATCTAAAGTTAACTTTGGAGTTCCTCTTGCTGCTTCCTTGGATATGGTCTTCTTTATCCTTTGGAGATGTCTACTTGTTTTATGCCATAGTTGATCCTCCTTTTCTTCCTTGATCAAGACTTTGTAGTTATTTTTTGGCTCCCATAAATAACAGTTATTCTTACCTCTAGATCCCCTCATGACTTCCTCATCTTCTCTATTGGTGACAACACATTCACCCTTAGTGAATTTGACACTGAGACCTTGGTCACAGAGCTGACTAATACTGATAAAATTTACAATCAATCCTTTCACCAACATGACATTATCCAGTTTTGGAGCACCAAAACAGCCTAGTTTTCCAATACCTTTTATTTCTCCTTTAGCTCTATCACCAAAGGTTACATGACTTGAGGAATGAGGTTTGATGTTCATCAAAAAGTTCTCTATCCCAGTCATATGTCTGGAACAACCACTGTCAAAATACATGTCTTCTTTGGTTGGCATCCTTAGAGAAGTATGAGCTACTAGTGCCACATTTTTAGCAACCCATTGTCATTTCTTGATAGGAGCAACCTGTTTGGGTCTGACCTGATGGAGTTTCTTGTTCTGAGCATCCAATTTGGATTTGACTTGGTTCATGTGGCTGGGAAATCCATGCAGCCTGAAGCAATAGGCCTTTATGTGCCCAATTTTTCCACAGTAGTAACACCTATGTCTTTGGTATTTTTTCTTGGTCTGGTTCCTGCTTTTGTTTGCCTGATGTTGTGACATTGGTCATGACATCCGGTTTGACCTCTGATTTTCAGCCTTTGGCCTCTTGTAGTCCAAGATGGGTTCTTGTTTACCAACAAATCCTAGTTCATACATGTTTCCTGCTTTCTGACCACTTTGTAGAATTTCTTCTAAAGTATCAGTGCCATTGTTTAACATCCTTATGGACTTTGACATATGATCAAGTTTGGAGTTTAACAACTCGACTTCACTGTTGAGTGAGTCTAATGTTGCAAGATGTTCCTTCTTCTCAGCCTCCAACTCCTTTATGATTGTCTTTTGCTTCTCCCCTTGTTGGCACACATCTGTACTTCTGATACACAGCTATTTATATGAGGCTGCAAGTACATCAAAATTCAGCTCTTCTCCACTAGAATTATCATCAGATACACATACACTAGTTAGTTCAGTGACATGTTTTGCAGATTCTACTTCTGATCCACTATCAGAATCTCCATCAGACCAGGTGACAGTTAGACCTTTCTTTTGCTTCTTGAGGTAAGTGGGACATTCAGCTCGAATGTGACCATATCCTTCACATTCATGGCACTAAATTCCTTTGCCTTGGTTAGACTTATCTTCATATTTAACTCTTCTACTGATGTTAGAAGAATTGTTCTTGACATTAGGTCTAGACTTATGATCTATTCTTTTGATCAGTTGGTTAAATTGTCTTCCAAGCATAGTTATAGCTTCTGACATATTTTCATCACTTCCACCATTCTCTTCATTTGAGTCCTCTATAGTATTTGACACAAGAGTTATGCTTTTGTTCTTCTTTTCAACAGTTTCACACATCCCCATCTCAAAGGTTTGTAGAGAGCCAATAAGTTCATCAACCTTCAAGTTGCTGATGTCTTGAGCCTCTTCAATAGAAGTAACCTTCATGGAAAATCTCTTAGGCAATGATCTGAGAATCTTCCTCACAAGATTTTCTTCAGACATCTTCTCTCCTAAAGCTCCTGAGGTATTGGCAATTTCAAGAATATTCATGTAGAATTCATGAATAGTCTCATCCTCTTTCATTCTCAGATTTTCAAACTTAGTGGTCAGCATTTGTAATCTTGACATCTTGACCTTAGAGATACCTTCATGAGTTGTTTTGAGGGTATCCTAAACCTCTTTGGCCAGTTCATAGTGATGCACAAGTCTGAAAATGTTCTTGTCTATTCCACTGAATAGAGCATTCAAGGCCTTAGAATTCCCAAGAGCCAAGGCTTCTTGCTCTTTGCTCCAGTCTTCTTCAGGGATCAGCACAGTTGCTCCATCTTTATCTGTTTTTACTGGATGTTCCCATCCTGAATTAGCTGCTCTCCAAGCCTTGCTATCCAGAGACCTCAAGAAAGCTATCATGTGAGGTTTCCAGTAGTCATAGTTAGAGCCATCCAGAATCGGTGGTCTATTTGTGAATCCTATATCCTTGTCCATAGTACCATAATTTATCTTCCCTAGATCTCACCCAGAAATCAACAGGCATGGTGCCTGCTCTTATGCCCATTGAAATTCTAGGTACCAAACAG
The DNA here is from genome assembly GCA_963859935.3 of Lathyrus sativus. Taxonomy (NCBI): domain Eukaryota; kingdom Viridiplantae; phylum Streptophyta; class Magnoliopsida; order Fabales; family Fabaceae; genus Lathyrus; species Lathyrus sativus. The sequence goes on along the minus strand of OZ012736.1, from coordinate 412,645,967 downwards.
TCGATGTTACAGTGGATGTTATGACATCCACTACTGAGCAGACTATAGAACTTAACAATAACCAAGAATTGATAGCAGTAAATAACACAGAGAATTGTTGACCCAGTTCAGTGCAAATCACACCTACATATGGGGGCTACCATGCCAGGGAGGAAATTCACTATCAGTAGAATTAATTCAGAGTCAAACAACCGGTTTGCACTCTTCACTAAAGACCTACCCAATGACACTTCATCTTAACACTAGACCTGAGTACCTACTCACTCCCCCTTAATCACAACAGTGATATCAACCAATTCAGTTACACATTAAATTGAAGACACACTTCAAACAAACCTTGATTTTTCTTCCCAACTTCAATCAAGAGACACAACACTCATGCTTAAAAGCTTAGAGTGACACACATAGAGTACATCACAAAACACACTAGTCCAATGCAATCATCCAAGAGATAATTGCTTGGCTCACAAGTATCCTAAGACACAATCACACACATGAAGATCATAGTACACAGATTGAATTCTTCACTCACAAACTCACTGTACTCTGTCTCAAAAGCTATGCCCAAAACCCTTTCCAAAGACCTGTCTTCAATTAGGATTGCTACTTTGTTATTTATAAGCAGCATAAAGATCTTGGGCCTTAGGGCATAAATTAGGTTTAACCCAGTTAAGACCTCTTTTCATTAAGCTGCGCACTAACAGTTTGGTCCTAGGTTATCCTCAGTCATGCCTGGCATTTCGTCCGAGATAACCAAGCTTCCTAAAATATTTCCTGAAGTATAGCCTGAGCTTCCTCATGCATTATACGAGAACCTAAAAGACGCACCCTGATGTCAATTGCTTGATGTCATAACATCCAGCATGACATCCAACATACTTTGCTCTTAGTTATCCAAACTTACCCTACAGCACACTTATTGTGTATGTCATAACATCAGTCATGACATTCACACATACATTAATGTTTTACCACAAAATGCAGCCAATCAAAAACATCTACATGGTTGTTCAAGTTTCAATTGAAGAAAGACTTGGCTTCTTGACAATGTCAAAGCAAAATAACCCAAAATAAAGCTCACTAAACCAAAATGCAACTGATCAATGATCTACCACACACATTGCACACAAAAAAAACTTAATAACAAACAGTTAACATCTTAAGGTAAGAAACTGACAGAAATAAAAAACCAAAACCTCAGCTGGCTATACACATATTAGTCCAACTACAACTGAGCTAGGCAGTGATTTATGAAAATGATGGGATTCAAACCAGCCAACTGAGGCTCTCATAAGCTTGACAGAATCAAGATTCAATCATGCTGATGTTTGATAGGTTTGACATAGTTCAAACAACAGTTAACAAACTTTAAACCAACACTCATCATTGAATAAAGCAAAATCTGTCCCTATCAAAATTCAAAACAGTCCACACCAACAAAGATATAACCATGACTATGTGATCATAAACAATTCAATGTGAATCCTCTCAACATAATGATTGATAGCAACCTTATGACTGCACTCATAAAGAGAGAAAGCAATGAGGAACTGGATGAGTAGCAATAAAGCAATATGCCTTAAACCAATGTTCTCCATAACAGTCACCCGTTTAAAATGACAGTACCACACACATCAATGTTCAAAATCAAACAAAATGAGCCTTACTTCTTCATGTGCAAGCTATTGATTCAAAACAAGTTTTGGTTATAAGAAAAACAAGTTGTACAAAGCCACAACTTTGTTGACCCTCATATGCTTCAACATATGTGAATCATCTCAACGGGGGTCATGACACCAATATGTTGTGACAAAACTGGCAGCTAAATTAACAAAGGCTATAACTTGAAGGAGCTAATAAATTAAACTTGGAAATGGTTGACTAAACAAAGACAAATTTCGGTCATCATAATGTTCCAACAACTTTGAATCATTTCAACAAAAAAAGACCAAACCAAGCATACTGATAGCTTACATGAGTTAACATACTCAAAATGGCTCCTTCAGGACCAAAGCAGTTTCTAAACCTAACAGCAGTTGATGCTTTTCAACAAGTCTGCCAAGACAAACCAAAATACTTCTAATGAGGGGTTGCAATCTCAAAACAGTTAACACCACACAAATATAGCTAGGTTGATCATCAACACCTCATATGAATCCTCTCAACATAGACAAAAGCCCTCTTGTAGCATAACATAAATCAAACAATGAGGAATTAGTTCAGTAGTAAGGCATCCATGCTCTTACCAAAACCACATACATAGCTCCACCAAGAAACTCAAAACAAAGTGATTAAGAGCCCTTCAATATAAGACCGAGAATTTGCAAACAGACAGTAACATAGTTTGTGGTATTTCAACCAAACACTTTGGTGAATTCCAACTGTCACGCCTTTATAAAAATATGACTCCAATAACAAATTACATAGATCAAACATGATTGTGTTGTAAACAAACTTGAATATTCCTATGTACAAGAAATCGTTCAACAGTCTAGAGTCTTGACAGTCATCAATTTAGATAAGCAATATTAAAAGTGAAACCAACCCTAATAGCAATCAAGTCATGAGTTGACAAACTCCACAATCAAAAGTGACAGTCTTGATCATTACAATGCCACACAATTAAATACTAAGCCCTTAAGAAAGTCACAAACTCAAAATGACAACTATCAAGCCAATGTTTGAAAATCAACAAACTTCATCTTAGTAACACACACACAAGTTTAAATCAGCAATAGTTATGAGCTTACCAATACAACTTTCAAGACAATTTGACAGCATAGCCACAATTTAGCATAACAATGTCTAAATCATCTAACAACCTAAAAACATAAACATGATGCATAATGAGGAGGCTTAGGGCTACATACCTCTTGTAGACCTCCAAAAGCAAGCTAGCAGCAAAAGCAAAGTACTCCCCCCTTTCTTTGAATGAGTTTGTGAAGTTTCTTCTTCTTGAAGAAACTAACCAATCTTTAGGACAGAACTCACAAATGGATTTTTAGTTGTAGTTTGAGGTTTTGTATAGTTAAAATATCATAAAGGGAAGGTGTTCAAAGTGTCAAAATGATGAAAAATGGTTTGTGTAGTGATTTGGCTTGAAATGTGCATAAAAGTCAAACTATGGTGGTATGAAGGTTGACTTTTTGATCTATGATTTTTTTTTTATGAAAGTGATGATGGGAACAACTTTAGATGGACATTTTAAGGGTGTGTATAGGGGTTTTGAGGTGGTTTTATGTTTGGAACAAGAACTGGTGTGAAAAATGCAAAGTGGTGAATTTGGTGGTTTTGTGAAATTTCTGCACATACAAGTAAAGAGGGAGAGCTATGTGTTTATGATGTTTTGGATAGATCTCGTGTCATTTTAATAGTGGAATGAGTTCTATATTTATAGGCCATGAGAAGTATTGGGGCAGATTTGAATCTTGGTCTTGGAGGGAGATTTTTAGTGAAAATCTCATGAAATCCATGTAGTGGTTTTGGTTCAGCAGGCTTTTCTTGCTTGCAATGGGTTTAGCCTTCAAAATCTAGCTAGTAATGAGATGTGAGAAGTGACATATGAATGAGCAAAGACCCCCCACCTGCTGCAGCCACCAATACTCTCTCTTCTTGTGTAACTTTTGCATTTTTTCTTATTTAACTAATGTGTCTTGTCAAGAACTCGAGATTTGCTTGGATTCTTGTCTGATCCAGTCTAAATTACACCCTAATACATCTCATAAGAGTTCATTCCATGATTATAAAGGAAGCACATGGTTGGAAACCAAGTCTATGTTGAATTTTCACAAGTTGACAAACTAGTGCGCAGGCCCAACTTTCTCAATTTGAAACTCTCAGCTCACAAGGGCTATGGAGGAGTTCTAGTACTTTTTGGAAAGCCCTCATGGAACTATACAACTTTCATTTTTCCATGGTCTTCAAATTCCAAGTGGAACTAGGTCAAAAATCCTCTCGAAATTGGCTGAAAACATGATTTGAAAGGTTAGAAACTTAGAAATTTTCGAAGTGTTTTCTCCCTCTTGTGATGATTTTGGATAAAACTTCAAATCTATGCATTTTTTCCCATGGGTCAGTTTTGCACTATTGTAGGGCTTGTCAACACCTTTCCAATAAGATTTGAACCATCTCATTTGGATGTGTGGTTAGGTAGTTATGGTCTTGCCCTTTTCAAAATCCTAATTCCCGACTTTTTTGGTTACTCCTCAATCCTTGATCTAATAATCATAAAACTTCATGGATAGGTGTAATATGTTATTAGGAACATTTTTGCTTCACACCTTGAGGTCAAATTCCTTATGGTTGAAGAGTTGACATTTCGGTCAACGAAACGATCGATTGATGACTACCGGATCGCTTGTTGTGTTCTGGGTCTTCTGAGGCCTTAAAACTTCTTGAGTGGACTTCCCTAATCCATATGAACTTCATGGACCATAATTACATCATTGTAACACCTTTTAAATCAAAAGTCAAACTACAGTTGACTTTTCTTGATCAGAAACCCTAATCGGGGATCCTAAACTGCACTCTCTTTAATCTTTAGGGGACAACCTCAAATTGGATTCATGTTTGACCCAATGTAGTATCTTTAATGATGTATATACTTGTTTCATGGAGAATCAATCCAATATATTGACTAATTAAACCATTGAAACCTCGATTCTTGATTGTACGGAACCCTAATCCATCTACAACTTAACAAAGACAAACTTGAAATAGGTTAAGGTTAGATAACCAAATGAATATGATCCTAAAATGATGATGAGGATCTAAGGGGTCAAAATTTAGGGTGCAATAAAAACACACCTACGTCTGGGGGCTACCAAGCCGGGAAGGAAATCAACTAAGTAGAATTAGTTTGAAGATATACAGTAGACTCTCTCTAGTTTACCATCTTCTCACCTAATCTCTACCCTTGCAATTTCTACCTAGGACACACCTAGATAAGAGACACCTCTCACTCCCCCTCAATCACAGCAGTGATAACAAACAATAATTTAAGACTTTAGAAGACACTCTTCAAAGACACAACTTGATCTTGCTTAAAAGCTTCAATCAAGTACAATGCACTCTTGCTTACAAGCTTTGAGTGGACAAATTACAACACCAAACTTAATCCAATTCACACATTAAATTAATGAGTGAATGGCTCACAAACTAACACAAAACACACGAAAGCTAGAGCACTAAACCTTACACAATTGCACACACTTAAACCTAGCTTCTCTGATATGAAAGCTAGGGTTGTGAATCCTTAAATAGGAGAACATGGACGAACTTGGGATGTGTCAAAAGTAACAGCAGATTGTGAAGAGATCAATCTTCATAATTCTTATCAATGAATTAGATTTGATTTGATCTAATCAGATCTAGTCAAATCACTCTTCAAATATCCAAGATAATCTTCAGAAAAATAGCTCCCCTTGAATTCATAAATGATCCATGATTTATGAATCAAAAACGCCTTTGGCTAATAACAGCAACCACGCAGATAAGCACTATATCAGTAAAAAGATTGCACCACAAAAAATCACGCAAACACATTCTCACAGAATGTTTTGTTCATAAGAGTCAGGACATCATGCTTGACATCATGACCTAAGTTTTGCTACACCAGACAAAGCTACCTGCAGAACCTTAAAACCATATGTCACGACATCTCGTAGGACATCTTGTGATTACACCAAGTTTTACCAAAATGCCTGCCAATCAGGAACTAACAAAAAGCAAAAAAAAGTAAGTGAAACAAGAAATAAGGAGTTTAACAAAACACATTCATTGATTGATAACTACTTTGAAAGCTTATGGTTCATACAAAAGAATCTGATAACCTTGGGCATGGTTATGGAAACTTTAGGGGGGGCAACTGGGGTCTTCTTCTTCTGACTTTTGGAAAGGGGATCCTCAAGCACAACCTTTCCCTTTCTAGTCTTCAATCTTTTAGCAATACTTGGGGCAACATTTTTGATCAGTTCATCATCTGACGGCACATCATCAACATCCACCACATTCTCATAGGTGTTTACCTTCTCTTTTTCAGGAGCAGAATAGTTTGTTGCATCTTCCATATCATCATTCTGGTCAGCAGTATCATCCTCACTCACATCATGGAGCACAGAACTAGCAAGCTTGTGCATGTTGTCAGTATTAGGGTTCTCATTAGTAGAGAGTTTTTCAGCATTTTTTTCTAGGTTTGCATCAGAACTAAGAGAGGGATCTATGCCAGACAAGGGGGTGGAAATAACAGCCACATTGTGTCCACCATAGAGAACCTTAGTTACAAGTTCCCTAATGGATCTATCAACATAAGCAGTTCCTTCTTTGTTCTTCATCCTAGTGATGTTATCAGTAGAGGTTCCAGATGTTTTACCTTTGGGAGTTTGTTTTGCATGTGTTGGAGTGGTCTTGGGGTTCTTCTTATCGTGACTGGGAACCATGGAGAGAGGAGTCACGTCAAGGACATCTTCAAAGGAAATTTTCATGGGGCGAGCATCAAACTGTGAGGCTTTTGAGGAAGTTGCAGCACGTTTGGGAGACATTTTGAGTTTCCTGGGAGAAGAAATGTAGGTTTTAATGTGAGAGAGGGTTCTGAGATAAGATTCGTGGATTGTGATGGGAGAAATATGCAGATAGTGAGAGGCAATCAGAAATTTAGTGGAGGTATGGGAGTTAAAAGTGCAGTTGGAGGGAAAATTTTGATAGGGGTAGTGTATGAGGGTAGACTTGAACGTGCTGTGTAATAAAGAGAGATGTTGGGACATCTCTATTTTAGGAAAAAAACATCTTTTAAGAATAATAATCCCTCTCAGCAGTAATTGCTATAAATCCTTATAAATACAAATCCCTAATTTTTCTCTCAAAATTTCATACTGATTTGCATCCAAAGCTTTAGTAAAAATATCAGCCAGCTGTTTTTCTGTAGTGACATGCTCTAGGGTAATGATTTTACTTTCAACAAACTCCCTTGTAAAATGATGTTGAATATCAATGTGCTTAGTTCTGCTATGTTGAATAGGATTCTTGGAGATATTTATAGCATTCAGATTATCACAATATAATGTCATGACATCTTGTGTGACATTTATCGCAACTGCGAAAAAAGGAGCCGGCGGAAACAAACAGAAGAGTCTCCACCGAACGTTATTTATCCCAAAGGGAGGGAAAGGAAACGATCAAAGAAAACTTAAAAGAATGGGAAAAGACAAGGTCATCGTAACCAAATCTTGGGTTTGGGAGTCGGTTACGCAAGGGGAAGGTATGAGCCCCCCTCACATCCGTTGTACTCAACGGGATCCACGCTTGTTGTCTAATCTATGGGTGAAAACTATCTAAGAGCTACTGCTAAACAGGGTGAAGAGAAAGAAGAGACTCGATAGGATATCACCGCCTTATGCCTACGTATTCCCTCGTGCAATGGGAAAGTCAGAGTCAACGTAGTTCGAAAAACTACGGGTGATGGGGGGAAGGTTGCTCGCCAAGACATCATCTTCTGGTGCCTACGTATCCTCATCTGATATGAGAAATCAGAGCAAACGTAGTTTGGGAAACTACGGGACAAGGTTGGTTAAGTGTTTTTGTGAACGACGTTAAATCACCATTCCAGTAGTTAGGGACGATGCATGTTTGTGGTAGAACGGAAAACTAACGTACTCTTTTTGGGTGAGGTTTGAAAAAATACCTAAGGATGAAAAGGTCTGAAAAAATGGGTTGGTCTCGATTTCACGGGGGCAAGAGAAAAGGGGCAGTTAGTTGTTAGTGTTCTCGTCAAGGATAGAGATCATCGTGCCTACGTATCCTCATTAGGGAATGAGGAATCAGAGCAGCCATAGTTCGGCCAACTACGGGAAAAGGGTCTCGATCGCACGGGTGCGAGAGAAAAGAGTCTTAGGTCTGGAATGCCTGACTGGGAGGGAATTGAATTGGTTTGGGACGCGCACTACTCTAAATCCTAATACATAGGAGCGAATGCGTCGCATATCACCCAAAGGGCATACGCTAAACACTCTAGACGAGTGAAGAGAGAGCTCCCCACTCATCATTTCCTACGCACCTAACGCTTGCGGCTCACAACACTCATCGTGGTTGATCAAAAGTTTGAATTACTGTTCAACGGTGTTAGTGAATCGAATCGTGACAAAATGTAACGCTAAACCGGCGTAGCTCGACTTATGAGGGAAGTCGAACTATAGGAGGTCGCATAATTGATATTCGTGCTAAGGACAAGATAGAGAAATGATATTGAGGATCATTCTCCGATTTAATCGTGTCGCACGGACCAAAAAGGTGGGATCTCGTCTTAATTGCAAACATTATATTGATTAATCGAAGGTAGCCTATCGCGATCCTAAAGTAAAGAAAATGACCCAAATGGTCATTTTCCATATATTTGAAATCGGGAAGGTTATCGACTTCGGTAAACGGCGCTTGCGAATAGAGGGCTTCATCGGTCGAGGAAATTGAAATAAAATCGAAATAAGAAGAAATGAGGAGAGAAAGAAGGTGGTCTCGGATCCAACATTATTTATCAATAGTTTGACTAATAACAGTTTACGGAAGTCTAGTCATCTACCAAAAAGCGACAAAAGTGAAATAAAACGCATAAAATCGAAAAATGAAAATGGGAAGAAAGTGTGGACTCAGATCTATCGTTTTTCATCAATAATTTGACAGAAAAACTTAGAGGTCTCTTCATCGACCCAAACAAAATAATTATGAAAAAAAAACTCCAAGACAGATAGAACACCAAAATCTAGTTTTAGAAAAATATACTAACAATTTCTTAAAAATATAATTAGGAAAAATATATATAAATCTAAAAAAAACTAAATAGAAAATATATTAAAGACTTGTTTATTTAAAATATATTAACAATCTTAACAAACCCTTTTTAGAAAATAACTATACAAAACTCTAAAAAATAAATTAAGAAAAAAAAATTATCAAAAGGAAGAAAAAGGGGGGGGTGTTAACGGGATCTGGGGGTGTGAATAGAGTGAGGTCATGTGGGCTCTAGGCCCATCTCTCACTCTTCATGATTCACACAGATGAGTCCAAGAGAAAGGGTGATAAATAAATCCAAGAACAAACCAGCCCATCATCACAATCTAAATCCTTTTTTTATTATTTTTTTAAAAAAATGAAATTTAATCCTCTTAAAAAAAACAAAACAGAGTCAGATATCCACCAAGCCATTTCTTCTCAAGACCATTATTCTCCATTCTCCAAACCCTCTCTTCGTTAAACTCAAACTTATACACTTCTATTTCTCATCTTCATTTATTTCTTTTCTGTTTGGTTTTTGAGATTTGAGGATTTGAGGTTTGGTTTATGTTTGGGTTTCGATCTGGGGTTGTGAGTGGGTTGTTTTTTGGTTCATGGAGGAAGAAGGAGGTTTGGAAGGAAAGTAGCTGGAAGACGGACATGAGATGGGCTGAGGGTCGTGGAAGGTGGTGTTAATGGGTTTTCGTGATAACGGCGTCGCGAAAGGGAGGACAAGAGGGGATGAGTGAAGTGCGGGTGGAGGTTTTGTTTTGAAGGTTAGTTGGGTTTAAGGAGAGTGTTCGATTTGGGACAAAGGAAAGGATCGGGCGGAGTTTCTGGGTTTGAGTTTGATTGGTGAAGGGTGGACGAAGGGGTCGTGGAAGGTGAAGACTTTGGTGGTGTATCGAACGGAAATGGCGGAAATGAAGGAAGGGAAAGGATGAGGAAGATGGGGGACGTCACGGTTTGGAAATAAGAGGAGGTTCGCGGATGGAAATTGGGAGGGAAGAGAGAGGTTGGAAGAAAACGGCGGAAGAGGAAGAGGAATTAGGCTTTGCGGCTGGGTTTTTTTTTATGCTTTGGAAGAGGAAAAGCTGCAGCTGGCTAGGGTTTTTTTTTGCTAGAAGATGATGAATAATAACATATATACCGTAGAAATGACACGTGTTACAGCTGTTTTTTTTTTGTCCTTTTTCTTTTTATTTTCGGTTAATTTTTGTTTTAATTAATTCTAAAATAAATCCTAAACTAAAACTCTAATCTAATTTTCTATTCTATTAAAAACTAATCTATTTCATAATTCTAAATTAATTTCTAATAAAGCTCTAGTTCTAATCTAAAATCTATCTTAATTAATTCTAAACTAATTCCAATTTAAAAAACCTAATTAAATCTTAAACTAGTTCTATTTCTATTAAAAATTCTAATTTAATCTCTAAACTCTAATTCAAAAACTATTTAATTAAATTCTAATAAAAAACTAGATTCTAATATAATTCCAATTAAATCTATTTTTAAGTAAGACTCTAATTTCTAAAAACTATTAAATAAAAATCTAATTCTATGAAAACTTATATTCTAAATCTAATGCTTACATTCTAATCTAATTAATACAATCCTAATTAAAACTAATCTAAATTAAAACTAACTAATTAAAAAAATTAATCATATTCTAATATTAACAGTCTATTCTAATTTCTAAATAAAAAACTAAAATTCTAATAATTAACTTAATAATAAAAATCTATTCTAAATTAAAATAAAAAATCTATGTTCTAATTTCTAAATAAAATCTAAATAAAGTTCTAATAAAAAACTATTAACAAGCAAAAACAATATATGTACAAAATATTAATACTTGAAAAAAAAGGTTAGGAAACTAAAAATGAAATTAACAATTACAAAAATAAAATCCTCAGGCCACGTGTCACGCTCTCAATGGGCAAAATAATAGAGATTCAGAAAATCACCCAATCGTGGGTGGACACGTGTCTAAATGGCATGAAACTCGATGATTTGATTCAGAGAAAACTCCTGATCCCATGCCTTAAAAAATGCAAGATATGATTACGAACTATGACCTAATGAAAATGCATATCAGCATCACAATATTCAGATAGCACACAACCAGAACCATGAGTGTACAACATCCCATATTCACTTGTCCCATTTATATACTTCAAAATTCTCTTGACTTGATTAATATGACTAATCTTGGGTTCAGCTTGATATCTGGCACAAATACCTACTGCAAAAGCAATGTCCGATCTGCTTGCTGTAAAATATAACAAGCTTCCTATCATGCTTCTGTAAAGACTTTGATCCACATTAACTCCTTTTTCATCCTTTGACAGCTTTAGATGAGTAGGTGCAAGTGTTCTTTTGTGGCTGGCATTTTCCATCCCAAACTTCTTAACAATGTTCTTGGCATACTTACTTTGAGATAGGAATATGGATTCTTCCATCTGTTTGACTTGCAACCCAAGAAAGTAAGTTAATTCCCCAACAAGGCTCATTTCAAATTCAGATTATATTTGTTGCACAAAATGTTGAACCATCTCATCTGACATCCCACCAAAGACAATATCATCAACATAGATTTGAGCAATCATGAGTTTTCCCTCTTCTTCCTTGATAAACAGAGTTTTATCTATGCCACCTTTTCTATATCCATTATCAATGAGAAACTCTGTTAGTCTTTCATACCAAGCTCTAGGAGCTTGCTTCAGACTATACAAAGCTTTCTTCAACTTCAATACATCATTAGGAAAGTTTGGATCAATAAAACCCTTAGGTTGTTCCACATAAATTTCTTCATTTAGATAACCATTTAAAAAGACACTTTTAACATCCATTTGAAGCAGCTTGATTTTCAGAATGCAAGAAACTCCCAAAAGAAGTCTGATAGATCCGAGACAAGCTACAGGAGCAAAAGTTTCATCAAAATCAACCCCTTCAATCTGGGTGTATCCTTGAGCAACCAGTCGGGCTTTGTTCCTAGTGACAACTCCCTTTTCATCAGACTTATTCTTGTAAACCCATTTGGTTCCAATAACATTTGTTCCTTCAGACCTTGGTACAAGATCCCAAACTTCATTTCTCTTGAATTCACCCAACTCCACTTGCATGGCATTTATCCAGAATTCATCAGTTAAAGCTTCCTTGATGTTTTTAGGCTCAATCTTGGACACAAAGCAGGAACTTGAAACAACTTCTTTGGATCTAGTGGTTACCCCTTTATTTGGATTACCTATGATGAGATCCATAGGATGGTCTTTTTGGATTCTGGTGGAAGGTCCTTTGTTAATTGGTTCAGATTCAGTGATGGTAGGATTAGGATCATTGTTTATGTTTTCAGGCTCAGCTAAGATATCAAATGATGTTCCAACATCTTCTAGAACATCAAGCTCCTTATGCATATCATCTATAACAACATTGATAGACTCCATCATGGTCTTAGTTCTGGAGGTAAACACCCTATAGGCTCTGCTATTGGTGGAGTAGCCCAAGAATATACCCTCATCACTTTTAGGGTCCATCTTCCTTCTATGATCACGATCTGTAAGTATGTAGCATTTGCTTCCAAAAACATGGAAATATTTAACAGTAGGCTTTCTTACTTTCCATAGCTTATACAATGTGGTTATTGTTCCTATTTTCAAGGTTACTTTGTTATGGACATAGCAGGCAGTGTTCATGGCTTCAGCCCAAAAATGGTAAGGCAACTTCTTAGCATGGATCATTGCTCTGGCAGATTCTTTGATAGTTCTATTCTTTCTTTCTACAACTCCATTTTGCTGAGGAGTAATAGGAGAAGAGAATTCCTGACTGATTCCCTCAGAAGAACAGAATTCAACAAACCTTTGATTTTCAAATTCCTTCCCATGATCACTTCTGATTCTGACAACCTTACTTTCCTTTTCTCTTTGAATCTTCTGATACAGATCTTGAAACACATCAAACACTTCATATTTTTCTCTTATAAAATTCACCCATGTGTACCTTGAAAAATCATCCACTACAACATAAGCATACTTCTTTCCACCAAGACTCTCCACCTGCATAGATCCCATTAAGTCCATGTGAAAAAGTTCCAACACTTTAGAAGTAGTGAGATGTTGGACCTTCTGGTGTGACATCCTATTCTGCTTTCCTATTTGGCATTCACCACAGATTTTTCCTTCTTCAATCTTCAGCTTAGGAATTCCTCTAACAGCTTCCATAGATATGATTTTCTTCATTCCTTTCAGATGTAGATGACCAAGTTTCTGGTGCCATAGTTTCACTTCATCTTCTTTGGCAAGAGCACACTTGGAGTCTTGAGAGGCCCATAGGTAGCAATTGTCTTTAGATCTGACTCCCTTCATGATTAGCTCTCCCTTTTCATTAGTCACTAAGCATTCGAATTTTGTGAAGTTAACATTGAGACCCTAATCACACAGTGTCAAATTCTAATCAAGACCGAAATATTAGGAACATTTTTGCTTCACACCTTGAGGTCAAATTCCTTATGGTTGAAGAGTTGACATTTCGGTCAACGAAACGATCGATTGATGACTACCGGATCGCTTGTTGTGTTCTGGGTCTTCTGAGGCCTTAAAACTTCTTGAGTGGACTTCCCTAATCCATATGAACTTCATGGACCATAATTACATCATTGTAACACCTTTTAAATCAAAAGTCAAACTACAGTTGACTTTTCTTGATCAGAAACCCTAATCGGGGATCCTAAACTGCACTCTCTTTAATCTTTAGGGGACAACCTCAAATTGGATTCATGTTTGACCCAATGTAGTATCGTTAATGATGTATATACTTGTTTCATGGAGAATCAATCCAATATATTGACTAATTAAACCATTGAAACCTCGATTCTTGATTGTACGGAACCCTAATCCATCTACAACTTAACAAAGACAAACTTGAAATAGGTTAAGGTTAGATAACCAAATGAATATGATCCTAAAATGATGATGAGGATCTAAGGGGTCAAAATTTAGGGTGCAATAAAAACACACCTACGTCTGGGGGCTACCAAGCCGGGAAGGAAATCAACTAAGTAGAATTAGTTTGAAGATATACAGTAGACTCTCTCTAGTTTACCATCTTCTCACCTAATCTCTACCCTTGCAATTTCTACCTAGGGCACACCTAGATAAGAGACACCTCTCACTCCCCCTCAATCACAGCAGTGATAACAAACAACAATTTAAGACTTTAGAAGACACTATTCAAAGACACAACTTGATCTTGCTTAAAAGCTTCAATCAAGTACAATGCACTCTGGCTTACAAGCTTTGAGTGGACAAATTACAACACCAAACTTAATCCAATTCACACATTAAAGTAATGAGTGAATGGTTCACAAACTAACACAAAACACACGAAAACTAGAGCACTAAACCTTACACGATTGCACACACTTAAACCTAGCTTCTCTGATCTGAAAGCTAGGGTTGTGAATCCTTAAATAGCAGAACATGGACGGACTTGGGATGTGTCAAAAGCAACAGCAGATTGTGAAGAGATCAATCTTCATAATTCTTATCAATGAAACAGATTTGATTTGATCTAATCAGATCTAGTCAAATCACTCTTCAAATCTCCAAGATAATATTCAGAAAAATAGCTCCCCTTGAATTCATAAATGATCCATGATTTATGAATCAAAAACGCCTTTGGCTAATAACAGCAACCACGCAGGTAAGCACTATATCAGTACAAAGATTGCACCACAAAAAATCACACAAACACATTCTCACAGAATGTTTTGTTCATAAGAGTCAGTACATCATGCTTGACATCATGACCTATGTTTTGCTACACTAGACAAAGCTACCTGCAGAATCATAAAACCATATGTCACGACATCCTGTAGGACATCTTGTGATTACACCAAGTTTTACCAAAATGCCTGCCAATCAGGAACTAACAAAAAGCAAAAAAAAAAAGTAAGTGAAACAAGAAATAAGGAGTTTAACAAAACACATTCATTGATTGATAACTACTTTGAAAGCTTATGGTTCATATAAAATAATTTGATAACCTTGGGCATGGTTATGGAAGCTTTTTAAAGAAAACTATAAAACAAAACAAACAGTAAATTACTTCGGCACAGAAAAGATAACAGGAATTTCAACAGCCTCCCAATTGTTCAAAGCGGCCTCATCATGATATACCAGCTAATTAACATAATCGTTTTCAAAATCCTCCACAACTGCATTGATTTGGACACCCCCACTGATAAACACGTCTTTGATGGTCTTCAGTCGTCCTTTGGCAAACCCTTGAGTTGGTTTGTAACCCAACCCTTGGAGATTCGTCTTCGCTCTTGCTTCTACTTCAATGACCTCCCCCCATCCTGCAGGAATGCCATTCTTCAATGCAAATTTTATGCTTTGAACAGATACAAAGGATAGACCACCCTCAACCACAGCTTCTTCAATTAACACGGCATTGGCTATTTCTAAGGCTTGGAAAGAAGTTTCCAAAGCCTCTTAATCAGCTTCAATGTATCTGAATGATGACAAATCTCTCGCCATCATATCTTCTTCCCCATGAACGACCACTAATTTCTCATCCACAACAAATTTCATCTTTTAGTGAAGAGTAGAGGTCACCACACCGGCGACATGGGTTTATGGCCTTCCCAACAAATAGATGTATGCTGGATTGATATCCGTCACCTGGAAGGTAATGTCGAATACATGGGGCCCCACTATAATAGGTAAATCCACTTTTCCTATCACCGTTCTTCTGGGGTCGTCAAAAGCCTTGATTATCAAAGAGGTAGGTTTCATGTCAGCCCCCTTGTATGCCAGCTTAGCGAGCTTCCTTTTAGATAATACACTTAGAGAGGAACCAGTGTCCACCAAGACCCTTGCTAGAGTATCCTCTTGCCATTTTACTGATACATACAAAGCACGATTGTGCTTACAACCTTCGGTAGGTAATTCATCGTTGTTGAAGCTTAGGGTATTACATACATTAATGTTGGCAATCACCGAATCAAACTGACCAACTGTTATATCCCTGGTTACATGGGCATGTGCCAACAATTTTTGTAATGTGGATCTGTGAGCGGGAGAACTTAAAAGGAGGGACATGATCGAAATTTTGATGAAATTTTGATGGAGTTGGGTGTAGCTGATCTATGATTTTGTAGTAACTTCTTTTGATGATCCTCAAGAACTCTTCATTTTCTTCATTCGATACTTCCTTACTTTTGGCAGGTTCCAGAGTAATGGTTTCTTTGAGAGGGACCACGGTCACCTTAGGTTGGTAAATTCGACCGCTTCGACTCATCTTGTTTGTACCAACAATGTTTGTGACGTCTTCATGTTTACTCTTCGTCCTCTCATTTTATACCTCGTTTCCATATCTCTGATTTCTCCACGTGTGTCGCTACGCGAAAAATGACACACAATCGCCACCGAATTTTATTTATCCCAATGAGGGAAAAGGAAATAACAATAAAACCTTTAGGGAAATAGCATGAACATTGCAACCAAGTTTGAGGGTTCGGGAGTCGGTTATACGAGGGGAAGGTATTAGCACCCCCTCACATTTGTCGTACTCGATGAGAACCTTCTAGGTTGTTTAGCTTGAATGGGTGTTTTAATCTAAAAATTTACTTTCTTGAAAGAAAAGAGGGGTTGGTTTTTTATTAGAGTGCTCTCCAAGGATTGTGGTCCTTGTGCCTACGTATCCTCACTTAAAAGAAGTGAAGAATCAAAGCTCCGTAATTCGGAGGCTTATGAAATGGTTTTTTGTTGGTTGATTTTATACCTTGAAAAAGGGTTTTCGGATTGATGTCCAAAGGCGAAAAGAAGTTTGATGAGTTGATGTTATTTTTAGGTTTTTGAGAAGAGATTGTCTTTTATTAGGATCACACTAGAGACTTTGGATAGAGATGAATGTTTCGAATATCCAAGTCGAGCGCCTTGTATTCAAAACATTCGGAACGAGTATAGGAGGGGCTCCATTCTCATTCCTTCTCCACCATTTTAAAGCTCATGGCATATAATCCTAATTGTATCTTTATTGTATTTTGGATTTTTATGAGAAAAATACCACTTGATGTTGGATCAAGGATATTATTGCTTGTAAAAATATTTGAAGTGATACGAACAAGCTCGATGGCGACGCACAAGACAATCGACTTACAAGGGTAAAAATGGCTCGATAAAATCGAGAGTTTATTTTTGAAAATATTTTTGGAACCAAAAGTAAAAAATGACCGTAATAACTCCCACATACAATGGCCGTACAACCACATCGGATTAATCGCCTTGAAAAAACACAAAAGCATAAAATAAATAAATAAAACGGCGAACTCCTTGAAAAAATTTTTTTGGAAGAAAACTAAAAAAACTTAGGAAAGTTCGTTGTGCGAACCTTGTAGCGAAGCTGCCCTGAAAACAACATGAAGTTCGCTATGCGACTTCCCAGCGAACATGAACTATTCACAAACAGAAGCGAAAGGCACTAGAGTTCGTTTTGTGAACCTTGCAGCAAAGCTGCCCAGAAAAAACAGCAAGAAGTTCGTTATGCAAACTTCCCAGCAAATGCAAACAGAGGCAAAAGGAGTCAAAGTTTGCAGTGCAAAGATCCCAGCGAATAACTCGCTGGCTAAAAACAAGGGAAAACAAGCTGTTTAATGGCATTTTTAGTACCACAAAGCCTTGTTTGCTAGGCGAAGGGGATGTTCGCAGTGCGAACATGACAGTGAAAGTGAGTATTTTTCAACTCACCTCACTATGAAAACTACACTATGTTTTTCATTTCTTTCTTTGTTTTCTACAACATTTCTTGGTCACTCTTGAGACCATATTACAACATACAACACAAACATCACTTAAAAATAAAACATGCAAAATGTAAAGAGATAAGAGTTAGAGAGGAAGGATACCCAAGAGCTACTATCTTCCTTCACCAATGGCTTTTGTTGAGTGTGCTTTATGGTTCACCTCCTTCTTCTGGTTTTCTAACACTATTTTATTCTCTCAATGGTTAGTGAATACTCTCAATGTTTCTCTCTTTTTTTCTGTTTTTTCTCTCAATGTTTCTCTTGTGCTTTTCTCACTCTCTATTTTTCTGGTTTTTCTCTCTATCTCTTGCTCTACATATGCCTCCCTTTATTTGCAGCTGCTCCTTTTTCTTTTAAGCTCATCAAATTAGGGTTTTCCCTCCTTTCAAAACTTCAAATTTTTACTTAGAATGTCCAATGCCACTATCTTGATGTCACTCTCTTTCTTTCCATTTCCATGTGTGCTGCTATGCTGTATTTTTGCTGCTACGCCTGCCTTTTTTTCTGCTGCACCTTGCGTTGCTCTCAAATCTTGTACCCATTTATTGGCTTATGCTTGGACAGCCCTTGTGGTCAATGTTACTACCTTTGGCAGAATTTTGAAATTCTAATATTTGATGTGTATATACAACACCATGAGTTTATTCCTTTAGTTTTGTGACATGAATTGTTTGGCTATGAGTCTTGATATTGAAATGTTCCAATGTTAAGATGAATCTTAATTATTTCTCTTGGATGTTTGTGGGCATAATGTGGAACATGTAAACTTGATAAGGCATGAAGGATACCATAGCATGAATTTGATTAAAAACTTGAATGAAGATTAGAAATAGCTTAATTTTCTAAGCATTACTTAGAGTTAGAAACTTTGTAACAAATGTGACATTCTTGCAATGTCATGAAATTTCCCTTTGTAATATTCTTGAATCTAATCTTGAATTCATGAATCTTGAATTTGGAATGATGGATCTCCCTTATGCCATTGAATTTGAAATGAATGAAGTCTTGAATTATGAACTTGTGATCTTGACTTATGCCTTGCAAATTTGAATTCCACTTGAACATAGAATTTGAACCAAAGTTGGATAAAGAAATCTTGAATTAGGCTTTGCACTTCATGTTCATTAGGAATATTGATCTTGAATATCTTAATATTTTTCAAGTAACTTCTCCTTGAAGGAATCTACATGAGTAGACTTTCCAATGTAGCCCATGATAGGCAATTTATCTTATTTGAAATGGAAAACAAAGGACCGACCCAATCCTTACCCTGTGAACCCACATGCTCAATATGCAATAGAACGATGTATGATATGACGAACGTAGGGTATGAAAGGCTAAAGGTGAAAATGAGGGTGTGACAACGTGTTATCGTATTTCCAAGGTACCGTTTTGGTACTCTTGAAAAAGAGTGGATTGGACTTTTGAATATTGATCGGTTTTGGCTGACTAGCTGTTGATGCGGCGGGTTTTTCAACATTGAACACTGGCTTGATAGTATTGGGCACTGGATCTATTGAACCGAAATCTAGAGTATTGAATATGAGCACTTTTCCAGTCCCTTTTGGCATATTGAAAATAGGTTCAATCACTGACACTTCCTCTTTCTTCATTTTACTGCAAACTTGCAAAAAACCATCCGTCATCAATCTCTGAATATCTTCTTGGACTAGAGTACAACATTTGGAATTCTTAGCACATTCTTCACATTCTGAATGGGTACTCTTGATCATACCAGCTTTGACTAATCTTTTGTGGAGAGCCTGTAACAGAGTCTTGATTGTCTTTACATCAGAAATTACTTCTTCATGCACGTCTTTTATTGCATTGATGCCCCCGTGGTTGGGCAGTGGGTTGTTTTTTACATTGGATTGACGATCCCCAAAGGACAGAATCTTTTTCTCCATCAGTTCTCGAACAATATGCTTTAAAGCGAGACATCCTTCTAGATCATGTCCGGTAGCCCCTTCATGAAATACACATCGGGCATTGGGATTATAGAATGGTGGAAGAGGATCTGGTGGTGGTCTTATCTTTCTGGTGGTGATCAAACCTTGTTACACCATATAGGGGTACAACTCAGTATAACTCATTGGGATCAGTGGGATAGGAGGTCTTGCCCCTGGTCTTCTATTTTTTACATTATGTCTAGGGATTAAAGGCCTTGGTTGCTGTTGTTGCTGATAGGCTGAGGCGTTGGGTACCTGTTTATATACGGGTGGTTGTTGAACTTGCTGAAAAACTGGAGTTTGATTATGGAACGTGGGCGTAATGGCCACCACGTAGGGTTGTTGAGTATATTGCATGGGGTATAATGGTTGTTATTGAAATTGTTGTTGACGTTGAGGCTTCCTGATCTAATTTCTTCTTTCTATAGAAACAACATTAGTTTCACCTTCCTTTTTCTTATGAGCATTCCCAAAGGTCTTCTTAGCAACATGTCCACTTGAACTGCTAGCAGTACTTGTGATCTTTCCATTTTTCAATCCCAATTCCATTTTTAATCCTACAGCTATGTCGCTACCGCGAA
Source organism: Lathyrus sativus (assembly GCA_963859935.3). Classification (NCBI taxonomy): domain Eukaryota; kingdom Viridiplantae; phylum Streptophyta; class Magnoliopsida; order Fabales; family Fabaceae; genus Lathyrus; species Lathyrus sativus. Next base: position 412,625,868 of record OZ012736.1, on the reverse strand, counting down.
AATAAGGTGCCGGCAAAACAGAAGAGTCGCCACCTTTCGTTATTTATCCCACGGAAAGGGAAAGGAAACGATCGGAAAAACCTGACGAAAAGGTATAAGACAAGGTCATCACAACCATGTCTGGGTTTGGGAGTCGGTTACGCAAGGGGAAGGTATTAGCACCCCTCACGTCCATCATACTCGATGGGATCCACGCTTGTTGTGTTTATCTGACGGGTTGGTTATCTATCTATGCTAAAAGTCTGGTCTAAAGAGAAAAGAAAATGACTCGGCAGAACACAGCAGTTCTATGCCTACGAATTCCCGTCTGGAACGAGAAATCAGAGTCAACGTAGTTCGCCTAACTACGGGTTACGGGGGAAGGTTGCTCGCCGAGATATCGCATCTCGTGCCTACGTACTTTCACACGGCGTGAAAGATCAGAGCAAACATAGTTTGGGCTAACAAGACCACAAGTTTGGCTCAAAATGTTTTACCCGAGTAGGATTAACAAGCGGTTCTAGCAGTTGGTGTATGTAGCTCGCTCGTTGGAGACTTAGGCGTTTACCGTTTACGGTAGAACCGAGAGTTAACAAAACTCTCCTTATGAAAATGGTTTCCAAGGATTAAAGGTCCCAAAGGACAAAAAGAATTTTTATCTTTGTTTTTGAAGTCTTTTAAAGGAGAAGTGTTTTGAGTTTTGTTTGTAACTCATGTCGCACTAAAGACTTGAACTTAAGAGTGAATGCGTCGCATGTCACCCAAAGGGTACCATACTAAACACCCAAGCTGTTGAAAAGAAACTCTCCAACAACCCTTTCTCAAGTGCTTAAGGCTCGTAGCGTACAACACGCGTTAATCTTTATTAAGTGTTTCAAAGATGTTTGCAGATGAGAAGAGAACAGACGCACTAAAGGGGAACTAATCCAATTTTAAAGTTGTCATGCAAAGTTGATCCTATGATTGAGGTTAGGAGGGAACTAACTAATGTTATCATGCATGGTTCGAACCCTAATTTCTGTCATAACTTCTCTTGAACAAGAGAAGTCAGAGTCCCTAGGGGAACATGGCAAAGGAAAGCAACAGCAAAAGAAATAACTCTGAAAGAAATAACTGTAAGTAAAATACATGTAATGCAGCAATACAAGAAGAAGGAGACAAACTCAACTTCTAGAGCAAACAAGCACAAGCAACACAAAACACAGGCAAGGGAGACAGACTCAACCTTCAGCCAACAAGCAAAGCCAAACAGTAACAGACAAGCAGAGGGAGACAGACTCAACCTCTAATGCAGGCAAGCAAAGGGAGCCAAGCTCAACCTTTCAATGCACTTAGGCCTAAACCAACTACATGAAAGCCTATTCTAATGCAACACACCAATCAACCAGTCACACAAATACAGTCAATCAATAAGAACAGCAAACAAAACAGCAAAGCAGTCTTCTACCAGCAAAGTGTCGCTTGCGCGAAAATAATGTGCCGGCACAACAGAAGAGTCGCCACCTTTCGTTATTTATCCCTCAGAGCGGGAAAGGAAACGATCGAAAAAACCTAACGAAGAAGGGTAAGACAAGGTCGTCGCAACCATTGTCTGGGTTCGGGAGTCGGTTACGCAAGGGGAAGGTATTAGCACCCCTCACGTCCGTCGTACTCGACGGAATCCACGCTTTTTGTGTTTACTGGACGGGTTGGTTTTATCTATCTACCTATCAAGGATGGCTTAAAACAGAAAAGAAACTGACTCGGCAAAGCGTCGCACTTTATGCCTACATATTCTCATTAGAGAACGAGAAATCAGAGTCAACGTAGTTCGACCTACGACGGGTTATGGGGAAGGTAGCTCGCCAATACATCAGTACTGTGCCTACGTACTCTCAACAGGTATGAGAGATCAGAGCTTACGTAGTTCGGGACACTACGCTTTATTTCCTGTCTTTTACGAAAGAAGTGTTTTTTATTGCATTTGCAATTTCAATCGCACTAGAGACTATGACCTGAGAGTGAATGCGTCGCATGTCACCCAAAGGGTACCATACTAAACATCCAGACTGTGGAAAAGAAACTCTCCCACAATCTTTTCTCAGATAGCTTAAGGCTCGTAACGTACGAAAGAAATCATTCATGATTACTGTATCTTAAGCTGTTTTGAGATGAGAAGAGAACAGGCCCAACTAGGAGGGAGACTATCAAGTCCTACTGTTGTCATGCCAAGGGTTCATCCTATGGTTGAGGTTTGAACAGGGAACTCCTAGAAGTTGTCATGCATAGGTTTCAACCTAAAGTTCTATCATCAATTCCTTATCAAAGGAAATGAGAGTCCTAAGGGATCATGTCAATCATACACCGAAACAGATAAAGCATCAGCTTAAACGGTAAAATGCATGCAATGCAAGTGAGGGAGGAAATGTGTGTGGGGCTTCAGCCTCCACAAGCTCATCTCAACCTCAAGCCAGAATGAATAACAGTAATCATACTGAAATAAAACATGCTATCAAGCAAAATACAGTACACTGCAATCATACAGAAGAAATGAAATAAAATGCCATCAGGCAAACAAACCACATGGGCAAGGGAGTTGGGCTCTACCGAATACCCGCAAGCAAAGCCACACAGTAACAGTACAAGCAGAGGGAGCAACTCAACCTCTAGTGCAATCATGCTCCTAGATTCTACTTAGTCTAGATATGGACTTATTCTAATGCATCAAGCAAGTCAAACAAAACATATCAATACAGAAAAGAAAAAGATAAGAAAGCAGATCAACTCCTCTCTCAACCTCAAGCTTCAGCTCTTCCAACAGCAACTCAGTCTTCAGACTTCCATCACTCTTGACAAATATCAATTTGCTTTTCCAGGTTTCAACCCTTCAACATAAGTTTCAACTTATCTTCTTCTTCAAGCTTCAGCTCCTTAATCAGCTCCACCTTCAGGCTTCACTGATAACCACAAGTAACAACTTGATTCCTTCAGGATCTCCAAGCTTCAAAGTAAGTATCAACTTCCTTTGATCTTCAAGCTTCAGCTCTACCCTCAATCTCAATTGAATCCTCTTTCTAAGTATCAACTTAGTCCTCAAGCTCTCAAGCTCTCCTTGCTTTACCAGTCTCAACTTGGTCTTCTCTTCCTGCAAGCCTCAGCTTCAGAGTAATCTTTGATCACTTAGAAGTATTAACTTCATCCTTCAGTCTTTACTTTATCTTCATTGGGTCTTCAAGTATCAACTTGCTCTTGTGGCTCTTCAAGCTTCAGCTGGAATGGCAATGCTCAAGGATTCATCCTCTTCCACATTCTTCAATTAAGTCTTCATTTTCTCACTCAAGCTCAACATCTCTCAAGATATTCAAACCAGAGGCAATCACTTAACTGGATAAGCTGAGGGTGTTAAACTGCTTATTGACCACCAAAGGTGACCTATAAGGGTTCAACATCAAAGGAATGGTTCCCTCAAAAGTTCTACTTCCTAGACATTATCACTTATCCCTCCAAAGGAGAGAGGTGAATACCATGGAAGGACTTTGAATCATAGGGAGGAATGGAGGTGAAAGATACCATCCATGTTTTAAGAAAGAAGTTAACTAGGTTTAAACTCTTCCTAACTCCTAGCCCTAAAACAACAAAAAAACACACAAGATCAAGCTCTCAAGCTCCTCAATCAACTTTCAAGTCTTCTACTATGCTCCTCAATGCTCCTCAAAGCAAGACCAAGCTCTCCAAGCCCACAAAGCAAAGCAAACAAAAATACAAGCCCACAAGGGCAACACAAACAATCATCAACTACAAAAATCATCTAAAAATAGTATACCATTATATTAAAATCTAATATAATTCCTAGGGGATCCTATATACCTACCCTTAATACCCTCATATGTCCCAATGTCTAAATTGACCTAGAAACCCAAAATTCTAAGGTTATTGTGGACCTATGTTAAGGATTGACCTAATTCTACACAACCTAAAATCATCTAAGCAAAACTAACCTAAAATTCATCACAAAATTATGGAATAAATCCAGAGGGGAGCTAATGTACTAATATAACTATCCTAAAAAGAATGGCCTAAAAATTCAAAGGTAACTAGCTAAACAAAATTCTACAAATCTATACATCAACATAAAAGAATTAAAATGCTATTAAAAGAGAAAATACACAAAAAATCTTAAAAATGCATGAACTTCAAATATTTTGATTTTATAATTTTCTAGACATGAACATGAAATGGGAGAAAAAATCCCCATGCAAAAATCATTAATTTTATATTTATTATGATTTTCCAAAGTTTAATGAAAAATGGAGGAAAAAGAAATTAAAATATGAAAATATTGGTGTGAATAGCAAGTATGTTCAGTTCAAAATGCAGATGGGCTCTAAATGGGGGGTGCCATTAGTATAAGCGCTAGGCCCAATTATTTAATCAGAAATTAAATCAAAAACATAAAGAAAATGAAAAAGCAACGGTGTGAAAAGTAATGAAAATCAGTACAAAATAAACATGGGCCATGATCTGGGGTGTGATTAGCAATCCAGCCCAATCCCCCTTTTAATGAAACGCCGCGTTTCAGGGTCTTCAGAATTTCCCTCTTCAAACAAGATTGAATCTCAGTCGTGAGATCCAAGCCTCAGTCAATGAGTCCAACATGATCCAATGGCTATGCCTTCTTCTTCTTCCTCCAGCTAGGATTCTTATGGAGAAGCCATGGAAACTCAGAGCTTCAAGCTCATCCTTCACCAAACTCGAACCTCATCAATCCTCCATGAAAAACCAAAACTCCAAACCCTAACCTGTCCAGAATTTCATGCTGAATCTAACCATGGTCTTAAAATCAATTGAAACATCCTAAATCTCCAAACCCGGTCCAAGATCAAAGATATGCTCAAACATCAACTTCAACAATTCTTGCAATTAACTACCTCAGATTGATCACCAACTCACACTGATTGATTCTTGATATCTAATTCAAGCTATAGCTCACCATAACTCGAGTTCTTGGTCCAAACAAAAATGGTGACACCAACTGAAACTTCACCAATTACTCTCAAACTCTTCAGAATCCATCTTCTATTGGTCTCTAACCGTTCTAGCCTAACAATTCTTGCTAATTATGCCTAAATCATAGTGAAGAAGAAAAGTTACTAACCTGTTGAATCTTGATTAACAGATGGAGTAAACCTTCACTTCAAGCCTTCAAACTCTTTAGAATCGATCCTTGAATGGTGATCTTGCTACTGTTTGCAAAAGTTTTGATGGAGAATGCTTCAATCTCAGAATTCGATGGTGACTTGCAATCTTGAAAATCCAAATGCCAACTCTTCAATTCTCCATGGTTTTGCCTCCAATTTGGTCTGCACAGCTTCAATATGATCAGAGGAATGTGTTTAGATTGAAAGAATGAATGGAATTGAATCAGAATGTGGATTTTGATTTCAACTTGCAATGGAAGCAAGTAAAATGGCTCTCTCTCTTCTCTCAATTCTCTCACCAACCTTGCATCTGAGCAAGTTCTATACATTATATAGAGTGGTTTAGAATCATCTAGAACCATCTGGAACCATCCCATGAGAAATTGGGATTCTCATGTCATGAGTTTATGAATTCACTTCTTCTCACATATCATCTCATGACATAGCCGTTGCAGCAACTTGCCTTGGCTTGAAATTCTCCCTAAATGAGATATAGGATGTGTTAAAACCCTTAGCAAGCTTGTACATTGAGTTTCTTTGAGTTTTGCATTTGTGCCTTAAGATGCAAGCAACCAATTTCCAAAGCAGCCCCATGATCTAGGCCTCAAATCAAAATTGTGGCTGAACCATTGTTTTTAGAATGTCTTTTAGAGTCAAAATGACCTATTATATGCCATGGTTTGGATGTGTAACTTGGGATTTCCAATTTCCAATTTCAACTTATTTAACTTATGCCTCCATTTTAGGTCATTTTTACCACTTTTTGCTACAAGCCTTTTCAACATCTCATGACCTCCCTACTAGCCCTAAAACATGATTCTAAGCCAGTTTTATGTTGAAGATTTTTCCATTTGAAGCTTGGAAATAGGAGTTATGGCCTTATGCTTGAAATGACCTATAATATCCAAATGACCAAAATGCCCTTGACTTGTCAAAGCCATAAGTTGAGTTCTACAAATCCTATCAAGGACTTATAGTACTCTCTAGAAATCTAAGAATATGAGGAACAACATTCATGTTGACCAAAATTTCATAGGAATCATCCTTCTTGGGCAAACGTTGGATGCAAGTTGGGTGACTTTCAAGGACCCAGATTCACATACCTCAGATGACCTGTAACTTGTCAAAGTCATAACTTGAGCTCTACAAATCCTATCAAGGACTTCTAGTACTAAAATTAAAGCTAAGAACAAGCTCTACAACATTCAAGTTGGGGGTAAGATGAGATGACAATCACATCTTGAGCTAAACTGCCTTGAAGATAGGGGTTAAACTAGGGGATTTTACACTGTCAAGCCTTAGAAACCCTAGCTTGAAACTTCTCAAACTCCTCAATCATGATGAGTTGGCCTAGTAATCATCCTTATAGCATCTCAATGCATCAATCCATGATCACATGGCTCTTGGATTAGGTCTCAACCCTCTCCAAATCATCAGTTGACCTAGGGTTGACCCAGTCAAACCCTAATTCCACCACTCATGGCTGAGTCTTCTTATTCTTACACAATGACCTCTCTAGGCTTCATGACGGCTCTCAAGACATCTCATAAGTTCTCTTAAAGCTTTAAGTCTATCCTCATAGCCTCAGAATAATCTGAGGGGCTCCCACAACTCTCAAGTTATGAGGCATACACCCTTGGTTTCAACCAATCTTTCTGAGGATCTCTTAACTTCTCTGACAAAGATATCAACCTTTGAACATTTGAATAACCTTCTTGGATATCTTTAAGGTCTTGTATATCTCTTGATTGGTAATCATACCTCTTGATATACTGCACCCATATGAATGAGAAGCAGATGATCATGCTAGTGAACACAAGCTAGGTACATAAATGTTGGTCAAATTTTGGGGTGCAACACAAAGCAGCCCAACAGTCTGTAGTTGTCTTCATGTCCAAGCTATCCATCAAGGGAAAATAGACTAAGGACTTCACCTTCAAGCTTCAACTTGCTCCATCAAGAGATGAGAATCAACACAAAGATTATTGCATGATGAGGGGAAGCATGATGGAAACTAAAGGAATCCATCATGGCACTCAACCACTCATCTGAGATTGGTATCCTCAAAGGTTTTACCTTTTGTGGTAGGCCTTTATTCCTTCCAAAGGAGGGACTAGGCTCCCACAAAGGAACCTTTCATCATAGGATAGGAAATGGAATGCAAACCAAAGCAAACCATACTTATGAGAAAAAAAAGGAGAAACTCCTAAGGCTCTAAAACCCTAATTCTACAAGCTCTAAAATCAAACCTCTAAAAGGGAACTAATGCACCAAATTAAGCCTTACAATTAAGTCTGCAGAAGCATCAACATGTCTACTAAACCATCAAAAAAGATTTGGAAACCTACCATGAACTAATGGCAACTTTTGAAGTTCAACTAGGGTAAGTACTATGTTAGAATCACCCTAAAAACAACCTAGATATTAAATCTATCTAAAATAATAAATCAACTTCTAAAAACCTATAAATTTTTCTAAGGGATCCTAAAGGTGTTGAGAACCTAGGGCAAAAAGATCAGGGCCTAAATCTATGCTCAAGGCCACCTAAGAAAATCTAAACCAAGAGGCACCAAATAAAGGTTCAAGATGGGAAACCTCTAAAAACCTACTCCAAAACAGAACTTAGAGTTGTCTAAAAATTAGGATAAAAATCCTACAATCCTCTCAATGAGTCTACAACCATCCAGCAAAATATCAAGATCAAATTCTATACCAAAAAAGCATACAAAAATCAGAAAGAAACGAGCATAAAATGCCAAATTAAATGAAATCAAGAAAATGGAAAATAGCAAATAAATTGGAAATTGCACAAAAATAAAATCCCATGGCATCAAAAAATTAGACATTAAATCTGGAGCATTCTCATATTTTTTCCATAATTTTCTGATGAATATTCAATTTAATATGAATTAAAATGAAGAAAGCAATTTAAGAAAATCAAAAATGAATTAACAAAAATAAAAAGCCAGGAAAAAATGAGGTAGTTGTTGGATCAGGGGACTAAGTCATCTCATCCAAGAGACGCGCGCGTGCCAAATCAGTTGCCCAGTCAGATTAGTGAAACGCTTGCGTTTTGGTAGTCCAAGGTCAACATCTAAGACTAAATATCACACGCACGATTGGAGTACAAAGTCTTCAATTTCAACTCATCCAAGGATCCCTGGTCATCGTCTTCATTTAAACTGAAAAGAGAGGGAATTGGTTCACGGTGGCCGGAGAAGACCTCTGGTCGTCTTCTCCGGTGGCTCTGCAAGGCGTCCAACATCAAACCTAGCCAAATTGAATGAAACCGGTACCAAACCTCTTGAAATTTCACCAGGATCTTGAATCCAATCTCCAATCATTCTAATTCTTCATGAATCTTGGAATATGACAGTGAATAGAAAATATGCCATAATCTTGATCATCACCAAACTTTAAATTAAAGCCAAGGATCTCTTCCTCACTCTTCAGAGATCATCCTAAGCTATTCAGTTCATGCTAACACCTCAAGAACAGGTAGTTACGATCTCAAACAGAAATTGGATCATGACCTAAATTGTCTCTAAACTCCAAAATTAGGATCCTAAATCCATCTACGTTCTTCCTTAATCCTTAACCACAGTCTAAATCATGCTGAAACAGTCTAAATCAAGAGCAATTTTGAAGTTTACCAACCTGAACTGAAGCTTGAAATTGGATGTGTTACAGTGTGATTTTTTGTGCCAAACTATGCAGATTCCTTCCTTGATGATCCCTGGTGCTATTGGAAAGCTTAATTCTCCTTGAAATGGCCTTGAACTCAAAACGCGATTTCCACTTTTGGTGCTTGAAGCTCTAACTGCCACAGTCGTTTCTTCACCCAATTTCTTCCAAAAAAACATCTGAACTCCATTAGGAACTTAAATAGGATGTGTTTTGACAATTCTCAGGCCCAATCCAAGATATCCAAAAATCAACTTTTCCTTCAAAACTCCAAACATGGCAGCCACGAATTAGCTCTGTTTCAGCTCAAACTTTGCTTTAATAGCTTGCACAATACTCCTTGTATGTGAATGGATTAGATTGCAAGCTTGGTTTGATCCTATGGCCAAGATTTGTTATGTTACTTCAATTCTAAGTAACCTAAGCAAAGTCCATGAATTAAGATTCAAACTAAAAATGTAAAATTTCCAATCTCTTTAAAATGTCATTTCCAATCAAAAAATGCATAAACTTGTGAAGTTTTGCACCATTGTGATTTATTTTGAATTTTTTCTCTTTTAATCCTTTTAAAAATGCCTTTTTGTCAAATTCCTCCAAACCAACTCTTGTTCTAAGCCAAATCAATGCCTCATGGATACATAGTTGACCTTAAAATCCTATTTTGAGCAAGTTTTGTGTTGGAAAAAACTTCATTTGGAGTGTGAAAGATAGTGAAAATGACCCATAATGCAAAATGACCTATAATCTCACTTTCCCAAAATACCCCTAATTTGTAAACCTCATAACTTGAGTTCTACAAATCAGATGAAAGACTTCTAGTATATTTTGGAAAACTAAGACCAATACCTACAACTTTCATGTTGGTCAAAATTTGAGGAGAAACATCCTTCTGGGTCAAAAATGCCTTGGAAGTTGGTTGACTTTTGCAGACAAATTTCATATTCATCTGATGACCTGTAACTTGTCTGGATCATAACTTGAGTTCTATAAATCCAATGAAGGACTTCTAGTACTCAAATTAAATCTAAGAACATGCTCTACAAGTTCCATGTTTTCCAAAAGTTGAGATGAAACTTGTATCTTGAGATAAGTGGTCTTGAAACCAGGCACTAAATATGAGATTTTACCTTGAGAACCCTAGTTTAGCAACTCATCACACTTTGACCTCTTCTTGAATTGATCTTGGAATGACATCTCAAATGCCTCAACACAACATTACATGATCACAAAGACTTATAATTGAGTCTTAATCTCCTCCAATTGTACAGTTGACCCAAGGTTGACTAGATGAAAACCCTAATTGCAACACCTTCAACTGTGACTTTTCACACTTGGCATAAACACTTGAATGAACTCTACCATGACCCTCAAGGCCTCCAATGAGCTTCAATGACAATCTCCACCCCTAACCATGGGCTTATGATCCCTAGATGATCCTCAGATAGGCTCCTTAACAGGAGATGAACCACATTCACTTGCTTGCCTTTCTTCAAGGGCTTTGACTTGCTTCTGATGATGATAACCACTTAATGACTGGGATATAATCCTTTGATTAGGCCTTGAACCTTTGATAACCTTAATTGGCAAAGCACACCTTTCCTGATCCCCTGTAAAATGCAATATGACTATGAAATGTGAATGCTAGAACAATGATATGCTAATGCAATGAAACATAAACCAAGTAAGAAAAAGGTTAGGCAAATTTTGGGGTGCAACAACTGCCCCTATTCAAGCTGTTTGAACCTGACTGGATGAAAAGCGAACGACTTTCGAACAATTAAGGTAAAAGACGGTTGAATACCAAAGAACCCGGAAATTTGCCCACCAAAGAAAATAAACTGCACAAACTGCTCGGGGAACAAAACCCAGAAAATTGAATCCGGTTGTCACGGCAACAACTGATCAATCATCTGATACAGAACCTGATTTCAACATCAACCACCTGTGTGACACCACAGGTATTGAATCCACACATTAGATCAACAACAATCAATCTTCAAATATACGCTACAATAAGCGGTCACTGGGCCACAGGACCATATCAAAATATCATCCTTGACCTTCCATCTCCGAAGAAACGAGCATTGCACTACGTAAAGCGCGAATCGTCAATATACTATCCTTGACCTTCCATTTCCGAAGAAACGAGCATTGCACTATGTAAAGCGCGTCATCCATGTACTATACTGGATCTTCCATTTCCGAAGAAACGAGCATCGCACAAAATAAAAGCGCTAATCTGGCATCCGAAGACTTGAACGAACAACTCTGCGAGAAACATTTCCGACACTACGGATATTTGCACTACGTAAAGCGCGAACTTGACATCTTTTTCTGAAGAGACAGGCGAAGCACTAAATAAAAGTGCTAATCTGGCATCCGAAGACTTGAACGAACAACTCTGCGAGAAACATTTCCGACACTACGGGTATTTGCAGTACGTAAAGCGCGAACTTGACATCTTTTCCCAAAGAGACAGGCGAAGCACTAAATAAAAGTGCTAACCTGGCATCCAAAGACTTGAACTAACAACTCCACGGGACCAACTCCGTCAACACGGGTAACAAACCCGTCAACACGGGTAACAACTCCGTCAACACGGGTAACATCTCCGTCAACACGGGTAACAACTCCGTCAACACGGGTAACATCTCTGTCAACACGGGTAACATCTCCGTCAACACGGGTAACATCTCCGTCAACACGGGTAACAACTCCGTCAACACGGGTAACAACTCCGTCAACACGGGTAACATCTTCGTCAACACGGGTAACAACTCCGTTAATACGGGTAACATCTCCGTCAACACGGGTAACATCTATGTCAACACGGGTAACATCTTCGTTAACACGGGTAACATCTCCGTCAACACGGGTAACATCTCAGTCAACACGGGTAACATCTCCGTCAACACGGGTAACAACTCCATCAACACGGGTATCAACTCCGTCAACACGGGTAACATCTCTAACAACACGTGTAACATCTCCGTCAACACGGGTAACATCTCTGTCAACACGGGTAACATCTCCGTCAACACGGGTAACAACTCCGTCAACACGGGTAACAACTCCGTCAACACGGGTAACATCTCCGTCAACGCGGGTAACATCTCCGTCAACGCGGGTAACATCTCCGTCAACACGGGTAACAACTCCGTCAACACGGGTAACAACTCCGTCAACACGGGTAACAACTCCGTCAACACGGGTAACAACTCCGTCAACACGGGTAACAACTCCGTCAACACGGGTAACATCTCCGTCAACACGGGTAACATCTCCGTCAACACGGGTAACAACTCCATCAACACGGGTAACATCTCCGTCAACACGGGTAACATCTCCGTCAACACGGGTAATATCTCCGTCAACACGGGTAACATCTTCGTCAACACGGGTAACAACTCCGTCAACAAGGGTAACAACTCCGTCAACAAGGGTAACATCTCCGTCAACACGGGTAACATCTCTGTCAACACGGGTAACAACTCCGTCAACACGGGTAACATCTCCGTCAACACGGGTAACATCTCCGTCAAAACGGGTAACATCTCTGTCAACACGGGTAACATCTCCGTCAACACGGGTAACAACTCCGTCAACACGGGTAACAACTCCGTCAACACGGGTAACAACTCCGTCAACACGGGTAACATCTCCGTCAACACGGGTAACATCTCCGTCAACACGGGTAACATCTCTGTCAACACGGGTAACATCTTCGTCAACAGGGGTAACATCTCCGTCAACACGGGTAACATCTCCGTCAACACGGGTAATAACCCCGAAGGTTTAATCCATGAGATTTTTTAACGCTGACGTAACAGCAATCTGAGGAAAACTCTATTGGGGAAATTCTGACGTCAACTGCCAGACACTTACTTTGACAACAAATAACGACTTCAAAGGTCTAATCCCTGAAATCTTTTAACACTGACATAACAGCAATCTGAGGGAAACTCCGCTGGGGGAAGAAGGGAAACTTAACCAAGTAACTCTGATAAAAGCACACATGATAGGACGAACGTTATCATCAAATATCTCACGCCGAGCAATTGAATATATGAAAACCATCCTGAACAAGAATTCCAATCCCCTGTAGGGTAAACACCTGAAAACAAAGAGGTAACCAACCCGGCTTATGTTTCAAAATGCGTATGTTTGAAAATGGTGTAATGCTCCATACGGCATGGAAATGCTACGTGTTTGTGTAGATGCTATGCACGATGCAAATGCAAAGAGGCGTTCCCGCAAAATAAATGCTGGAGGAATGAAACCAAACTTCTGTTGGGGGAAGAAACAATCCTGCTGGGGATAGCCCAAAATACCCGGTGTTACGAACCCTGCAGAGGATGATCAACCTATTGGAGGAAAGACAACCTGCTCGAGAACAGAAAGAACAGTCCTGCGCGGGGATGATCCTTTCAAGACACCGACAACCTGGTTGTACTCTGTGAGTACTTCACTGGGGATTAAATGTGCACACAACCAATTGCTGGGAATGTACGTAACTGCCTGGCTGCTTGCTAGCTTACATCCAACTCTTCCGGGAATAAAATGAAAACTCCATCTGCTGGTGAGGAATAAGTTTTACATAGAGCCTGCTCCTACGTTAAGGAATTCCGGCTGAGGAAACATGATCCCTGCCTAGGATGCATCTGGTCAGGGAGAATCTATCTCCATTCGAGGAGACACATCAATGCTCACAGTCCCATGTTCAGATTCTGTGGGGAACCACGACTGAACTTGCTGAGGAAGAAGGAGCCATGCTGCTTGGAAAAACATGCCATGACATGAACTCGAAATGGCTTGCCCCAGAATCTATAACAACTTTTGACAAACTCTGCAGATATATAGAGGAACGGCTCTTTCGCTTTCAGCTTTTGCCCCAGCCTGCGGGATCTTCGTCATATCCTTTCAAAAGGAAACCTGAGATCTCTATACTCTGGTGGTTTGATACGAACGACTTCAGCACTTCGAACCTCGCGGAGGTGCTTCAACTTAATCGCCTTCAGGATAAGGATAGCCTTGGCGCTCTCGGGGTGACCTGCCCCAGCCTTGTCGTGACTTTTCCCCTCATGGGCTGATCTGTGGGGAGTAGTACCCTTGGCTGCGAGAGATTCATCAAATCTCGACCTGACTGCCCCAGATTACCTGATTTCTGGATGGCTGACTCCCATGCCGCGATCATTTGACATAGCTTGCCCCGGTTCACGGGGATATTCTGGCGTCCTGCATTCTGTCTTGATCAAATTTCCATCGTGGAAACTTTCCTGCTGTCAAGCGCTTACTCGCTAGTAAAACACACTGTTCTGCAGTTTTCAAAATTCATTCCTGTTCACTAGAAAAAAAAATTCTGACATAAAATGTATGAATCATTCATCAATATTGTCAAAATCAATACAACGTTGTAATAGGAATCCTTTCTAGGAGTCAGTTCCGATGCGATCTTTACCGAAGTATGCTTTCGAAGCAAACCTATTTCAATTAGTACTTTTAAAGGTTGTAACGTGGTCAGGTTCACGGTTTATGAAAGAAAAGATAAAGGCTCAAAATTCATTTTAACCCACCCATTCTCCGTGATGTTCTCCAATCCTACGTTCAGCTAATTCGATCTTAGCGTTCTCCTTTCAAAGATTGAGTGACAGTTCAAGAAATTACACTTTTCGAAGTGACAGCCGCTCCCTTTTCGTCTTTTGGCGTCTGGAGCCACACAATTTCGTCCTTGTTTGAGGATTTTTCTTTCGCAATCCCTTTTCGCTTTTCTTTTTTCGTTTTTTCGTTTTCCCCTAACTTTTGCCTGGACTAACTCTTTAGAGTTTCTTCAATTTTGAAGTCCAGCGGGGTACCCTAATTTTTGCCTAAGTCGCTTGCTTTCAAGATTTGACTTAGCAGGCTTTTCTTTTCGATTCTTTTCTTTCTCTCTCTTTTTTTTTTTGGAACAAATCGTGTGAAATCGGCCTGTATGACTTGTTAAAGAGATTGTGACTGTTTCACTCCTGATCGACCAGGCTTAACCATTGTGGTTTCTTAGGTACGACCTATATAGGCGTGATCTATCCTCGAACGGATACTCCTTTTATAATTTGAACGCTTGGTCAAATTAACTGCCACCTACCCTGTCCCGTGTTAAGATTTAGGGTTTTTCATTTTCAAAAAGAAACTCCTACAACTAAGCTCAAAGGGGTTAACAAGGGATTATCTTTCTTATATCTCCGGTGTTTGGGGATTGAAACAATGCCTGTACATCATCAACAGGTTTTTATTCAAAAGCATAGCATCGAAAGCTTACGCATCATTGGGTTTCGTCATCCTCCCCGGATTCCACTTAGAAATCCGTTTCTTCACCCAATTTCTTCCCAAAAAAACCATCTGAACACCATTAGGAACTTAAATAGGATGTGTTTTGACAATTCTCAGGCCCATTGGAGGCCCAATCCAAGATATCCAAAAATCAACTTTTCCTTCAAAACTCCAAACATGGCAGCCACGAAGTGGCTCTGTTTCAGCTCAAACTTTGCTTCAATAGCTTGCACAATACTCCTTGGATGTGAATGAATTAGATTGCAAGCTTGGTTTGATCTTATGGCCAAGATTTGTTATGTTACTTCAATTCTAAGTAACCTAAGCAAAGTCCATGGATTAAGCTTCAAACTAAAAATGTAAAATTTCCAATCTCTTTAAAATATCATTTCCAATTAGAAAATGCATAAACTTGTGAAGTTTTGCACCATTGTGATTTATTTTGAATTTTTTCTCTTTTAATCCTTTTAAAAATGCCTTTTGTCAAATTCCTCCAAACCAACTCTTGTTCTAAGCCAAATCAATGCCTCATGGATATATGGTTGACCTTAAAATCCCATTTTGAGCAAGTTTTGTGTTGGACAAAACTTCATTTGGAGTGTGCAAGATAGTGAAAATGACCCATAATGCAAAATGACCTATAATCTCACTTTCCCAAAATACCCCTAATTTGTAAACCTCATAACTTGAGTTCTATAAATCAGATGAAAGCCTTCTAGTATATTTTGGAAATCTAAGATCAAGACCTACAACTTTCATGTTGGCCAAAAGTTGAGGAGAAACATCATTCTAGGTCAAAAATGCCTTGGAAGTTGGTTGACTTTTGCAGACAAATTTCATATTCATCTGATGACCTGTAACTTGTCTGGATCATAACTTGAGTTCTATAAATCCAATCAAGGACTTCTAGTACTCAAATTAAAGCTAAGAACATTCTCTACAAGTTCCATGTTGGCCAAAAGTTGAGATGAAACTTGTATCTTGAGATAAGTGGTCTTGAAACCAGGCACTAAATAGGGGATTTTACCCTGAGAACCCTAGTTTAGCAACTCATCACACTTTGACCTCTTCTTGAATTGATCTTGGAATGACATATCAAATGCCTCAACACAACATTCCATGATCACAAAGACTTATAATTGAGTCTTAATCTCCTCCAATTGTACAGTTGACTCAAGGTTGACCAGATGAAAACCCTAATTGCAACACCTTCAACTGTGACTTTCCACACTTGGCATAAACACTTGAATGAACTCTAACATGACCCTCAAGGACTCCAATGAGCTTCAATGAAAATCTCCACCCCTAACCATGGGCTTATGATCCCCAGATGATCCTCAGATAGGCTCCTAGACAGGAGATGAACCACATTCACTTGCTTGCCTTTCTTCAAGGGCTTTGACTTGCTTCTGATGATGATAACCACTTGATGACTGGGATATAATCCTTTGATTAGGCCTTGAACCTTTGATAACCTCAATTGGCTAAGCACACCTTTCCTGATCCCCTATAAAATGCAATATGACTATGCAATGTGAATGCTAGAACAATGATATGCTAATGCAATGAAACATAAACCAAGTAAGAAAAAGGTTACGCAAATTTTGGGGTGCAACAAGCTACAATATTAGAGAAGTTAGCACTCACACTGCTAATCATCCTCTTGTAGAAATCTGGCCTTACGGTATTGACGGACTAATCAACTAATTCCTTTTCGGTCAGAGGGGGTTCCATTTGTGAGGCGGTTTCCCTCCAACGTTGGGTGTATTCTTTGAAAGATTCAGAACTTTTCTGAGCCATGCTCAATAACTGTCTTCGGTCCGGAGCTAAATTCATGTTATACTTATAATTCTTGATAAAAGCATCAGACAAGTCTTGGAAATTATGAATTCTAGATTGGTCCAAACTCAAGTACCATTTAGCTGAAGCACCCTTGAGACTGACTTAAAAGCAATGGATCATTAATTTATCATTTTCCACATAGGCTGCCATCTTCCTATAGTACATGATCAAATGGGTTCTGGGACAAGTAGCCCCCTCATATTTGTCAAAAATTGGGACTTTGAAATTTGGTGGAATCACTAATCTAGAAACCAAACACATATCCCTTGCATCGGTCCCAAATACGCTATTACCTTCCATAGCTCTTATCTTCCTCATCATAGTTTCAAAATCTTCCCTCATTTTTTCGTGGCGTTCATCCCCTACTTCAGACTTGTCAGGGATATCATAGACCTAATGTTGGTTGTTGAAGTATGGATTTCTTGCGCTTGCACAACAGATGGAGTGTAAGTGGGAATAGTGTGAGGAAAATCAACATTCAAAGGGATGGTCTGCTGAGGTACTTGCTAAATAGTCTTCATGGTGACTGGCAATGGTACAAAGTTAAATGGCAGACCAAAGGGTGGATCAATGATAGCGACAGTTACAACTGGTGTAGGCTCCATTTTTTTGGCGTTGATCTCGGAAACTACGGTCGGCTGAGTGTCTATCTTTGCACGGATCAGTTGTAACATCTTCATCATTTGCCCCATGCTGCCTCGTATGTCATTCAACTCGTTGTTGACTCTATCAAACTATTCATCTTTCTTAGCCATTCTCCTTCGAGCTTGAGCTCTGGTGTTGTTAGGATGTGGAGAACTCAATGTGACAGACTAGAGGTAAAACAACACAGATAAGCCACGAAATAGGAAATGCAAATGCAATGCTCATGAAATGCTAATGCAAATGCAAAGATAACATTCAAAGAACCCCAAATTATGTTTACGTACATTAATAATGGAGAAAAAGCATAAAGCAAAGTAACCTTTTCATTAATGAATGAAAGTTTTACAAAAATAGAGATTGCACCTCAAAAGCCAAAGTGCTGATACAAATTAACAACAGAATATTGAAACTAAAGGCCCAGTTCTTCTGAAGAGAAGACCCTTCCCCTTCTTGAAGCTTCATCTTCCTTGCAATCCCTTCCTTCTAGTTTGGACGAGCAACTTCCAGAGTTCTTCGTTTTCTTGAGCAACCATAAAATGCTTATCCTCCCACGCCTTCTTCTCCTTTTCAGCTTTGACTAAAGCATCCTTCAATTCCTCCACAGAGAAATGTTTTTTCATAGTTGACGGAATTGGCTCGAAGCGAGTGTAGAACATCTTTAAAGTTATCTCTTTAGACCAAAGAAGATACGTCTCTGAGACGGTACAGTCTGGATGTCTAGGAGTAGTTATCCTTTGGGTATTGAGGTGATGCCAAGCATACGTAATTCGTGCTTTGAGATCTGGTTTTCTTTCTTATTCAAGAAAACATCTTCCCAAAAGGACCGGATCAGGATCTTCCTTTGTTGGATATCCTAGCTGACGGCGAGCTAGAATAGGGTTGTAGCTAACACATCCTTTCTTTCCAAGAAGAGGCACATTATGGAAATCCCCACAACTGTGAATCATGGTAATCCCTCCATACATGGGGTCATACCAACGGATGTCATAGTGTTTGAGTGATATAAGCTTACCTATCCATGCAGGACTGTCCTTTAGATTCCATAGAGAGGCGGTCCTTGGCAAGTGTGAAATAAACCACTTGTGAAGGAGAGCGGTACAACAAGTAATCTGGCCTTCTCCATAGGAGTTCTTTAAATGGATAGAGAAGTATGCATCATCTAGTAGGGTGGGATAGGGTTCCTGATCAGAAACAGATTGATGGCATTCAAGTCAACGAACTCGTTAGCACTTGGGATCAGAAGGAGTCCATAAATCAGTAAGGCCAAGATGGCTTCAAAGATTTCTATGTCTTTTTTATCAGCGTGAGCTTCAGCTCTTTCTATCAAAGTCTTGCTTGCAAACCAGAGAATCCATCCTTGACATCCAAATGAGTCTGAAGGTCAAATGGCTCTAGGTGTAAGGCTTCAGCCAAGACTCTCCTATTTGGTCTTCTTTCCCTTCTAGAAAATGGTTGAGGAGTGACATGAAATCCCACCAAAGTAAAATACTCTTCTAGTGTTGGTAGTAGTTGATAGTTTGGAAATATGAAGCAATGGTAAATAGGGTTGTAAAACTGTACGAGCTTTGTCAACATTTCCACATCTACTTGGAGCTCCAATAATAGCAGAAGGTTTCCATAATTGTTTCTAAATGACAAAGGATCTTCCATTAGGCCTCCTAGTATTCTCAGATTCTCCAACTTTGGGCTTTTGAATGTGCATCTTGGAGTTGTTCTCTTTTTTTAGTCCATTACAATGTCTACAAAACAAGAGGTTGGGCTCCTTGAATGTTAACAAAAAACAAAGAGATGCAATGCAATTGGTTTTTAAGAAACTCAAAAGATAGATTTGCAAAAGGAACACTTTTGGTGCAAAAACCTTACTTCAATAATAGAGGAAAAAGTTACAACTTAAAAGTACAATTCAAGAAATTTTAAAGTACAAGAGGAAGACTAGGCCATAGGGTCTCAAAAAAGTCTAGCTTAAAAAAGTCATTACATGCTTCCTTTTCTGTCTCTTCAACTCTGCATTCTCCAATACTAGCTTGTCAATGATTCCCTTCCAAGCACCAGACGTAGGTGGGATCTCAGAGTACTCATGAGTACTAAGCATTGGCTGAACACTAGAGAAAAATAAATTCTCTTGTGCCACATATATGTCAACAACCCTCCTTTCAAGAAACTCAATCAAATTATCCTTCTCTTTCAGTTGTCTCTTCATCTTCAGCTGCTCGGAATGAATGACGTGGTACTTGCCCTCCCAAGTATCTCATTCATATTTCATCCTTGCCATGTCTCTTGGTATTCCTCCATGTGCTCAACATGCATGACAAAGGAAGAGGCAAAAACAGTCTGCAAAGGTTTCTCTGGGAGATAAGGTATTTTGAGATCACGGGCTCGAGAATGGACCCACTTCGTGAAAGGCTTAAATTATATACAATTCTTCTTTCCTAAATCAACCTTGGTCTTCTTGTGAATGGTCTTCCAAGCATCTGCAACATTGTCCCTAAACCCCATACTAGCTTCTACGTTGAGATAGAAAAAACCTGACAATAGGATGTTACTGGGTTTTTCTTTCATGGGAAATTCAAACTGACGTCTTGCAAGGACGAGGTTATAGTTGATTCCCCTTCGTACACTGAGAAGAGGTATGTTAGGAAATGAACCACAGTTGTCAATGATCACTCCTTTGTCATAAGCGGGATCATACCAATGTACATCATTTTGAGTCAGAGCCATGAGTTT
Source organism: Lathyrus sativus (assembly GCA_963859935.3). NCBI lineage: Eukaryota > Viridiplantae > Streptophyta > Magnoliopsida > Fabales > Fabaceae > Lathyrus > Lathyrus sativus. The sequence goes on along the minus strand of OZ012736.1, from coordinate 412,605,511 downwards.
CTGAGACCACCTCAGTCCATTTAGATTTCCTCTTAAAAGATCAGCCATTGGCAAGTGTGTAATAAAACACCTATACAACAAAGGAGCACAACATAGGATAGTATTGTCTCCTTTTAGAGTCCTATAGTGAATATAATGGTACGTATCTCCAAGAAAAGTTGGCATAGGGTTGCCATTTATAAAGATCTGGATAGCGTTGATATCAATAAAACCTTCTTCTTCTGGGAATAAAACCAAGCCATAGATGAGCAATGCAAGGACTGCTTCAAAAGCATCTAGGTTGTTCTCCTTGGCAAGAAATGCAGCTTTCCCTATCAAAAATTCAGAAGGTAGACCTCTGAGTCCATACTTGGTGGTGAGATTTGCTTTGACTTCTGAAGCTTCTAGGTGGATGGTATCTGCAATGTCTTTTGGTGAAGGGAGCTTCTCCAAACCACTGAACGGCTTTTTGTCCAACATTGGTAGACCAACATGATATGAGTACTCTTCCAATGTTGGAACAAGTTGATAATTAGGAAAGGTGAAACAACGATAGAGAGGATCATAGAACTGCACAAGGGTGTTTAGAATCCCTTCTTGCATCTTGATCTTGACAAGTCCCAACAATCTTCCATAACTCTTTTTGAAATCTTCAGGACAAGACACTAAGGCCACCAATTTCCTCAACTCTGTCAAATCTGGTTTCTTGAAGTTGTACTTTCTAGTGTTTCTTTTTCTAAAATCTATGACCTAAGGTTTTTGTAATAAAGAAAACCACTGAGTTTCTTAAAACCAACTGCATGAATGCTTATGTTGAGATGATGAGATGATGCACAGGAAACACATATACAAGTATTCACATATTCACATATATACAATGCATATGCACACGAGCAAAAGTCCTAGGTTTGGGTTACAAGCATGGAGCCATGGTATACCCTTCCCAACAGACATGTATTATGGGTTGTTTGTACCTGCACAACGGATTCTATAAAGTTCCCAGAGTCATTGATAAATCTTTTGGATATTATCAACTTACATGACTACTTATGTGAGTCAACAATATTCTCAAGATAAACTTTTCTGAGTGTAGTATCACATATCAACTATTCGGGACTACTCCCTCATAGTCATTGCACTACATCCTAAGAAGGCCAAGTGGTGTAAGTGGGTAACTAAAGGTCCTCAGTTTCACGGACTCCCAGGTCGGGAAAAGTAATGAACGTATGACTACTCATACATCATCAGTAATCCCAAAGGGGCCTCAACTGAGCATGGTTACATCATATGTCAATCATGTTAGGATTACTCCTAATAGTCAACTATTAATCATACCACAGTCATATCATAGGTATACACTCAAGTCCAGGCTAGGACGTATCTCACCTCTCAATGTATCAACCTAATGCACACATACAACCAGACATACAGGTGCAATATACAGATATTCACAAATATACATGTATAAAGTGAACATACATGAACAAAACACAACTGCAAACAAGGTGGGCTTAACCCTCTTAAGTAATATCCTCAGTGAAGTCGCCATTTCTGTTGCAGTGAGAAACGAATATCAAGCTATTAATTAACTTGAATCACAAATCATAGAAGTTTGCCACTAAGCTTTGCTTTATCCAAAGGAAAGGGTAAAGATCGAAGAAAGACCTAAGTGTTCTACGTAACAATGAAGCTAAGAGATTGTGGGGTTCGGGGGTTGGTTATATCTAGGGAAGGTGTTAGCATCGTAAGTATCTGTAGTACTCTACAGGAACCTCTTGTTTGGTATTTGTGTTTTTGGTAATGTTTGTTTGTTATAGTTTTCTACTAAGGTAAAGGTGTTACAGGTAAAGACCTATGGGTATATACATTAAGTATGCTCGCCAAGATGTCGCATCTCGTGCCTACATATCCTAACAAGGATAGAATTAGAGAAATTGTAGTTCACATAACTAGGATGAAAGAACTCTTGACTATGGTTAAGGTTCCCAAGGGAATAAGTATTCATAACATTGTTACTTATATAGAGTTAACAAACTCTCTAAGTCTAAGTTGAAAGGCCTAACTAGGGATTGACTTTGACAAAAGTGAAAAGGGGGAAAAATATGTACATACAATAATGGTACACACACATAGAGTTAACAAACTCTAGACCTAAGTTCTAAGTTAGGACTCCTAACAAGGTGTGCTAAGCTCTTAACTTGACAAAGCCAAAGGGATAAAAGGTTCTAACCTAAGGCTAAGCTGAAGGACCTAATGACTCTAACAAGGTCAAGGGAAGGCTAAAAATGAGCTATATATGATATTAAGTCAATGGAGAGACTTTCCTTTGGGCTAAGGAACAAAAGGTAACTCTTAGGATGAGAGATAACAAGCTTCATCACTTGGGGAAAACTTAACAAAGTGTAAGAGGTAACAAAACAAGGGTGACATTCAAGCATGTATTCTTCAAAATATGATGAAAACATATGGTCATGATAATAACCAAGAAAATAAGGGAAAGTATGTGACAACATCAAAGCAAAGATTGATAAAGTTAACACATGACAAGGTTACAACCAAATATTCATCCAAAGAAGTTTTATAAGCAAATCAAATAGTTACAACCAAAGGTAAACATAGATTTTACAACACCTAAATAATCATGAAACAAAGTTCTTACAAGACCAAACATCATAGATGACAATTTGAAGTACAAACAAATCATGCCTAAGTCAAAACATTACTTATCATGGTAAAGATCAAAACTCAAGATCAACATACATAAATCATAAAAATGTTTAAAGCATGGATATAAGTTAGGGAAAGTAGAGGTAACAACCAAAGCATGAGAGTGAATGTGATAAAATTTATGGTGTAGACTTGAAAAACTCAAAAATAGCAAGGTAACAACTAAGCATACATCTCAAACGAGTTTCAAATCATGGTAATAACCAATGATAAAGGTATCTAAACAATAGATGTTACAACATCTAAACAATCATGGATAACAAGTTTGAAGTTCACACATGCATTAGCACAATGTGTAAGTCAATACATTACTTATCACGGTAGGAATCAAATTATAATACTTAACATGGTTACAACCAAGCATGCTTAATGTAGAAGGACATGTTCGTAATAAGTTGGTAACAACCAAAAGGTAAGTTAGGGTTCAACATGGTCTTTGAGCAAGATGAAAAAACATCACAAGGATTGATTCATACAAACATGTATACCAATCATCTTTCAAAATAAAAATAAATAAATATTTAAGAACACTCAAGGCATGGCATGGTCAACATAAAGCACTTGTGTATATTGAAGTCACATAATTATGGAAGAAGATCACATAGTAAGGGCAAGGTAACAACCAAGATTTCAAACATGTATTCATATATGAATATAAGCTTAAAAAATTAACAACAACCAAGTAACAAAAAGGATGTACAAGTTCACTACCTCATGTAAGGTTCATACAAGATGCACAAGGTTCATATAATAAGTCAATAATATGCAAGGTGAGTCAAAGGATCATTCAAAAAGATCAAAAGAAATCCTAAAGAAACCTAAAAAAAAGTCCCATACTTTGAACATGAATAAGTGAAAAATAAGATAATATTTTTGGAAATTTCTTGACATAGACAAAATATAGACATGAGCATGAACATTTTACAAAAAGAATGGGCAAAAAATCACTTAAAATGAAGAAGTTATAACAATTTGAAATTGTGATGAAAATAAAGAAATTAAGTGGCAAATATAAGGGAAATGGTTTTCATGGGTGTTGAACCCACGTAGTTAGTCTTGCAACCTAAAACACTAACCAACTCAACAATTGTGCGCTTTGTGAAAATAGATGGAGGCATGAATATATATGGGATATCCACTTGAAAATCCAGAAAAATAAAAAGAATTGGGGCGAGGGCGATTCAAACCCAATTTTTTAGGTTATAGGTACAATACGCATGCAGGGTAAACCACTGGGGTGGTGATACACCCATTGTATCACCTCCCAAAAATGAATATATGCCTAACAGTGCCCAGAAATCTGACCTAAGGCGCCATGGCAGGCCTTGGTCATCTTCATCAATTTTGATCATTTGTAAGAAGCATCCTAACTCACTCAATACTTAATGAAATCAAATGATATAAAAACCAAAGTTGTCTAATTATTCAGGAGGAATTCAGTGGTAGTGTTGGTTTTATTTAAAAATGTCCCTATTTAAAAACACGATAGCAACATCAAGAAAAACTCATTTTTGTATTTTTCTAAGGCATAGTCATATACAATCATGCTAAGCAACATTTAATGGTTTAAAATCATCACATACAACATAACAATCATGTCTATGGTTAATGCACATCAAAGCATGGCATGGTTTAGAAAGTTCCAAGTTTGAGGGAACTTACCTCTTGGAGCAAGAAGCCAAAATCTTCCAAAGATATTACAGAGCTTGTTGGATGATTGGGACACCTTTAATATACCTCCTATGAAGCTTTAAGATGCTTAGAACCAAGAGAAACCAGCTGGAATAGAATAGAGCTCCCTTCTTGCAAAACGTCAAAAGTGTCCAAAAGAGAACTTCAAGAAAATGAAGTTACAGTTCAGAAATCAGGTTGGAACATCTTATGATGAATTATAGGGTTTGTTGGAAGTTGTGGAATGATTGAAAATGGTTTGGATAGGGTTTTGGCTTTGAAAATGCAAAAAGTCAACAAAATGAGGTTTTGAAGGTTGACTTTCTGGTTTAGCAGGTTTAGAGTGAAGATTAAGGTTTAGAAACCTTCAAGGAATGATTTGTGATGTGTTTGAACAAGTGTTTAAGTGGTTTGGTGTTTGGAGAAGACAGATTGAAGGTTTATGCAAGTTAAAGTTTCTTGGCACAAAAGGAAGTTTAGTGTAAGATGCTGACCTTTGGAGGTTTAAGAGGTTCTTTCTCTGGTTTTTTCTTCCCTCTCTGAAGTATGAATCAAGCCCCTATTTATAGGGCAAGACTGAAAATCATATTGTGAAGAATTCATAACTTGATGGTTTCATGGTTTGGTTGAATTCCAATTTGATAGTTTGGATGGTTCTCATGGTCCCAAGGAAAAGTACAAGGAGATCTTGAGTGGTTGGACAATTTTAAATCTTGCTTCTATAGATGGAACGAGTTATGGTTTCAAGGAAATCCAGTTGTGGTTAAAGTTGATCTTCAAGAGTGACATTGTGATCTTTATGGCCAAAACTTCCATAAATGGAATTGAATTTGAATTAATGCTCAAACCTTTGTGCAATGCCTCAAAAATTAGTACAATCTTCTGATTATAGATGAATTTAAAAGTCTCAAGACTGTCAATGAAGGTATTTGCACATTTTCTTGATCTTACAACTTGTTCTTGGCATGAAAATGATCAAAACTTCAAGTATGGAGGGCTAACTTTCCTTCTTCTAAACTCCTAGCTAAAAATGGTATGGATGAGTTCTTGTTCTTTTTAGGAAGCCCTAAACATGCCCTACAATTTTCATGTTTGATGAAATTCTTGAATCCACAAGGATCATGATGAAAACTGGCCTTGAAGTTGGCTGAAAATTGAAGGAACAAAGCTGGCCTTGAAAAATTCTAAGTGTTTTGAAATTCTTCTAAACTTTGAAGCTTTATATCACAAAATATAAGCATCTTTTGCTCATAGGTCAGCAGGACACTTTTGTAGCACATGATGAGATCTACAAATTAACCTTTGGAACTCAAAAAATGGATGTGTGGATTAAAAGTTATGACCTTTCAAAGTCAACACTAAAACTAGGGTTTTTTCATACACTTAGAAAAAATTCACTTATCCAAGTTTACCCCTTTTGCAAGAAACCTCTCAAAATCTTGATTTTTCATGATCAAACTCATTTTTTAAACATGCCTTGATGAAATTTGGCTTGAATGCTTCAATTTGGGCCAAAAACCCTAAAAGTCAATGGGTTGACTTTGTCAGATAAAGCTTGTGTCTGATGAATTCAACTGTGTGATCATCAATGAAGTTGCATATTTGGACTTTTCAATGATAATAGATATGCTCTAAGGATGTATATGAACATGTTGAATCATGTCCCAAGTCTTGGGATCATGCTTGGATCAAAAGTCAAAGGCATAGTTGACCTTTCATGATAAAACCCTAATTTGGGGCCAGATGAAATTGGGCTTCAAAGGGATTGTATTGAGACCAATTTGCACTTGATTCTTGTTGAATATAAGCCTCTTGAGTGTATGGAAACTTGATTTGATGATGATCAATCCAAAACATTGACTGATCAAGCAATAATCCTCTTGATTCTAAGGTGCAAAGACCTAATTTAGATGAACCTCAACAACAACAACAAACTTGAAACAAGGTTAGGGTTAGTAATCATATGCTTGATGCTCCTAGAATGGTGATGAAATCTAGGGGTCAAATTTTGGGGTATGACATTCATCTTTAGGTACATTACATCTTCATCTGAGAAGTCAAATTTGATTGATTCCTAATCGTCAATCGGTTGATGAGCCATATCGGCTATAACACTTCCTTTGACGGCTTTCTAAGCATGATACTCAATGTCGTATTCTGATAACAACATCTGCTAACATGCAATCCTTCCTGTTAACGCAGGCTTTTTAAAGACATACTTGATCGGATCCATTTCAAAAATTAACCACGTAACGTGACAAATCACGTACTGGAGGAGACGTTTAGCTACCCAAGCTAGAGCGCATCAATTTTTCTCGAGCATAGTGTATTGAGTTTCACAGACTTTGAACTTCTTGCTTAAGTAATAAACGGAAAACTCTTTTCTTTTTAATTCGTCTTGTTGGCCAAGCACACAGCCCGTGGTGTCTTCTAAGACTGTTAAGTAGATGATCAGTGGTCTTCCTTCCACTGGAGGGGAAAAGATAGGTGGTTTTAGCAGATATTCTTTGATGCTGTCAAAAGCTTTTTGGAAATCCTCTGTCCATACACAACTTTGGTTCTTTCTGAGTAGTTTGAAGATCGGCGTGCATGTTGCGGTCATGAGGAATATGAATCTTGAGATGTAATTCAGACGTCCTAAAAATCCTCTTACTTGCTTTTCAGTCTTAAAAAAAGGAATTTCTTGAATGGCCTTGACCTTGTCAGGATCAATCTCAATTTCTTTTTGGCTGAAGATGAATCCCAAGAACTTTTCTGAACGAACACGGAATGTACATTTGTTGGGATTCAAGTGGAGTTTGTATTTTCTCAGCCGCTGAAATAACTTTGATAGGTGTTCCACATGTTCTTCTTCTTTTTTAGATTTGGAAATCATGTCGTCGACATACACTTCAACTTCTTTGTGCATCATGTCGTGAAATAGAGTTGTCATGGCTCTTTGATAAGTGGCTCATACGTTCTTTAAACCGAACGACATTACTTTGTAACAAAAGGTGCCCCATGGGGTGATGAGTGACGTTTTCTCCATATCTTTCGGTGCCATTTTGATTTGGTTATAGCCCGACAACCCATCCATGGAGGAGAATACTCTGAATTTTATTGTGCTGTTAACTAGCATATCAATGTGTGGTAGAGGGAAGTCATCCTTTGGACTTTCCTTGTTTAAATCTTTGTAGTCTACGCACATTCTAACTTTTCTGCCTTTCTTGGGAACTGGCACTATGTTGGCTAGCCATTGAGGATATTCTGAGGTGGCAAGGAAACTTGTGTCGATCTGTTTCTGTACCTCTTCCTTAATTTTGATGTCCATATATGGATGAGTCCTTCTCAATTTTTGTTTGGCCGGAGGACACTCTGGCTTCAGTGATAAATGATTTTCCACAATATTAGTATTCAACTCTGGCATGTCTTGGTAAGACCAAGCAAACACATCTGGGAATTCTTTGAGCAGTTTTATCAGGCCTTCTTTGAGAGTTGGGCTGAGTAGTGCTCCAATTTTAACTTATTTTATTTCCTCTTCTGAATCCAAATTGACTATTTCCAATGGTTCTTTGTAATATTGAATGGACTCTTACTCATGTTTGACTAGTTGAGAGATCTCATTTAGAATTTCTTCGTCCTCTTCTTCTTCGGCTTCAAATATCGGGAACTCAAATATGGAAGAAGGTATTGGATCATACGTTTCAATGGGGCTTAAAACAAATTATCTGCATAGCGTGATGATTCCTTTTTTAAGAAAAGAAAAAGAGAATGCAAAAGTGTATGCAGTGGTATTTTTTAAAATGTTCATTTTTATTTTGGGTTGTTTTAGAATTACCATTCTCTGAGAAAGAAAAAAGAGAAAATAGCAATAAAATACAGGAATTCAGAATGACATTCTTATTTATGATTTGTCGATTCTTGAAACACAAACCTTATAAAACAAAACTCTTTCTCTCTGGGCAAAGCGAAGAGGGAAATTTACAAAAAAGTGGGCCCTATAAAACATCCTTTTCACCTGGGCAAAGTGAAAGGTCAAAAAAAAGATGAGGGAATTACTTTGATTTATGAACGATATTCAGAGATCAATTGTGACCCAATTGTGATGAACTCCTCTGTAGATCACAAAGTTTGGTATTTTCCTTCCAGGATTGTCTTCAATAATGACATTGATTTTTGGTGGAGTCAGATTGCTAGAGTCTTCTTCCCATGCAGAGTTATTATAAGAGGACTCTTCTATTGTATCTTCAACAGTATTTCCATTCTCAAGAGGATCTCCCCATCCTGTGGGCTGGATGTCTTCAAATCTGATATGGGAGCTTTCAGGAGCAGTATACTTTACTAGAAAGTTGTATTTATCACTTGGTTGTCCTAAAGTATCCCAAGTCTTTGAAGGGATGGATGAATCATCTTCTTCGATGACATTGACTTCAGGAAATGCGAAGTTTATGAGTTCTTGTCCAGCAATTCTTGCAACTTCATCAACATGATGTTTGACATTTTCAAAATTTTCGTGGTAAGGATTCCATGATTCTGGGAGAGCAGGTGGATTTTCCTCAAGGTCATTCAGCGGATATGCATTCTCTGGCTGACTCTTATACCCTGGATTTTCCATGTAAGGTTCCCAAATAGGCAAATCATCCATGGGATTATATGAGTTATAATCGATGGTGTCTTTCATCAGAGTATCTTCTTCCAATAAGTTGGGAGGAGCACAACATCCTTCAGGATCACAATCTCCGTAGATCATCCTGACATCTGATCTTGGTATATATCTGGGACTTTGCTTCAGAGAGCAAAATGGCATGTATGTTTCTTCCTGAGATATATATCCTTCATCATTGAAATGGGATTTCTATTCTTCATCTGTATCAGAGGGATAATTTTCCTTGATGGTGTGGAGTTCTTGAGATATTGGGTGGAGGAAGCCTCCATTGTGGAAGAAATCTTGAATAGGTCGAGCGGCCTTATCCTTTTTTGTAACCTTGGTAAGTGCTGGAGAAAAACTGAGACCTTTTCTTGTCTTCTTATCAACAAGAATTGCAACTTTCCCCCATCCTTTTATGTTACTACTTCTTAATACTTGGAGAGCATCTTTGTATGAGGAAATTGACGTTCCTTCTTCTTGATGACTCTCATTGCTCACAGAGAACGATTGAAATTGAGTTCCAATGACCTCCTATGGTTCTAAATATTAGAATGATGATAGGTTGCTCACGATTAGAGCTTGTTCTCCATATACTGTGAGTAACTTTTTGTTCTTGACAAACTTCATATTTTGGTGAAGTGTCAAAGTGACTGCCCCTGCTTCATGTATCCAAGGTCGTCCCAATAAACAGTTGTATGCCGCTCGGATGTCCATGACTTAGAAGGTGACTTGGAAAGTGTGGGGACCAATGGTTATAGGAAGGTCGACTTTGACAATAACTGTCTTCTTGGGTCCGTCAAAAGCTTTGACTATGATCCCAATACCTCTCATGGAGGCACCTTGAAAAGATAATCGTGCCATAGTTGATTTTGGCATGACGTTCAAGGATGATCATGTGTCTATGGATACGCTAACTAAAGCATCGTCCTGGAAATTGACTATGATATTGAGTGCCACGTTATGATTCTTGCCTTCCTCTGGAAGTTCTTCATCACTAAAACTCAAATTGTTGCAGGAAGTGATGTTGGAAATAATATTGTCAAACTAACCTATTGTCACATCTTGTTTTAAAAAGGCTTGTTCCAAGACTTTCCATAGAGATTCTCTCTGAGCTTTTGAACTGAGCAGGAGAGAAAGAATGGATATCCGAGAAGGAGTTTGTAGTAGTTAATCCATAATGTTGTATTCACTTCTCTAGATGAGTTTTAACATTTCATTGTTATTTTTCACAGGTTTCGTGCTACTGGATTGACCAATTTGTTGATTAGGAACTTCATCTTGAGGTTCCTTTTCTTTTTCAGGTTCTCCAACTCCTCTGTTGAAGATTAGGCCACTTCAGGTGACTCGACTGATATCAGCAATGTTGACAATGGATGGTAGTGGAACTTCTTTTCCATCTTCTATTATGGTTGTGTCGTATTTGTACGAAATAGCTTTCTCTGACTTGTATGGCATTAGGCTTGGAAAGAAGATTACCAAAGGGGTTATTTGGGTCTTTTGACTGTCATAAGTAACCTCAATTGGTTCCAACTTGGGAATATTGGAAATTTTCCCACTGTCGAACGGGATTTCCAAGCGCTTTGGCATATTGAGCAGAGGAATCACGGTGAATACATCCTCATTAATTTCGTAATTAACAGGATCTCTTTCATTTAGAATTTTGATGGTTATTTTATCCAACAGTTCTTGAATCTCATTCTGGATAAGGAGGTAACCCTGCCAGCTTCTGCAGCATTTTCTGCAAGCTGAGTGATCATGGTGGTTTGAACCAAAGTATTCAATTTCGCACAAGCATTTATGAAATTTGACCAATGATGTCTCAATGTTTTTAATGTCATAAACTGCATATTGTCCTGGGCAATCTTGAACCATGTTTATTGAGTGAGAATTTATGCATAGCTGGTTTTCCCCTTGGTCCATTTGATCTTGGAGAGATGCTCGCACGAGGTAGCATCCTTGGCTATTTTCTGAGCATACTTGGAAACATTCATAATTATGAGGTGGTATATGGAAATACCCGCTCTGTATGTAGTTCATCTTGACCAGATCCATTTCCAGCAACCGAATGTCACAACTTTGGTGTCTGTTTGGATTTCCATTGGTTATGCTGACTTGATGTGTGTTTTCATCTTGGTAGATTGGAAGCCACCAATGGTCCAACAGATGTTGAAGAGTTCTTTGTACAAGTGTATAACCTTGATCTTTTTCGGAGCAATCCTTGCAGTCTTGATAATTATGCAAGGACAGAAAACTGAATCTGACTTGATTTTCATGTAATTCTACCAAGCTGGTATCCATTAAACGAATATCGAAAATCTGAACCATGTTGACCTGATAATCATTCTTTCCATGGTAGTCTTGGATCCATCCTAGATCCAATTGACGCTGGAGGACTTCTTGTACAAAAGAACATCCTTGATTGTCTTTTGAGCAAATTGAGCAAGCGTTGTAGTCGTGCAGCGGCAGATTGTGGTACTGACTTTGTCTTGAGTGCATCGCAACTAGATTGACATTCATCACACGGATGTCATGATTTTAAACAATGCCTAGATGTTCGTAGGCCATATTTACTTCATGAATCCGGTGATCTTAGGTCCAGCCTAGATCCATCTGCTCTTGAAGAGCTGTTTGTGCGATGATGCACCCTTGATTGTTCTTAGAACAAATTTCGCATTGATGATAGTTGTGAGATGACACATGGCCATATCAGTTTTGCCTACAGTGCATTTTTACCAAATTTGTTCCCCGTAGGCGTACGTCGTGAATTGGATAAATGATGCCTGGTCCTTCATCTATCAAGTTCACTTAAGCTTTTTCATGTTATGGAAATGGGTTTGTTTGGACATTTGGATTTGTATCTTTGAAAGATAAAACTCCATTTTTGATGAACCTTTGTACGTCATATTTAAAGCTGAGGCAGTTCTCAATGTTATGCCCTAGTCCTCCTTGATGATAAGGGAAAGATTTATCAGTTTTGAACTAATAAGGGGGATTATCCGGCACTGTTGGAGGAGTCCTGGTTTGAATGTGTCCCTTTGCCAATAGTATTGGGAACAGTTTTACATATAACATTGGTATGGGGTCAAACCCTGGTAATCGTGGAAAATGATTGTTGTTATTGTATAACAGGCAAGCCTACTGAAGAGGTTGTTGCTGCCTTTGCTGATATGGTTGTTGATTCGGCTTACTCTAAGTAGAATGTGGTTGATAGGTTGGAGTCGGCGCTGGGTTGATAACAGAAGATACTGCTGCCACCTGCTGAGGTTGATACCTTCGCCTTTGTTTACCCTGAGAGATATTACTGATATCTTGCTCTTTCTTCTTTTGGAAAGCACTCCCGTATCTTTTAGTACTGCTGGATAACTCTGCTTCTTTGATCAGTTGACCTTCTCAGTCTGCTTCCTCAAGGCGTACCCCCATGTTTACCATCTCGGTAAAGTCACTAGGTGCCCTTATGACCATTCGGTCATAATAAACTGAGCTCAAGGTTTTCAAGAATATTTTTGTCATTTCTTTCTCCTCAAAGGGAGGACAAATCTTGGCGGCAATTTCACGCCATCTTTGAGCGTACTCCTTGAAGTTTTCCTTATCTTTTTGGGACATTGCTCTGAGTTGGTCCCTATCGTGTGCCATATCCAAATTATGCATATGCTGCTAAACAAAAGGTGCCCCGAGATCTCTGAAAGAACTGGTCTTTTCACGGTTTAATCCATATACCATTTGAGTGCGACACCAGTTATATTATCTTGAAAGTAATGGATTAGTAGCTGTTGATTTTCCGTCTGAGTAGACATCTTTTTGGCATACATTATCAGATGACTCTGAGGGCAAGAATTGCCTTTGTATTTTTCAAATTCAGGCACCTTAAATTTGTGCGGTATTTTTACATTAGGTATCAGACAGTGGTCAGCGACATCTTTGCCAAACAAGTCCTGTCCACGAATGACATGTATTTTTTTCTGCATTTCTAAGAACTATTCTTGGAATTCATTCATTCTTTCGTATACTTCTTCATTCTTGCCGGAAGTCGTCTGAAGAATCTTTTCCTCCGGGATAGTATGTATCACAGGTTGTGGTATAGACATTACTGCAGTAACTTTTGGTGCTTCAGTGACCTGAAGTTTGTAACCTTCAGGTACGGGAGTCTCTGTCATAGCCCTTGCTTCTTCGTTTACAAGAAGTTTGTAACCTTCAGTTTTGAAGGTTCTGGCTATGGCTTCTAGGTCTTCAGTGACTGGTGGTATGTATCCCTCGGGTATTAAATTGAAAGGCATGCCCCAGGGAAAACCTTTAGGCATATTGTACTGAGGAAGACTGGTGGGTATCTCAAATGTTAGTGTAGTCACAATTTCTAAGACTAGCGTCCTTTGAGCTGGTTGATCCTGAGCTGCTTCCAGGGATTAAATCATGTCATTGAGTCTCTCCATATCCACTTTTAGAACAATGACATCCTCACTCAACTTTCTACTCTCTTCCTCAAGATCATCCATTTTCTTCTGGCGATTGGCCCGAATATTGTACAAATGAGACAGTTTGACTCTAAAGTGATCAAGACTAATGAGCTATTGCTCATGTGCTTAGAGCTTTCCAAATAAAGTTGTGATGTCCAAATTCATGAGGTCATTGGCTTCCTTAATGGCTGTGACCTTTGGTTACCACTCCCTAGTAAGACACCTCAAAACTTTATTAGTAGAAACATCATTGGAAATTGGTCTACCAAGTGAATTTAGTCAATTGATTAAATGAGTAAATCTCTTTTGCATTTCGGCAATGGTTTCCTCTTGCTTCATGTGAAAGAGATAAAACTCTTGAGTCAAAGTGTTGATTTGAGCTAGTTTGACGTCATTAGTTCCCTCATGGGTAACTTGCAATGCGTCCCACATAGCTTTAGCAGTCGTACAATATGAAACTTTATAATACTCATCAACTCCCAAAGAGGAGATTAGAATATTTCTAGCTTCTTAATCGTAGTTATACTTTTTCTCATCTTCTTCATTCCATTGTGCTTCCGGCTTGGGTACAACAATGTTATTCGCATGGGTCATGGTAATTTCCATGGGACCATTTTTTATAACGTTCCATACTTTTCTATCAATAGAATTGATATGCACGCGCATACAATATTTTCAATAACTATAGTTCTCACTGTTAAAAACTGGTGCTTTATTGTAAGCCCTTTTTGGTTTGTTAGCCATATTCAAAAAAGTTATATGTGAAGCACTAGATGAATCGGTGCTCGTGATACTACTTGTTAGACGACGAAAATGATCTAGAATGGGGGTTGAATAGATCACTAATTTCTAAACAGAGTCAACACTTAATAGAATTTTGGTTTTTAAAATTTATACGGAAGCAGCCAAGGAACTGGATGGATCTGATATATCAGATCCATTGGAGATAGATCTATCTGATCCATCAGATACAGATTATCCATATTATATAGATGGATCTGATATATCAGATCCATTGGAGATAGATCTATCTGATCCATCAGATATAGAGGAGGATCTATATGGTATATATGATCTAGATGAGATCTATTATCTGGATGGATCAGATAGATCAGATACATTGGAGACATTGAAGACATCAGATCCAGATTATATAAATGATCCGGATGGATCAGATAGATCAGATCCATTGGAGACATTGGAGACATTGGAGACATCAAAGACATATTATATAAATGATCCGGATGGATCAGATAGATCAGATCCATTGGAGACATTGGAGACATCAGATCTAGATGAGATCTATTATCCGGATGGATCAGATAGATCATAACTGAAAAGATTGGATATGCGATAAGACAAGATGGAATATCAAATCCAAGGAGAAAACGAATCAATATTTTGCAAGTTAATCAATACAATCAGAATCGCTACTTTAGGGGCTTATTGATTGGGCTCCTCAGAGTTTCCTGGATGAAATAATGGTTAACCTCAGAGGATTTGGTGTTGGGGAGCTTATAAAGTATGTATGCCATGGTATTATGCTCTCTTGGGACATGCAAGATTTCATAAGATTTGAATTTCATGAACTTTTCTCTTGTCAGAGCTACATATCGCTATAACAAAGGGACTTTGGTTTAAGCATATCTTTTGATCCATGAAGCTACAAGCTAGGAGTTTGTTCGCAACTTAATGTTTTATGCCCCCATATTAGTGGCCAATGTGATGTCGTCAATGAAATCTTTATGCTCGACCTGGTTACTGGTAGTATGGAATTTAAAACATAAGCTTACCTTGATCCCTAAGCAAGCTTCATTATTTAATATCAGGTCGGCCACACTTCTTCAACTTTTGAATGAATCATTTGTGAACATAATCCATATATGGTTTGGCTTTGATGTTCCTAAAGTCATTTCTGCTATGAAATTTATGAACAATTGTGCCTTTAAGGCTTTCTTTCCTTTGAAAGAGATGTAAAATTCAGACATCTTGATGGACCACTTGATTAATCGTCCCTCTAAATCTGGTCGTGGAGTACTTATTCAATGGAAAGTCAGTACATAAAGCAATGGTATGTGCTAGAAATTACACTACATCTTCTTGGATGCAGTAATGAGAGCCAACACTACCTTTTCTATTTTCTGGTAATGTATTTCGGGTCTGAAAAAGGCTTTAGAAATAAGATACACCAGACTCTGAGTGGAATTTACCTATCTTATAAGGATGACACTAACTACTTCAATGTAAACGTCTAGATAAACCAATAAAACTTCTATGGAAACTAGGTTGGATAGAACTCGTGGGGTTGATAGCGTAGTCTTTAACGATGCAAATGCTTGTTCCCATATGGGCTCCCCTCAAAGTGTTCTTCTTTTCTCAGCAACTTCTAGAACCCTAGAACGAAAAAGCCTAGAACGAAAAAGCGTGTTGAGTCGGTTTGGAAATGAATCTATTTAAGGCCATCAACACCCATTAAGCTTCATTACTTATCTATTCATTGTTGGAGCTTCCATTTTGATGACCGCCTCTTACTTGTTTGGATTCGCTTCTAAGCCTCTTTCTATCAAGTAAAAGCCAAAAATTTTATGGATTTGACCCCAAAGATAGATTTTTCTAGATTGAGCTTCATGTTGTATTGATAAACTCTCTTAAATATGCTAGTGAGGTGTTTATCATGCAACTCTTCCTTGTTGAACTTGACGATCATGTTTTCCATATAAACTTCTATTGTTTCACTATTTTCTTCCTTGAAGACTTTGTTTGTCATCCTTTATACCCCACATTCTTTAGACCAAAATGCATCATGTTGTATTGATAATTGGCTAGCTCTATCATAAATTTTTTCTCTATATAGATCATACATGGGTATCTAGTTATAGTTGGGGTACACATCTATGAATGACAAGAGTTTGTAACCGACTTAACTATCTACCAATTTATCTATGTTAAAAAGTGGATACGAATATTTGGGGCGCGCCCTGTTGAGGTCAATGTAATCAACACACATAAGGAATTTTTAACGAGTATGATATTAGAGAGACATTTAGTGTATCTCACCTCGGAGATAAATTTACCATCAAACAATCTATAGATTGTCTCCACGATAGCTTTTGCCTTCTCGTGGGATTGTCTCCTTTTTCATTGGGGTACATATCAAGCAGATGGATTGATATTTAATTGATGGCCTTCTTTGACTCCCTCTACTTCAATAGCAACATGTATAAATCAATCGATATAAGACCGTAGGCTTTCCTTCTTCCCTTGAACAATCCCACTCAAAGCAGCTACCATCACAGGTTATCTTTTCCAGGCGATAATGTGTGTGGAAAATTGTTTGCAAACATTCGTCCATGATTTAATACTCCTGTCCGGCATACCATTGAACTATAGCCTGGTCAGCCCAACTAGAGTTAATGCAAACAACTTTCATTTTGAGGTTTCATCAATAGTGAAGTAATACATCCGATCATTGATGAGTTGCACGTGTTTGTCTAGATATCTCTTTCCATTGTGCTCGCCTGGCTTGAATGGGTTCTCCATGGATTTGGGTATTTTGGTGTTCAAAATCCGTGAGCACAGAGGATGCTTCTGTTGATTCCTCGATGATGATTATCTTCCTGCTCTGGTGGAGAAGTGTGGCCACCTCGACCTCTCTCAGGGCTTTAAGGAGGACTCTGGTGCTTCTGGCTTCTCTGCTGATTCTTTGACTTTAGAGCTTTATCCCTCTTTGTTTCAGTCGGCTTAGAGACAACGGTTTAAGTTCTTCAGGATATAGCCTGTTGAGCGATGTTCCCTCATGGAGGCGTATTCGAGGCGAAGAAATATTTCCTCAATTGCTTGTGAGTTCAGCTCCTGAATGAAGTTGTACATGTTGTTCTGCAACTTGTGTGCCTTGCAATCCAAGGTTAAGTCGCAGTACTTGGAAACCATATAAGGTTTTAGGTTGTGAAACTAGAGGTGGAATCAGAGATCCAATCGAATGTAGTTGAATAGATCCAGTTATCTAAGGGCCTGGACTATATCCAGATGCAACAAAGCCTATGTTCTAACTTCGTAACGCCTTGCGGAGGAGATGGAGGTGGTTGATTGATCGCTGCTTGAGTTGCAACTTCTCACATGGCGGCGGAACGAGTAACTTTGGATCCAGCCATTACTTGGAAGTGTAGGGATCAAAGATCTATAAATTTAAAAAATCAGAGTTGAAACGATGCTTAAATGGATCAAACCACAAATCTTCGTGTTTGATTTTGAATGTTCTTGATTTGGAGACCTAAGAAAGATACGAACTAGCGAATTGAAGAGTGAAAGTGAAATCGTGGAAAACGCGAGAATCACAAGTCATTTCTCTTAGATGGCACAGATGCTCCGTACTGAAACCGGAAATGGAGCGAGGATCGAAGGTAATGGTGGATCGAATCTTCTAGTTCAGAGGAGAGAGACTGACTTGCAAGGGTAGCATTCTAATGCTTAAGTCAGTATGTGAAGTAAAAGAGTTAATTGAAATTGAATTTGAAACTAAGTACTTGAATTGATGCTCTCTCTCTATATGTAGTGCAGAAAAAATAACCAACATGATATTAATTAAGTGTGGATTGTGGAGAAACATTTGATGCACTTGAAGTTTGGATCTTCAGTATTGACAATAGAATAGTTCTCATGCGCTGAGAAAATTCTAAAAGAATTACAACTCCTTCATAAATCGTGTTCCATAACTGATAATGTGAACTATCATAAATATTTATCAAAGAAATCTCCCTCACACGTATATGCTTGGAGATCTATGATTTATCATAAACACTTCTTAAACATATCACCCTTACATGCTTCATGTCGAAGGATTTGATCTATCATAAATACTTCTTAAGCATCTTGATACACTCTTCTACTAGCTTGAATCATTAAAAGTGTTTAAATTAAATATCTTAAAATATCTCAAACCTCAATGACCATACAACATTGACAATATCTAATATAAAATTCTAATAAAAGCAATATCATTCCAATAACATATTGGTACATTTTTTAAGGGACCATGAACTATATTGGTCCTTCTTTTAGATATGTTAATGGTTCTTAGATGCGTGTTTAAATTCGAACCATTTCAAACTAAAATTGCAAACTGTTATAGAAAATGTGAAAAACCGCACAAAATTGATTTATATGTAATTTTATAAAATCAATTGGATCATATCAAAGTTTAGATAATTTTTTAAAATCTATTACTTTAATATTTAAATTGTTTAGGAAATTGATTTTAAGACAAATCACAAACAATTTTAAAGCATTATATGGACAAGACAATGATTTAGCAGAACAAGTGATCCAAGAAGCAAAAGAGGTTGTCGGCTCTGCTTATCATGACCATCTGTATCGTCTTGATTCCCTCAAACAAAGCTGTCGGCGCCGGCCATAGGATGGAATGAATAAGACTATTAAGTAACAGTTCGCTTTTTCCTTTGATAGTGATTTCTTCCAAAACCCCTTCTTTCCTTTTTGCACCAAACACCACCACTATAGCTATTCCATATACCTTCCACATCAAATTCACTTTTTATTTTTGTTTTAAGTTATATGTTTGCATTAGAAATTCAAGATCTAGTTTCAACGTACACTTATAACTAAAAAAAAGACATTGAAACATTTAATACTTTAATACTCCATTTGTCATATGATTCTAACACTAGTATTAAATTATGAAGTTAACATCATACATTTCTTTTTTGAACTAAAAACAAAATTAATTTTATCTTTTAAAACTTTTATATATATATATATATATATATATATATATATATATATATATATATATATATATATATATATATATATATATATATATATATATATATATATATATATATATATATATATATATATATATATATATATATATATATATATATATATATATATATATATATATATATATATATATATATATATATATATATATATATATATATAATACTCTGTTTAATCTCTTAACTTTACTTTGAGGTTTATTTTGGTCCCTTGAGTTTTAAAAGTGTCAAAATGATCCCTCAATTATACACAATGTGTCACGTTATTCTTTTCCGTTAACTAAATTATTCAAATTCAATGAAATGACCTATGTGATTTTCTAAATCAATTGGTGACTGATTGTCCACTAGCAACTTCATTTGCTCATAGTTTCTCACATTCAACTCTTCAAGTTATATCTCCAACCAAAATGTTTGACAAACAACATAAAAGGTTGTAACATACTATGTCTCATTTGAAGACAAAACTACAATTTCTTACTTCTTTGAAGTCTATGAGATTGGTGTTGATCCAAGCATGAACAAGTAGCCTGGTGAGCTATGTCTATCATCTTGATCACCACTCTAATCTAATCAAATCAGAACAATTATACACTTTGGCATCCATTCACATGTTTTATTGATTTAGCATGAGTACACTGTGGTCAGTTGTACCTCTTGTGCATCCCAAAAATTGTGTTGACCAGCCGAGATATGAACTTGGTAATGCCGAGTATATGCCCAAAATTTTCCTTTAGGATGAGTAGGAAGGATCGTCGAGCATAATGAGAATGACTAAACGGGAGGTCATATGCCTACTTATAAGTCGGTCGAGCTGCGAGTAACCTGATAAAACAAGGATGGGTCGACCTCGTATGAACTGAGAACTATCTCGATCATACAGGACGAGGAGATGATAAGGCTCGGATGTCACACCAATGGACACAAGTGATGGTTATAAAAAATGCATTATGACTAGAGAGTTACCATCATTGAAAGGGGGGGTTATGAGATAATTATGGGAAGCGGCAAATGTAACACCCCCTTTCTATGCCCCCAAATAATACAATTAATCATTTAGGCATAAATTTAAAATTTCATCAGAGTGCATTTGCAACATGGCATAAAAGGGAAATATCACATTATCATAAAAATTCCAACACATACAACACCTGCTCAACAGATATGCAACAACGGAATAACACCCACAAGAAATATTTAGAACAAAGGCGGAAATATCCAAATATTTCATAATTCACCAAACATGTATTCACATATACAGTTATCATTCATCGTGTTTTACAAAACATATCAACAGCAGATACATACTCAGATGTATCACAAAAGAATCAAAATAAATCCTATTCTACCCGGTGCTACATATCAGAGCCGACCGACCAAAAAGGGAAGAAGCCACGCTTCACAAAAATTCTTCCAGCGATCTAATCTGCAATGCCTCGTAGGGCATTAAAAGAAACCACAGAAGGGTGAGAAACGATATCATAATAATAATGCATAAAAACATATATATGCATAATACCCAATATACGTCTTTCGCATTCTCACCGCAACTCACCTTGTCATACCGTACATCGCAATGTATTCACATTATCTATTTACAAATAGAACATCATGCATATACAATATGCGTCAACAATATTTATATCGGTTCATGAACACACAAAACATACATATTCATATATTCACACATACATGTGTCTTCAAGCATACCAATCATGCCAATCATCAACAATTCATATAAACATTTACAATTATGTTCATTCACCATACACCATGCAGGATGTCAACATGCAACTCATAGAGACCGACACACGACTCTATGCAGATGCAAATGCGGTACCGACTCATTTCAGCAGGTTCAATTGAAGAACCAAATAACCATCGCTCACACCCCACATGGGCACACGAGGTTCTGCAGATTCTACGCGAAATCAAATAACCATCGTAATATACGAGGTTCTGCAAATCCACCGAGGGATCAATAATTAACCATCGCTCACACCCCATAAGGGCACACGAGGTTCTGCAGATTCACCGAGGAATCAATAATTAACCATCGCTCACACCCCACAATGGCACACGAGGTTCTGGAGATTCACCGAGGAATCAATAATTAACCATCTCTCACACCCCACAAGGGCACACAAGGTTCTGCAGATTCACCGAGGAATCAATTGACACAAGAATGCATACCATGATGCTTCACATGCAACATGACTCATGACACTCTTGAAATGCACACATGTTTACAAACATACTCATGCATTCTACACATTCATACAAACATCATAGATTTTTAATCAGGCTAAACAATGCACATAATTGCCCAAGCGGCCACAATTCATAATCTAGGATTCACGCCATACGGCTACCCACAGCACAACACAACCCAGCATATAAACTACTAAATCAAAGAAGGGTCGATCGCAACCGAAACCCCAAGCCACGACAGCACCCAGCAACAGGGAAATCCATCCTGCTGCGTTCGCTACACGCTCGCCTAGCGAGCTGCTAGCGAGCGTTCGCTACCCCCTCGCCTAGCGAACTGCTAGCGAGCCAGTACAGAGGCTACAGACCTCGTTCGCTACACCGTTCGCCACAGCGAACCTCTAGCGAGCTCTTCGCTACTCCCTTCGCTGCCAGCGAGGGACATTAAAACCATTCTGTCCCAAGTCTGGGACCGTTCGCTGCGCACTCGCCTAGCGAACTACCAGCGACCATTCGCGACCTGCTCGCCTAGCGAACTGCTAGCGAGCGTCTGCGATTTCCGCTTCTCCCCACTGTTCAGAATCCAAAACCACCGATAAAATCACCCGATGAACTCCCACTCATATCCAGTAGCCTTAGTCTAACATATATCGACTAATCTACGTCATCTAATCACGATTCTAACCGTTAGACAATGATTTCTATCGATTAAACCAAATTCAACCTAAAATGGAAAGTGTAGAAAAACTACCATCAATCCAAAACAATCCAACAAAATCATACATGATTATACACATTGATAGAATAATAAAGTTTCACACCCTTACCCGATCAATCGAAAGCTTTGGTGATGATTTCTTGAAGTTCTAGGTTTTTCCTCTTCTTTCTCTCCTCTTTCTCTTCTCCTCTTTCTTTCTCTTGTTTTTCTCCCTATGTTACTATCTTCCTTTCTTTTCCTCTCTTATCTCATATTTCTATTTCTTTCCTCTCAAATTCTTTCCACACACTAATTAATCAATTCTCACAAAATATCCACTTAGCATATTCACTAATGCCCAAAATACCCTCCAACCTATTTTTACCCGAAACACTCAAAATCGGTAAAAAGAGAAAATAGTATAATATGTACACATAACATATTAAACACATAAATCATATATTTAAAATAATAATTCAATCAATTAAAATAAAAGGACTCAAAATAAAGGAAATTCAGAATCGGGGCGTTACAACTCTCCCCCACTTAGGAATTTTCGTCCTCGAAAATATTACCTGATTCGAACAACTCAGGATGCGACTCACGCATCTTACTCTCCAATTCCTAAGTCATATTGCCTTCCGCAGCACCTCCCCGTGCTACTTTTACAAGCGAAATATCCTTGCCTCTTAGGTTCTTAACTTCGCGGTCCAAAATCATAACCGGTAAAACCTCAACCGTAAGATTATCTCTTACCTCCACTTCATCCATAGGAATCACATGTGACGGATCCGGAACATACTTCCGAAGTTGCGAAACATGGAACACATCATGCAAATTCGAAAGACTCGGAGGCAACTCCACACGATAAGCCACCGCACCAACTCGTGCAATAATTTGATACGGACCAATAAAACGAGAAGTCAACTTCTTCGACTTCAAAGCACGACCCACACCCGTAACCGGTGTAACTCTAAAAAACACATGGTCACCTTCTTGAAATTCAAGATCCTTCCTTCTCTTGTCATGGTAACTCTTTTGCCTATTCTGGGAAGCTTTCATCTTCTCTCAAATCAACTTCACCTTCTCCGTCGTTTGTTGTACCATTTCCGGTCCAACTACCGATCTCTCTCCGGTTTCATGCCAACACAAAGGTGTTCGACATCTCCGACCATACAAAGCTTCAAATGGTGCCATACCAATACTTGCATGAAAACTGTTGTTGTAAGTGAATTCAATCAATGCCAAAAAGCTATCCCAACCACCACCTTGCTCGAGCACACAAGCACGCAACAAGTCCTCTAACGATTGAATCGTCCTCTCAGTTTGGCCATCCGTCTGCGGATGATACGCCGAACTCAATCTCAACTTAGAACCTAAAGCCTTTTGCAAACCTTCCCAAAATCTCGAAGTAAATCTAGGATCTCTATCCGACACGATACTCTTGGGAACTCCATGCAACTTCACAATCACCCGAACATAAATCTCGGCTAACTTTTCCAAAGGATAACTAATATCAATCGGAATAAAGTGAGCAGATTTAGTAAGCCTATCAACAATCACCCAAATAGCATTGTGACCTCTTTGCGTATTTGGTAAACCCGTAACAAAATCCATTGATATACTATCCCATTTCCATTCCGGAATGTCCAACGGTTGCATCAAACCACTAGGCTTCTGATGTTCCACTTTAGACTTCTGGCAGGTCAAACACGAATACACAAACCGAGCTACATCCCTCTTCAATCCGGACCACCAAAAGATTTTCTTCAAATCTTGATACATCTTATTCGCACCCGGGTGAATACTCAATTTACTCCGGTGTCCTTCCTCCAATATCGTCTTTCTCAAATCCACATCGTCGGGAATACAAATACGACCACAGAATCTCAAAACTCCAAAATTATCAACCTTAAAGTCTTCACTCTCATTCATCATCAAATCCACAAATTTCAAATCCAACTTTTGCTTTTCACGAACGGTAGCTAGAAAATCATTCGTAACATACAACATACCAAGTTTCACACTTCTTGGCGTCATTTCACAAACCAAACTCAAATCTCTAAAACTCTCCAAAAGTTCCCATTCTCTCACCATCAATGTAGACATATGCACTAACTTCCGGCTCAAAGCATCGGCTACAACATTTGCTTTACCCGGATGGTAATTCAAACCAAAGTCATAATCCTTCAAAAACTCTAACCATCTCCTTTGCCTCATATTCAATTCCTTTTGCTCAAATAAATACTTCAAACTCTTGTGGTCGCTAAAAACTTCAAATCTCGCACCATAGAGATAATGTCTCCAAATTTTCAAAACAAAGACCACGGCCGCCAATTCCAAATCGTGCGTGGGATAATTCTTCTCATGCACTCTCAATTGCCTTGAAGCATAAGCCACAACTTTACCGTCTTGCATCAAAACACCACCCAAACCAGACAAAGAAACATCACAATAAACCACAAACGCTTCCGTCGGATTTGGCAAAATCAGAACCGGCGCCGTTGTCAACCGTCTCTTAAGTTCAACAAAAATCTTCTCACAATTAATGTCCCAAACAAAAGTCTTTCCCTTACAAGTCAACTGAGTCAACGGAAGTGCCAACTTCGAAAATCCCTCAATAAACCTCCAATAATAACCGGCCAAGCCCAAAAAGCTTCGGATCTCCGTAACCGACTTAGGAGCCTCCCATTGCATCACCGCATCAATCTTGGACGGATCAACACAAATACCACTACCAGAAATAACATGCCCAAGAAAACTCACTTCCGATAACCAAAACTCGCACTTGGATAATTTAGCATACAATTGCTTCTCCTTCAATACTTGCAACACAACCCGCAAATGCTCTTCATGCTCTTCTTGGGACTTAGAGTAAATCAAAATGTCGTCAATAAACACAACAACGAAACGATCCAACTGCCCATGAAAGATACGATTCATATATTCCATAAACACACCCGGCGCATTAGAAACTCCGAATGGCATCACAGAAAATTCATAATGACCATACCGTGTCCTAAAAGCCGTCTTTTGAATATCTTCTCCTTTAACACGAATCTGGTGATAACCTGACCTCAAATCAATTTTACTAAAAACACGGGCACCAACCAATTGGTCCATCAAATCATCAATTCTAGGAAGCGGATACTTATTCTTGATAGTCACCTTGTTCAACTGCCGATAATCAATACACAACCGCATGCTCCCATCTTTCTTCTTTACCAACAATACCGGCGCACCCCAAGGAGAAACACTCGGCCTAACAAATCTCTTTTCCAATAAATCATTCATTTGTCTCTTCAATTCTACCAACTCCGATGCCGACATACGATACGGTGCCATCGAAATCGGTCTAGTATCGGGAACTAGATCAATTGAAAACTCGACTTCCCTTTCTGGCGGTACATCCGTAATATCCTCCGGAAATACTTCTGGAAAGTCACATACCACTGGAACCAAATCCAATTCAACCTTATTCTCTACCGACAGCGACGCAAACAAACAGAACACTTGAGCTTCATCCGCCAAAAGTTTCTTCAACTCTTTAGTGGATAGAAAACTCTCTTCCTCCTCATCTCCCAAAGATGGAAACCTCACTAACTTGTGATAACAATCAATACGAACTCTATTATACTGCAACCAATTCATACCCAAAATTACATCTAATCCTTCTAATGGCAAACACGCCAAGTCCATAATAAAGTCCTTACCATACATGGTCAAGGGACAACTCAAACATACCGAAGACGTAGTTACCAACCCCGAAGCGGGTGTCTCAATAACCATATCATCACCATAAGAAGAAAAACACAAATCCAAACGCTTAGCGCACTCGAAAGAAATAAACGAGTGAGTCGCTCCGGTATCGATAATAGCAACTAAGGGCATATTATTAATAAAGCATGTACCTTTAATCAACCGATCCGCATTAGTAGTGTCTGCACCCGCTAATGCAAATACCTTCCCGCTTGACGGAGCTTGCTTTGCCTTAGTACACTTCGTACTAATATGACCAACCTCCCCACAGTTAAAACACTTAATCACATTCCTTCTACATTCAGTTGTAGCATGACCGAGACCACCATAGTTAGCACACTTTCCCCCAGCCTTCTTACACTCAAAAGATTTGTGCCCCTCTTCGCCGCACCTATAGCACTTAATGGGACCAGAACTCCCTCCTCCGGATTTCTTGACAAAGTGTTCCTTATGGCTTCCCTTTATCAGCAGGCGTCACATAAGGCCCACTCCTTACTGGTTGCTTCCTTCGCCTCTCATTCAAACTCTTATAGTGAGTAGAACGAGCCCTACTATCCTCTTCGAAAATTCTACAGCATTCGGTTAAGTCCGAAAATCTTCGAATCCTCTGATATCCCACAGCTTGCTTGATCTCCGGGCGCAAGCCGTTCTCGTACTTAATACACTTGGAAAATTCCGCTGCCACCGCATCATAGTGAGGATGGAATTTCACCAACTCCGTAAACTTAGCCGTGTAGTCGACCACGGACATGTTCCCTTGCTTCAATTCTAGAAACTCCATCTCCTTCTTTCCCTTCACACTCTCCGGATAATACTTCCTCAAAAATTTAGTGCGGAACAAATCCCAAGTTATTTCCTCATCATCAACCCCAAGAATTTGTCTTATGCCGACCCACCAGTCATCGACTTCTTCTCTCAGCATGTGAGACCCAAGTCTCACCTTGTTCCTCTCAGCACAATTCATAACTCTGAAGATCATCTCGACCTCTTTCAGCCAAATATGAGCACCGTCTGGATCAAACCTTCCTTTGAACACCGACGGTTGATTCTTCCTAAACTCATCGTTAGCATTCACATTCGGCGCACCCTGCACCGCTCGAGCCATAGCTTCCAATGCCGCAGCCATCGCGTTGTCATTACGACCAGCCATATTCTGATTATTCCCAAAAATAACAACAGGGTCAAACAACCGTTCAACCAACAAAACAGCGAGACAGATACAACTGACTCAACACTGGACTCTGATACCACTTAATGTAACACCCCCTTTCTATGCCCCCAAATAATAAAATTAATCATTTAGGCATAAATTTAAAATTTCATCAGAGTGCATTTGCAACATGGCATAAAAGGGAAATATCACATTATCATAAAAATTCCAACACATACAACACCTGCTCAACAGATATGCAACAACGGAATAACACCCACAAGAAATATTTAGAACAAAGGCGGAAATATCCAAATATTTCATAATTCACCAAACATGTATTCACATATACAGTTATCATTCATCGTGTTTTACAAAACATATCAACAGCAGATACATACTCAGATGTATCACAAAAGAATCAAAATAAATCCTATTCTACCCGGTGCTACATATCAGAGCCGACCGACCAAAAAGGGAAGAAGCCACGCTTCACAAAAATACTTCTAGCGATCTAATCTGCAATGCCTCGTAGGGCATTAAAAGAAACCACAAAAGGGTGAGAAACGATATCATAATAACAATGCATAAAAACATATATATGCATAATACCCAATATACGTCTTTCGCATTCTCACCGCAACTCACCTCGGCATACCGTACATCGCAATGTATTCACATTATCTATTTACAAATAGAACATCATGCATATATAATATGCGTCAATAATGTTTATATCGGTTCATGAACACACAAAACATACATATTCATATATTCACACATACATGTGTCTTCAAGCATACCAATCATGCCAATCATCAACAACTCATATAAACATTTATAATTATGTTCATTCACCATACACCATGCAGGATGTCAACATACAACTCATAGAGACCGGCACACGACTCTATGCAGATGCAAATGCGGTACCGACTCATTTCAGCAGGTTCAATTGAAGAACCAAATAACCATCGCTCACACCCCACATGGGCACACGAGGTTCTGCAGATTCTACGCGGAATCAAATAACCATCGTAATATACGAGGTTCTGCAAATCCACCGAGGGATCAATAATTAACCATCGCTCACACCCCACAAGGGCACACGAGGTTCTACAGATTCACCGAGGAATCAATAATTAACCATCGCTCACACCCCACAAGGGCACACGAGGTTCTGCAGATTCACCGAGGAATCAATAATTAACCATCGCTCACACCCCACAAGGGCACACGAGGTTCTGCAGATTCACCGAGGAATCAATCGACACAAGAATGCATACCATGATGCTTCACATGCAACATGACTCATGACACTCTTGAAATGCACACATGTTTACAAACATACTCATGCATTCTACACATTCATACAAACATCATAGATTTTTAATCAGGCTAAACAATGCACATAATTGCCCAAGCGGCCACAATTCATAATCTAGGATTCACGCCATACGGCTACCCACAGCACAACACAACCCAACATATAAACTACTAAATCAAAGAAGGGTCGATCGCAACCGAAACCCTAAGCCACGACAGCACCCAGCAACAGGGAAATCCATCCTGCTGCGTTCGCTACACGCTCGCCTAGCGAGCTGCTAGCGAGCGTTCGCTACCCCCTCGCCTAGCGAACTGCTAGCGAGCCAGTACAGAGGCTACAGACCTCGTTCGCTACACCGTTCGCCACAGCGAACCTCCAGCGAGCTCCTCGCTACTCCCTTCGCTGCCAGCGAGGGACATTAAAACCATTTTGTCCCAAGTCTGGGACCGTTCGCTGCGCACTCGCCTAGCGAACTACCAGCGACCATTCGCGACCTGCTCGCCTAGCGAACTGCTAGCGAGCGTCTGCGATTTCCGCTTCTCCCCACTGTTCAGAATCCAAAACCACCGATAAAATCACCCGATGAACTCCCACTCATATCCAGTAGCCTTAGTCTAACATATATCGACTAATCTACGTCATCTAATCACGATTCTAACCGTTAGACAACGATTTCTATCGATTAAACCAAATTCAACCTAAAATGGAAAGTGTAGAAAAACTACCATCAATCCAAAACAATCCAACAAAATCATACATGATTATACACATTAATAGAATAATAAAGTTTCACACCCTTACCCGATCAATCGAAAGCTTTGGTGATGATTTCTTGAAGTTCTAGGTTTTTCCTCTTCTTTCTCTCCTCTTTCTCTTCTCCTCTTTCTTTCTCTTGTTTTTCTCCCTATGTTACTATCTTCCTTTCTTTTCCTCTCTTATCTCATATTTCTATTTCTTTCCTCTCAAATTCTTTCCACACACTAATTAATCAATTCTCACAAAATATCCACTTAGCATATTCACTAATGCCCAAAATACCCTCCAACCTATTTTTACCCGAAACACTCAAAATCGGTAAAAAGAGAAAATAGTATAATATGTACATATAACATATTAAACACATAAATCATATATTTAAAATAATAATTCAATCAATTAAAATAAAAGGACTCAAAAAAAAAAGGAAATTTAGAATCGGGGCGTTACAACAAACGTTACAAGAAGATGAATTAGCAAAGAAATACCTTTAAATAAGCAGTGCTCAGACAATAATGCATGTCAGGAAAAAATCGATTTTGAAAGTAGTAATAGACCTGACCACGATCTCCTTTTCTAAAAATGATGTTGAAAGAGTGATAGCCCATGAGGATGACCCAATGGTGATCAAAGTGAAAATACAAAATTAGAACGTAAAGCGAGTTCCAGTCGATTCAGGAAGTTCAACAAACATCTTATACTAAGAAGTATTCAAAGGGATGAACTTTAATGTCATCGAACTGTTATCCTTTACCAAGACACTAGTCATATTTTTAGGAGAACAAGTACAAGTATTGGGATACTGGCCCACAATGACCACTTTCGGCAAGGGTAAAGACGCCAAAAGTATCCACATGAGATACTTGGTTATCGACGTTGTGTCTTCCTACAATATCATTATCGGTAGTCCTTCTTTAAATTCTCTGGAAGCAGCTTTGTCTACCCTGTATATCACTCTAAAATATTCGCTGGAGGACGACCAATAAGGAATAACAAAAGGTGACCAAGAAGCAACAAGAAAGTCTTATGAATATAGTTTGAGACCTAAGAAAAGAAATCATGCAGGTGAATCGATGAAAGGAGACTTGGTAAAGGTGAACGTGGTGGACATAGATCCAAGGGAGTACCTATTAGAAGATAGTATTACACCTTTGGAGGAGGTGAAAATGGTACATGTCAGTGTCCATTCATCATAAACAACCACTCATTTTGTACTTAGTCGTGTCAGACAAAGCCATGAGCTTGGTTCTAGTATAGGAAACTAAGGGAGAAGAAAAGCCAGTATATTTCGTTAGTAAGGTAATGAAAGGAGAAGAATTACGTTACCAGAAGATTGAGCGTCTCACATTGGCGGTAATAATTAAAGCGAGAAAGTTGAGACACTACTTCCAGGGATACCCCATCATAGTAAAAAATAATTATCCTATCAGGCATGTCTTGAATAAACCAAATTTGGCATGAAGAATGGTTGCTTGGGCAGTAGAGTTGTCAGAATGCAATATAAAGTTTGTATCCAGAAGTAGTATTAAGTCCCAGAAGCTTACTAACTTCTTGAACAATTAAGTAAGTAGAATATGTGTATGTGGACATTGTCAGTGGATGGATCTTCCAACCTTAAAGAAAGCGGAGCAGGAATAGTGCTAGAAGGATCGGGAGATCTAATACTTGAATATTCATTATGTTTTAATTTTCAGGCTAGCAACAATCAGGCCGAATACAAAGCCTTAATCACGTAATGAAGTTAGCAAAAGAACTCGGAGTAACACACTTGGTGGTCCAACTTGACTCATATTTACCAGTCAAGTCAAAGGAGAATTCTAGACTAAAGACCCAGTGTTAATCAGATACTTGTAGAAAACACTTAAGATGTCCCAAACATTCGAAGAATTCGAAATAAATCACATTCCCCAGGAAGAAAATACATGTGTTGATCTTCTTTAGTGTTTATCAAGCACCAAGAGTAGTGAAGTAAACAAAACAGTAATTCAAGAAACCCTGGAAACACTGAGCACAGAGGTCGAGGAAGTTATGACACTTAGTGAGGCCAAAGGATGGGTGGCATCTATAGTCCAATATCTGACTCAGAATGAACTACCCAATGAAAAAATAGAAGCAAAATAGGTGAAAAGGATATTTGAAAGATATATCATAGTGTTTGATCGCATGTACAAAATGAGTAGATCGGCCCCTATGTTAAGGTGCATCTCTGAGGAAGACATAGTTTTTCTTCATGAAAGAAGTACACGAAGGACTCTATGGAAATCACATCGGAAGAAGGGCATTGTAAAGAAAAATAGAGCAAGATATTTCTAGCCGAGCATGTTACAAGACTGTGCATAGTTTGCAAGTCGATGTGAGAAATGGCAGGTGTTTGCTCCTTTTATCCATTCACCTGCAGAAGCACTGCACTCAGTGTTTTCACTGTGACCATTCTATCAATGGGGAACAGATATCCTGGGCTCTTTTCTAATGGCAGCTAGGAAGCTAAAAAAATTTATAATGGTAGATGATTATTTCACTTAATGGGTGGAGGCAGAGGCAGTAGTGTGGATCAAGACATAGAGAGTACTTTGATTTGACTAGAGAAATATAATATGTCGTTTTGGTCTTCCAGGAGTTATTGTGTCTGACAACGGCATGTAGCTCGCTAACACCTTGATAATTGAACTCTATAAGGATCCGGGAGTACAAAATAGGTTCATTTAAGTAGAACATACTTAAGCAAACGGACAAGCAGAAGTAGCGAACAAAATCATTATGTTCGGGATGAAAAAGAAGTTTGATGAAGCCAAGAGATTATGGGCCGAATACTTACATGAAATTTTATGGTATTATCATACTATACCATATTCAACTATCCGAGAAACTCCCTTCAGAATGGTCTACGGTGCAGACACAGTGATACCAGTTGAGATTCATACCCCGACATGAAGGCGTTTAGCTTTTGATTAAAGCACCAACTTAGAAGGTTTAAATAACTCGGCTGACTTAGTAGATGAAATCAGCTGGACAACTCATATTATAGAATTTGTGGCTAAGTATAAAATTGTATAAAGGTTCAATATCAAGGTAAGACATAGGGGTTTCCACAAGGGAGACTTGGTGGTAAGGAGGGTAACTGACCCTCGAAGAAGGGTAAGCTGGACCCGAATTAGGAAGGTCCCTACCGTGTTCGTTAGAGGTTAGGAAATTAGGCTTACAAGTTAGAAAGATTGGAAGGTGTTGAGATACCCAGAACTTGGAATAAAACTAGCCTTAAGCTTTATCTCAGCTAAATTATGTAATGAGTGTATTAAATAAAAATTGTGGGAGTGCATTTTTTTCCCTTGCAAGGACAATGGTTTTTAACGAGGCACCCATAGTTAAAATAATTGTATTATATAAGGCATGAAAGTTGGTCCTAGAACATGATCTGAGATTAAGCTCAGAGACGGTGAGTAATTATACACATGCTGGAGCTTTCCATATAATCAGCTTCAGTCGGGTTACATTAATATATCTCTATCTAAAGTCCAAGTGCATTTGATGCGTCTGGCGTAATCGGCTTTGGTTGGGCTACGTTAATATACCTCTAGTCAAAGTCCAAGCGCACTTGATGCCTTTGGGGTAATTAACTTTGGTTAGGATACGTTAATATACCTCACGCCAAAGTCCAAGTGCACTTGATGCCTCTGGCGCAATTGGCTTCAGCCAGACTATGTTAATATATCTCTAGCCAAAGTCCAAGCACACTTAAGGCCTCTGGTATAATCAGCTTCAGTCGGTCTATGTTAATATACCTCTAGCCAAAGTCCAAGCGCACTTGATGCCTCTAGCGTAATCAGCTTCAGTCAGTCTACGACACATATAACAAAATGGCACTAACATAATTTAAAAAGGTCCTCCCTAGTGGCACAAACATATAAAAAATAAAAATAAACATGGTTAAAAAATTATTACAAAGGAACATCACCATGGATGGCCAACCATTAACTTAAAATCAAAATTTGTATCATTCTCTTAAATCTCAAGAGTAGGGTTGGCAGTCGTCACATCTGCTTGAATGTCTGCTTTAGGAAAAGTCTCTTCCAGGTCTACCAACTGGTCATCCACCACTCTCTTAAAGAAAACCATCCTCAATACATCAGGATCAGTCATGATGCACAGTGCTTGGGCTTTAGCTCTGTCAAAAGCCTCATCGCCAGCAAAAAGAATATCCATCTGGGATTCTTAGAGAGATTACTTCAGGGTTTCATTCGTGGCCGTAGTTTTCTCTAATTCAAGGATTACATCAGCCTTAGATGTGTCTAATTCCAAGCACCGGGATTCAACAACCTCTTTTTGCTTTCTCAGTTCTCGTAACTGGGACTCCCAAGTTTCCCTTTGCTTGTTCATCTTCGACATTTGTTTTTTCAACTCCTCTACATTATCAGTATGAACCTTTAAGTTGAAATTCAGATGAATCATTTCCTTGGAAAGACGAGTCTCATTCTCCTCACGGGCCTCGTTCACTTCGAACAAACCTCGGGTCATGACTGCGTATCTCATCAAATAGGCCAAAGATTCTGAGTCAATTGTTGAGCCCCGCTAGATTTTACCTTATCAATATCCTCATTAGCATTCAGGTTATCATAAAGGTACCTCATCTCTTTGAAGTTGTTGGACCAGAATTTAAACTCGGAGGAAGGTTGGGATTGATGACTGCTTTTTGAACCTTGCATGAGGGAGGTAAATTTAAGATCAGCTTGACTAGCATTGTCACTCATAAAAGTCTTCATCTTTTTTGGAGAATGGGTCTTTGAGCCTTTTGGAGCAGGAGCAATAGTAGGTTGGGGCTATGATAATGTGGGTATCACTTTAGCAACATCAAGTTTATTTCTTTTAAGAGCTCGGACTTGAATTCCTGTAAGATATCTTTTAGAGGTAGATTGGTTTTCGCGCCTTGCTCTAGCCTCGACTATCAACTTTTTTTGCTCGAAGAGTTTGAGGTTCGTCATTTTAGCTACAAATACAAGAGATCAAACCAATAAGAAAGTGACCGATAGTATAATAGCAAGGAAACACATGAGCAAGTATACATTACACAAAAAAATTAAAGATCCGCTCAGGGTCATCGATCATCTTTAAAAGATCTTTCACTTTCACTAATCAAAAAGCATCCAACACGGCCAAGGATCTAAGTTCCAGATCATTAAGTTTATTGTAATCAAAACCCAAGATAGGTAAAGGGTTATCTGACTAATAAATCAGGAAGCGATGACTCCAATCTAGGTCATACATAACTTGGGGACATCTTTTCCCACTTTTCACTCGGAGGAATATATTCTTGAAATCCTTATAGTTAGTGGTATATGACTGTAAGAAACTCTTTCCTGGTATACCACTAAGGGAAACCCAACCTCCTTTTTCTGCACCTTTTAACTCAAAGAATAAAAAGAAAAATCTAAGGCACTATACTTACAACATCACAAACAATCTCAAATGCCTTGATAAAGCCCCAACAGTTTGGGTGTAGTTGAGAGGGAGCTATGTTTAATTTTTTTTAGGAGATTTACCTCAAAATCAGAGAAGGGATTTGGATTCTAAAATCTTCAATAACCCCCGAAAAAAAATAAAAGTGCTCTTCCAATAATCCTTTAGGGCGGGTAATACAAACCCTATCACCTGTTACACATGCCTCCTGTATAATATCCTCTTCATTTCATGTGGAGGAAATTATAGTATCATAATGAAGCTTCGAGATGTAGCTTTTGTTGATAATGTTACGATCATAACTTAAAATTCCTTTATCTATCAAAGATCCCATTGCATCCATCTGGGTATCTGAAGAAACTGAGGAGGGAGATCCCATATTAGCGTTACAATTAGGTGAAGGGTTTTCACCATAAACTTCCTAAAAAAATCGGTTAAATACCTCTCTATTTAAATAACCCTTAAAATCTTGCATATAGACATTCCAAATTATACTCTTATCACTAGCAGTAAAGGAAAATGAACATGAAGACATGACATTAATAAAGTAGAAAAGAAACGGTACCCTGAATCCGAGAGTAGGAATAAGGTTCAACCAAAGACCTTGACGTTTTCCTTACCTATTTAACAACAAAAACAAAAAGAAACAAAACATATTTTTGGTATTTTGATTAGAGTTAGTAAACATGAAAAATCAAATAAAAGCAAATAAGAAGCACACAGGGGTGCTTGGTGATCTCCCTCAGAAGCAAACCTACAGAAGAGGGTAAGGGAACTAAAGCTCGTGATATTGTTTATGATGTAGGATGTAAATAACATATGGGATCTTAGGGATAAAAATTAGGGTATTACACATACCAATTTGCATCATGCACTAGTAGAAATCCTTCATTCTCCTTAATCGTTCTATCAAGGAGACATGGACATTTTGGGCCTTTTCCCACTAGCGCATAGCCATCTAAAGTTTTTTGTTATGGGAGTAGACTACTTTAGGAAGTGAATAGAAGCTAAAGCAGTCTCCAAGATCACAATATAACGAGTCTGCCACTTTTAGTGACGACGACTCATGTACAAGAATTTTATTACTTTATTCGTATGCCAATGATATTTATGACAACACTCCTTAGTCGTGTGTATCCTTTGTGATCATTAATAAATTTTTGTGAAAATGTTATTTATTGCCATTTAATAGATATTACATAGTGATGCAAAGTAAATTTTACATATGTAGAATAAAAATACTTAACCAAACAATGTTGTCATAACTTATTAAATTCGAGGCATCTTAGTGTAGTGTATTATCGTCTCCTTGATCCTTTATTCATAGATATACCATGAAAATTATTATTTTAGAATGGTTTATGCAATACTTCGTGGGAGCGTTGATTCTTTCTTTTGGCAGCCGACCACCATCTCTCGCAACTGTTTGTCGAGGGATGTCATGTTTACCTCCATTGCATTTCATTAAGATAAATTGATACAATTATCACAATTTTATTAACTTAAGTGTAGACTTGTCGTTAAAAGGACTCACACACCCGATACAACCTCAAATTTTCATACCAAATAAAAACACATTGTAAAAGACCACCTTAAGGGATCCGACCGCCGCTAACATGTTAAAGAACATCACACTTTTTAGAATTTTATAGTGATGTAGGCTAGGGTGCCAATCGCACCATCACGTATTTGTTGGAAATACACTTGATTCCCGTTCAAGAATTCCACCATGCATGATAAATTCTGAACCAAATCTTGATGAACAAGAATGAATCTTTTTGATTGATTACTCTTTTTGTTCTTCACTCTTCACTCGAGTGAATCAACCAACCTTGGTTGCCAGGTTTATGTTGCACAATGATGATGAAAGAAGAGAAAAAAAAAATTGAATAAGAGAAGAAATAAGTTTAGGGTTTAACTAAAGAAGTAAGAAGAAGAACTTATTTCTGCAGAGTTTCTCTATACTTCTAAAATAGAGAAAATGTATTCAACAGGGAAACTGTACTTTTGTTGTGTGTTACAATTCATAATAGGGTTACTACCTATTTATATATAGAGTTTTCTTGCACATCAAATGAACCCTAAATAACCTAACTAAGTTATCTAAACAAAACAAATAAAGCTAAGTCTAACATCTCTGTCAAGATACTCTTCGACATTTCGACACTTAGGTGATTCGAAACTTCCTTACTTTTGTCGAGAAACCTGCTTTGATACAAGGAGTTACAATTCAACACACCACATAATTCATTGTTTCTAAGCTATCTTCATTCTCCATAAACCTTAATTTCTTGAACACTTCTACCTGTACTTCTTTCGCCGTGATATATGCAATCTGATTCTCAGTTCTACAGTGTTCGAAGTTCACCTTCACTTCTGCCACTTGCTCTCGAAGATAATGGAACCTTATTTCGATATGTTTCTTTTATCCATGCGATATTGGATTCTTTTCCAGATTAATGGCAGACATGATGTTGATCTTCATGGTAATTGCTCTATGATTCTTCCTTTTAATTTCTTCAACCAAATTCACCATCCATGTTGCTTGACATGCACAAAGAGAAACATATATATACTCTAATTCACACAACACCAATGTTAGTACTGGTTCTTTTTTTTGAATTCCAAGCAATTGGTGCACCACCTAGCATAAACACATATCCAGCTGTGGATTTTCTATCCTCAATATCACTACATTTACTTGAGTCAGTATGAACCATTAGTTTGAATCATTTTCCTTTATCAGCTGCAAGAAAAAAATTCCATAATCGAGAGTTCCTTTCAGATACCTTAATATTTTCTTCGTTGCTGTTAGGTATGACACCTTTGGCTTCTGCATGAATCTACTCACCATACCTACACTGTATGCTAGGTTAGACCTTGTGTGACAAAGGTATCAAAGTGATCCAATGAGTCTTCTATACTCTGTTCGATCGACATCATCTTCATCTGTGTCTTACAACAGTTGCATTCTGAGCTCAGCTGGAGTCGAAGTTAGGTTGCAATCTTGCATCTCAAATCTCTTGAGTATTTCACCTGCATATCTTCTTTGATGCATCATCGAGCCTCTACTGCTCTTGTAGAACTCGATGCCAAGGAAGTATGAGAGATTTCCCAAGTCTGACATTTTAAAATCCTCACTTAAGTCATGTATGAAGTCTTCAATCTCCTTCATGAAACTTGTTGTTATCAACAGGTCATCGACATAGAGACATGGTATAAACAATTCACTATTTCTTATTCTTACATATACTTCATGCCCAGTTGTGCACTTCACAAATTTCTTCTTCCTTATAAAGCTATCTATGTTCTTATTCCAAGCTCTTGGAGCTTGCTTAAGTCCATACAGGGCTTTATGCAGCCTGTATACCTTGTTTTCTTTGCCATATTTCATGAACCCAAATGGTTGTGAAACATAAACTTCTTCATATAAGGGGCCATTCATGAATGCACATTTCACATCCATCTGACTTGATTATTTTGATCCTAGAAACAAGTGCAAAAACTTCGTCAAAGTCAATTCCTTCTTTCTGAAGAAATCCTTTTGCCACAAGTCTTTCCTTGTGTCAAGTTACTTCTCCTTTGCGATTCGACTTCACCATGTATACCCACTTCACATTGATTGCCTTCTTGTCTTAAGGCAATTCGACAAGTGATCAAGTGTTGTTGAATTCGATGGACTTCAGTTCCTCATTCATTGCTCTCACCCACTTTGAATCCTTTAATGCCTTAGTTTTATTGATTGGTTCAACATCTGCATAGAAATCATAGTGTACCAGCTCACCTTCATCATCGACCATATCATCTGATGTAATCACACATTCTTGCCAACTTAAAGGCATGTGTCTTGTTCTTTGAGGTCTG
Source organism: Lathyrus sativus (assembly GCA_963859935.3). Classification (NCBI taxonomy): domain Eukaryota; kingdom Viridiplantae; phylum Streptophyta; class Magnoliopsida; order Fabales; family Fabaceae; genus Lathyrus; species Lathyrus sativus. The sequence goes on along the minus strand of OZ012736.1, from coordinate 412,567,043 downwards.
CTTGTATTTAATTACCCTCTGACTTCTTCTTGTTGAACTTCTCTTTTAACTTCACTTGTTGGTTCTTCACAAAATATTCTCACCAAATCCTTCTTTACATTTTCAGTCCAATCCCATTCTTTAAACTCATATATGATCATGTCTCTGTCGATCACTACTTTATTATTCACTGGGTCGAACAATTTATATCCTCTAGTCGAATGATATCCTATAAGAAACATTTGACTCGACTAGTCATCTAGTTTTGTTATCAACTGATCTGGCCCATTTCTATGTGCTATAGATCCAAATACCTTCAGATGAATCAAGATAGGCTTGACACTAAGCCAACATTCTTCTTGTATAATTCCTTTTAGCATTTTTGTCGTACATCTGTTTAAAATACATGTTGTAGTCGACACAACTTCTCCCCATAGTTCTTTGGGTAAATGTTTGTCTTTCAACATACTTCTCACCATATTCATGATGGCTATATTCCTCCTTTCTGCAGTTCCATTATATTGTAGAGTATAAAGTGACACCACATCACGCACAATCCCTTCTTTCTCACATAATATGTTAAAGTCTTTTGACACATATTCTCCACCACCATCAGTCCTCAATTTATGTGGCGAAAACACATTGACCAATTCCCAATGGCATAATTCGCCATTCCATTTGGCGAATGCTGCTCGCTGGATGAGTTTCAAAGTTTGTTATTTTGGTAATTTTTTTAAAAGCTTGTTATATTTGATAATTAAATTATATAACATTGTTACTTTAAAAAAAATTTGGTTATCCTTATCATGGTCAACCTATATGCTAAAAGTTATCAAATTAATGTTAAAAGAAACACATCTTGATTAAAAAAAACACCATCAATCCATCTTACAGTCAAATGATTTCCAAAAGACTAACAAAGTTTTAGATAAAGCTACACATCTTGATCCCAAAAACTAAACATAGATAAAACTTTTGAAGTAATTTGTCTCAAAAAAAATAAAGTAGGCATGAGTAACTGTCTCTTTTGTCCCTCTTGGTAGACACATATGTACTACAAGGATAACATATCCTAAACATATTCCCTAGCTATATAGATAGTCTCTCATAAGCATTTAACTTCCCTACTTTCCTACTCTTCCTTCTTCCACCTAGTACGTACATCTCTTTCTTCTCTTCATCTCCTTCATCTTATTTTATTCATTTTTCGTCACTAAAAATAACCCATGGTACTAGAATCATTCATCATTGATCCTACCGTACTTCAACAACGGACACTAAAATATTTGTAAACATTATTTACAATTTAAAAACATACTTCATTTTTCAAGAACATAGAAGAAAAAATGCGGAGATTCTACGGGTTTGAGAGCTTGATAGATAAAGACTCAGATAAAATCAACGGCGAGAAACCAAAGGTGGAGAGAAAATCAACAGAAGCATGCAAGAGTCACAGGGAAGCTGAAAGAAGACGCAGACAAAGAATCAACAACCATCTCTCCACACTTCGGTCTCTCCTCCCCAATACCGCCAAGGTCATTGTAATATTTCATTATCTTCACTATAAATAAATAAATAAGTTTTTAAGAAAACTATTGCACTAGTTTTTGCATGAAATTTATTCAACCATTTTCTATTTTTTTTTATCCGGGGGCAAATCGGTAAATTTGGGATTTTTTTGTGTACAGTCAGATAAGGCGTCGTTGCTAGCGGAAGTGGTGCAGCACGTGAAACGGTTACGGAAGGAAGCTGATGTGGTAGCGAATCGTTGGAATGATGAACCGTCGTCTTCGTGTAGTGGAGAGCCGGGTTCGGTTGTTTCTGGGGAGGAAGCTGAGGCATGGCCGTTTCCGGGAGAATCGGACGAGGCAACGGTGGGTTGTTGCGGCGAGGAGGAAGGGGGAGCTCGGAGGATGAAAGTGACGGTGTGCTGTGAGGACCGGCCCGGACTGAACCGGGATCTGGCACAAGTGATCCGGTCGGTTCGAGCGAACCCGGTTCGGGCGGAGATAATGACGGTTGGGGGGAGGAGTAAGAGTGTGGTGGTGGTGGAGTGGGGTGATGATGGAAGAGAGGGGAAGGAAGTTGAAGCGTTGGAAAGGGGTTTGAAGGCGGTGATGGAGAATCGGGCTTTTGTGGATTCTGGAATGGGCCCGTTGTTGTTGGGCCGTAAACGGGCTCGTGATAGTAGTAAGGTTGAGTGTTCTTTGTTATTGAGAAATGAGAATTTCTGCTGACAATTTATTTATTTTCTTCTCTGTACAAAAGGAAGTATAGAGCACCACTTTATTTTTCAATCCAACCATTTGAAATGCTCTAATCATTGCCAATCACTCTTTGAATTACAATAGCAATTCACATTGAAAGTTTGTTGAAGGTGATAAAAAACTCCCTTGATGGTAATGTTTCATTTGATGTAAAAGTGAACTTAACTCATCCAAAACAAAACGTCTTCGTTAGGAAGACTAACAAGAATAACTCTATTCTTAATCTTGTCGGGCACAGTCAATTTTCGAACTCTAGTGAATGTGGTTTAAATGAATTTAATGTTTACTTTAAAAACTGAGCCTAAAATGAAAAATATAAATTGTTGTGTGTTTTACATTATCCTAATTACCAAAATTACACGATAGATATGAAATCATGTTAACATGTAAAAATGATGATGTGTAGCGTTATTCTACTTAAAATATATCGTGTACATAACTTGTAAATTATGTGAAAAATTTCTATATATGAAATATATAAAAGATAAATTGAATCGAAGATGGGAGAAAACCATTGTGATAAGCCCAAGTGCAGGAAACACAACTTTAATAGCGTTCTAAGAGAAAGAATTACATAAAACAAATCCAAATCTATATTGTAAGAAACATCTCATGATAAGAGAATATATTTTAAGTTTATTTAAAATTTAATATTTTTTAATTAGATTCATCCAGCTATCAATGGATTCAGGGCTGATTTTTAAGGCCCTAAAAATATAGAAGTCTCAAAATTTTAAAAATAAATAAAATTCAAAATAAGTAAGTCCTCTAAATTAAAACTCCATCAAGTAAAGCCTCCAAAGCCCAAATAATTTTAAAAAGTTGTTTTTTTTTTTTAAAAAAATACTTTTCATTTTTTTAAAAAAATGGAATTTTTTCATTTTCAAATGAAAATTGACTTTTATTTTGTAAAAGATCGACTTTTTTTTCATAAAAATTGGTTTTCTTTTTTATTTTTGAAAAAAATTGACTATTTTTAATTAAAAAAAAAACAATTTTTTTTTATTTTTAGAAAAAAATTGACTTTTTTTTTAATTTTTGGAAAAAAAAAGGTGATTTCTTTTCTATTTTTGAAAGAAAATTTACTTTTTGTCATTTTCGAAAAAAATTGACTATTTTTAATTTTTGAAAACAAAAGACTTTTATATTTTTGGAAAAAAAATAAATTTTTTTAGTTTTGAAAAAATTGACTTTTCTTTTATTTTTGGAAAAAATCAATTTTTTTTTTATTTTCAAAAAAAATTGGCTTTGTTATTTTCGGAAAAAAATCAATTTTTTTCAGAATTTTTTTTTAATTTTAAAAAAAAATCAATTTTTTTATTTTCAAAAAAATATATGTTTTTATTTGTATTTTCAGAAAAAATGAACTAATTTTTTTTAATTTTAGTAGAAATTTTGTTCAAGATAATTTATTTTTAGTAAGAGATTTAAAAAAAAAAGCCTTGGGGCTTAATTATTGAGGGCTTATATATAGAGTTTTTTGACCCTCTAGTTGTGATAGTGTAGGAGAGAAAAAAATTTATTTTTGTTTTTTAATTAATTAATAAATAATTGTGATTAGTTGTTGTAAAACCATGTATTTTCATATAAGAATTTTTCTCTAATTTGTGAGAATATGTACAACTCAATTGTCAAGAGTAAGGATGAAATTTGTTGTATTTTCAGTTTGATCTAGCATTACAATCCAAATAAAACTTTATCCAACTCATGAGTATGTTTTACACCTAAGCCAAAGTGGCATTGCGCAGCGAATGATGAAAATAACTCAAGTCAAAACAATATTATAGATAAGACATAACAGTCAATGTTAACTAAGGAAAAAGATAAAGAAAGTCCCACAAAATAGGATAAGTACGTGGTCTACGTGTTATACAATAATAGGATAATTTTATTTATATAATAGTAATAATTGAGTCGTGTCTTCTATGTTTGATTTCTCATCTGCATTCCTCAAGAGATGGTGTGGCCAATTCGTGAATCACTATCTATTACAGGGTCAAGAATTATTACTTCAGTTCTTCGATCAAACTCGCCTTACCCAAGATTTGTTAGTTTCTCCTTTTTTATCATTTTGTTTTCCTTTGTTTTAATTTGCAGTGTTTGTTTCTGAGTTTTGATATTGTTTTGCTGGATTTATAGATGAATTGGGTAAAAACTGAAGGTTGCCATGCAACATCAATGCCTTCATTCAAGTAAGTTTGAGTCTGTGTTTTAATTTTGCTAAACATTTCATGCATTCACATTGTGTGATGCTAATTTATTGAGGAAAGATGTTTTCTTTGCTCCGATTTGTTAATGCATTTTGAATTGTATACGACTAATATCAATTATGAATAAATGGAACGGCAATTGATGTCTCGAATAAATGGAACAGCGATCGACGACCCATGAGTGATATGATATGCACATGCATAACAAATTGTTAATTGGTAACGTGTGACTGATATTATATGCACATGCATAACAAATTCGTGATGCACATACATAACAACTTATTATCCATTGGATCTGATATTCTATTCACATGCATACAAAATTGTTGGTAGGTAGTAGAAATATGTTTTTTTTTCTTTTGTCAATTTTTTAAATATTTTTGTCAATTTAGAGGAGAGATTTTCTAAAAAATAAAAATAAAAATAGTCTTTTTAAGATTCACTTATTGGCTTTAAGCTAAATAACATAGCTCCTATATCACTCATTTGACATAGGGAAAAACCACAAGAGGATCATGGTTATGAAAATAAAGGTGTTGATGTAGGGAATATGTCTGAAATTGATGGCTACTTGAATCTATTTGGTTTGATGAAACAAAGGTTCTACAATTTCAAGAACCAAAAATACATGTAAGAGTTAAGTTACACATTTTTCTTTGTTTCAACTTTTGCAAAAAATTGTTCCATCTTCTAAGCTAGTTTTTTCTATTATACAGAAAAGAATTAGAGCATTTTCAATCTCTTGCTAAAGCTCAATATCCAAAGGTGATTTTTTCTAAAGTTTCTTTAAATCTTTATGCTATAGTAATCCATGTTCTTTTAACTAATAAGTCCAAATACAGTTTATGGTAATTGCTTGTGCAGATTCAAGGGTATGTCCCTCTAATGTATTAGGATTTCAACCTGGTGAAGTCTTTATGATTCGTAACATTGCGAATCTTGTTCCTATGATGAAGGTATTTTCATTAACACTTCTGATTATTTTTCAATTTTTTTTTCTCATATTAATTTATTTTCTTCTGTTGGAGACAGAATGGTCCATCTGAGTGTAACGCTGCGCTCGAATTCGCAGTAACTACTCTTCAGGTACGGACACGCTAAGGCTTTGTTTGGATAAATAAACACCTTATTTAAGTGCTTATTCAAATGGTTTTTGAAAATTTTAGGTTGAGAATATATTAGTAATTGGTCATAGTAGTTGTGCCGGGATCGAAGCTCTGATGAATATGCAACATGATACCGAACCAAGGTACTTCTTACACAAGATATTTCAACATTAAAATGGCTATAGTTCTCATTTGAGTTCATTGATATTTCAGAAACTTCGTACACAATTGGGTTGCCAATGGGAAAGTTGCCAAGTTGAAGACCAAAGCTGCAACATCTCATCTTAGCTTTGATCAACAATGCAGATTCTGTGAGAAGGTAAGTAACCATCATTTTGAAATGTAGGAAGTGTTGTTATTTTGGAAAGGTGATAACAGTTTGTTTGAATTTGTTGCAGGAGTCTATTAACCAATCTTTGTTAAACTTGCTAAGTTATCCATGGATAGAAGATAGAGTGAGGAGGGAATTGGTTTCTATTCATGGTGGATATTATGATTTTTCTAATTGTTCATTTGAGAAATGGACACTTGATTTTAACCAATGCGATGTTAGAGAAGAAGAAAAGAGTTATGTTGTCAAAGAAAAAGAATTATGGTGCTGAGGGTATCATTGCCATCTTAGCTTTATTGTGATTCTATTCTATCATGTAAACAAAGAAGCTAATGTAAAACCATTAGCAGTCATAGGATTGAAAGTGTAACACCTTAGTTTACAGATACTTAATAAATTTAAATTAAAAAAATCCATAAGGCTCCAAAAACCTATATTCAATTCGCATATTAGATCTATTGATCTTGAATGTTAAAAACCGAATTAATGGTAAAAATATGATATTCGATAACTCCAAACATGAAGTCCGCAAGCGAAATGATTAAAATAGTAAGTTAAAATAAAAATCTATAATGGTTCACAACCCTTTGTCACGAGACCGACCTGTGAGGGGAGATGTTTAATATAATAAATTTAGATAAATATCTATAATGTTATCCAACATAGGAGATGCTTAAGATGATAGTTCCAGCTAGTTTCAATTGTTTTATCTTTAATTGAATAGTAGCGTAATGATCTCATATATTTTTAGAGAGAAATGATATTTATTGTTTGTAATTGTCAAGATTGTCGTATACTAATTCTGAACTTATCTATGATCTAGAATTATTCTCTCTAGCGGGATATTAACGTTGTCTTTTGAACGTGATTCTCCTACTAGAATTACTGCTGAAAAGTTTTACGTGTAGACAATTTTATAGGCCGTCATAAGTAATGTAACCCAAAGTTCATATATTATAACAATTTCGACTTCACATCCTACAATATGGGACATGTGAGAGATCCTGATGTGAAAGACAGAGAGTCATTATGTTTCCGACACACATGGGCAAGTTAAATACGTCAAGCAAGATCTTTAAAATTTTTTTACCTGTCACAATCCTTGAAGGAACGGGGTCAGGAGACCTTAAAATGATTGTGTTTTTTTTAAGGCCAAAACATGTTATAAATGTATACTTAGATGGTTAGGTCGGACATCTCATTTACAAATCACATACTTGTAGAGGTGATATATGTTGCCTATGAAAGATTGAGAGGTATCAAACAATTTTATTCATGTGTTATGTTAAAACATTTGCGAGTAATTTATCATTGAAGAGGTGAATGCACATCATATTGAGACAAGATTTCTTTCATATGGTGCAATATGACATGTTTCTTATAGGGTGCACTGATACCTCATAAGTGTTATACCCCAAATTTTGATCCCTAGATTCCATCATCATTCTAGGAGCATCCACATTGTTTATCTAACCTTAACCTCTTTCAAGTTTGATCTTTGTCAAGATGCAGGTGAATTAGGGTTTCATACAGTCAAGAATCAGGGTTTCTATGGTTTGATCAATCAAGGTTTTGGATTGATTCTCCATGTAAAAATTCTCTATACCATCAAAGATATCACATTGGATCAAGTATGAATCCAATTTGAGATTGTCACCCAAGAAAGAAGAACAATGCAGTCCAAGAACCCAAATTAGGGTTTCTGATTGGAAAAGTCAACTATAGTTTGACTTTTGACCTAAAGAGGTCTTCAATGGTAGAACCATGGTCCATAAGGCTCATATGACAAAAATAAGTCTACACATTGTCTTTAGAGTCTTCAGCACTTAATCTTCAGAAGATAATGATTTCAGAAGCTAGAAAGCCTTCAGAAGTAAAGTATCAGAGTCATGATCAGAGGCAGAAACCAAGAGAACATTATAGCAACAACATATTGTCTTCTTAGAATCTTTCTGAGTGAGAGTAGATCAGAAGAATACTTTCTTCTTATAGTGCAAAAACGACTTTGGTCAGATCAGAGTGACAATACACATGGTCTCTATCAGAGTCAGAACCTGTTTGTTAAATCTTCAGAAAAATAAACGTTAGAGTACCAAAATTGTTCTCACACAAATACTACTTTGTTATTATCAGAACTTAGAGATATCTGGCAGAACCAAATCTTGTTCTAACATAATTGTCTCTTCTTAAGAATTCTGACTCAACTGGTTCCTTAAGGAGTTATAAACAACTGTTTGAACTTAGAGATATCAAAAACCACATCGCCTTTCTCCACATGATCCCTAAGGAAGTGGTGTCGAATTTTGATATGTTTGGTGCGTGAATGTAGCACAAGATTCTTGGTTAAATTGATGGCACCCGTGTTATCACAAAAGATTCGAATACGCTCAAGTTTGAGGTTAAAGTCGAGCAATTGTTGCTTGAGACATAAGACTTGAGCGCAACAACTGCCGGTTGCGACGTATTCCGCTTCGGCGGTTTACAAAGCCACAGAGACCTGCTTTTTGCTATGCCAACTTACCAAAGAGTTTGAAAATAAATGACACGTGCCACTCGTACTTTTCCTATCTGATTTGCACCCTGCAAAATCAGAATCGGAGAAGCCAAACAAGGAACAATCGTTTCCCTTAGAATACCATAGCCCATACTTTGGAGTACCCGAAAGGTATCTAAGTATGCACTTAACTGATTTTAGATGGGATTCTTAGGAGAGGATTGATACCTAGCGCACATACATACACTAAACATTATGTCGGGTCTAGAGTCAATAAGATAGATGAGAGATATGATCATACCTTGATACTTTTTGACCTCTACATCCTGTTGCACCCTAAAATTTGCCAAACTTTTCTTCTATCTTGGCTTATGTTTCATAGCATTTTGCATTTGCATTTGTACATAGCATTGGTTCTAGAAAAGGGACCAAGGTGTTGTATTTTCTACTCAAGAGAGAATTTTCATGTTCAAGCTCAAGCAAGGGTACATTTTCAAATCACCAAGTCTTCATGGCCATCAGAATTGGTCCCAAAGCTTCTTGAGGAGTGAAAGTATATGTGTGGGTATCACCTCCTATCTTGAGGATGATTAGAGGCACATGAGGTCATCTCCTTAGATGATACATGATTCAAAAGCTTAATATACACCCTGAGGGTTCTTTATGGAGGTCTCATGATCACACAAATCATCTGCAAGAACCTCAGTCAGTGGATAAAATGTTAGGGTTTTGTCTAGTCAACAAAAATCAATTGTGGATTTGAGAGAGCTCAAGGCTTGATTCTTGATCTTTGAAGCCATGAGAAGTCATCCTAAATCATCTCAAATGTCATGATAAGGCTAGGTCAAGGAGATTCAAGAGTTCAAGAAGTTTCTAAATTAGGGTTTCAGATGATCCTCAGTGTAAAATCCCCTCTTTTGGCATATGACTTCAATGACAATTCTCATTATGATGCAAGTCCCATCTCATTTTTCAACAAACATGAGATTTTTTTCTTCATCATTCAAGATTTCTTTTGAGTACAAGAACTATTCCATTGGGTTTATACATATCAAGTTATGATGTCTAAAAGTTAGTGTCACAAGATGAAGAGATTTTAGAGGCACTCAAACATAGTTCACTTCCAAGGCAAATTTCACCATGGAACCAAGCTCTTCCTAATTTTTAAACAAACATGAGAGTTGTTCCTCATTTTCTTAGCTTTCCAAAAAGTGTTAGAACTCATCATTCTCATGTGTGAAGCTTTAGTTATGGTCTTCCCAAGTCAAGGGCAATTTTGGAAACCTAGTTTTAGGTCATTCACTTCAAAGATATGATATGTCACACGACACTCTTGATGAAATTTATGATATGTCACACGACACTAAGTAAAACTTACATGACACACATTTATGACATCTATATGCAACAACCGTGATATTTTATACGAGCATTTGAACATATATGTGACACAAGACATGCACATGCAACATGGTGATAACATCCAACATATATTCTTCTATGGAGCTGAGTTTTGACATCATCGAAACAGGCACATCTATATATGAGGCTTTTCCCTCACATACTCCCCCTTTTTGATGATGGCAAAACACATAGAACCTTACTGTATGATATGTGACATTATCCTCCCCCTTGCTTGATGCCTTCATCCCTACACACTTTTTGTGTTAATGCTAAGTCTTCACCTTTGGTCTTTCTGGTTCTACTGCAATTGGTTCTACTGCAATGCTTGGCACTTTCTCCCCCTTTGACAACATCAAAAATAAAGAAACACCTGTCAATGAATGGTATAAAAGTAACAACAGATGCACATCTTAAAACACTCGCAACAGGCTATACATTAACATACATCCACATATAATGTAGTTAATGAACATATAACAAAATGAAATGATAAATAGAGCTACGCACAGATAAAATGATGAAGATTTCTAGGTTATTAAAACATTAACCACACATAAGTTCATAATCCATGACATTTAGATGCAACAATTAAAAAACAATGCAGAAGTGCATTAATACATAGCAACAGTTAAAACAGACTAATGAGATGCAAGATGCAATATGCACATCAACTTCAAGGTCTCCTCCCTCTGAAATGGTGGCCTCTCCCTCGAGAGGGATACTCTGGAGGTAATTGGGCATTGGCTCTTTCGGTGAACTCCAAGACCGCTCTATTTAGGGTATTGAAGCGGGTGGCAAGAGCCCTGTGGTGATTGGCGGCTGTTTCAACAAAACCATCGAACCGTCGCATGACACCGGAGGAAAACGCGTTGAAATTTTCAGTATGAGTCTCAAATTGACTTTGGAGTTGTGAGATACGCTCATCCTGAACACTCATGAAGGAACGTTGTTCTAGTTGCATAGTCCTTATCATCTCGAGGAGTTCATCATAGTTTTGTTGGGGAAGATTCGTGAATAGTGGAGGCTCATAGCTCCAGTTCGGAGTTTCTTGATACTCCGAATAATGTTGAGGCCTATAATTGTCGCCCAACGATGTCCAACCAGTATGTTGCCATTCTTCAGCATTAAGTTCAAAACCTCTTTGAACTCGTAGCCAATGACAATGTTAGTGTCTGTGGCCTTAATGATAGGCTCAGTGGATACAGGAGACATATTAAACGACGTTTTCCAAATGGAGTCGTTAACACATACCTTTGTAGTTCCGACTTTTGTTTTGAACTCAAAATGTTCAAAATTTCCTTGAAGGCCGGTGTAGAAGACCCTTACCAAGTCTTCATTGTATTTTGTGTTGTGAAATTCTGGTATGCAGATTTCAAATGTCCCAAGAACATTGATCTTTGTTGAAACAAGAACGAGGGCAGATCATGAACAATTTAAATTTCTTTAAATTGTGCCAATGTCATAACCAACGTCATGACCTCTGTTGTGACATCTGCATACTGACAGACTATTTATTTAAACATTTAAATTATGCAGAACTGTAAATGCTGAAAGATAAATAACACAATAATTGTTTACCCAGTTCGGTGCAACATCACCTACATCTGGGGGCTACCAAGCCAGGGAGGAAATTCACTATTAGCATAATCAATTCAAAGTCAAACAACCAGTTCTCACTTCTCACTTAATCTCTACCCAATGACACTTCAACCTAGAGACACTCTAGACCTGAGTATTCACACTCACTCCCCCTCAATCACACCACAGTGATATCAATACACAATTACACAACAATTGTGGAGATTCACTCCAAAACACACCTTGATCTTGCTTCACAACTTTGATCAAGGAACTCACACACTCTTGCTTCACAGCTTTGAGTGAGACAATGAACACAACAATTCATTCATAATAACCAAAGCAATTATACAACACACAATTACTTGGCACACAAGGAATCCTAAGCTTTCTAGACACACATGAAGAACCAAGTTCGTCACTTACAAATATGTCTACCACAATGTATCAAACGATACAAAGGGTGACTTACACGCAAGGGACTCTCAAACCCTAGACCTTTATTTTACACTCAAGTTGATCTTGATGTGAGTGCTTGCTTTCCTCTGCTTCTGCTCCTCCTTTTATAGTAGTGCAAACTGGGCTTGGGCTGGTCGCAAGTAACAAACATTAATTTTAACAAAGTAAAACTAATTTCCACAATTCAAGGTGCTGTCAATTTTGGTCACAGCTGCTTTATATTATGTCCAGCCATGACTAGAATCTCGCCTAAGATAACTGAGAAGCCATAACATGTTTCCTGAAATTTAGCCTGAGATATATCAGGTATCATAACAGAAAAACAAACCCTGCACGCCTGATGTCATACGACCAATGTTATGACATTCGGCTTCACTTACTCTTAGCTTTTCAACTTGCCCTGCTGAACACTTATGCAGAATCTTCTTCATGACAGTAGAAACACATTTTTTATAGCTCCCTAAAAAGTATCAAAGATCCTTTTTATGAACACCCATTAAATATGCACTTTGTTTCTAATAACTCTCTTAGGCCTGTACATACTGATGAGGAAAGTCTAACAGTACCAAACCACTTCTGTCAAGAGATATAACTTAGCAGCCCCTGCTGTACTAGACATTTATGTCATGACACCCATGACAGCAGTTCTGTCATCAGCTCCTGCTAGCTCCTTCTGCATCCATGATAGCAGTTCTGTCATATGCTCTTGTTAGCTCCTGTTGCACCAGATGTAATGACATCTTGTTTACAACTCATGACAACATTTCTGTTATCAGCTTCTGCTAGCTCCTGCTGCACCATTACTCCTGCTGTTTCTCACACATGACAGTAGTTTTGTCATGACAGCAGATGGATGTCGTGATGGATGTCACGATATTCAGCATGACCTTCACATTAAAACACACTACAACAGTTCTTTCACCACAGCAGATGGAGATGTTATAACATCCTGCTTAACATCAGTGCAGGATCATGTGTTACCAAAATTTAGCCAATCATAGAACCCTGGACAATTCTATATCGTAGAACCATGGAACTAACAATCTCCCCCTTTGGCAAATTTTGGTTAAAACAACCAAACACATTTATCAGGGTAGCAACACTAGTTTTCTCAAAACTATCTTGCTCCCCCTTACTAGTTGCAATCAGCTCAGCAAGTAACTAGACACCACTACTCTTTCCTTAGAGTAGCACTAGATAACAACACTTTACTCCCCCTTGGTTTAGTAAAAAATTGACAAAAATTGGAGTAAGTGTACATATATGACCCAGAGCTAAACTCACACACTGAATCAGAAGCATCATGCTTTAATGCAGGATTCAGTTGTCCTCCAGTCATCTCACAATCTCCCAAGAGATTAACAGGATGCTTGATCCAACTAATATGAAGACTACACTACTGCAGCAACACCACAAATCCTTGAGAATTCATATATGACTTACCATTTGCATATAAATCCTCTTGCAGATCTCAGAGGAGAACAACAGCAGCAGCTTCACAGATCATCACTAGACAACCATAGAGAGAACTAGACTCTCATGTAGCTCCCTTAGAGACACAATGTTCAGACACCCTGTCTGACATTCCAAAAATTATTCTTAAGCACCTTAAGAGATAATTCCTTCATCCACTAGTCAGACTGTAAGCACCAAGGCAAGGACTACATCTCTTCTTTACCAGATCTATCAATAGATGGGACACACAACCATGCTTCATCATGATGAGAAACACTCTTCCACAGTAAAAACTCCACATAGATTTACCCTATGAACATAGTCATTTGATCTTGAGTTTTTGCCTTGTCTGAAGCTGCACCTTCAGGAGTGACACTTTTGTCATCACTAATTAAAGGATAATCAATTAAGTACTTTCCACATGTAACAATTGATTTTGAATCCCCAATTTGAGACACACAAATATTCTCATCAGTGGTCCAGGACATAAGCTTGAATGAGCTTCAGCAGTCTTTGTACACATCTTCATGTTAGTACAAGCCAACACAAGAATGTAGCTACATATCAAACAGGTACACAACTCCCCCTGTCAAGCATACTCAGTACTCCCCCTAAAAGAGAGAGTCCAACCATATGAAGACTTTCTTCCACATCTTCATACTGTAGCTTTACATTCCTACAGACCATACTGGAACAGATAGCAGAAGAGTTGCAGGATAACTATCTGTAAGATCTCCAAAAAGTCAGGGTAAATGCCATGTTTCCTTGACTTTTACAGAACCAGAGCTGATGATGTCTTGATCTTCACCTTTGCGCAATCTGATTTGGTCCATTGGCACCTAATGACAGACCCAAAATGAATACCCTGTCATCTTCACCATGAGCTTGGAGCAATAACCTAATGTCACAATATCTTGTTTGACATTCTACCTTCATCAAGTCCCAGATTTGTTTGAAACCACAACCAATCTTGACATATAACTGCACTCTTGCAGCAACCCATCCTAGATAGAAGCATAACTCCCCATATCAAGGGTAAATAGCGTACGTGAATGGAAAACATAAGACGCATCTTCATGTCTTCAAGAACTCATTCTCTGTTCAACACACATGTTGAACGCATTCACTTACTGCTTGAACCACAAGCAAAAAGTACACTCCTCAAACAAAATTTCTCCATCTATCTTTGATAAAAGCTGCTATAAGGTCACCACATTATCTCTCATGACCAACTCCATGCTCATACAGTGAGAGAGAATCAAACTGATCCACCTCTTCCTAGAGTTACTTGTAGCAGAAGATACCACTTCTCCACAATTATTCTGATCTTAGGCTGAGTACAAGCTAGATCCCTCATAATCCAAGACATTATTTCCTCATCATTCTCCTATATGATAAGTTAGAAAGCTTCTGATTTAACTGGTGAATCTTCTCATCAGAATCCAGACTTTCATGCAGTCAATCAATGATCCACTCCAGTCTTGTCCACTCCTTTCACATCATGCTCCAAGATAGTCCTTTTACCTCATCATTCTCCTGTATGACAAGATATAGTACTTCTTAGTCAAGATGTGAATCACAAGTTCTGCACTAGATCTTTAAGTCCTTTGCCAAGGAAAACCAAACCATATCCACTGGTTCTTTATCTGCCCACAACTGGACTTACTTCAGCCTAGTAATCCAACTGAAGATCTTCACAGCTCCACCAACTTGATCAATTACATCTCGAAAAGAAGGTAATCTTCTATACATAGCTTAGGGCTTCTACCACAAGCTCCAATATATGAACAAAAACAGATCCTCCTTTGGTCTTCAACCAACTACCCTTCTGCATAAGAGTAATTAGTTCCATGCATGAACAGTCCCAGAACCTTCTGTGGTCTTCAAATAACTACCCTTCTGCACCAGAATAGTTTTCTAAAGGTTCACTACCAAATGTCACTGTTTGGTTACTCAACATCTTTCAGAGCTCTAGACAGTCTTCCACCAAGCTACCTTGATCTTCAACCCTTCATGTTCCATGGCAGGACCACACCCAGACTTGAACCTATAACATCTACCCCTTCTTACAGCTTTTGCACACTGCATGAGGTAACATTCATACCTGAGAAGATCAACCCATCTTCAAATGATGTACCCTTACAAACAAGCTGAAGATTCTGCTTGATGTCATAACATCTAATCAGACATTATGTGGTGAATTCAGTCCTTCATTCTGCCACTTAGAAGCACCTCATCACTCTTATCAGACCAAAAGTACATAGACTTGTGTTTGAGTAGACAACCTCCATCTTGTTGTATTGGACCACAACACATTGCTTGAAATGCATTTACTTCATGAACTCCTTTTAAGAGAAACCAACCATGCCTAGGCTTGATTCTTTAATGAGGAAGGGTCACAAGCGAAATATTTACACAAGGATTCCCACTTTCCTTAAGTAGAGACTTCTTTAGAAAGTCAGATATACCTGCCACTTATCCTTGACCTCCAAGCTGAGCCAGATCTCATGCTTGTAACAGCCCAATTTTGATTTGACTAACTAATTTAGTTATTGAAATTATTTTAATTATGAGGTAGTGTAATACTGTGTTAAGTTTACATATTATGTTATTTTATCATTTGAAGAGATTTGGAAGATTAAGTTGGAAATATCTCGGATGGTCTCAATTAATGGTTAAGTGGATGATTTATGGAAATTGACTGGAATATATGTATATTGGGGGAAAGAGAATGGAAAGAAATATAAAAGAATAGAAATAGAAAGAAAAGAGAGGATAAGAGTTAAAAAAGAAAACAAAAGGAAGGAAAGGAAAAAGAAAGGAAAAAGAAGAGAAAAGAGAAGAAGAAGAAGAAAAGTGTGGAATCATCAAGAGCAACTCAAAGCTTCGATTAATCCAAGGTAAGGGTGTGAAATCTTACTATCTTAATCAGTATGTGTGATTATGTATGTGTATGGTTGATTGGGTGGGATTTTGGAGAGTTTTCTATAAACTTCCGTTTTAGGTCGAAATTGATTCGATCAGTAGAAACCGAGTTTTAATGGTTGAAAATGAGAATAAGTGGTAGAATTTAGTCGAGGAATGTTAGGCTAAGGCTACTGGAAACAAGTTGGGATTTATCGGGAGATTTCATCGGGTGTTTGGATTCTGAACAGTGGGAGAAAGTTCAGCTCGCAGACGCTCGCTAGCCGCTCGCTAGGTGAGCAGGTCGCGAGTGTTCGCTAGCATCTCGCTAGGCGAGTGCGTAGCGAACGGTCCCAGACATGGGATAGTGGTGTTTTGGTCTCCTTCACGGGCAGCAAATGGAGTAGCGAATGGCTCGCAGGAGGTTCGCTGTGGCGAACGGGGTAGCGAATGAAGTCTATTGATTCTGCTCTGGCTCGCTAGCAGTTCGCTAGGCGAGGAGGTAGCGAACGTTCGCTAGCAGCTTGCTAGGCGAACGTGTAGCGAACGTAGCAGAGTGAGTTTTCTATGCTGTTGTGTACTGTTGTGGCTTGGGGTTCCGGTTGCGATCGACCCTTCTATGACATAATGGCTTGTGTGCCGATTTGTGATGTGCTATGGGTAGCCGAATGGCGTGAATCCTAGATTATGAATTATGGTCGTTTGGGCAATTTCGTGCATTGTTTAATTCGATTAAAAATGCACGACGATTTGACATGATTGATGATCATGTCATGTAGCATACATTGCGATGTATGATATTCGTATATTTGATCCCTTGGAGGATTTGCAGAACCTCGCTTGATGCGATGGTTATATTTGATCCCTTGGAGGATTTGCAGAACCTCGCTTGATGCGATGGTTATATTTGATCCCTTGGAGGATTTGCAGAACCTCGCTTGATGCGATGGTTATATTTGATCCCTTGGAGGATTTGCAGAACCTCGCTTGATGCGATGGTTATATTTGACCCCTTGGAGGATTTGCAGAACCTCGCTTGATGCGATGGTTATATTTGATCCCTTGGAGGATTTTCAGAACCTCGCTTGATGCGATGGTTATATTTGATCCCTGGGAGGATTTGCAGAACCTCACTTGATGCGACGGTTATACGGCGATTCTTAGGAGAATCTGATGAGTTATAATGTAACTGTATAAGTGCGAGAGGAGTGATGTCTAGGAGAATCTGGCGGACGAATGAGTCGGTACCGCATTTGCCTCTGCGTAGAGCCGTGGAGTCGGTCCCTATGAGTTGCACTATCATCTTCAGATGATGAATGGAGAATAATGTTTGAGAATGTAATAGCATATATATATATATATATATATATATATATATATATATATATATATATATATATATATATATATATATATATATATATATATATATATATATATATATATATATATATATATATATATATATATATATATATATATATATATATATATATATATATATATATATATATATATATATATATATATATATATATATATATATATGTTGTCTGATAGATAGGAGAATGATGTAGATGTAAGCATGGGGGAGTTGTGCTCACAAGGGTAGGATGGCAATGTGTCGTTCCTAGTGAGGTAGTTACCGAGGTAGAATAACCGAGATGTTGTTCCCGGTAGGGTATAAGCGATATGCCCATAATCCGAAAAGAGGATTGAGGATAGTAGATGAGTATTATATGAATTGCACGACACGATTGCGATTGTTATATGTAATATGTATGCGTGTAGGAATTGATGTGATGCGGTTAGCGAATAAATAAATGTGTAGGATATTGACTAATGGATGGATGATTTAGTGTGAGTGTATACGTCTAAGTGTATTAGATGTGGTGAGGATTTATTATTACGCACTTTAGTGAAAACTGTGGAATACAGGCATTCGGTATTATGCATTTATATATATATATATATATATATATATATATATATATATATATATATATATATATATATATATATATATATATATATATATATATATATATATATATATATATATATATATATATATATATATATATATATATATATATATATATATATATATATATATATATATATATATATATATATATATATATATATATATATATATATATATATATATATATATATACTTTATGCCTTGAATTATTATGGTAATGTTTCTCACCCTTCTGCTGTTTTATGATGTCCTATGAGGCATTGCAGATTATGATTTGCTGGAGGTTTCCTTTGGAGTATTAGCTTATTTCCCTCGAGTCGGTCGCTCTGATATGTAACTTTGGGTAGATAGGCTTGTAGAATATCTTAATGATGTTTTGTTTATATGCGAATGAAGTGGTGAACAACCAGATGACATGTATATGTGTTTTGTCATGACTTAAGTAAATATATAAGTTTTAGTCTTCCGCTTTAATAGAAAACATGAATATGTAATTTCGAAGAAATCATGCGTTTATTTTTAGTTGAGATTTACCCCTTTTGAGTTAATTCTTTTTAAACATTAATATTCATGTGGTCGTTTCGTGAGTATTGTGACGCACTTCTTTTATACCTTAATGTAAATATACTCTGATGAAAATAAAAATACTTGTGTTCGTGACTATATGATTTGATATGTGTTTATTTTGGGGGTATAGAAAGGGGGTGTTACAAAGTGGTATCAGAGCAGGTCGGTCCATCCGGCCAAGTTGTCTAATGTTGGTTGTTCCCTTGTACACGACATGTGTGTGAAGACGCTGTCGGTACGTGTTTATTGTTTAACCATTGTATGCAGAGGTAGGAATGATCCAAGTGGGGGAGAACCTGTGGTTCTCCCGGATGCTACAAGTGTGGAGCTGTAGCTCGGTGTATTGTTGAACATCGGGAGCTGGTGTTATCCGTGTTGGAAGAGAAAGCAGTGTTATGTTACTGTGAAGAGGTTCGAGGGTGTTTTGAGAAGAGCTGTCAACAACTTGTCTGTTGGTTTTGTCGAACCCGACCGAACCATTTGTTGTGTTTCGCGATGATTTGATGATATGATCGGGAGATACGCTAAATGCACTGCAGCAAGGTTCTAAGTTTTCTTTAAGGAAAATAGAGGTACAAGAGGAGTTACCTAAAGGGTGACTTAGAGTTGGTTGCTGTGGTGTGGTTGTGCCAGAGATTAGGGAGCTCCAGTTGTTTAGTTGAGATTTGAGGCGAGTAATGGCCTTGAGAGCTTAAGATGTTTAATTTTGATGGAAATTTTGAGTATTAATGAAAGTGGGAAGTTGGCGGATTACCGTTTGATTACGGTTGCCCGAGGGTTATCCTGATAAGATAAGTGTTATACACTAGGACGTGAGGTGGAGTTGTGATCGACTTAGTTGCGGAAACTAGTCAGATATTGAGAGCTCCGTATGGTATGTCTGCTTAGATGGTAAAAGAATTAAAATTGATTGAGTAATTTTGAGACTTGTGTCTGGTGTGTATGCTACGGAAACGGAATGCAGAGCCTTATATGATGAGACTGATTTTTGGTATTCCCGACGAGATTCGAGAAGGTTGGAATTCTAATTGGAGTTAATAGAGTGATTGAGTTTGACGAATTTACAGTCGAATGAGTGATGTTCGTATTTGTGGAGATGGTGACATGAGATGTGGTGATAGAGTCTAAGAGGCTGAATAAGGGGGATTGGATAAAGGTATTTTGAAAGAATTATTTTGGTAGCCACAGACGGAGAAAGCAGTAGTTGTATGTGCTGATGTGACTTATCGAGAGTCGAAGAATGAACATCTAAGATTGATAGGTCTAATGTGACCGTTGTATATTCCAGAGTGAGATAGGAGGGTAATTCCATGGATTTTGCGTTGGGTTTTCCGAAGGATTTAAGAATATGATTTTAGTTGAGAGATTCTAGATGAAATGACTGGATTGACCCCTTTTTCCTGTCAATGGAGATTAATCCTTCTGTGTTGAAACTGGTTGTGTTGGATATCGCCGAAGTGATAAAGATTGTATGAGGTATCGTCGAGTATTGTATCAGATGAGAGTCTGAAGCCTTGTATGGCAAGGGGCGTGGGACTCCTTGTATTAATATGATTCAGGCGAGAGCATTGTACTCGGACCTGGGATTTGGGTATGAGACGACCGAAAGATTAGAGGATCCAAGAAAGGACGTGTTTTGAGAATTATAATAGTGACTGGTGTCGATCGAGCGTGAAGTCTCGACAGCACACCGTGCCTTGTTGAATCTGTATCAGAGTAACGCAGCGGAAACGTGGAGATAGCATGTTAGATTGTTTTACCGCTGTAACTAGGAGAAATTGCATAATGTGTTCATGTGTCTCAGCGGAGGGAACACATCGATCCAGAATGGATGGTATGTGAGTGCGGGAAAATCGTACTGTCGAGACAACTTCGAGAAGAGAAGATTGTCTTAGTGAAGGTATTTGGGAGGAATCAACTAGAGAAAGTTGGATTTGGAAGATTGAGATGCGAGAGTCACATCCCGAGTTGTTTGAATCGGATAACATTTTCGAGGAGGAAAATTTCTAAAGTGGGGGAGAGTTGTAACAGCCCAATTTTGATTTGACTAACTAATTTAGTTATTGAAATTATTTTAATTATGAGGTAGTGTAATACTGTGTTAAGTTTACATATTATGTTATTTTATCATTTGAAGAGATTTGGAAGATTAAGTTGGAAATATCTCGGATGGTCTCAATTAATGGTTAAGTGGATGATTTATGGAAATTGACTGGAATATATGTATATTGGGGGAAAGAGAATGGAAAGAAATATAAAAGAATAGAAATAGAAAGAAAAGAGAGGATAAGAGTTAAAAAAGAAAACAAAAGGAAGGAAAGGAAAAAGAAAGGAAAAAGAAGAGAAAAGAGAAGAAGAAGAAGAAAAGTGTGGAATCATCAAGAGCAACTCAAAGCTTCGATTAATCCAAGGTAAGGGTGTGAAATCTTACTATCTTAATCAGTATGTGTGATTACGTATGTGTATGGTTGATTGGGTGGGATTTTGGAGAGTTTTCTATAAACTTCCATTTTAGGTCGAAATTGATTCGATCAGTAGAAACCGAGTTTTAATGGTTGAAAATGAGAATAAGTGGTAGAATTTAGTCGAGGAATGTTAGGCTAAGGCTACTGGAAACAAGTTGGGATTTATCGGGAGATTTCATCGGGTGTTTGGATTCTGAACAGTGGGAGAAAGTTCAGCTCGCAGACGCTCGCTAGCCGCTCGCTAGGCGAGCAGGTCGCGAGTGTTCGCTAGCATCTCGCTAGGCGAGTACGTAGCGAATGGTCCCAGACTTGGGACAGTGGTGTTTTGGTCTCCTTCACTGGCAGCGAATGGCTCGCTGGAGGTTCGCTGTGGCGAACGGGGTAGCGAATGAAGTCTGTTGCTTCTGTTCTGGCTCGCTAGCAGTTCGCTAGGCGAGGAGGTAGCGAACGTTCGCTAGCAGCTTGCTAGGCGAACGTGTAGCGAACGTAGCAGAGTGAGTTTTCTATGCTGTTGTGTACTGTTGTGGCTTAGGGTTCCGGTTGCGATCGACCCTTCTTTGACATAATGGCTTGTGTGCCGATTTGTGATGTGCTGTGGGTAGCTGAATGGCGTGAATCCTAGATTATGAATTGTGGTCGTTTGGGCAATTTCGTGCATTGTTTAATTCGATTAAAAATGCACGACGATTTGACATGATTGATGATCATGTCATGTAGCATACATTGCGATGTATGATATTCGTATATTTGATCCCTTGGAGGATTTGCAGAACCTCGCTTGATGCGATGGTTATATTTGATCCCTTGGAGGATTTGCAGAACCTCGCTTGATGCGATGGTTATATTTGATCCCTTGGAGGATTTGCAGAACCTCGCTTGATGCGATGGTTATATTTGATCCCTTGGAGGATTTGCAGAACCTCGCTTGATGCGATGGTTATATTTGATCCCTTGGAGGATTTGCAGAACCTCGCTTGATGCGATGGTTATATTTGATCCCTGGGAGGATTTGTAGAACCTCGCTTGATGCGACGGTTATACGGCGATTCTTAGGAGAATCTGATGAGTTATAATGTAACTGTATAAGTGCGAGAGGAGTGATGTCTAGGTGAATCTGGCGGACGAATGAGTCGGTACCGCATTTGCCTCTGCGTTGAGCCGTGGAGTCGGTCCCTATGAGTTGCACTATCATCTTCAGATGATGAATGGAGAATAATGTCTGAGAATGTAATAGCATATATATATATATATATATATATATATATATATATATATATATATATATATATATATATATATATATATATATATATATATATATATATATATATATATATATATATATATATATATATATATATATATATATATATTGTCTGATAGATAGGAGAATGATGTAGATGTAAGCATGGGGGAGTTGTGCTCACTAGGGTAGGTTGGCAATGTGTCGTTCCTAGTGAGGTAGTTACCGAGGTAGAATAACCGAGATGTTGTTCCCGGTAGGGTATAAGCGATATGCCCATAATCCGGAAAGAGGATTGAGGATAGTAGATGAGTATTATATGAATCGCACGGCACGATTGCGATTGTTATATGTAATATGCATGCGTGTAGGAATTGATGCGATGTGGTTAGCGAATAAATAAATGTGTAGGATATTGACTAATGGATGGATGATTTAGTGTGAGTGTATACGTCTAAGTGTATTAGATGTGGTGAGGATTTATTATTACGCACTGTAGTGAAAACTGTGGAATATAGGCATTCGGTATTATATATATATATATATATATATATATATATATATATATATATATATATATATATATATATATATATATATATATATATATATATATATATATATATATATATATATATATATATATATATATATATATATATATATATATATATATACTTTATCCCTTGAATTATTATGGTAATGTTTCTCACCCTTCTGCTGTTTTATGATGTCCTATGAGGCATTGCAGATTATGATTTGCTGGAGGTTTCCTTTGGAGTATTAGCTTATTTCCCTCGAGTCGGTCGCTCTGATATGTAACTTTGGGTAGATAGGCTTGTAGAATATCTTAATGATGTTTTGTTTATATGCGAATGAAGTGGTGAACAACCAGATGACATGTATATGTGTTTTGTCATGTCTTAAGTAAATATATAAGTTTTAGTCTTCCGCTTTAATAGAAAACATGAATATGTAATTTCGAAGAAATCATGCGTTTATTTTTAGTTGAGATTTACCCCTTTTGAGTTAATTCTTTTTAAACATTAATATTCATGTGGTCGTTTCGTGAGTATTGTGACGCACTTCTTTTATACCTTAATGTAAATATACTCTGATGAAAATAAAAATACTTGTGTTCGTGACTATACGATTTGATATGTGTTTATTTTGGGGGTATAGAAAGGGGGTGTTACAATGCTCCTGTGCACTTAGATCAGAAATAAATTGACCCAAGCAGAGCTACCAGCACCATCTCCTAGACCAGTTTCTTGCCAGGAAACTTTCTAGATATGCTTCTAGTAGAGACTAGAATACACCTGCTGCACTCCAATAAGCTAATTCAAGAGAGCTGTCTTCATTTCTACTTCCATCAACACTACATTCTAGTTTTAGTTTCTTGCCAGGAAACTTACTAGAATAAAGTCAGATCCTACCACACATGCGTATGGTACCTGTGGTTCACTCCTTGAATCACGAATTCTGCACAATCTCTACTGATGGAATGTCTTAACATCTGGTTGAACATCAGATCCTTGAAGCAGACAAAGCAGATCTGGTGCCTGATGCTTGAGCAACATTTGATGAGACAACTTGATCATCAACTAAGGATAATCAATTAAATATTTCAGAATATATCAAATAGCAATGAATCTTAAATCCTTGTAACAGATCTTTCTATGAACTTCATGGATAATCAATTAAATACATGTGTAGACCACAAATGGTAATTAATCTTAAATCCACACAACTTCAGGAATACCAAGGCTGAAATATCAAGGCTGAGACCCTTGACTCAATCCTGCCTATGACTTCCTCTATTGAAAGATCCTTTGCAAGTCATGAGTGGTGAAAATAAATCACCTCTCACTATCCTTTCTAAAACAACCTTTGTAATACACAGCAGACCAACCCAAGCACACAAGCAACAACTCAGCAAAACAACATTCAGCAGGATCCACATTTTGTAAGACCCATAAGAGCAGTAGAGACCACCATCTTGCACCCATCTACACACCTCCACAACTATATATCAGCATATATATAGGCCAGTTTTCTCCCAGGGCTATCAGAGTTCTTTCATCAGAAACATATGCAGCGGAACTACCAAAAGAACATCTTCAACATGCCCTAAACTAGATATCAGACCATCCTATAGGACAGAAGTATCCACTCTTCCTTTGGCAAAGGATACAGAAGGTCATAGCAGCTCCTATATCAGAGGGCACGGCAACAAATGCATAGACTCCTTCACTCCATAAGTTATATCTCAAACATTCAGCAAGATCATCAATCAGCTACAACTTCTCCTTGTTTAACCACCAGAAAGTATCTCCCAAGATCTCATCCAGAACAGATAGGATGCCTGCTCTGATACCAATTAAAATTCTGGTATGCAGATTTCAGATGTCCCAAGAACATTGATCTCTGCTGAAACAAGGACGAGGGCAGATCATGAACAATTTAAATTTCTTTAAATTGTGCCAATGTCATAACCAACGTCATGACCTCTATTGTGACATCTGCATACTGACAGACTATTTATCTAAACATTTAAATTGTGTAGAATTGTAAATGCTGAAAGATAAATAATACAGTAATTGTTTACCCAGTTCAGTGCAACATCACCTACATCTGGGGGCTACCAAGCCAGGGAGGAAATTCACTATTAGCAGAATCAATTCAAAGTCAAACAACCCGTTTGCACTTCTCACTTAATCTCTACCCAATGACACTTCAACCTAGAGACACTCTAGACCTGAGTATTCCCATTCACTCCCCCTTAATCACACCACAATGATATCAATACACAATTAGACAATAGTTGTGGAGACTCACTCCAAAACACACCTTGATCTTGCTTCACAGCTTTGATCAAGGAACTCACACACTCTTGCTTCACAGCTTTGAGTGAGACAATGAACACAACAGTTCATTCATAATAACCAAAGCAATTATACAACACACAATTACTTGGCACACAAGGAATCCTAAGCTTTCTAGACACACATGAAGAACCAAGTTCGTCACTTACAAATATGTCTACCACAATGTATCAAACGATACAAAGGGTGACTTACACACAAGGGACTCTCAAACCCTAGACCTTTATTTTACACTCATGTTGATCTTGATGTGAGTGCTTGCTTTCCTCTGCTTCTGCTCCTCCTTTTATAGTAGTGCAGACTGGGCTTGGGCTGGTCACAAGTAACAAACATTAGTTTTAACAAAGTAAAACTAATTTCCACAATTCAAGGTGCTATCAATTTTAGTCACAACTGCTTTATATTATGTCCAGCCCTGACTAGAATCTCGCCTAAGATAACTGAGAAGCCATAACATGTTTCCTGAAATTTAGCCTGAGATATATCAGGTATCATAACAGAAAAACAAACCCTGCACACCTGATGTCATACGACCAATGTTATGACATTCAGTCATGACATTCAACTTCACTTACTCTCAGCTTTCCAACTTGCCCTGCTGAACACTTATGCAGAATCTTCTTCATGACAGTAGAAACAAATGTTTTATAGTTCTCTAAAATGTATCAAAGATCCTTTTTATGAACACCCATTAAATCTGCACTTTGTTTATAATAACTCTCTTAGGCCTGTACATACTGATGAGGAAAGTCCAACAATACCAAACCACTTCTGTCAAGAGATATAACTTAGCAGCCCCTGTTGTACCAGACATTTATGTCATGACACCCATGACAGCAATTCTGTCATCAGCTCCTGCTAGCTCCTTCTGCATCCATGACAGCAGTTTTGTCATCTGCTCTTGTTAGCTCCTGCTGCACCAGATGTAATGACATCCTGTTTACAACTCATGACAACATTTCTATTATCAGCTACTGCTAGCTTCTGCTGCACCATTACTCCTGCTGTTTCTCACACATGACAGTAGTTCTGTCATGAAAGCAGATGGATGTCGTGATGGATGTCACGATATTCAGCATGACATTCACATTAAAACACTCCACAACAGTTCTTTCACCACAGCAGATGGAGATGCTATAACATCCTGCTTAACATCAGTGCAGGATCATGTTTTACCAAAATTTAGCCAATCATAGAACCATGGACAATTCTATATCATAGAACCATGGAACTAACATGTTGCACTCCAAAAAATTATTAAATCCTTGAGCATCAAGAAGATTGATTATTTTTCGGATGTGCATACGCTCAGCAGACATTCGGTAGTACACATCACTTAATGAAGTTCTTGTCATAGATCTCAGGAAATTCAGGTGGAACAAGTGAGACAGTCGTTGCCGGAAGAGCTGCAGATGATGGACCTGCATGGGATGAAGAAGCTCTAGTGGATCGTTTGCCGGTAATTCTGCGGGAGGACATTTTCACTTTCAAAAGTTGAAGAAGAGGAATGGAGAAGAAGATATCAAATTTGGAGAGTGCTCTTGAAGATAGAGAAATGATGATGACTCTTACCCTTTTGTAGTAGATACTAGGTTTTGGGAAGAGAGGAAGTCGAGAATAGCCTTGATGTAGGTTTCAAGTTACAATGCAAAATGTCTTAATGCAAATGAATTTAAATGAACAAAGTAATTAAATGAGAAATGAACAGTTTCAGAAAAAAAAAATTTAAAAATTTGCGCGACGCGTCGACCGGAAGGTCTATGCTTCGGCGCATACTGTATTAAAAAACAAACAATTGAAATAGCAGGGGTATGCGTCGACCGGAGGGTCGACCTGTGTATACCCGTGACTGAGGCACAAAACATGTTCAATTTATGAGTCGACCGCTACCCTGTATAGGTCGACTCATGCAGGTAAAACTAGCAAAAACTCATATTTGTTTACTATATTGGCATACATTAAGACATAAATACAAAGCCAAAACATACTTTAAGCATACAACAGAGTGAAATACATACAAACACGATATATACGACAAAGATGACACATAATTTGATACATTTCATTTTGTGAACATGAAGATTATGAGGTATCTTAGTTAAGGAAGGATATCACGTCAACTCCAAAAGTAGCTAGATGCACACACGTATGGCTTTCAACATCTTCATTTGTTTAGATATCATATGAACAAAGTACATATGGACATAGACATATATAATGTGCGAGAGATATTGTAGCACCCCAAAATTTGCCTTTCCGTTTTAGCAGCATCTGGCTTTTGCTTCTTTGCATTTTCACATTTATGCATTTGCATAGCATTGGTTCTTGAGACAGGGGATCAAGGTTTTCTTGTGGCTCAGCTTTCATCTCAGTGCATGAACCTGAACAGCGAGCATCAGAGGCTCTGGCATTTATTTTTCCCAGCGGTCGGGCGACCGATTTTATTTTATTTTTCCAGGGTACTTTCAGCTCAGAAAGCAGTGTTCAGGCTATCGCAAGCATTTTCATGATTATGATATTCAAAATCAAGTTTCAGAAGTTGAACAAAGCTCAAAACGGCAAGAAACGGGCGAACGGGCAGATTTCCCTCCAAAAGGCGCCAAAATTCAAATTTTGAAGGTGTTAACCGATTAACCAATATGGTTAATCGGCTAACCAATTCAAAATCACGTCAAATCTAAAGTTTTGAGGGTGTTAACCGATTAACCTATATGGTTAATCGATTAACCAATGCATATTTTTCCTCTGCACGTGAATTTTCAATACAAACCATTTTGGGGTCCAGTTTTAGTCATGTGCAAATCTGATTTTCACTTTGGGAAGGATCTAGAACCTATTTGAAATTTGGTTAATTTCATTTTCCCTCCAAATGCCCATTCCTCCTTCCAATCCAAAATTTCCAAACCATATTCCAAACCTTACATTTGGATCTAAGCCTAGGTGATATTTAAGTGATCCACTCCAAACCAAAGGGGTTAAGCCTCATAATTTCATTTCAACTTCAGAATTTACTCATTTTCTCTCAAGTTTCCAATCTCCAAAACCCTCACCAAAGCTCTTCTCATTGAAATCATTGATTCTTCATTGGAATCCTTGATTTATAAGAGCTAAACCTTCATCCATTCTCTCCATTAAATCAATTTCTTCATCCAATTTTTGTGCAAAATTGGATCTGAACTTGGAAGTGATTTTAGAAGTGATTGTTTGGAGCAATTTGGTTTAATCTTGAAGGATCTTCACTGCTACTACAAGAATTGGTGTGGATCTTGAAGTATTTCAGACTTCTAGCATTGGATCTATTCAATTACAGTTGAATCAACATTAACCGAAGCAATTCTCCGCTTTGAAGGTTGGAAGTCTAGATCCATAGCATTTTTTAGCTTATTTGCATAATCATGTGGATTTTCATATTTGATTGAGCTTTGGTTAATTTTATCCGTTTGATTCATGATTTGATTGTGCTAATCTGTTTTCATGTTGTTTGAATCATGATTTGCTGGTTTAATTTCGTGATTAAGTGATTATGCGATCATCCGATTGATCGGATAAGTGCTTATTTGCTGAACATACTGCTCTGTTGCTGTTTTTCTACTGTTGGCACAATGTTAATCAGTTAACACATATGGTTAACCGATTAACCATTTCAAATATTCAAATTTTTCAAAAGTTTTCAAGGTGTTAATCGATTAATGCCTGGTGTTAATCGATTAACATGTACAAATTTTCAGATTTTCAGACATTTTTAAGTGGTTAATCGGTTAACCTCTGGCTTTAACCAATTAACACTGTGCTAGTAGGTCTGTTTTGTTGTTTTTCTTCTTTGTTTGAGTACCGTTTCACATCAGATCATCGTAGATCAATATGATGCATCAGGAATGAAATATTTTGGAAATTTTGTCGCTTTTTTGGTTGTTTAATCGAGACTTCATCGACTTGTGTTTGTTTTCCGCTTGGATACACATGGTTGTATGTGTTGTTCAAAGTGATGATGTGCTTACATGTTCATGTTTTGCTTGCTCTTATTGCATGTTCTTGCCTTCCATATACATGCTTGAGGTCGAGACGTGCTTAGGGCGGCTGCTTCCCCACACTATTTTCCTCCCTCAATTCATTCTATTTGTGCATTACGTGTTTGCATGCTTGCATTTCCTTTTGCTTCTTTTTCTTGGCCATGCTCCCCATAGGATCTCTAATCTCTTTTGAGGTTATGATAGACATTAGGAATCAAACCATGCATGCTAACATTAGGGTAGATGTTTCCCCTTTCAATCCTAACCTTAGGACCATTTTGCATGACAACGTCAGGTCCGAGTTTCCCTTAGACCTTATGTGCGTCTCTCTTCTCTTCTCAAAATCATTCTAACTCATATAATAAATACGATGAACGTTATGCGCTACGATCCTTAAGCTACTTGGGAAATGTTGATTGGGGGCTTCCTCTCAATGGCCTAGAGTGTTTAGTGTACACCCTTTGGGTGATATGCGACACATTCACTCCTAGGTCATAGTCTTTAGTGCAACGTGAATCACAAACCGAATTAATTCACTTCACTAAAAAAATCAAAACAAACTTCAAACCTTTTTCCTTTTGGATTAATTGGAAAACCTTTTTCATAAAAAAAAGTGTTGTTAAGCTTTGGTTCTATCGCAAACAGGCATTGTCCCTAACTGCTGGAATGGAGGTTTAACCTTACTCGGTTAAAACACTTAATCAACCTATGGTTTCGTGTCAGCCCGAACTACGTTTGCTCTGATTTCTCATACCAGATGAGGATACGTAGGCATAAGATGTGATGTATTGGCAAGCAACCTTCCCCCCTTTCCCCGTAGTTGGCCGAACTACGTTGACTCTAACTTTCCCATTGCACGAGGGAATACGTAGGCACAGAGCGACGATGCTCTGCCGAGTCACTTTTCTTTTCTCTTTTCCTGTGAGCCTTTAGCGTAGATAGATTAAACACACCCTTAGACAGACAACAAGCATGGATCCCGTCGAGTACAACGGACGTGAGGGGTGCTCATACCTTCCCCTTGCGTAACTGACTCCCGAACCCGAGACTTGGTTGCGATGACCTTGTCTTTCCTCTTTTTCGTTAGGTTTTTCCAATTGTTTCCTTTCCTTGTCTTTAGGATAAATAACGAAAGATGGCGACTCTTCTGTTTTCCGTCGGGTGTTTTTCGCAGTTGCGACAGCTGGCGACTCTTCTGGGGACAGAGACATCCCCTATGCGAGTCAATCCTAGCGCTTGTTTGTTTATCTTTGGGTGTTGTATATATGTGCTTTATTTACTTTCACATTTTACTTTCCGCATTATATCAATATTGTTATGCTGTGGGGAGGGAATGTTCCATTGAGTGATAAGTCAGACCCGTGCTTGAGTACAAACCTAGCATTAGTAGTGGAGACTAGTGGGGGCCTGTTTGCTTAATAGACACAATTCCCCATGAAATCTGCGCTCAGACGAGATTCTCTTTGATGATTTCCCTTCCGATCCTTAGGATCTGTCGGGATTTTGGATTTGAGGGTTGTCGACTTTGGGGACCAATCATTTGTGATTCAGCTATGTGAGGCCTCTTTAGGGAATTATGATGCCAAACCAAAAATGGTGAACGTATCATCGTTTCTTGAAAGTCTGTGACGCTGATGAACGCATAGGATGCCGAATCTTATCAGTGGATAGGTCCACGCCTATGAGAGGGATTGGGTTATGCAGGAAACCTTGACTTTTAGATTACCCGATTTTCTTTGCAGTGTGAATCTGTATTCCGGATATCAGAGGTTCCTATTATCCGAGATATGCTATGTTCTTGCTAAAACAAAGCGCTGGTTCTTCTCGATCTACAGCACAACAATCTTGATCCCCTGTTTACATTCTAAATTTTCATTTTGCATCTGTATCCCATTAACATGTATTTATGATGCAGGTGCATATTTCTTCCCCGATTCTAGTGATCTTATTCCTTATTTCTGACATGAAGCCCTTGAAGAGGACAATAGCCTACAGGTTTCCAGCTCCAGATATCAGTCTTTTGTTGAGTTTGTTGCTATGGCCGATAAGAAGGTGATGGAAGACTTCAGGCAATCTTATGGGAGACTATTGAGATGTGCCTGTAAACCTTCAGCATATGAGATTAGTGGTATCTATACTCTTCTACAGTTTTATGACGCCTAACTGAGGTGTTTTGTCTTCCCTGATTATGTTCTGGCTCCTACTCTGGAGGAGTATTCTGCATTGTTAGATGTGCCTATTCGGGATCAGATGTCGTTCCTCCATACTGATGCTGAGCCTAATCTGGCTAAGCTCGCTTCTATTCTACATCTTGATGCTTCAGAGTTGGAGGGGAAGATGATCAAAAGGCTTGGGATGTTTGGTTTTCCTTTGCCCCTTCTGGTGGAGAAATCTCAGCAGTGTGCCAAGGACGGTTGTTGGATCGTATTTAGAGCCATTCCAGCTCTTTGTATCTACGATGTTATATTATTCCCTAATCTTCCAGATTTCGTGGATACAGATGCTTTCTACTTATTGGCCTCAGGGAACCCAATACCTACACTGCTCGGGGACGTTTATCACTCGGTTCACTACAAGAATGAGAACCGAAGGGGGAAAATGTGTCATGTTGTGTTCCCTTACTGTACAGGTGGTTTTCCAGTCATATGCCCAAGACAAGTCCTTTTGTTACTTTTGCAGGTACATCAGAGTGGTCTGAGTGTTTGATGGGTTTGTCAGCTGAGAACATCACTTGGTTTGATAGGAATATACTTGGTACATAAATCATCTATCGCTGCAGCGGATTTCCTAACGTCCCTTTGGTCGGAAGGAAGGGGTGCATCAACTACAATCCTTCGTTGTTGGTTAGGAAGTTTGGATATGCGTTGAGGGATCCTCCCAAGGAAGAAGAGGTACAGGAATCTCTGTACCTCACCGGGCTGTTGGATGGTGATACACTAACCAAACTTGAGCACGCTTGGAACAATATTCACAGGAGAGGAAAGGAATTGTTGGGGAAAAGTAATAGCCGAGCCTATGATCCCTACTTGAGCTGGATTCAAGATAGAGCGAAGAGGTTGCTGATGCCGTTTCCCTTAGTTGTGCCTTTATATCCCCTCATGATTGAGGAGCCAACCACGGTAAATATTCAGAAGTACAATCAGTTGTGGGTTGAGAAAGAAGAGTTGAAGAAGGCTAATGAGAATTTGGAAGAAGAGACTACTCAGCTTCGAGGCGACAAGAATGAAGCAACTTATTCTTTAAAGAGGCATACTGAGCTCGTGAACAGACTGGGCATGGATTTGAGCAAGCAAAGTAGCTCTCGAGAGCGTTTGGGTTTGGATCTCAAAGCTGTTGGTGATGTTCTCGCTTCCAAGAAGAAAGAATTAGATAAAGCTTATCTGGAGATTTCGAAGTTCAACGGGCAGTGGAATGCAACTCTTACCAACCACAAAGCACGTGAAGACGGGTTGAAGCAACAGATTGCCAAGCTGAAGGCTCAGCTTAGAGTGAGAGATGAGAAGATTTCGACTGAAGCTTCACTCAGACGTGATAGCGATTGCAAGCTGAACGAAGCACTTGCGACCTTGAAGGACTATAAGCTGAGGGCTGATTCGAAGAGGCGTAGGCTAGAAGAAGTCTTTGGTGAAGGCGCTTGGGAGGACTATGCTGAGAATCTGCAGCGCACTATTAGCCAGCGAGAGCTACTCATCCAGGGGTTGCTCACTAGACCAGATCATCCTAAGACGCAGGAATTGTTAGAGGAGTTTCGAGCTTGGCGTTGCACTTGATGTTTTTGCTTCTTTGTAGCTTGTTGTTGCTATTGTATTGAACATCGGCAGGCTTGTTGGTTGAGGTCATTCTGTTTGTACTCAGTGTTATGCTTGTATGCTGCCTGTTTGGCTGTTCATCTTTAAATATGAGGTTCTTTCTCTATGCTTATCTGTGGGTTCTCCATCGTTGTCCTATTATTCTCGGAACTAGAATCGGGGGGGGGGGGATTTCCTTGTTGCATTTATACATGTTTGCATTTTCATTTGCATCGCAGGTGTTCTCAGTGGTTTCTGTTCCTAACTCTGCTTGGTTTTCTTTAGTTCAGGATTGAGGAAGTTGAGGAGTTCAGTTTCTACAGGTATCCAACTCGAGGGAATCAACGAAAAGTAATGGATCAGGTTCAAGCCGAGTTGCAGGAAGTCAGGGCTCGCATGGCTTAATTCATGGAGTTGATGCAGACTGTTGCTAGGGGTCAGGAACAATTAAGAACTTTGGTCCAGCCGTTGATAGCGCGGGTTGACGAAGAGGGTGTTTTGCACGGAGGAGCTGATCTTATTCCTTCGCCGATCGGTGGATCTATCCCACAGGGTATCCCTACTATTGTTTTACCTCTGGGCGGAGGAGTTGCGAATGAGAATGGTAACGTTGCTGGTAACGGAAGTGTGTGTGTTGTGCACGGGGCTGCTGGCCCTCATTGGGAAGATAACCAGGATGATGTGTTTTCTGTGAAAGATATGGAGGATGGTTTAGCAAATGAAGCTGACCGAAGGTTTAAACTGATAAAGGAGAAGATGAAATCTTTTGAGAATCAGAACTCTTTGGGCCTTGATATGTCTGATCTTGGTCTAGTTCCTAGAGTCAGAATTCCTCCCAAATTCAAGGTGCCCGATTTTGACAAATACAAAGGGACGACCTGTCCAAGAGTGCATATTCGGGCGTATTTCAGGAAGATGTCTGCTTACTCCAACGATGAAAAGCTGCTGATGCATTTTTTCCAGGACAGTTTGGCAGGGGCGTCTTTGGAGTGGTATATGGGACTTGAGAGGACTCATATCCGCAGCTGGAGAGAATTGACTGAAGCTTTTGTGCGTCACTATCAGTATAATAGTGATCTAGCACCCAACCGTGTACAATTACAGAGCTTGTAGCAGAAAAGTACAGAGAGTTTCAAGGAATACGCCCAGAGGTGGCGGAATTTAGCTGCAAGGGTATAGCCCCTATGGTTGAAAGGGAGTTGATCGACCTGTTCATGGCATCATTGCCTGGTGTGTACTTTGAGAAGTTGATAGGCTGCATGTCTGCAGGATTTTCAGATCTGGTAATTGCTGGTGAGAGAGTTGAAAGTGGGATTAAGTCTGGAAAGATTCCAAATGGTGGTGGGTCTTCTTCGGGAGGAATAAAGAAACCATATTCAGCGAACCCTAAGAGAATAGAAGGGGACGCAAACGTTATTTCTCACAAGGGTAAAGGTAGAGCTCAGTCCCGTCATCATCAATAAGTTGTACAGTAAATATCCAGGCCGCAGCTCCGCAACAAGTCAATGCTCTGTGACCTTATGCTGCTAGACGCAGAATGCCTGATAGGCAGTTCGCGAATCCTCCGATGCCGTATTCTCAGTTGTTACAACATCTGCTACAGTTACAGTTGGTTCAGAAGAGGACTCTGGCTCCTCTCAGTGGTACACCACCTCCTGGCTACGATGCGAATGCTCATTGCGATTTTCACTCAGGCGCCCCGGGCCATGATATTGACCATTGCAAAGCTTTCAAGCACAAAGTCCAGGATCTACTTGATTCCAAAGCTATCAACTTCACCAACGATAGGCCAAATATGAATCAGAACCCGATGCCGAATCATGGGGCGGCAGGAGCCAATACCATTATTGAGGGGGAGAAGCTAAATCTGGTAACTGATGTTGGGGATTTGAAGACTCCGCTGGGGTTTCTGAAGGCTAGCTTGTTAAAGAAGGGGGTGTTTCCAGGATGTTCTCTTCACTGCTCATAGTGTGAAGTGCATCCAGAGGGTTGCGATCTTTTGAGAAAGGGTATTCAGAGAATGATGGATGAGGGTTGTTTGCAATTTGATAAAGTTGTGAAAGAAGATGCTGAGAATAAAGTGAGTAATGATGGAAGCAAAGTTGCTACGATATCCATTCCATACCAGACGATCAATATTTCAGCGCCTGCTACGCCAGCTCCGGTTATCATTATTGTACCTGGACCGGTGCCATACGAGAGCACTAGAGATATCCCATGGAATTATGGGGGAGAGGTGTTCTGTAATGGGAAAAAGCAGAAATGCACATCGTCTACAGATGGAAGTTCGTCGGTTGAGAATATAGTTGGGGCTGGAGGTATCACTAGAAGTGGTAGGGTCTTTTCACCACCAGAGGTTAATGCTGATAAGAATGACAAAGGTAAACGTAAGGCCGTGATTGAAGAGGATATCCAACCACAGATTGATGCTGATGATCTTTTGAAGGATGCAGAGGAATTTATGAGGCTCATTTGAAAAAGTGGCTACAAGATTGTGGATCACTTAAACCAGACTCCTTCGAAGATTTCTATCCTGTCATTATTGTTGTGTTCGGAGGCACACCACAATGCATTATTGAAGATCTTGAATGCAGCGTACGTACCCCAGGAGATTTCTATTAACCAGTTGGAGGGGGTAGTAGCTCATGTAAATGCCGGTAATGGTCTCGGTTTTACTGATTTGGATATGAATCCTTCCCGGAGGAACCATAACTGTGCTTTGCACATATCTTTGGAATGTAGAGGTTCTTTGATGTCGCATGTCCTGGTTGATACATGATTGTCTCTCAATGTGCTTCCAAAGAAGGCGTTAATGAAGTTGGACATTCAAGGTTTGATATGCACACCAAGTGATTTGGTCGTAAGGGCTTTTGATGGATCTAAGAGATCAGTGTTTAGGGAGATCACGTTGCCTATTCAGATAGGACCAGAGATCTTTGATGCAACTTTCTACATTATGGATATCCAGCCAGCATACAGTTGTTTTCTTGGCCGACCTTGGATATACGCTGCAGGGGCAGTCACCTCAACGTTGCACCAAAAGTTGAAGTATATGGTGGAAGGGAAGATAGTCACGGTATGCGGTGAAGAGGATATTATGGTTAGCCATTTGTCATCCTTCAAGTACATGGAAGTGGATGGGGATATCCACGAAACACTCTGCCAAGTGTTCGAAACAGTTCAGATTCAGGGGAAGTCTTCTTCAAGTTCAGAACTTGGCCCCCAGTTCGATGTCATCACTCAAGGAAGCTCGTGCTATCGTAGAATCCAGTTCATCGCAGAAGTGGGGCCAAGTTCTTAATGTTCCCATCAAGCAAGACAAGTTCGGCCTGAGATACAAACCCTCCAGTTCTTCTCAGATCATCCTGAAGTACAGGGGACCTGTGCAGTTCACCAGCAGGGGTGTGATATTTGACAGGATTAATGTCGTTGGAGATGATGAAGGTGACAGTGACTGTGATATGGATGCTTGGATTCGTCCATGTACTCCTGTCCAGAAGCTGTGCAACTGGACTACCGAGGAAGTCATTCATGTTACTACTGCAGAGTAATGTTCATTGTTTTGATTATGCTTAGTCCTACATTCTGCCTAAGACGTAGTGACCCAATTTGTGGGGCCTCTTGTTATTCGCACTTTATCATTAAATAAAGAATGTTTTCGCATTCAAATATTGTGATCCCTGTTTGTCTTGTTTTTGTTTTGCATTTATATTAAACAGAAAAATGGCAATGTGTTT
Organism: Lathyrus sativus; assembly: GCA_963859935.3. Taxonomy (NCBI): domain Eukaryota; kingdom Viridiplantae; phylum Streptophyta; class Magnoliopsida; order Fabales; family Fabaceae; genus Lathyrus; species Lathyrus sativus. The sequence goes on along the minus strand of OZ012736.1, from coordinate 412,530,171 downwards.
TGTTTGTTTCATCGTATAATTAACATAACATCATCATGCAGGTCTTTTCTATCAGATGCCATCGATTCAGGTTCGGCTATGACTTCGTATGACTTTGATAATCCCATTTATCAAGCTGAAGAAGAGACTGACGAAGACTGTGAACTACCTGAAGAGTTAGCCAGGCTTCTCAAGCAGGAGGAAAGGGTTATTGTACCTCATCAGGAGGATATTGAGATTATCAATCTGGGCACCGAGGAAGATAAGAAAGAGGTTAAAGTAGGGGCTGCATTGGAAGACAGTGTCAAGAGAAGATTGGTTGAGATGCTCCATGAGTATAAGGATATCTTTGCTTGGTCTTACCAAGACATGCCCGGGCTGGATACAGATATTGTGGTACATAGGTTACCTCTCAGAGAAGAATGTCTGCCAGTCAAGTAGAAGTTGAGGCGAACAAGGCCTGACATGGTAGTCAAGATCAAAGAAGAGGTTCAGAAGCAGTTGAATGTTGGGTTTCTTGCTGTCACTAATTACCCTCCGTGGGTCGCTAATATCGTTCCTGTTCCTAAGAAAGATGGAAAGGTCAGGATGTGAGTTGATTACCGAGATCTTAATAAAGCGAGCCCGAAAGACGATTTCCCGCTCCCCCATACCGATGTGTTGGTTGATAACACCGCTCAATATTCTGTGTTTTCCTTCATGGATGGCTTCTCTGGGTATAACCAAATCAAGATGGCCCCAGAAGACATGGAGAAAACTATTTTCATCACACCATGAGGGACCTTTTGCTACAAGGTGATGCCCTTTGGATTAAAAAATGCAGGGGCAACTTACCAGCGGGCAATGGTCACTTTGTTTCATGATATGATTCATCATGAGGTTGAAGTCTATGTTGATGACATGATTGCAAAGTCACAGACGGAGGAAGGACATCTGGTCGATCTTCTGAAATTGTTCGAAAGGCTGAGGAAGTTCAAGCTGAGGCTGAATCCTAACAAGTGCACGTTCGGGGTGAGATCTGGAAAGTTACTGGATTTCATTGTCAATGAAAGAGTTATTGAGGTAGATCCTGCTAAAATAAAAGCTATACAAGATATGCCTGAGCCGAGGACGGAAAAAGAGGTTCGTGGTTTTCTGGGGAGATTGAACTATATTGCAAGGTTCATATCTCATCTTACAGCCACTTGTGAACCAATATTTAAATTGCTAAGAAAAGATCAAACAGTCAGGTGGAATGAAAATTGCCAGAAAGCATTCGAAAGAATAACAGAATATCTGCAGGAACCTCCAATACTCATGCCTCCAGTTGTAGGGAGACCACTATTCATGTATCTCACGGTTCTTGAGAATTCAATGGGATGTGTGCTCGGTCAACAAGACGAGCCGGGTAGAAAAGAGCATGCCATCTACTACGTGAGTAAGAAGTTCACTGATTATGAATCAAGATACTCGATGCTGGAAAAAACATGTTGTGCACTCGCTTAGGCCGCTAAGCGTTTGAGACAGTACATGTTAAACCATACAACCCTGTTGATTTCGAAGATGGATCCAATCAAGTACGTCTTTGAAAAACAAGCACTCTCCGGAAGGATTTCCCGATGGAAAATGGTTTTAACAAAGTACGATATTCAGTATGTTTCCCAGAAATCTATTAAGGGAAGCGTCCTGTCGAAATATCTCGTGGAACAACCAATTGAGAATTATCAGCCGATGAAGTTTGATTTTCCAGATGAAGACGTCATGTTTTTGAAGATGAAAGACTGTGATGAGCCTTTACCTGATGAGGGTCCTGAGAGTGGATCTCAGTGGAAACTGGTTTTCGACGGAGCGGTTAACTCATATGGCAATGGAATCGGAGCTATTATCATTACTCCTCACGGTTCTCATATACCGTTCACTGCCCGATTGACTTTCGCCTGTACCAATAATGAAGTCGAGTAAGAAGCATGCATATTGGGTTTAGAAGAGGTCGTTAATATGAGGATCAAGAACCTGGATGTATTTGGTGACTCAGCGTTAGTCGTTAACCAAATCAAAGGAGAGTGGGAAACTCGTCAGGCCAACCTGGTGCCTTACAGGGATTATGCAAGGAGACTGTTGCCGTTCTTTGACAAAATCGAGTTCCATCATGTGCCGATAGTCGAGATTTAGATGGAAGATGCCTTGGCCACGCTATCTTCGATGTACAAAGTGAACTTCTGGAATGAAGCTCCAGCCATCACCATTATACGTCTTGATAGACCTGCTTTCGTGTTTGCAATTGAGAAAGCATCGGATGGAAAGCCTTGGTATTTTGATATCAATAATTTTCTCAAGACTCAAGAGTACCCATCTGGGGCATCCAGCAAAGATAAGAGGACCTTGAGGAGGTTAGCCGGTAACTTTTATCTGAATAAAGACGATGTGCTCTACAGGAGAAATTTCAACATGGTCTTGCTGCGCTGTGTTGATGAACTTGAAGCAAACCGGTTGATAGAGGAAGTCCACGAGGGTTCTTTCGATAGTCATGCCAATGGACATGCAATGGCTAGAAAATTGTTAAGAGTTGGGTATTATTGGATGACTATGGAATCTGATTGCTCCAAATACGCCAGAAAATGCCATAAATTCCAGATTTATGCAAATAAAGTGCATGTGTCATCGGCTCCTTTGAATGTGTTAACGTCTCCTTGGCCTTTTGCTATGTGGGGAATCGATGTGATCGGAAAGATTGAGCCGACTGCTTTTAATGGGCATCCCTTCATTCTGGTTGCGATTGATTACTTTACAAAGTGGGTAGAAGCAACGTCCTACGCTAATGTCACGAAACAGGTGGTCACCCGATTCATAAAGAAGGACATCATTTGTCATTATGGAATTCCAGAGAGAATCATTACCGATAATGGTTCAAATTTGAATAACAAAATGATGAAGGAACTGTGTTAGAGTTTAAAGATTGAGCATCACAATTCTTCTCCATATCGTCCGAAGATGAATGGCGCTGTTGAGGCAGCTAACAAGAATATCAAGAAGATTGTGCAGAAAATGGTAGTAACCTATAAGGACTGGCACGAGATGTTGCCCTTTGCTCTTCACAGTTATCGTACTTCAGTGCGTACATCAACTAGGGAAACTCCTTTCTCACTGGTGTATGGCCCAGAAGCGGTCCTACCATTGGAAGTTGAGATTCCTTCTTTAAGGGTATTGTCGGATGTAAAGCTTGAAGAAGCTGAGTGGGTGCGAACCAGGTTGAATTAGTTGAGCTTGATTGATGAGAAAAGATTGGAGGCTATTGCTCATGGCCGGGTGTACCAGAGTAGGATGAAGAAAGCCTTTGATCAGAAAGTGCGTCCTCGGTGCTTCCAGACGGGTAATTTGGGGTTGAAAAGGATCCTTCCTCCTCAGACAGATCACAGGGGAAAATGGACTCCTAATTATGAAGGTTCGTATGTGGTAAGAAAGGTTTTCTCTGGAGGAGCCTTATTACTATCTACCATGGATGGTGAAGATTTTTCATCCCTTGTGAACACAGACACGATTAAAAAATACTTTGCTTAAAGAGACCCGTTGGACAGAAAAAGAAAATTCCAGGCAAAAATGGGGCATCCCGGCGAATCATGAAAAAGAGAAGGTTCGGGCAAAAATTAGGGACAAAAAGGAAAGATGTAAACCCGCAAAGTTGAAAACCTGAAAAGGCGACTTTGGCAAAAAATGGGTATCCCGGTGGATTGAAAACCCAAAATGGCGATCCAGGCAAAAGTTAGGGATTTGAAAGCAAATGATTGCGATCTGCGTTCAATTTGTGAGCTTAAGAGCTGTTATCCCGAAGGAAAGGAATCAGTCCAGTCAGTCTTTTCAGAAGGCAAAACACGGGGCATATTGGAGACATACAGGTCATAGCCGAATCGGCCCATGGTGGTTATCTGTTTCCATGTTGCCAACATTTGTATATATTCTTTTACTCTTTCGCAATTGCCTCTTTTCAGGAATTGCATCCAAATTGTAATGTGCCTATTTACAGGCCTTTTATCAATAAAAGTATTCACTTCAGTCAAGGAGCTTTCCTTTTCTTGTTTTACTTTTACTGTTTTGTTTGCAAAAACGTCCGATATTTTGATAAACATTACAGGTGAAAACAGGAAGATTTACAGAGCATAATGAAGGCAAATGACTTTGCTCACGTGGTAACTGTCATGAATGGTAACTGAGGTAACTATTTCGCATGTGCGCATTCTTTGTTTTATTGCAGGATGGCAGCTTCCCATCAGAAGTGTTCCTTCATGGTATTGAAATTGTACTACAGATTCGTTTCTCCCCTAGCGGAGGTTTTGTCGTACCCACAGAGTCTCACTATCAGGTTAGGTGTCGCCAGCGGAGGAGTGTAGTGAATCTTTAGCAGAATAGGGTTTCGTCTCCCTGCAAAGTCTAACCCTCGGCAGTATGGGTTTGTTCTCAGCATATTATTCTCCAGCGGAGGCAACGTCTTCGACGCCCTCTCCTTAACGGAGTTGATTTTTCGGTGTTTTCTCGGTAGTATCGGTATTCAAGGTTTCTTCCCCAAGCAGATTTCAGTGCTGATTCCCTCGACGTGACAGATGTTTAGGCGAAGCATGATCCATTTCTTGGTAGAGTGGAGCTCTCAGTAGAAGTGTTTGATATTCTCCAGCAGGGTGGGATTTCTTTCCAAGAAAAGTGAAGTTATTTCCCAACAGTTTACTTTACTTCTCGGTAAGGTCGTATTCTGAACGATTCTCCCCGGTTGAGTGTGTTTATTTCCCAGAGTGCTGGAAGGCTGTTTTGGGCGTTTCCCCGGCCTAGGCATTTGATCCCCATAAGAGTTGTTTCTGGGCCATCCAGGGCATTTTCTTCAGCAGAGTTTGATTCCCAGCGGAGTGTTGTTGTTCTCTTTAGAATAGTTGTATCCGAGAAGATGTTTTACGAGGAGGTCATCCAGGGCTTGTTTGTTCCCCAGCATGAGTCCGATCATACTCCGCATCCTATTTCTCCCCGGCAGCATTGGTCGTTTCTCTCCAGCGTTTATGTTGCTGGGGTGGTTCCTTTGCATTTGCATTTTTGCATAGCATCCTCCAAATGCGTAGCATTTCCATTTCGTATGGAGCATTATGCCATTTTCAAACATATGCATTTGAAGCATAAGCCAGGATTGGTATCTTTAAGACTGTTTATCTTTTCGGCAGAGACTGTTTGATTCAGGGGTTTTTGTGTTATCCGCATCAGGATGGATCTTTGGGTTGGTTATTTTATCAGATTCTTCCTAGTTGATTCGTTTGGTTAAATGTCTTCATTCTCCCCTGGTGAGTCGCTTGCGAGCGTTGTTTTCCCTGGTCGAGTATGTGGTTCAGAAGCATTGTTTCCCCAACAGAGTTGTTTGGTGAACTGATGTTCCTTGACAGAGTCGGTTATTTGAACCTCTCTTTACAAGTCGGGAGTCGGTTGATTCTGTTGCCTACCTGTTTGGGGTGCGTTATCCCAACTTTTGGTTGGTACTCCCCGGTGTAGTCCACATTATTATGCTTGGTTCTTCAACTTTTGGTTTGTAATGTCGGGGATATGTTGTTCTAACTTTTGGTTAGTAATCTTCGGTTTCCTCTGTAGAGTTATTCCTACTCTTGGTTGGTCATCTTTGCTTTATTCCAACTCTTGGTTGGTGAACCAGTGGCGTTTGGATGTTATTCCAACTTTTGGTGGTTAATCCTTATTTTCCTCAGCAAAGTCGGGTATTCCAACTCTTGGTTGGTACTCCCCAACGTAGCTCAAATTATTGTGATTGGTGTTCCAACTTTTGGTTGGCCTAGAAGATGATCCCAACTGTTGGTCGGTAATCTCTGGTTTCCCCTCACAGAGTCTTTGTTCCAACTCTTGGTTGGCAATCTTAGTAGCTGTTATTCTAACTTTTGGTTAGTAGCTTTTATTCTAACTTTTTGGTTAGTAGCTTCAATCCTAACTCTTGGTTAGTAGCTCTTGTGCTCTGACTTTTGGTTGATGAGGATTTTTCCTGGCAATCCTAACTCTTGGTTCCGACTTTTGGTCGAAGAGGATTTTCCTGGTGATCCTAACTCTTGGTTAGTAACCTTGTTTCCCAACTTTTGGTTGGATGTTATCCCTTGCAGTTGTTATCCCAACTTTTGGTCGGTGGTCTGATTGGTTGTTGTTCCAACTTGTGGTTGGCGGTCCTCCTCTATTCCTCAGCGGAGTCGTTATCCCAACTTTTGGTTGGTGAGGTTTGGTTGACATTTTCCAACTTTTGGTTGGTAGTCTTTGATTCCCCAGTAGGGTCGTAATATCCAGTTTGGTCGTCTGGTTGACGTTATTCCGACTTTTGGTTGGTAACCTTTGTTCTCTTTGTTGATTCCGACTTTTGGTTAGTATACTTCCCCAGCGAAGTCATCTCGCCATTTAAATTTCGGTTAACGTTGTGGTGGTTCCAACTCTTGGTTGGTAGTGTTTGGCTTTTTCCCTGGAGAGTAAGTATTATCCCGTCTTTTGGATGGTATCTTTTGATAGACGTTTATCCCGTGTAGAGTCGTCTGGTTAGTCTACTCTTTCCCCAATGAAGTCGTCACAAAGTTGTTTGGTTAATTTTCTCCTTTGTTCCCCAACAGGGTTGTATCCCGACTTTTGGTTGGTATTTTAGGGGAGAGTTATTCCAACTCTTGGTTGGTATCTGTTGTTGGTTTCATCCCAACTTTTGGTCGGTATCCGGGGTTTGTTTTCCTAACTCTTGGTTGGCATCTCTTGGATGACGTTCAGATCGTCTTGGATCATTATCCCCAGCGTGTTTTATTCTAACTTTTGGCTGGTAATCTCTATTTGGCATCCCCGCAGGGTGCAAATTTCTGGGTTCTTATGTATTCAATCACCTTATACCTTGAATGTTTGAAAGCGAATGTTTTTCCTCCCTTCAGGTCCAAGTTGTTTGAATATGGACAGATGTAGCACCCCAAAATTTGCCTTTCCGTTTTAGCAGCATCTGGCTTTTCCTTCTTTGCATTTTCACATTTCTGCATTTGCATAGCATTCGTTCTTGGGACAAGGGATCAAGGTTTTCCCGTGGCTCAGCTTTCATCTCAGTGCATGAACCTGAACAGCGAGCATCAGAGGCTCTGGCATTTATTTTTCCCAGCGGTCGGGCGACCGATTTTATTTTATTTTTGCAGGGTACTTTCAGCTCAAAAAGCAGAATTCAGGCCATCGCAAGCATTTTCATGGTTATGATATTCAAAATCAAGTTTCAGAAGTTGAACAGAGCTCAAAACGGCAAGAAACGGGCGAACGGGAAGATTTCCCTCCAAAAGGTGCCAAAATTCAAAATTTGAAGGTGTTAACCGATTAACCAATATGGTTAATCGACTAACCAATTCAAAATCAGGTCAAATCTGAATTTTTGAGGGTGTTAACAGATTAACCTATATGGTTAATCGATTAACCAGTGCAGATTTTGCTTCTGCACGTGAATTTTCAATACAAACCACTTTGGGGTCCAATTTTGGTCATATGTAAATCTGATTTTCACTTTGGGAAGGATCTAGAACCTATTTGAAATTTGGTTAATTTCATTTTCCCTCCAAATGCCCATTCCTCATTCCAATCCAAAATTTCCAAACCTTACATTTAGATCCAAGCCTAGGTGATATTTAAATGATCCACTCCAAACCAAAGGGGCTAAGCCTCATAATTTCATTTCAACTTCAGAATTTACTCATTTTCTCTCAAGTTTCCAATCTCCAAAACCCTCACCAAAGCTCTTCTCATTGAAATCATTGATTCTTCATTGGAATCCTTGATTTCTAAGAGCTAAACCTTCACCCATTCTCTCCATTAAATCAATTTCTTCATCCAATTTTCGTGCAAAATTGGATCTGAACTTGGAAGTGATTTTAGAAGTGATTATTTGGAGTAATTTAGTTTAATCTTGAAGGATCTTCATTGCTACTACAAGAATTGGTGTGGTTCTTGAAGTATTCCAGACTTCTAGCATTGGATCTGTCTAATTGCAGTTGAATCAACATTAACCGAAGCAATTCTCCGCTTCGAAGGTTCGAATTCTAGATCCATAGCATTTTTAGCTTATTTGCATAATCATGTGGATTTTCATATTTGATTGAGCTTTGGTTAATTTTATCCATTTGATTCATGATTTGATTGTGTTAATCTGTTTACATGTTGTTTGAATCATGATTTACTGGTTTAATTTCGTGATTAAGTGATTATGCAATCATCCGGTTGATCGGATAAGTGCTTATTTGCTGAACATACTGCTTTGTTGTTGTTTTTCTGCTGTTGGCACAGTGTTAATCGGTTAACACATATGGTTAACCGATTAACCATTTCAAGTATTCAAAATTTTCAAAAGTTTTCAAGGTGTTAATCAGTTAACTTCTGATGTTAATCGATTAACATGTACAAATTTCCAGATTTTCAGACATTTTTAAGTGGTTAATCGGTTAAACTCCAGCGTTAACCGATTAACACTGTGCCAATAGGTCTGTTTTGCTGTTTTTCTTGTTTGTTTGAGTACCGTTTCACATCGGATCATCGTAGATCAATATGATGCATCAGGAGTGAAATGTTTTGGACATTTTGTCGCTGTTTTGGTTGTTTAATCGTGACTTTGTCAACTTGTGTTTATTTTCCGCTTGGATACACATGGTTGTATGTGTTGTTCAAAGTAATTATATGCTTGCATGTTCATGTTTTGCTTGCTCTTATTGCATGTTCTTGCCTTCCATATGCATGCTTGAGGTTGAGATGCGCTTGTGGCGGCTGCTGCCCCACACTATTTTCCTCTCTCACTTCATTCTATTTGTGCATTACGTGTTTGCATGCTTGCATTTCCTTTTGCTTCTTTTTCTTGGCCATGCTCCCCATAGGATCTCTAATCTCTTTTGAGGTTATGATAAACATTAGGACTCAAACCATGCATGCCAACATTAGGGTAGATGTTTCCCCTTTCAATCCTAACCTTAGGATCATTTTGCATGACAACGTTAGGGATGAGTTTCCCTTAGACCTTTCATGCGTCTCTCTTCTCATTTCAAAATCATTCTAACTCATTTAATAAATACGATGAACGTTGTGCGCTATGAGCCTTAAGATACTTGGGAAATGGTGATTGAGGGGCTTCCTCTCAATGGCCTATAGTGTTTAGTGTACACCCTTTGGGTGATATGCGACGCATTCGCTCCTAGGTCATAGTCTTTAGTGCAACGTGAATCACAAACCGAATTAATTCACTTCACTAAAAAAACTCAAAACAAACATCAAACCTTTTTACTTCGGGATTAACTGGAAAACCTTTTTCATAAAAAATAGTGTTGTTAAGCTTTAGTTCTATCGCAAACAGGCGTTGTCCCTAACTGCTGGAACGGAGGTTTAACCCTACTCGGTTAAAACACTTAATCAACCTGTGGTTTCGTGTCAGCCCGAACTATGTTTGCTCTGATTTCTCATATCAAATGAGGATACGTAGGCATTAGACGCGATGTCTTGGAGAGCAACCTTCCCCCATTTCCTCGTAGTTGGCCGAACTACGTTGACTCTGACTTTTCCATTGCACGAGGGAATATGTAGGCACAGAGCGGCGATGCTCTGCCGAGTCACTTTTCTTTTATTTTGTCCTGTGAGCCTTTAGCGTAGATAGATTAAACACACTCTTAGATAGACAAAAAGCGTGGATCCCGTCGAGTACGACGAACGTGAGGGGTGCTCATACCTTCCTCTTGCGTAACCGACTCCCAAACTCGAGACTTGGTTGCGATGACCTTGTCTTTCCTCTTTTTCGTCAGGTTTTTCCGATCGTTTCCTTTCCCTCTCTTTGGGATAAATAACGAAAGGTGGCGACTCTTCTATTTTCCGCCGGGTGTTTTTAGCAGTTGCACAAATATTACTAACCACGATCCGAAATATCAAGAACACGTAGTTCCCGTCGGATATGAAAGAAAGGCTCAGTAGCAAAAGGTTTTGTAAAAATATCAGCTAGTTGATTTTTAGTATCAACATGCTCAAAAACCACATCGCCTTTCTCCACATGATCCCTAAGGAAGTGGTGCCGAATTTCAATATGTTTGGTGTGTGAATGTAGCATAGGATTTTTGGTTAAATTGATGGCACTCGTGTTATCACAGAAGATTGGAATATGCTCAAGTTTGAGATTAAAGTCGAACAATTATTGCTTGATCCATAAGACTTGAGCGCAACAACTGCCGGCTGCGACGTATTTCGCTTCGGCGGTTGACAAAGCCACAGAGTCCTGCTTTTTGCTTTGCCAACTTACCAAAGAGTTTGAAAATAGATGACACGTGCCACTCGTACTTCTCCTATCTGATTTTCACCCTGCAAAATCAGAATCGGAGAAGCCAATCAAGGAACAATCGTTTCCCTTAGAATACCATAGCCCATACTTTGGAGTACCCGAAAGGTATCTAAGTATGCACTTAACTGCTTTTAGATGGGATTCTTTAGGAGAGGATTGATATCTAGTGCACATACAAACACTAAACATAATGTCGGGTCTATAGGCAGTAAGATAGAGGAGAGATCTGATCATACCTCGATATTTTTTCACCTTTACATCCTTACCTCTTTCATCTTGACTAAGATTCGCACATGTTGGCATTGGTGTATCGATAGCTTTGGAGTTTTCCATGTCAAGCCGCTTGAGAAGCTCAAGACAGTATTTCGTCTGGCTCACAAAAGTACCCTCCTCTAGTTGCTTGATTTGTAATCCGAGAAAATAAGTGAGCTCCCCCATCATACTCATCTCGAATTCTCCTTGCATTAGATTAGAAAAATCCCTTACAAGATTCATGTTAGTTGACCCAAAAATGATATCATCAACATAAATTTGCACCAAAGTTAAGTGTTTTCCTTGACGCTTAATGAAGAGGGTTGTATCGACCTTTCCTCTTGAGTACCCTTGATCAAGGAGAAACTTGCTTAGACGATCATACCAAGCCCTAGGGGCTTGTTTGAGTCCATACAAGGCACGTTTTAATTTGAATACGCGATCAGGATGCTCATGGGATTCAAATCCCGAAGATTAGGCAACACAAGCGAAGGTAAGTAAAAGGCGTATAACCTTGAGTCGGGCAACCGGCACATAAGTCTCCTCATAGTCGATGCCTTCCTTTTGGTTATACCCTTGCGCGACTAAATGCGCCTTGTTACATGTTATTACTCCGTTTTCGTCCAGTTTATTCCTAAACACCCATCGGGTGCCAATTACTCGATGACCTCGTGGAGGACGGACAAGGTCCCAAACCTTATTTCTCTTAAACTGATTAAGTTCCTCTTGCATTGATAGGAACCAATGTTCATTGAGTAAAGGCTCTTTTGGGTTTATAGGTTTTACCTGAGAAACGAAAGCGAAATGATAACAGAAATTACTTAGCTTTGATCGAGTCTTCACTCCCTTTGATATATCATCGAGGATATTGTCGATGGGATGGTCTTCGGAAGACTTCCAAGCTGGAGGAAGATCATCTTTGTCAGACGGATGAACTACCTCAATTTCTTCATGACGGTCATCTTTTTCTTCCTCAAATTTGGCTAGGTCAGGTTGATCAATTTTCGGTTCAACACTTTTGAGTATGTCTTCCAAAGATACACCTGCACCATGAACTAAACTACCTTTTCTGACATTTCTCGGATAAGACTCATTAAATGTTACGTGAACGGACTCTTCGACAGTAAGTAATCTCTTGTTGTATATTCTATAAGCTTGACTTGACTGAGAGTATCCGAGGAAGATACCTTCATCTACCTTGGAGTCAAATTTACCTAAACTTTCTTTCCCATTATTTAACACGAAACACTTACAACTGAAGACATGTAGGTGAGAAACATTTGGCTTTCGCCCTTTTAAAAGTTCATACGGGGTTTTGTTTAGAATAGGGCGAATGAGCACCCTATTCAATACATAACATGTCGTATTAATGGCGTCAGCTCAGAAATACTTAGGTAACGCACTTTTGTTGATCATTGTTCTCCTTAACTCTTCCAAAATTCGATTTTTGCGCTCCACAACCCCGTTTTGTTGAAGGGTACACGGAGCAGAGAAGTTATGATCAATTCCGTGTCTACCACAATATTCCTCAAACAGATAATTCTCAAACTCACCTCCATGATCACTTCTAATTGATATGATGTTTGTGTTTAACTTGTTTTGAGAAAGCTTAGCAAAATTTTCAAAGGTTGCGAATGTATCACTCTTGCTAGCCAAGAAGATAGTTCAGCAAAATCTCTAAAAATCATTGACTATTACAAAACCATAATAGTTACCACCTAGATTTTTAATTCTAGATGGCCTAAATAGATCCATATGAAGAAGTTCAAGGGGTCTCGTAGTTGAAACAATATTTTTATATTTAAATGAGATCCTTGTTTGCTTCCCCATTTGGCATGCATCACATAAGTGATCCTTGGTGAACTTGATTTTAGGCAAGCATATGACTAGATCTTTTGAAACTATCTTGTTTAGCAAGTCAAAATTGGCATGCGCTAAACGTCTGTGCCATAACCATGAGTCCTCACTCATTATCATAAGACATTTATCGCTAGTCAATAATACTTTATTCAAATCCAGCATATCGACATTGTTACTCTTAGTCCATTAAAACATCCTTCATTTTATCATTATGTTCAATTAGGCAACAATCTTTTGAAAACAATACTTTGTATCCTTTTTCGCATAATTGACTAATGCTAATGAAATTATGTTTAAGGCCCTTGACTAGCAACACATCGGAGATAGTAGTGGATGAGGGATTACCTACACTACCTTTTCCAAGTATTGCACCCTGGTTGTTGTCTCCATAGATTACAAATCCCTTCTTCTTTGCCACAAAGTCAATGAAGAGAGATATGTCTCCTGTCATATGTCTTGAGCAGCCACTGTCGAGAACCCATCTTCTCTCGGTAGTCTCAAGATGTTGTACCTATGAACACAATTAGCAAGAATAGGTACCCAATTGTTTATTGGGTCCTAGGTTGTAAGTGAAAACATGGTCTCATTTAGGCAACCATTGATAAATCCCTTTAGGAACCAAAAATCTCCTAAAGCGACATTTAGCAATGGTGTGACCCTTCTTGCAACAATACAAACAAGAAAAGTTAACTTTTGAATTACTTTTGCTATCATTATTTTTTACAACATATGTGTATTTTTTATATAGATTAACCATTCTCTTTCTAAAATAAGCTTTATCAATAGCAAATGCAATTTTGGGTTCTAGAGCCTTGTTAAGTTTGGCCTTGAGATTTCTAACCTCATTTTGCCAAATGTAACAAGTATCACACCCGAAGTTAACAACTCTCTTTCTTATTTCCTCACAATCTACTTTTGTAATTTCCATTATGGAAGCTTTTAATGCGTCTAGTTTCTTTTCAGAATCACGAACCTTTTGCTCTAGGTGAGCAGAGATTTGTTTATTTGAGGCAAGCCTTTTAAAAGCTTCTTTTACTTCATAATGTAAAGTATTAAAAGCAGTTTGCAATTCAAAACGAGACAATTTAGAGGAATTTTCATACTTCGGATGTCGTACCTTTTTCTTTTTGTTCTTTTGATGGGCGGAAAGACAAAGATTGACAGATTCATCTTCGTCACTAGAGTTGTCATCCTCGGATGACTCGATATCCCTTTCCCAAGCGACATACGCTCTTCTTGGCTTAGCTTGCTTCTTATGTGACCAACTTGTTTCCTTCCCTTTATCCTTTTTCATCAAGAGACAATTCGGTTTGTAGTGTCCGGTCTTTCCGCAGTTATAACACGGCCCTTTTGTTTTGTTTCCTTTATTGTCGTTATTTTTGGAGTATCTTGATTGTTTTTGAAAGTTGACAAGATTTTTCTCAGAATGTTTGATATCGTTCTTTTTGACAAGCGATTGTATCGCTTCGCAAACAGCCCCATATCCTCATTCTTGTCATCATCTTCGTCATCACTCATGGTGTAATCACTAAGCTCTTTTGTGTGGGACTTAGAACAAGAAGTCTTGAGAGCGATAGACTTCTTTTCGGTATTTTTTGTTTTCTCCTTCTTTTCCTTTTTCTCATACTGCTCTAGACTAAGAAGCACTTGTTTGTGCTCTTGCAGCTTTCCAAACAATGTTGTAAGGTCCAAAATCATGAGATCGTTTGCTTCTTTTATGGCAGTTACCTTTGGTTGCCATTCCCTGTTAAGACATCTCAAAATTTTGTTAGTAGAAACATCATTGGCAACTGGCCTACCTAGTGAGTATAGTCTATTGATGAGATGAGTAAATCTCTTTTGCATGTCAGCAATGGTTTCCCCTTGCTCCATATGAAAGAGATCAAACTCTTGCGTTAAGGTATTGATTCTCGCTAGTTTAACATCATTAGTTCCCTCATGGGCGACTTGCAATGAGTCTCACATAGCCTTTGCAGTCAAACAATGAGAAACCCTATAATATTCGTCAACTCCCAACAAAGAGATCAAAATATTTTTTGGCTTTCCAATCATAATTATACTTCCTCTCGTCATCATCATTCCATTGTGCTTCAGGCTTAGGCACAATCATGTTATTTTCATCGGTCATGGTTATTTCCATAGGACCGTTTAGAATAACATTTCACACCTTCCTGTCAATGGAATTTATATGCACACGCATACAGTCTTTCCAGTAACTATAGTTTTCTCCATTAAAAACAGGTGCTCTATTATAAGCCCCTTTAGGTTCGTTAGCCATTTTCTACTAAGTTATACTTGAAGCACAGAATGAACCGGTGCTCCTGATATCACTTGTTAGACGATGTCGCAGATCTAGAAGGGGGTTGAATAGATCGCTTGCTTAAAAGAGTCAACGCTACCAATAAAAATGGTTTTTAAAATTTGTTTAATTTGCGGAAGCTACCGAGGAACTATACACGTTAAAAAGAACGATTACTAGAAAATCGGATATACGTTAAGCCTATGGAATTCGATAATGAGATATAAGAATCACTATGTTAATCAGACTATCAATTTGATTCAGCTCACTATACGGTATGACGAGTTCCAATGCCTTAAAAATATTGACACTATGAAAAGACAACACACAAGACTTTTAGTTCAGACAATTTATCAAACACTTGGAGTGTAGAGCACTACCAGTGAGTTCTGTTTTGAGAGTGAATTGCTCAAGTTTCCTCTTATAATCAATGATCGTACTAGGTTCAAAATTAGTTTAGCACTACTCAAATCAGACATAGATTGATATAATCGTTTGCACTAAAAACACAAATATTAAGCAATATAAACGTAAATAAAAATACACAACAATTTGTTGAGGCAGTTCCCCCGCCGTCCTCACTCGGGGTACGTCTGTCCTCAATTCTAATAATAGAATTGAGACTTGTTAATAGATAAATATAACCTGTTGTTGAAAGTTTATACAAGAAGCTAATAGCTATCAAACAAACAAACACTATTGTTGTTGTAGATCATATTTCTTCTTTCCCCTTGATTTAAGTTGAATCAAGTACTTCGACAACTGTGAATAAACCTCTGATTGCGGCACTATCTTTGAACAACCTTCGATCTTCAAAATCTGGCCCGACTGATTTCAATCACCCGCGTGTCGAACCCGAAACTCCCACTCACAATCCTCCGTTTACCATTACTAAATCGACGGAACCTCCAGCTCCTCGATTACCTTCACTCGGAAGAATATGTGATGAGACGAATCGTGCAAAAAATCCCAAATAGAGAATCTTGGAGGGCAAAACCCCAAAGGTTTTATTCAAGAAAAACCTATCGAATACTCAACCCGAATTAGATAACCAAATCTTCGGCTTCGAACGTTATCACCTCTAATAATGCACAATGCACAATGCACAATGCACAACAAATATGATTATGTGTAATTGTTGTGATATGATATGAAGAGAATGAAGATGATGAGAACCAAATTGACACCTATTTCACTTTTCTTGTTTTTCTCTATGTTGTGAAGTGAAAGTAGCAACTGAACTTATATACCAAACATAACTGACATAACAAACAAAACCAATTCACAAAGACAGTTGATATAACAAAAATTTGACATAAAACAGCGAACGGTCGACCTATGCAGAAGAGGGGGTCGACCTGAGCTGACCTGAATGTAAAACTGTGCAGAAAACAGGACCATGCGTCGACGCATAACATTCATCTTTAGACAGATTAAAATGCTTACAGTATGAGTCGACCGGTGGATCGACGCGAGCCCACCCGATACCAATACACAAAAATGACTTGCAGTACGAGTCGACCGGAACAGGTCTTTGGTCGACACAAAGCCCTGAAACTGTCAAAAATGCTTATTTTCATATTTTTTGATACTCTTGATGAAATCTATGATATGTCACACGACAATAACAAAGTCAAACTCACATGACACACATTTATGACATCTATATGCAACAACCGTGATATTTTATACGAGCATTTGAACATATATGAGACACAAGACATGCACATTCAACATGGTGATAACGTCCTCCATATATTCTTCTATGGATCTGAGTTTTGACATCATCGAAATAGGCACATCTATATATGAGGCTTTTCCCTCACAGTTCGTTGCAAGGGAGGAGCGTGAGACGGTGGATCGTGTGGGTAAATTTTGGGTTAAACAAGTGTGTGTTTGGAATTAATTCGACCATGTGAAAGCCTTGGGACAAGTTGGATCCTTCCAAGAAAGTAGTAAGAATTGGTGAATTGAAGTGACATTGTTGGTGACTTGATCAATCTTTGATCAAGGATTTTGGAGGTGGTAGAATTAACAACAAACTATAGGGGTTATAGGGTTAGATTTCTTCCTCTCTTGCATATACACTTTTTGCAAAGTAAGGTTAATTGCAAGTATCTCAATTCGATTTTGAATTGAGGGCCGACGTACCCATAGCGAGGTTGATTGAGCAACTGCGTAAACAAATCCTTCTCTCTCTCTCTCTCTCTCTCTCTCTCTCTCTCTCTCTCTCTCTTAATTTTTGTGTTTGCAAATTATTGAATTCATTGGTTGTATGATCAATTCGATTGGGAATTATTTTTTTTATCATGTTTTTAATTAGGTTCTGTTGATAGAATCATAATCCAGTTTATTGTGATTTGTTTTAAGATCAAGAAATCAAAGTAAATTTCCGAACAATATCGATTGCGTACAAGTTGTTTGATAAATTGCATTGTTGTGTTTTTGTTTCTTTTTTATCATTGGAAATAAGCTCTGCATATAGCTTATCATTTGATTGTGTTGTGATTAATCGTTATTGAAAAATTTGTGTTCATTATCATTCAATTGTGTAACTTTGCGCATATCCGAGCTTTTCGATAGTAGGTTCGGTTAGACGATTCGATTCGGGTTGTTTCCGAAGTGCCATAAAACTTTTGAAAATCATTTTTGCCAAAAGTTTAAATTGTAAATTTATTATCTATTCACCCCCTCTAGATCGAAGTTTATTGTCTAACAAAATGTAATTTTGATAGAGCAAATTATTGTGATGTATTCCACAGGGCAAAATAATGTAGAAACCCTTTTTCTTTAAGTATTAATAAAGTTGAAGCACCTTTTGAATTCATTCACTGTGACTTATGGGGGAATACCATACTGCCACAAACAATGGATTTCATTACTTTCTAACCATTGTAGATGAGTACACTTGTGGCACATGGGTATATTTAATGAAATACAAGACAAAGGCGTTATAACATTTGATTAGTTTTAACAATCTAATCAAAAGTCAGTTTAATATGCATATCAAGAGGATTAGAAGTGTCAATGGGATAGAGTATATTAACTCTAATTTCAAAATTTTCACTCAAAAGGAAGGGATTATGCATGAAACTTATTTGTTGCCACACCTCAACAGAATGGATGTGTGGAACACAAGCATAGACAAATTTTGAACATAGCACGAGCCTTACGATTACAAGAAAATCTCCCATTGCATTTCTGCGAAGATTGTGTATTGATAGTAGCGTATCTAATAAATAAAATCCTTACATTGGCAAATATGAGAATCACTTTATACGAGTTACTTTTTAAGAAAGCACCAAAATATGAGCATTTGAGAAATTTTGGCTACTTGTGCTACAAGAAAATAACTCAAAGGGAATCAGTAAATTTAATCCCAGAATTAAAAAAAGTATTTTTATTAATTACCCATAAGGACAAAAAGGATGGAAAGTTTACAATCCAAAGACTCGTGAATGCTTCATATCGAGGGATGTAGTGTTTTATGAGCATATCTTTCCTTAACATGTGCAAGACAATAATGGGTCTAGTAATTTTAGAAATAACTCATCAAGTGATAACCACAATGATGAGTCTTCACTCTATAATGATCTAGAATTGGAAGTACCAAACCTTGAGGTGATTCCTCATAATGACCAAAGATCAAGTCCTATAGAAAGCTTACCAATTAAGGAGCCTGAATACACAATTCAAACTGAGAGTGAGCCTATAGAGCAAGAACATGTATCCACATATGAAGTGAACGAAGAAGTCACCAATGATTCTAAAAAAGAATCATCAAGTGAAGGTGAAGGAGAAGTCCCAAATGATAGGGAGCCTTAGAACATGCCACGCATAATTCCACACACAATTATCTAAAAGACTATGATTCTGACAAATTAAACATAAACTCTAAGTGCATGGCATCAATTCCGGAATCCTCTTCAAGTATCAAATATCCCATCTCAAAAATTTTAAAATATGATAAGATTTCACAAAAAAATAGAGCTTACCTTGCAGCCATCACTAATAACAAAGAACCTCAATTGTATATCCAAGCAATCAAGCACACGGTTTGGAGGGAGGCCATGGCTCAAGAAATCAAGGCTCTAGAAGACAATGAGACGTGGAAACTAACTTATTTACCGCATGGAATAAAATTAGATAGGATGCAGATGGGTGTACAAAATCAAACATAAAGCTATATTTGAGATTGAAAAGTACATGGCCAGATTAGTTGTTAAAGAATACACATACATAGAAGGTGAGGATTTCAATGAAAATTTTGCACCAATGGCCAAAATGACCACAGTAAGATGCTTGTTAATAGTTGCAGTGGCGAAAGGATGGAAATTACATCAAATGGATGTTAGCAATGACTTCTTACATGGAGAATTGACAAAATAAGTATGTATGAGTCCTCCACAAGGATATGAAGTTCCAAACAAAAATTTGGTATGTAGATTAAAGAAGTCATTGTATGGCTTGAAACAAGCATATATAAGTTGGTATAGCAAGCTATCTCAATCTTTGATAAAATATGATTTCCAAGACAACTAGTTTGATCATAGTCTATTTACTTATTCACATGGATCAATCTTTTTATTATTTTGAATTATGGTGATGACTTGATCATATCTAGTAATGACCTTGAGGCATGTGATCAGTTCGAGAAATATCTTAGTCAATATTTCCACATGAAGGATCTTGGTTCACTTAAATGCTTCATAGGCTTGGAACTAGCACAAGGGTCAGAAGGGATATTTCTTTGGCAAAGAAAATACATCTTAGACATTCTAAAGAATGTGAAATGCTTGATTATAAGCCTTTTTTGTTTCCAATGGAACAAAGTCACAAACTTGCTTTAGCCAATGGACTTTCACCCTTATAACCGTCAAGGTATAAGAGATTAGTTGGATGCCTGATTTACTTAACTATGACTAGGCGCGAGTTAACTTACTCGGTTCATATTCTAAGTCAATTTATGCAAACTCCACTCCAAGACCATTGGGATGCTGCTATGCGAGTCTTACAATATCTCAAATCTTCTCATAGTCACTGTATCATTCTTCCATAATATTATATCTAGTTGGCTATTATGACTCATAATGGGCATTGTGTCCCATTACCAGAAAGTCCATCTCAGGTTATCTAATGAAACTTGGAAATGCTCAAATATCATGGAAAACAAAGAAACAAGCCACAGTGTCTCGATCCTTAAGTGAGGTTGAATATCATGCAGCGTCACATGCCACAAGTGAAATACCATGGCTACGTAATTTTTTACAGACTCTGCAAGTTCCATGCATCAAACTCATGCTTCTGCATTGTGACAATTAAACGGCTCCTCATTTAGCTGCAAACCCGGTCTTCCATGAAAGAACAAAGCACATTGAAATTGACTATCATTTTGTCAGGGAACACATACAATCAGGTGTCATAAGTACAACTTATCTGCCCACCAAATAACAAAATGATGACATTTTTATTAAGTACTTAGGCATGAAAGTTTTTCAAGACCTCATGTTCAGTTTGGGTGTTCATAATCCTCACCCTCCAACTTGAGGGGGAGTATTAGAGATAAATTTAATAGTTTGTTATTAGTTTGTTAGGGTTTGTTAGGTTTTTTATTTAATATCTTATTATTAGTTTATTAGGGTCTACTAGGGTTTGTACACCCCGAAATTCTTAAAGACGGGTATGCTTCTCGAATTTTGATATGGCCGGTGTACATCCTGAGAATTTTATGAGGTCGGGGAATTATTATGAAGTTAGGCAGTGAGTTTCATACTCATCCCGGACTCAATTTATCGAGCTCTAAAGTAACGTTAAAGTTGGAGCCGTTATAGCATTCCATTGGACGAATCTTTTACAGAAAAGTAAACAAGTTAAAGTAGTTACAAATGGTTAATGGTTACTAAAACCTATTAACCACACATCTTCCATATCCAGGGAAATGACAAGGTTTGTGATATAAAAAGATCATCAATACCAAACAAAAGGAGGGCATTATGATGGATGAATAACACGAAAAGTAGAAACATGTGAAAACTTTGAACCACCAACAATGGTGGCCACGATCCATTTCTAACATACCTCATGCCACATGACCGACTTCAGGGGTATTTATCTAGATAATGTTTATCATGAACATTTGACGCCTACCATAGGGCTCAGTAAAACTAACATGGTCTCAGATTTCCATTCTATGGTGAGAAGGAAATGACGAAGCTAAATCGATAAACCTAACTCACTCACGAAAAGTTAGGATGAATGTTGATGCCAGTTATCCACATCGCCATTTTTTTCTCAGATAAAAAAGATGCTCTACTAGGAGATGCGTAACCAATGATATAAGTACATTCTCCTTTTCATTCTTTTTCATCAACCCGCTGTTTTCTGGGTTATCATGAAATAAGAGATTTATTAATCAAACTCATTGGTTTTAGAAGGAGACCTTTTTTCCCTATTCTATTTCTTTTGATTTAACTAGAACGTCAGGATATCGGAGAGGCGTTTTCTGAACCACTAAAGTTATTCACGTAGTCGCCTCCACGAATGGATGTCATGAAATGGGAGTAATGTTCATTGAATTTAACCTTGTCATATTAAAAGGAACAATTGCTTGTATGGAACAAGGAGTCCGTGCAAAGCATCAGAAAGCACAAAAGTACACGATCATTCCACAGGTATCGTGGATAGGACAATTTGAATCCCTCATAACAACATCGTAGCACCATTGACTCCTCCCATTTTTCTTTCTGGTTTGGTATAAGTCCAGGTTAGCTTATAATCCACCTATTATATGATTTATTGTTGAAGACTGCCTGCCACAAAAATCTATGAAAAATACTTTCTTAAAAACCAAATTATTCATGAGTTTATTTTGTATAATCTCATAAATTGCAAGGATGCATCGAAGAGGAGAAATGTCTGAGATTAAATTGTAGATATTTCTACTACTGCTATCATCTAGGTAAATATAATAATTGGCAGATTTCACTATAATAATGTACAAAAAGTAGAAACCTAAAAGCTAGTTTCATTTAAGGTCTTAAGACTTCAACATATAACACAAACACCACTATCCGTTTATGGCTGTGATAATGTCATGAGTTGCTTACCCTCTGTGCAGAGTGCCAACACTGCAGTACGATCAAAGGACAGGGGATTGTGTTGTGGAAGAGTTGTGTTTGTGCATTGTGACATGTTAAAGGTACTCTGGATGATCGAT
Source organism: Lathyrus sativus (assembly GCA_963859935.3). Taxonomy (NCBI): domain Eukaryota; kingdom Viridiplantae; phylum Streptophyta; class Magnoliopsida; order Fabales; family Fabaceae; genus Lathyrus; species Lathyrus sativus. The sequence continues at coordinate 412,508,253 of OZ012736.1, read as the reverse complement.
TTTTGATTGAGGATCTTATTGAAGTATTGAAGGTGTTTTTAAGTGTGTTAAATGTAGAATTTGAGAAATGGAAGCATGAACATGAATTATTTGTACATGAAACTTCACTTTAATTACCACGACATGATTACAGGATTTTTGAAAATAATCTAGATGTTTCTATGGAACTTGAAGTTGTTTCTTTATGATTAAAACTTGGTTATGTCACTCAAATCACTTTGGGAAGGTACAGGAAGAATGATTTGTTAAATATAATTCATAGTGTAAACAGATTTGATTTGATATGATTAGATTTGATTTGAATATTTTGGGCCTTTTATGTTTTGGGCTTTTGTAAACCTAAAACTATAAATAGGGTGCCTTGCTTTGTATTCAAACACAACATTGAACAGATTTCACAGTTGCAGTTTTAGCAAGTGAAAGTTCTATAAGCAATCAGAAATCCCACAGTTTGTGGGTAACAATTTTCTCCAAATATTTCTTCTCTCATTCTTCTCTTTCTTGTTTGTTATTCTTCTTCTCTTTTGTTGTTCTTGATAATTACTTGTTATTACCATTACTATTATATTATGGGTTTGTTCATAAAGATTGAAGGGGATTCTTCATAGGGTTTGAGGTGAATTTACAACATCTAGTATCTAGAGCTCCGGTTGAGAGATTCAAGGAAGAAAGATAGTGATGGCGATGAATTATCCGAACGACAACATTCCGGCGACCCTGCCAATCCTCAAGAAAGACAATTATGAGAATTGGTCCAAGCAGGTTAAGGTGATTTTCTGTTATCAAGATCTTTGGGATCTTGTGAAGAACGGAGTAACATCACTTGGGGAGAATGCAACGGAGGCGGAAAAGACTGCACACAAAGAATTGAAGAAGAAGGATTATAAATCACTCTTTATAATTCATCAGTGTATTGATCCTGATAACTTTGAAAAGGTTAGTGATGTTGATTCAGCAAAAGAAGCATGGGAGATTCTTGAAAAGTCGTTTGGAAGCGCAGAAAAGGTGAAAGAGGTGAGATTACAAACTCACAAGAGAACTTATGAGTTGCTTCAGATGGAAGACAATGAAAGCGTTACAGATTTCTTCACCAGATTTACAAAGTTGGTGAATCAAATCAAAATATGTGGAGAAGCACTGACAACGAAAGCAGTTGTCTCAAAGATTTTGAGATCGTTGGCTCCAAATTTTGACCACGTGGTAGTTGCCATAGAAGAGTCAAAAAATCTATCAGTATTGACGAAGGAAGAGCTTCAAGGGACTCTTGAGTCTCATGAACAAAGGATGGCTGAGAGAGCAATAGGAAAGTCGAAAGATATGGCTTTGCAGGCGCAGTCAGAAAAGGAAAGAAAAGGCAAAGGTAGCTGGAATGGCAACAAAGGAAGAAACCAGTCGAATCAGAAGAAACCTTGGAACCAAGGCAACCAAAGAGGTGGTGCTGCAGGTAAAGGAAGAGGTGGTGGTCGAAAGACAGACAAAAGCCACATTCAATGTTTCAATTTCCAGAAGTATGGTCATTATGTTAGTGATTGTCCAGAAAGGAAGAGAAATCAAGAGACTGATGCAAATCTGGCGAAACATGAAGAAGAAGAAACGTTGCTAATGGTCACAAAAAAAGATGAAGAAAGATTCCAAGATCAGTGGTACTTGGACTCAGGATGCTCGTCACACATGACTAGAAGGAAAGATTGGTTTGTCAACATGAAGCCCTCGTCGAAGAACACAATGAAGTTTGCAAATGACAACACTCTAGCAGCCGAAGGTGTTGGTGATGTTCTGATTATGAGGAAAGATGGCAAAAGGTCAACAATTTCCAATGTGTTGTACATACCAGGCATGAAGAGTAATTTGCTCAGTATAGGGCAGCTTGTCGAAAAGAACTACAAGGTAGTTGTCAAAGACAAGATGATGAGAGTTCTCAACGCAGGTGGTAGATTAATCTTGAAGGCTCTAATGTCTCAAAATTGGACCTTCAAGATTGGACTCAATGTGATGGAGCACAAGTGTCTAGCAACTGCAGCCAGCAGAGATGAATGGTTATGGCATTTTCGACTAGGTCATCTCAACTTTAATGACATCAGAGAACTGAAGAGAAGAAATATGGTTTCAGGATTACCAGAAATTGACATTCCAAGTGAAGTCTGTGAGGAGTGTGTTCAGTCGAAATAACACAAGAATAGCTTCAGCAAGGATGCAGGAAGGAAGTCGAAGGCAATACTTGAAGTCATATACTCTGATGTATGTGGTCCAATCCAGGTGGATTCGATTGGTGGCAATAGATACTTTGTCACGTTTATAGATGATTACAGTCGAAAGTTGTGGACTTACCTCATCAAGAAGAAAAGTGATGTGATTGAGGTATTTTCCAGATTCAAGTCCATGGTCGAAAGACAGAGCGGTTAAAAGCTGAAAATTCTGAGGACTGATGGTGGTGGAGAGTATGTATCAAAAGAGTTCGATACACTATGTGTAAAAGAAGGGATTATGCATGAGGTGGTGCCACCTTACACTCCACAGCAAAATGGGATTGCAGAACGCAAGAACATAACCATCATGAATATGGTAAGAAGTATGTTGAACAGAAAGCATCTACCTAAAGAATTATGGGGAGAAGCAGTTTCGACAGCAACCTATATATTGAACAGATATCCGACAAAGAAGCTTGAAGGAATCACACCAGAAGAATGTTGGTCTGGTGTCAAGCCTAGTCTCAGTCACTTGAAGGTATTTGGATCTATAGCACATAGACATGTACCAGATCAGTTGAGAAGGAAGCTTGATGATAAGTCGAATCAGATGATCTTGATAGGATATCATTCGACAGGCAGTTACAAGCTGTTCGACCCAGTGAATAAGCAGGTAGTGATCAGCAGGGACGTGATCATAGATGAGCTTAAAGAATGGGATTGGACTGAGAATGCCAAGAAGGATTAAGTGAGAATCTCTTGTGAAGAACCAGCCACTGAAGTTGAAATAGAAGTTCGACAGGAACCAGTTGCAGATGAAGCAGGTTCAAGCAGACCTCGACGAACAAGACACATGCCTGCAAGGTTGCAAAAATGTGTAATTACATCAGATGATGTAGTCGATGAAGAGGGTGAGCTGGTACATTATGCCTTCTATGCAGATGTCGAACCAGTCAATGCAGCTGAGGCATTGAAAGACTCAAAGTGGGTGAAAGCAATGACTGAAGAGTTGGAGTCCATCGAAGTCAATGATACCTGGTCACTTGTCGAATTTCCGCAAGGCAAGAAGGCAATTGATGTGAAGTGGGTTTACAAGGTGAAGGTAAATCCTAAAGGAGAAGTAACTCGACACAAGGCGATACTTATGGCGAAAGGATTTCTTCAGAAGGAAGGAATCGAATTCGATGAAGTATTCACACCTGTTGCTAGAATCGAAACAATCAGGTTGGTTGTCGGTCTAGCAAATATGAACAACTGGCACACATGTCAGATGGACATAAAGTGTGCATTCCTTAATGGCCCCTTAGACGAAGAAGTTTATGTTGCACAACCAGCTAGGTTTATGAAACAAGGCGAAGAAAGAAAGGTGTACAGGCTTCAGAAAGCCCTGTATGGACTTAAGCAAGCTCCAAGAGCTTGGAATAAGAAAATCGACAGCTTCTTAAGGGAGAAGGAATTTGTGAAGTGTACAATTGAGCATGGAGCAATTACCATGAGGATAGACAGCATGTCAGCTATCAACTTGGTGAAGAATCCAATAGCTCATGGTCGAAGCAAGCATATCGAAATGAGGTTCCATTATCTTCGAGAGCAGGTAGCAGAAGGGAAGATGAAGTTGGAACACTGCAGAACTGAGAATCAGATTGCAGATATCATGACGAAGGGAGTGCAGGTCGAAGCCTTCAGAAGACTAAGAGCCATGATGAATGCAGAGAGTTTAGACACAATGAATTAGGTGGTGTGTTAAATATAATTCATAGTGTAAACAGATTTGATTTGATATGATTAGATTTGATTTGAATATTTTGGGCCATTTATGTTTTGGGCTTTTGTAAACCTAAAACTATAAATAGGGTGCCTTGCTTTATATTCAAACACAACATTGAACAGATTTCACAGTTGCAGTTTTAGCAAGTGAAAGTTCTATAAGCAATCAGAAATCCCACAGTTTGTGGGTAACAATTTTCTCCAAATATTTCTTCTCTCATTCTTCTCTTTCTTGTTTGTTATTCTTCTTCTCTTTTGTTGTTCTTGATAATTACTTGTTATTACCATTACTATCATATTGTGGGTTTGTTCATCAATCTTGAGATCAAGATTGAAGGGAATTCTTCATAGGGTGTGAGGTGAATTTCCAACATGATTGTCCAAGTTTAGTCTTAGTTGAATTTGGCTCATATGATATATCTCCAGAACCTAAATTGGCTACCTTATCAGTATGTTATTATTAACTGCTGGTGTTCTTATCTTTTGCAAATTAAATAATTACTTCAAGCATAACTTACATATTCTTTCCCACATAATAATCTTAGTGTACTAATTTAAAAGCATGTATCCCGAGATTACCTACAGATGGATATGCAATTAATTAGTGTTACTTATCAGAATGGTCTTTTCTTGAAAAAGAAATTGTGTCTTTTCTTAAGTATGAATATTCTCTCTATGTACTAGATAATTTTCTTGAAATTCTTTTGATTTGCATAGCATACCACTGAATATTCTAGGGATAATATTAGCCAAGTTCACTTAATATCATAAGCATGGTTTGCAAAGTGGATTTGATGAAGCAAAAATGATCAAAAATGATTAAATTATCATGCAAAGGCTAAAGGAATACAAGCTACCCACAAAGAGGCAAAACATATCAAACTACATTATGAGAATAAAAGTATGAGCTTACGAAACTAATATCGAAGGCACAATTTTATCAATTAAGGTCTCCAACAATACAAGAGACTTGAAAGATATTAGTTTATTCTTTAAATAAGTATTTATGGTGTAAGGAGAGCAAATATTTCTTACATTTTGTAAATAATGATCAATTTAGAACTTACTTTAGACAATTAAGAGTGTCACTCTTTTTCCCTATGAGGGCGGGAGGCACCTTCTCTTTTCTAACTATTAAAAATATGTTGGATGTGTCGCTACCGCGAAAATAAGGTGCCGGCAAAATAGAAGATTCGCCACCTTTCGTTATTTATCCCTCAGAACGGGAAAGGAAACGATCGGAAAAACCTGATGAAAAGGTATAAGACAAGGTCGTCGCAACCATTGTATGGGTTCGGGAGTCGGTTACGTGAGGGGAAGGTATTAGCACCCCTCACGTCCATCGTACTCGATGGGATCCACGCTTGTTGTGTTTATCTGACGAGTTTGTTTACTATCTACCTATCAAGGCCGGTCTAAAAATAAAAGAAAATGACTCGGCAAAGCGTCGCGCTTTATGCCTACGTATTCTCATCAGAGAATGAGAAATCAGAGTCAACGTAGTTCGGCTAACTACGGGTGATGGGGGAAGGTGGCTCGCCAATACATCAGCATTGTGCCTACGTACTCTCAACAGGCTTGAGAGATCAGAGCTTACGTAGTTCGGGATAATTTGGATTAAGGGGATTCAGATTCATCTGTTTTTTCGAGTAGGGTTAACAAACAGTTCCAGCAGTTTGGCGTACGCAGCTCGACCCTTGGAGACTTAGGCGTTACCGTTTGCGGTAGAACTGGGAGTTAACGACACTCTTTTCTTCAGAAAAGCTTCCTTTGAATTATGCGCCCACGGGGCAAAAAGTTTGAAGTTTGTTTGCTGTCTTTTACAGAAGAACTGTTTTTTAGTTGTCTGTAGTTTGTACAGCACTAGAGACTATGGCCTGGGAACGAATGCGTCGCATATCGTCCAAATGACGTATACTAAACATTCTAGACGATTGAGAGGAGGCCGCTCAATTATCATTACCCAAGCAGCTTAAGGCACGTAACGCACTTATACTAACTTGCCTTTATTACATTTTTTACTGTTGTTTGAGATGAGAAGAGAGAACAGGCTCAACTAAGGGGAGACTATCAAGTCCTAATGTTGTCATGCCAAGGATTCATCCTATGGTTAAGGTTTGAAACAGGGAACTCCTAGAAGTTATCATGCATAGGTTTCAACCTAAAGTTCTAATCATCACTTCTTTATCAAAGGAAGTGAGATTCCTAGGGGATCATGTCAATGATAAACAGAATTAGATAAAGCATCAGCTTAAACAGTAAACAGTAAACGATTGTAAAATGCATGCAATGCAAGTGAGGGAGGAAATGTGTGTGGGGCATCGGCCTCCACAAGCTCATCTCAACCTCAAGCCAAGTATGAATAACTGCAATCATAAAGGAAAATAAAATGCCATCAAGCAAATCACAAACCACACAGGCAAGGGAGCAGAGCTCTACCGAATACCAGCAAGCAAAGCCATACAGTAAAAATACAAGCAGGGGGAGAAACTCAACCCCTAATGCAATACAAGCAAGGGGAGAAACTCAACCCTTAGGATGTTCTTAGGCTTATTCAACTACATGACCTAATCTAAATGCATCACACTAATCAAGTCACATCAATACAATTGCACAGAAAGAAAACAGGCAGTCAAGAAAGCAAATCAACAGCTTCCACAGCTTCACAACAAAGCAAACTTTTGACAGCAGTTCAATCCACAGTCTGTAACTGTTCTTCAAGTCCATCATCTTCAAGAGAATGAAAGGTACTCCATCTTCAAGCTTCAATCTTCAATAGGCTCCACCAAGAATGAAGAGAATCAATAAGATGATTGTTTGATAATGGGAAGCAGACAGGAAACCAAAGGAATACTGCCTGACACTCAACCAGTTATCAGAGAGAGGCATCCTCAAAAGTTCTACTCATTGTAAATGTCACACATCCCTCCAAAGGAGAGATGAGACTTTAACCTGAGGACTTTGAATCATAGGATGAGAATGAAATGGGAACAAAACCAACCATTATTTGAAGAAATATCTATTTCTAAAGCTCTCTCCTAAAGCCTTAATTTCCTAGGCTACACAAAGCTAACAAAAAGGAAGGAAAAACTCCAATCCAAGCTCCACCAGCCACTTCACACAAGCCTCATCATGTCCATGATGTCCTCCAATGAGATCCAGAAGCCCACTATGCAAGGAAACCCAAATTTTAGTTCATTCCAAATCAATCATCAACATTGAAACACCAAATGAACAAACAAGTAGAATATTCTATCAAAAATACCAAAACACATTCTAAAAATCTGATTATCTTTCTAGGGGAACATGCCTTCACTAATAACCTATAGTTAAAAAATCAGGACCTAATTCACTCTCTAAGTCCTCTAATAAAATCCTAAACCTCAAGGTATCACAATTAAACCCTAAAAGGGAGCTCCTAAAGTCCTAGTCCTAAAACAACACCTAAATTCATCACAAAAATGTGAGAAAAATCTGAGGGGAGCATGCATATCTAACCTAATCACAAGCCAAATATCAAGCAAAAACTCAATACCAAATGCTCAAACAAAATTCAACAAACAGATGAAGCAATTATTACAATTTTATTGTCAAATAAAATGTGAAAAATTCAAATAAAATGAAAATAAATGCTAATCATGATTTTTTTGTTCCTAAAATTCCTAAACTCATTCATGAATCAGGGAAAAAACCTCAAGATTTATTGCCTAATCTTCCTATTTTTGATGGATTAAAATCAAACTAACATGGAATGCACAAAAATAATAAAACAAAATTAAAAAGAAGATGAAAGGAGGGTGCAGTCAGCAACTAGAGTCAGTTCAAAGCGCCTGGGCCCATCATAATGGGGGTGTCATTAGCAAGGAGGGTGATAGGCCCATCAATTCAGCTTAAAAGAATAACCAGGGAGGGGGGTGTTGAGTAAGGGAATCACGTTGAAAATCCACTTTGGGCCTGCATGGAGGGGTGGGGATAGTAGCTGATCACTAAGCCCAACGCCTTGAATTCATCACTAGTTCACTTCAGTTCAGAAAAATAAAGGGAAAAGTGTACACGCCTGGTATCGAACCAATGCTCATTTGGTGCATGTATCACAACACAAAAGCCTGAGTTTCCACTTAGTGAAACGCTGCGTACAAGGGGGGGGGGGTACGTGGCTCCACAAGAGCGCTAGGATTGAGAGAACGAGTCAACGTTTCAACACGAACGGATGGTGAAGATTCCATCTTCCACATTTAAACTTCTGCAACATTCGCGCGCAGCCATGGCCACCGCCAGTGACCTTTCCGGTCACCCTGCACAACCCTAACTTCCTCTACAGACCACCATTCGCCACGATCCTTACATGAATCTTGTCCAGAATTTCACCAGCAATCTAACCATATCATTTGTTCACTCTAAAAACACACAAATCTCAAAATCCCAATCTCAACCGAAAATGGTGTCCAACCTAAATCGTCTCTAATCATGCAATTGATCATCCTAAATCTAACTACATATCACCAGGATCCTAACCACCTATGAATTCCTATCTATCTCTACGTAAATTAAGCACAAAAGTGAAATGCACCAACCTGTGTTCAAGCTTGTAACAGAAGCAATTCTTGCACTCTTCAACCTCCAAGAAAGTGCAGATTCACTCCAAGATGCTTGAGGAAGGTGATGAAATCCTCAATTGATCTTGATTCGCTCTTGAACTCCAAAATCAAATTTCAACTTCAAGCTTCTTGCTCCACCTCTCTCCAATGGATTCTCCACGAAAATGATCACTAGAAGCTTCCAATTCTGTTCTAAATCCTATTTATGATCTGTTTCAATGGGTTGGAGGCCCAAACCAAGGCCATTCATGAGTTTTGGATTTTCACTTTCCTTCAAAATTTTCAATGTGGATATGTGCCTTCAAGCTTTGTTCATACTCCAAATTCATCCAAAATGATTCACTTAAGCATTATGGAGTGTTATGAAGTGATTTCCCTCCCTTGATTTCAACCTATGGAGTATGTGGGATATGTTTCTTATTTGTGAAGCAATCTTCCAAATGGCCATGTTATGGACTTCAAACCAAAAATGTAATAATGCCAATATCTCTAAAATATTAATTCCATTCAAATTGACTACAATTTTGACTTGAAAACATGTTATTCTCAATTGTTTTTAATTTTCTCATCTTAATTCATTAAAATGGCTTTTATATGAACTTTCTTCCATCAATGCTTGATATAATCCATATCAATGGACTCTTGATACTTAGAAAAGATAAAAACAACATTTTAAACAACTTTCATGTTGAACAAAATTTCATTTGAAGCTTGCAAGATGGTGAAATGGACTCATGGTTCAAAATGACCTGTAATGCCCAAATACCCAAAATACCCTTGACTTGTCAAAGCCATAACTTGAGTTCTATACATCCAATCATGGACTTGTATCACTCCATGGAAAGCTAAGAGGATAAGGAACAACATTCATGTTGACCAAAAGTTCATAGGAATCATCCTTATTAGGAAAAAGTGTCATGCAAGTTGGGTAACTTTCAAGCTCCAAATTTACATGCCTCAGATGACTTGTAACTTGTCTGGCTCATAACTTGAGTTCTATAAACCCTATAAAGGACTTCTAGTACTCAAATTAAAGCTAAGATCATGCTCTACAACAATAATGTTGGGGTCAAGATGAGATGACCATCCTATCTTGAGTTAAATGGCTTGGAAGTCAGGGGTCAAACCAGGGGATTTTACACTGTCAAGTCTTAGAAACCCTAGCCTAAAACTTCTCAAACTCTTCAATCATGATGAATTAACCTTGGAATCATCCTTAGAACATCTCAATGTATCAATCCATGATCCCATGGCTCTTGACTTAAGTCTCAACCTTCTCCAAATCATCAGTTGACTTAGGGTTGACCCAGTCAAACCCTAATTGCACCAATCATGGCTGAGGCTTCTTAACCTTGCACAATGACCTGCCTAGGCCTCAAAGTGATTTTCAACACTTCTCATGAGCTCTCTCAAGACCTCAAGTCCATCTTCATGGCTTCAGAATCATCTGATGGCTTTCCACAACCCTCAAGTTAGGAGACCCACATACTTGGTTTCAACCACTCTCTATGAGGATCTTTTACTTCTTTGACAAGGATATCAATCCTTAAACCCTTGAATAACCTTCTTAACTAGCTTCAAAGCCTTGTGTAGCCCTTGATTGTTAATTATATCTCTTGATCTCCTGCATACATATCAATGAAATGCAAATGATAATGCTAATGTGAATGAAATGAAACATAAGCTAGGTAGAGAAAATGTTGGGCAAATTTTGGGGTGCAACAGGATGTCGAAAGAAACTATATCTTATCGAAGAACTCAAATTTTTAGTAAGGGAATCGGATACTATGATCAAAAGAAACTAAGATGTCACACGAATTAAACAAATCGGAAGTTGAAGAAGAGAAATCGGTTGATTTGATACAAAATTTTACATCACCCTCTGAATATTATGAATTGTTTGTTCTTTTAAAACATTTTTATGTAATTCATCATGTACAATGTCTGGACAAAAGACTCACTCTCCAACAAAACTAAAGTCGAGAACGATGAAGGCCTCCATAAGGGGCACAATTGGTTAAATAAATAAGAATCTCTGATCGGGTTATGTTAATCGAAACCTCTGATTGAATCAAAAGCCCAAGTAAATGAGAATCCCTGGAAATTTTGTAAACTGTAATCCAAACGCACATTGTCCTTTTCATGAAAACGCCTCAGGCATGATCTGGAAGGTTGCTTCGCTCTTCAGCATATTGTCCGAGAATTAATAGAAAAGAAGATATTATCATTTGAAGACAATCACCCAAACGTGAAGGGAATCCCTTTACCAAATCATGGTGGGGTAAACGCCATAACAGAAGAAGGGGAAGAACCTGAAATGAACACAGTCACAACGACCTCTGAAGTAAAAATATCTTAGGTCGAATTGCATAAAAGGTTGGCTCAAGCATGGGTGCTCAAGAGTTCTCATGAAAACTGTAAGGAATGCAGACTGAACCCACAAGGTTGTTACCTTGTACAAAAGGATGTTCGAACATTAATCAATCAAGGAATACTGCAGATTGGTAGCAAAAGAAAGAAGGAGGACGTGGCAGTAATTGAGCTAGTGTTCGATATGCCTAGAGAATCCAACAAAAGAGCAGTCTTCGGAAATAACAGCAATCATGCGACCAGGTGTTGCACCCTAATTTTTGACCACGAGATACCACCTCTTTTTACGCTCTTTGTTTCTCTTATATACATATTTATTATGACTAACTAGTGTGTGCAGTTGCAGTAATTCCAAGTAGAGGTTGACTTTTATGCTCACTAATAAAATTATTAAGGGGATTCCAGGACAATAAAAAATCTCATATCTATCTCAATGGTACTTCAAAAACAGGATACCGTGACATTCGATTGTTGAGGATATTCAGAAGCAAGTTATGACACCAGGGTATGGGGTCGCGGTCAAAACGAGTTATGTGTGTTTGGAATACTCAAGCGGAAGTATCATCTTTGTTTGGAGAGGCACACAAATAATATCATTGGATTTCATTTTGACTAATAAGCAAGGTCTTAATCAGATGGAGGGCATGCCCATCCATGCGAATCATTTGGAGTCTAAGTATTCTCCCACACCAAATGTCTTCTTTGGTAAGACCATGGTTTCATTTCCAAAGTGCATACAAGGAGCAAATCTTCATGAAAGGCAACTATTTCTTTACAATACGCAAGAAACATAGATAAAAAATTGCAGTTGCTCACAACTTTCCCAACAAATTCATAACTCTAGATTCAAGAGGATGCAAGATCCTCCACGTTTCATTCAGAAGACCTATTTCATTACATTTGAACTAAGTTTTTGATTACACTTTGAACATTATTTTAGAAGAAAATTATGAGAACACCAATCCTGAACATATTTAGTTTTCCTTTTCAAAAGGAAGCTATCCCAAATAAGATAAATAAAGCAACAGATCAGCAAGCCACTCCGGGTTCTTCATTGCATCATCCGCAGCCAGTTTCTTCACAGCGAGCAACCGTAACGGTTTCAAACCTCCTGGAAATTGTAAGAGGGAAGGTCGATCTCTCTGACAGCATCCCACCATCCAAATCCAACCTGCAACATCAATGACAGTAGTCAAAATAACAGATACGCATCAAACCCATCAGAGCAGCTAGCACTTCTTCCTCTTTTCCTCCAAAGCCTCATAAATTGAGCAAGCTCGGCGTGTCCTCCCGACCTGCAAAGCAATCAGAAATTCAAGAATTAAATCAAAGCTGGGAAATATTTCTCATAACGAAAAGAAGAAACAACTGACTGTGGGGGAGAACCGGCATGGCATCTCTAGTCTATCTCAGATGACATTTTCCTGCCAAGTAGTGAATTCACTCCAGCCCGCCTTCGTGCCATTTCTGTACACATTCCAGCATGCTTCCGTCATCATGGTTCCTTCACAACGGTGTCATCTAGCCTGCAGAATTTTAAACACAGGATTAAAACATGACCACATGATATGCTTATTTTCATACTAGCAAACTTCACCACAACAATAAAACATCAGTTCCATTTTACACCATCTGTTATCCGGTCGTGCAGAAGTCATACCTCTTCCAACAGGTTTCGCGCATCTTCGTTCTTCAACTGGTTACAGGAGTTGAGGCTGAATACTCTCCACCGAAAGGACATTTTATGCTGCAAAATAAGTCTCCAACAAGTCTTTACATGCTGGTTTCAGGAGCATGAACTTCGGTCACACTGCTGACGGTTATGATTAAGCTGCGAGCAAATATCGAAGCCACCACAAGTGAGGTCAACCGAATCAGGAAATTAAACCGGTTTCAGACTCGAGAAATGGACCAAAAGGAAATGCCTAATTTAAATTCTGTAATGTGTAAGGAGCAGAGGTACTACCTAGCCTTTGTATCAAAGCCGAGTATGCGACGGTTACTCTCAGACCAACATGATTCGCAAGACCTCTGTGAATTTACCACAGGGAATTAGCAGGAAATCTTCACATTTTCATTCGTAGTAAAATCGATATGAGTTAAGGAGACCGTGACCAGACCGAAAGAGATTTCTCAAAGTCGCAGCCATTAAATTATATCGGCAATAAGCTTCGATGCATCTCGTTTCTCCAAGAACATAAATCCAAGTTACAGTGAGTTACACTGTAAGAAGACAACCTTACAGGACTCTTGATATACCACCAATTATTTGAGCACTTGATACAAGCTTTTGTCGGCAAATTGCTAAACAACTTTGTCAATCAAAGAGATAGAAGGCGTGCAGAACAGGAACAACAATTATCTGGATCTTGTGAGGAAACGAGAGCGTGAGAACACTTCCTTGAAGAATCAACTTGCACCTACAGGTTTGAGAGACCGTTTATCTTCAAATCACCCAAAGGTCGATGATGAGTATCCTTTACAAGCCAAGCAACTGAACATGTTTTGCCAAAGCGACCGTACACTCCAAATACCATCATACACATGAGAACAGAGATGAAGTTTGAAGGTATACCCTGCGAACGCTTGTAAACTTTTCCATGGAAGCCTCTCTTCTCCAATACACGCACCAAGCACAATTCTCCCCCTCTGGTCCTCTAACTCTTTCTCCAGCCCAACTCGGTTATTATCCACACCTGTCAAAGTACCAAATACGAATTAGCAATTTGCTTGGGAGAATATTCCACAAAAAGCCAAAAGATCCTATCCTAATCACCAAAACATCAAATCTGGACAGTTAAGTATTTAACACAACATATCAGAGTTTGATCTTTTCATTTAACGGAAATTAAACAAAATCAGATGAAAGAGGAAAGTTTGCAATCTGGCTCAACCCAATACAGAAAATCCCCAATCAGCATTCAATTGTGATTAACCAAATTCAATCAAGGAATCAAAATTAGAGCCTATATAAAGAGGAACGGAAAGCTATCGAAGAAAAAACCATAATCCACAATTGGAAACCCTAGACCGAAAGGAAAAGAAAACTTATCTTATCCTCAGAGTACATCGCCACTGCATCCAACGCAAGCTCGAACTTCCGCCGTCAACATTCACCGTGAATCGTCTCTCAGCAACTCCTTCATGAACCGCCGGTAACGCTCCCTTTCTTTTCCGTATTTTAAATTATTGATGTTCTTGCTGTGTGTTTGTAGATTCGAGACTCGATGAAGGAGGAGGAATCGATCGCGATTGACGGAAGGAGAAAGAGAGAGTCGATCGCGGTAGTAGAAGGCGAGGGAAGCGAGATTTGATTCGGGGGAGGGAGACGAAAAGGGGAACCTAGGGTTCATGTTCTTTCTTTTGTTCAATTATGTTTGCAGGATTCCACAAACACACACTCCACACACTCATTGCTAATCCGCCGTTAATAACCCTAATTAACCTTTCTTATCCACTCAATACGTTAAACCTTTTTCCAGATCAGTTTTTTTAATAAAATAAATTAACAAATACTTTATTAACTAATTAATCAGTTTTTTTAAAATAGATATAACGACCTTTTAATTAATCACTAATCAAATATTTTATTAAAACAAATCAACCTTTTATATAAAAATTAAACTAATATCTTTTTCTAATTAATCTTTCTTTTCAATTAGATCTCTCCACTAATCACCCTTTCTATTTAAAATAAACTAGCAAATCCTTTTCTAGATAAATAGTGATATTTATTCCATTTCATATTTAAAACAACCTTTTTGAAATAAATAATAACACTCTCATCTAAATTAACCTTTCATACATTAATAACTAAAAAAAACTCCTTTTTATTTAATGAAATCCTATTTATTTAAGATCAGTCCATATCTGAAACATTTTCATTAAAATCAAATTAACATCTTCCTAAAAATCATTTGCTTTTTATTAAAACTAATTCAACTATTTTTAAGATCAAATACAATTTCTTCTCTCACGACCAATCTCCTCATAAAATCAACATTTGTCTCATAATTCAAACTAAAATCCACTTCGACTAAAAACAATCAACATCGTAAAATTCAATTTAATCAATCATGCACATCCACTTCACGACACATTCACCTGCACCTTAGCGCTTTCATGCGTGTGTATGGTTTTATCTTCCGCAATTTACTTTACAAGCAATTTACATTTACCGCAATTTATATTACCGTATTGCATACCGTCCAAGGGAAAAACCTACACATAATTCAACGTTGTGTGTAGTTGCACATCATTTGCATCATTATCCCCTCGATCCTTGATTCCATTCAGGTTGATCGCTTAGGATAGATCCTACCCTATAGGAAGGACCTTGTCTTTATTTTTCTACAACATAGAAACAAACAATCAACAATATAATTTTTTCAAACACATTTAGAGAATAGATGTTAATCATCTTAAGCGAGATATAATCTCCACCCCCACGACAATACAACCAAACATGTAGGAACTTTTCCTTAAGAGCGATAAAGGCATACTTGGCAACAATCCGAGTACTTAAGCCCTTTTCTTAAGACGATGCAAAGACCATTTCCTACAACCCCTCTTACATTTGTGGTGGTTACCTCTCCCTTAACATGAAGACTCATCTCTTCTCCTAAACCCAATCAAAACAACTACCCTAAACCCGTAGGAACTTTGACCACAGTCAAAGAACTCCTCAAACCCTTTAGGGTGAACTACAACATACTCTGATTCCACTCCCGTAAGGATATGTAGGCATAAGATGTGATATCTTATCGAGTATACTTAGAAATAAACCATTAGGTGTCTTTAAACTCTTAAGCAGATAAACACTTAGCAATAAACAATATAAAACAAGAGGTTCCTATAGGATACTATAGAAACTTAGGATGCTAATACCTTCCCTAAGTTTAACCAACCCCCGAACCTAAAACTTTCTAGCTTGCATTTGCATTGCATTGTGGGAATTTCGATCTTTACCCCTTCCTTTGGACAAATCAAAGTTCGGTTGCAAATTGAATTAACGATTCAAACTAATCAATAGTTTGGTATCCAAATTTCACCGCGACAGAAATGGCGACTTCACTGGGGAATCTCTAGTGGGTTTCCCTATCTTATTTTATTTGTTTACTGCTTTATATATCTGCCTACTTGATTAATTGTTTACATGCTTTCTCTTGTATTTCCGTTGGGATTATTGCTCTTGAGTGGTGAGATAAAGTTCTACACCCGAACTTGAGAGAAATTAAGATAGGATGGTGATATAGTCGAGGAGGCTTATAGGGAGTGGAATCCCTACTAAGTTGAATTGAGAATCCCGCTCAGTTGAGGCCCTTTCGAAATAGTATTGTTGAACGAATAATCGTGAAGACACTCACTATTTTCGACCTTGGAGCCTATGATATTGATGACCGTAGTTACCTTAACCCAACTTTGGCCTTTATTAGGACGTAGTGCGAGACTATGAGGAAGTACTTCCGAAAAAGTGCTACGCGAAGCTACACTCAAAAGAAGTTCTCTTGAGAATATTATTAATCCTCGAGTAATTGGGAAAATTGATAATATCCGATAGATGGGCTGATGATTCTGAGTCCCATTAGAACCTTGTTCTGCAGGTACAAACAACCTTTAGTCCTTAAACCTTTGGGAAGGGTACACCTTTACTCCATGCTCGTTGCAAACCTAGGGTGCCCCTTTGTTTGTTTATCTTTGTGTCCTTATGTGAATACTTGTGTTTGCTGCACTTATATAACATCATTCTACATTGGACTTCATGGGATTTACTTTCGTTTATGGACATTGTAGGTCACTATGACTTCAGATAAAAGACATACTGTGAAATATACTTTTAAGAGTCCCAAATTGGACGACCTAAAGAAGTTGTGGGGTTTCATCAAAGATCAAGAAGAATTCAAGAACAAGTATGGGAAGCTGATATCTTTGTTGGGTTGTTCAGTGAATGAAGGACTTCTTGCCACTCTGCTACAGTTCTATGATCCTCTCTACCATTGTTTCACCTTTCCAGACTTTCAGCTGTTACCTACATTGGAAGAGTATTCTTTTTTGGTTGGTCTACCTGTCCTTGAGGAATCTCCTTTTCCCTTCTTGGAAAAGGACCCCGATGAGAAAGATATTGCTAAAGCCCTCCGTTTGAAGGTATCTGACGTCAAAGCCAACCTAGTTACTAAGGATGGAATTCTTGGTTTAAAGACAGGTTTCCTAATCGAGAAGGCTTCATTCTATGCTGATTATTCAAATAAGGCTCCGTTTGAGGCAATTTTTGCTTTGCTTGTTTATGGGTTGTTTCTATTCCCAAGTTTTGAAGGTTTCATCGATCTCAAAGCATTCAAGATCTTTATGAAGAACAACCCAGTGCCAACTCTGTTGGGAAATGCATATCACTCCATACATCTCCGAAACCTTCGTGGTGGAGGGATGATTACTTGCTGTGTACCTTTACTTTACAAGTGGTTAATTTCGCACTTGCCAAAGTCTAGCTCTTTTACAAACATTGGCAAAGAGCATTGGTCTCCAAGAGTTATGGCTCTGACCCATTCCGACATTGATTGGTACAACCGAGTGTATGATGGAGTATTGATCATTGATAGTTGTGGTGACTTTGCTAATGTACCATTGCTCAGCTTTGATGGAGGAATCAGCTACAATCCTATTTTAGCTCGCCGGGGATACCCGTTGAAGGAAACTCCCAAGAGTATTCAAGTAGAGGGTATATTCTTCAAAAATGATATGGAACTCCGAGTAAAGATTCTAAATGCATGGCGTAGCATACACAAGAAGGGGAAGAGAAGTCTAGGGAAGCTTAATTGTGTGTCTTTAGAACCATACCTCTAGTGGGTCAGAAAAAGGGCAACCAAGCTAAAGATGCCCTATTCCCGTCAAGATCCCATAGCTCCAAGGAGAGAGCCCACTTATGTCTTTATGTCTGAAGCCGAGGAGTTAGAGGTGTCTTTAAGGAAATCTCAACACGAGTTGGAATCTTGGAAGAACAAGTACCATGTAGCAATGGCAGAAAATGATGAGTGTCAGAAGCAGAAGGCTGAACTTCAAAAGGAGAGGGATGAACTTCAGAAACAGCTACAATTGAAGGATGAAGAGCTACTCCCCTGCAAAAAGAGAAAAGTCATGGAGGATTTATTTTTCTCTGACCCACAATGCACTATTTGGAAACTAATTGTGGACAACCTTATCCGTGAGAAGACGCAACTAGAAGAACAGCTCAAGCAGCAACATTCAAAGCTTCTTTAGTGTCTTTACTAGCTTTTATTTAGCTTTTATTTGGGACTCTTTAAAAGAATATTCATGTAGTCCGTTTCAAATTTAATAAAACGTTTCCTTTTACCGCAATGCCTATAAATAGAGGAATCCCATGAAGTCCTAATCATCTTGCATTGCATTCTTTTCCCTTGTTCACTTCAAGAAACTCAATTTCGTTCTGTAGGTGTTGTAATCATGGATTTCAGAAGAGAAACCCTGAAGTACACTTTTCAGAGTCCTAACATCGAAAGCTTGAGAGAACTAGCCGAACTCGTCGAGGATCGCTTTGCCTTCACAGCAGAATATGGAGGGGTCTTCCGTTTCCTCGAGCTGAGGATGAAAGAAGGATTGTTGGAAACATTGGTTCAGTTTTATGACCCAATGTATCACCGCTTCACTTTTCCGGACTACCAATTGATGCCGACCTTGGAAGAGTACTCAGAACTCTTGAGGATGCCTGTGACTGTTCGACCTTTATTCACCGGAAGGGAAGACACGCCTAGTCACCAAGAAATTGCAAATGCCACTCATCTCAGCCTTGAAGATGTTCAAGCACACCTGATCACCAAGGAAGGAGTCCTTGGGTTCCCCGCCGACTTTTTGATTGAAAAAGTTCGCTACCATGCTGAAAGAAAAGAAGTCCTTATCATGGAAGCCACTTTTGCTTTGTTGGTTTATGGGACTTTCTGGTTCCCTAAAATTGACAGTTTTGTTGATATGGATGCAATCAAGCTGTTCATACTCAAGAATCCAGTACCCACCTTGCTTGCCGATACGTACTTCTCTATTCACTCGAAGAATGCCGAAGGAGGAGGACACATTGTATGTTGTACCGCCTTGCTGTACTCATGGTTCATCGCTCGTTTGACTTGGTATCCGTCCCTTTGGGATGAAATAGCAACCCCTCGATGGTCCGAGATACTTATGGCCCTTACCCATTCGGACATTGTTTGGTATGATCCCGCCAATGGAGGCGTGCCTATGATTCCTAGCATCGGAGGATTCCCCAACGTACCGCTTATTGGAAGAGAGGGATGCATAAGTTACAATCCCGCTTTGGCCCGTAGACAGTTTGGACACCCTATGATCCAAGTGCCTGACCTAGTTTCATTGGAAGAGATCTATTTCAAAGGAGAAGAGGATCTGGACCTAAAGACTGTCATCATTTATGCATGGAAATATATTGATATGGATGGAACAACTGCTTCGGCATACCCCAGTTGTGTTGTTTCTGAGGATTATTCGCATTGGGTGCGAGAAAGGGCTCTCGATCTCAATATGCCTTTTCCTTTTCATGAACCTATGGTATTATCTCCTCATGACCCTGACTGGTTCGATGTGGACGAAATAGAACAAGTAAGGATTGCTTTAGATGAAGCCCGGAAATTGAGGACTGCTTGGAAGAATAAGTTCTTCACCCTCAAAGTAGAGAAGGAAAGACTTCAAAAGACTCCGGAAATAGAAGTTGCCAGAAAGAGAAAGGCACAAGGAGATTTATTTTCTCCTCATGCCTCTTCAAGTGCTGTTACCAGTGATGATCTCCCCTCAACTACCATGGCTTGGAAGGAGTGTGTGGAAAGACTCATCATCGAGAAAGCGACGCTACAGGAGCGTATAGATCAGCTGACCGAGGAGCTCCGTACAAAGGAGAGGACTGTGGGATAAAGTCCTAAGTTTTCTTTTTGCTTTCGATGTAATAAACTCTTAAAAGAGTACTTTGCTTTACATTGTTTCTCAAGAATAACATTTTTTTCAATTATTCTACATTATAATACTGAAAAACACTTTGAGTTTCTTGAAGTCTCCTCCTACATCTGCATTATGCATTAACATCCTGCATTTAGCATGGCATTTTACATTTGTACACGTGTCTCTCCTTTGTTGTGGCTCATTTCGGTTTTCCATCTTTGTCTGTCAGTTGACATCTCGACCATCTGACCGAGCCGGAAGTATCATTAAAGGATAGTAAGGAGAACAAAGACATGGATCGCATGACTAGCTTCAGAGTAAGGTCTAATCCGACACTTCGCCGTCCCTACGACAACTTTGTTCCTATGCAAGAAAACCCGTTTGCTGACTTGCGGAATATTCATGCTGAGAAAGAAATGGACGACCCTGGGCTTATAGCATTCGAGAATGAGTTTCGTGACTTCAAGGAACGATGGAAAATGATGAAGAGGAACCGTGCACCTGATTTTTATACTCGTGACCCGCGCCTAGTTCCAAACCTAGTCATCCCCCCGGGATTCCAAATGCCCGCCTTCGAAGTGTACAAAGGTACAATTTGTCCAAGGTATCATTTGATGATGTTTTGTCAGAAGATGACTGCTTACATTGGGAACGACAAACTAATGGTTCACTGCTTTCAAGAAAGTTTGGGTGGAGCACCGTTAACATGGTATATGAAGCTACAAAGGAACCACATTCAGTCCTGGGAAGACTTAGCTGTTGCTTTTGTAAAGCAATACAATTACAGTTTGGGAATAGTTCCCGATAAAACAGGTGATAGTGGATCGTCCATAGGATCTACAGCTTCGATACCCCGTCCTCAACGTCAGTATGCAATGCCCGCTCAGCGCGAGCAGCAATTACCTCCTAAGCGAAGGATGCCATTTCCAGATCAGCGTCGACATGTTCGAAAACAGTTTCTGAATCAGAAAGCACCTCTGAATACTCTGAAAGAAGAAACTCATTGGTTTGATCTTATCCCATTGACTTACCGTTAATTATGGTTTTATTTCATCCGAAACTCGGTAATGACACCTAGAAAGACTAGAACCATGAACTCTCACCCACCGTGGTTCAACCTGAACACCAGCTGTGAATTTCATGATGGAGTGTTGGGGCATTCGATCGAAGATTGCAAAGTTTTTCAAGGAAAAGTTCAAGAAATGATTGATAGTGAAGTGCTAACCTTCAAAGGAGAAAGACCGATCCTGAATGGAATACCATTACGCTGATATAAGCGAAAACTCCAGAAGAACTTTCTATTTCTTTTGTTTGTTTGTGTGTTTATTTCTTTGGTTAAAAGCATATTTGGCATGTAAGAACTTTCTATTTTGAATAAGTAATGCAATAACTGTTTGTCTTGAAGAAATCCATTCGTTTTCACTCAAATAGTTTTTCAAAATTATTTATAATGCCGACTTTTACCCGATCTCTTGCTCTGGCAGAGAATTGGAAGGAGGGTGATGAAGTAAAACATATGATCTCTTGTTATATGCTTCGAATAAAAACCCTACTGATGATGTAAGGCATTATTTTAAACCTCCTAAAACGCCAAAATAGTCAACCCTTTCTTTTAATCCTTGAGAAAAGACCTGTTTTTTTTCTCCCAAACCGAAACCTCATTTTCTTAACCTGGGGCAGGGTGATATCAAAAATGATGAACATTTTTCAAAAAAAAAAATTGGGTGGGCACAAATATACTAACCCTTTCTACCTCCATTCTACGAGTCATAAATTAAACCCATATACGACCCTCAAAGTCCTAATTGAAGTAAGGTTTAATTCGAAAGCATACTCGATGAGATATTGTTTCCTGACTCCTTGAGCTATGCTCAAATTTAAATCGGCTTTATAAATAATGTTCAATTTGTATCCTGACTAGTGGTTTCGATCATAAGTTATTGCGATATCCTTTTTCAAAACTTCAAGACAAACCTGTGTCGCATTAACCATTTCGAAATTGATATTTCTAACTTGTTAAGATACGCTTGACATCTTAGAAAGAATACACGGACTCCAATGGACTCGAAGACCTTGCCAACCTGGGGCAAGTTATTTTTCAAGATGTTTGATCCGTACGAGTTTAATTTCCTCTAAAGCACAAATTGGAAAACTCGGTTATATCATCAATCAGGGGCAGTTACGTCGAGATTCGGCGAATCTCTAGAGAGCTTGAAAACAGTGGGGCATTTGGACATCATGTTTTCTATAAAATCCTCTCAAGACGTTTTTTCTCTTCAACTATGTGACTTGGGGCATTTGAAGATTGGAGCAAAAGATGTCTATTTCATCCTCAGGAAGCTCAACCCCAACATGTTCAACAACTACGACGACCCAGGATATTTATTTTATCCCCTGTGAAACTTCGGTTTGGGTACCTCCGTCTACAATTTCATACAACATGTCAAACTTATCAAGATGTTACATCCCCAAATGGATTGATCACCTTTCCCCAAGAGAATTTTGAAGTTTTTAAGCAGGATTGGGATCCTATATTTAGTTCTTCATTTATCCTCAGTGATACTTCTATCTTCGAAGATCGGTCAGATGTTTTGTCTCGAGATGTTTATTTCATCTCTGTTTGCCTTTTGTCTTGTTTTGTCAAACATAAGCATACGCATATCATATAAGTAGACAGCATAACATTTGCATTGGTGCATCCTTTGCATGTTTTACTCTATCTCTTCGATTGCGTTTACCCTTGGGTATTTGGGCGTGTCTTATTCCTTCCAAATAGAATTGTCAGCCCTAAGCAGAAAAAGAAACTCAATATTTCTACTTCCCCACGAAGTTCGATCCTCGTGGAAGACAGTTGTTTCAGTACATTCCCATTGGAGTTTATGCCTCTATGGTTGAGTCTTGCTTGACAGTTTCTCTTCGGTTATTTCCCGAATTGAACTCCGGTCTTTGGCAATCACGCTATGAACATCTCCAGCTTTTGAGCATGGATCAAGAGTGCATTTATTTTGCACTTTGACATCATAAGGATCACCATTGAAGACGTGGCGCTTCTTCAGCAATAATACAAGATCTCCTCAACAACTTACAGTTGAATGACAGAAGATCTCTTTATTTGAGCAACTCGTTTCGGGCAGATTTATACTCAAAGCAACAAACAACAATTTCCTCAAGACAATCTGTCCTTCCCTAGTGGATTATTTCAAGATTATCAAGACAAAACAAGGGACATCACAGATACTTCCCCATTTGAGGATGTCTGCTACAACAAATTCACATATTTTTACAATTACAGCAAA
This sequence comes from Lathyrus sativus, assembly GCA_963859935.3. Classification (NCBI taxonomy): domain Eukaryota; kingdom Viridiplantae; phylum Streptophyta; class Magnoliopsida; order Fabales; family Fabaceae; genus Lathyrus; species Lathyrus sativus. The sequence goes on along the minus strand of OZ012736.1, from coordinate 412,485,084 downwards.
GATACTCCTCAAAAATGATTTTCCCCAGAGAGTTCATTATGAGTACTATCAATGACATATCTCCTTACAAGAGGACACTCCACAAATCAACCGGTTTACAGCTCCTCTGAAGATCCCCGGTGCACATTCTACAAATTGCCAATACAATACAAACTGCATCTACAATTTACAATTACAAGTACAAGATCACATCTACAAAATTCTACAATTACAGACTACATCAACAACATTTATCATCTACAGGGTTCTACAACGAACTACATTCACAAGGTTCTACAACGAACTACACCTACAGGGTTCTACAACGAACTACATTCACAGGGTTCTACAACGAACTACACCTACAGGGTTCTACAACGAACTACATTTACAGTCTACAACGACATCTACAATCTACAAAATCACAACCCCCTATGAAGGTGCTCTCACGAGTTCTCATCATTTAGGGAAGGAACCGAGACCAGCTCATGGTTCCCATACCATGATGCAAGGGGAAGTTCGACATCAGAAACCGAGACCAGCTCATGGTTCCCATACCATGATGCAAGGGGAAGTTCGACATCAGAAACCGAGACCAGCTCATGGTTCCCATACCATGATGCAAGGGGAAGTTAGACATCAGAAACCGAGACCAGCTCATGGTTCCCGTACCATGATGCAAGGGGAAGTTCAACATCTACAAACTACAGTGTTTCTACTGTCTACAAAATTTTTGACATTTCAGGCAGAGATTGAGACCGGCTCATGGTATCCTTATCATGACGCTCGGGGAAGTTATACGTTTCACCATCTCAAGTTGAGTTCCAAAAGAAAGATAAAAAAAAATGGCGAAGAATACATTGCGCCCCAATCAAAAAGATCCATTTTGAGTTACTATTGACCACCACCTTGGTAGTAAAAGTATCTTTCGATCACAAATCGTCAAAATCACCGCATCCTTGATGTATGAGTTACCGTTACACGTTTGGAGATTTCCCATGGGTGATTGTTCCTATCCTCGTAGGATCCCGCCTTGTTGGATCTGTCGCTCTTTTGTCCGGCATGTCGTATCCAGTTCACCCCCTATGACCTTTTCCTCACAGGGCCGTCCGTCTAGCATCTTCATATCACTGCATATCATTTGCATCCGGTGGCATCTTAGGGCCAAAAATTCGCGCAATGTTTGTATTTAAGTCCCTCCTATCTCGTCGAGACGGAGATTTCAATCTCCATATCTCCGAATAGAAGTAACTTAAATAGAGGCATCTGTTGCACCCTAATTTTTGACCACGAGATACCACCTCTTTTTGCGCTCTTTGTTTCTCTTATATACATATTTATTATGACTAACTAGTGTGTGCAGTTGCAGTAATTCCAAGTAGAGGTTGACTTTTATGCTCACTAATAAAATTATTAAGGGGATTCCAGGACAATAAAAAATCTCATATCTATCTCAATGGTACTTCAAAAACAGGATACCGTGACATTCGATTGTTGAGGATATTCAGAAGCAAGTTATGACACCAGGGTATGGGGTCGCGGTCAAAACGAGTTATGTGTGTTTGGAATACTCAAGCGGAAGTTTCATCTTTGTTTGGAGAGGCACACAAATAATATCATTGGATTTCATTTTGACTAATAAGCAAGGTCTTAATCATATGGAGGGCATACCCATCCATGCGAATCATTTGGAGTCTAAGTATTCTCCCACACCAAATGTCTTCTTTGGTAAGACCATGGTTTCATTTCCAAAGTGCATACAAGGAGCAAATCTTCATGAAAGGCAACTATTTCTTTACAATACGCAAGAAACATAGATAAAAAATTGCAGCTGCTCACAACTTTCCCAAAAAATTCATAACTCTAGATTCAAGAGGATGCAAGATCCTCCACGTTTCATTCAGAAGACCTATTTCATTACATTTGAACTAAGTTTTTTATTACACTTTGAACATTATTTTAGAAAAAAATTATGAGAACACCAATCCTGAACATATTTAGTTTTCCTTTTCAAAAGGAAGCTATCCCAAATAAGATAAATAAAGCAACAGATCAGCAAGCCACTCCGGGTTCTTCATTGCATCATCCGCGGCCAGTTTCTTCACAGCGAGCAACCGTAACGGTTTCAAACCTCCTGGAAATTGTAAGAGGGAAGGTCGATCTCTCTGACAGCATCCCACCATCCAAATCCAACCTGCAACATCAATGACAGTAGTCAAAATAACAGATACGCATCAAACCCATCAGAGCAGCTAGCAATTCTTCCTCTTTTCCTCCAAAGCCTCATAAATTGAGCAAGCTCGGCGTGTCCTCCCGACCTGCAAAGCAATCAGAAATTCAAGAATTAAATCAAAGCTGGGAAATAGTTATCATAACGAAAAGAAGAAACAGCTGACTGTGGGGGAGAACCGGCATGGCATCTCTAGTCTATCTCAGATGACATTTTCCTGCCAAGTAGTGAATTCACTCCAGCCCGCCTTCGTGCCATTTCTGTACACATTCCAGCATGCTTCCGTCATCATGGTTCCTTCACAACGGTGTCATCTAGCCTGCAGAATTTTAAACACAGGATTAAAACATGACCACATGATATGCTTATTTTCATACTAGCAAACTTCACCACAACAATAAAACATCAGTTCCATTTTACACCATCTGTTAAACGGTCGTGCAGAAGTCATACCTCTTCCAACAGGTTTCGCGCATCTTCGTTCTTCAACTGGTTACAGGAGTTGAGGCTGAATACTCTCCATCGAAAGGATATTTTATGCTGCAAAATAAGTCTCCAACAAGTCTTTACATGCTGGTTTCAGGAGCATGAACTTCGGTCACACTGCTGACGGTTATGATTAAGCTGCGAGCAAATATCGAAGCCACCACAAGTGAGGTCAACCGAATCAGGAAATTAAACCGGTTTCAAACTCGAGAAATGGACCAAAAGGAAATGCCTAATTTAAATTCTGTAATGTGTAAGGAGCAGAGGTACTACCTAGCCTTTGTATCAAAGCCGAGTATGCGACGGTTACTCTCAGACCAACATGATTCGCAAGACCTCTGTGAATTTACCACAGGGAATTAGCAGGAAATCTTCACATTTTCATTCGTAGTAAAATCGATATGAGTTAAGGAGACCGTGACCAGACCGAAAGAGATTTCTCAAAGTCGCAGCCATTAAATTATATCGGCAATAAGCTTCGATGTATCTCGTTTCTCCAAGAACATAAATCCAAGTTACAATGAGTTACACTATAAGAAGACAACCTTACAGGACTCTTGATATACCACCAATTATTTGAGCACTTGATACAAGCTTTTGTCGGCAAATTGCTAAACAACTTTGTCAATCAAAGAGATAGAAGGCGTGCAGAACAGGAACAACAATTATCTGGATCTTGTGAGGAAACGAGAGCGTGAGAACACTTCCTTGAAGAATCAACTTGCACCTACAGGTTTGAGAGACCATTTATCTTCAAATCACCCAAAGGTCGATGATGAGTATCCTTTACAAGCCAAGCAACTGAACATGTTTTGCCAAAGCGACCGTACACTCCAAATACCATCATACACATGAGAACAGAGATGAAGTTTGAAGGTATACCCTGCAAACGCTTGTAAACTTTTCCATGGAAGCCTCTCTTCTCCAATACACGCACCAAGCACAATTCTCCCCCTCTGGTCCTCTAACTCTTTCTCCAGCCCAACTCGGTTATTATCCACACCTGTCAAAGTACCAAATACGAATTAGCAATTTGCTTGGGAGAATATTCCACAAAAAGCCAAAAGATCCTATCCTAATCACCAAAACATCAAATCTGGACAGTTAAGTATTTAACACAACATATCAGAGTTTGATCTTTTCATTTAACGGAAATTAAACAAAATCAGATGAAAGAGGAAAGTTTGCAATCTGGCTCAACCCAATACAGAAAATCCCCAATCAGCATTCAATTGTGATTAACCAAATTCAATCAAGGAATCAAAATTAGAGCCTATATAAAGAGGAACGGAAAGCTATCGAAGAAAAAACCACAATCCACAATTGGAAACCCTAGACCGAAAGGAAAAGAAAACTTATCTTATCCTCAGAGTACATCGCCACTGCATCCAACGCAAGCTCGAACTTCCGCCGTCAACATTCACCGTGAATCGTCTCTCAGCAACTCCTTCATGAACCGCCGGTAACGCTCCCTTTCTTTTCTGTATTTTAAATTATTGATGCTCTTGCTGTGTGTTTGTAGATTCGAGACTCGATGAAGGAGGAGGAATCGATCGCGATTGACGGAAGGAGAAAGAGAGAGTCGATCGCGGTAGTAGAAGGCGAGGGAAGCGAGATTTGATTCGGGGGAGGGAGACGAAAAGGGGAACCTAGGGTTCATGTTCTTTCTTTTGTTCAATTATGTTTGCAGGATTCCACAAACACACACTCCACACACTCATTGCTAATCTGTCGTTAATAATCCTAATTAACCTAATTAACCTTTCTTATCCACTGAATAAGTTAAACCTTTTTCCAGATCAGTTTTTTTAATAAAATAAATTAACAAATACTTTATTAACTAATTAATCATTTTTTTTAAAATAGATATAACGACCTTTTAATTAATCACTAATCAAATATTTTATTAAAACAAATCAACCTTTTATATAAAAATTAAACTAATATCTTTTTCTAATTAATCTTTCTTTTCAATTAGATCTCTCCACTAATCACCCTTTCTATTTAAAATAAAATAGCAAATCCTTTTTGAAATAAATAATAACACTCTCATCTAAATTAACCTTTCATCCTTTAATAACTAAAAAAACTCCTTTTTATTTAATGAAATCCTATTTATTTAAGATCAGTCCATATCTGAAACATTTTCATTAAAATCAAATTAACATCTTCCTAAAAATCATTTGCTTTTTATTAAAAATAATTCAACTATTTTTAAGATCGAATACAATTTCTTCTCTCACGACCAATCTCCTCATAAAATCAACATTTGTCTCATAATTCAAACTAAAATCCACTTCGACTAAAAACAATCAACCTCGTAAAATTCAATTTAATCAATCGTGCACATCCACTTCACGACACATTCACCTACACCTTAGCGCTTTCATGCGTGTGTATGGTTTTATCTTCCGCAATTTACTTTACAAGCAATTTACATTTACCGCAATTTATATTACCGTATTGCATACCGTCCAAGGGAAAAACCTACACATAATTCAACGTTGTGTGTAGTTGCACATCATTTGCATCATTATCCCCTCGATCCTTGATTCCATTCAGGTTGATCGCTTAGGATAGATCCTACCCTATAGGAAGGACCTTGTCTTTATTTTTCTACAACATAGAAACAAACAATCAACAATATAATTTTTTCAAACACATTTAGAGAATAAATGTTAATCATCTTAAGCAAGATATAATCTCCACCCCCACGACAATACAACCAAACATGTAGGAACTTTGCCTTAAGAGCGATAAAGGCATACTTGGCAACAATCCGAGTACTTAAGCCCTTTTCTTAAGACGATGCAAAGACCATTTCCTACAACCCCTCTTACATTTGTGGTGGTTACCTCTCCCTTAACATGAAGACTCATCTCTTCTCCTAAACCCAATCAAAACAACTACCCTAAACCCGTAGGAACTTTGACCACAGTCAAAGAACTCCTCAAACCCTTTAGGGTGAACTACAACATACTCTGATTCCACTCCCGTAAGGATATGTAGGCATAAGATGCGATATCTTATCGAGTATACTTAGAAATAAACCATTAGGGGTCTTTAAACTCTTAAGCAAATAAACACTTAGCAATAAACAATACAAAACAAGAGGTTCCTATAGGATACTATAGAAACTTAGGATGCTAATACCTTCCCTAAGTTTAACCAACCCCCGAACCTAAAACTTTCTAGCTTGCATTTGCATTGCATTGTGGGAATTTCGATCTTTACCCCTTCCTTTGGACAAATCAAAGTTCGGTTGCAAATTGAATTAACGATTCAAACTAATCAATAGTTTGGTATCCAAATTTCACCGCAACACCAGGCACAAAGTTGTCCGACCGATATTCTGCGAAGATCCTATACCCATGTTTGGAAAGGACCAACCTAGGTTCGAGCCGAGAAAAGGACCTGGTCCTCACCCAAGAGTTATAACGCCTAAATATGATTATTCATGATGCAATGAGGTTATGGGAAAGAAGTATGAAAGTGTTACCAACATTGTTGGGGCAAGCAGAATGACCCGAAGCGGCCGAATATATCAGCCTCGAGCGAATCCTATGGTTTCTCGACCAACCACTATTGCTGCTCCTAAGGAAGTCGTTCCGAAAGAAGCAATTTCTAAAGAACCCACCGGCCAAGGGAAAGAGGTCCTCAAAGACGACGAGGAAGAATTCTTAAGAATCAACCGCCGAAGTGACTATTGAGTGGTGGATCAACTTAATCAGACGCCATCAAAAATTTCCATCATGTTGTCGCGGTGAGAATCGGATGTCAAATTATTAATTAATTTGAATCTTAATTCATTGGTTCACCACCGATCTTTTATTTGTCCAAAGGAAGGGAAAAATATCGAATTACCCACAATGCAATGCAAATGCAAAAGCTAGAGAGTTTAGGTTCGAGGGTCGGTTAAACTTAGGGAAGGTACTAGCATCCTAAGTTTCTATAGTACTCAACAGGAACCTCTTATTTTAATGTGTTTATTGCTAAGGGTATTCTGCTTAAGGGCGAAAGACCTAGCGGTTTATTTCTAAGTATACTCGCCATGATGTCGCATCTTGTGCTTACATATCCTGACGGGAATGGAATCAGAGTATTTGTAGTTCCCCTAAAGGGTTTGAGGAACTTTTTGACTGTTGGTCAAAGTTCCAAAGGGATAAGGTTTGTTGATTGATTGATTCTAGGAGAAAGGACGAGTCGTCATCTCGAGGGAGAACACTCGACTTAACCATCACAACTTGTAAGAGATGGTGTTTGCATCGTCTTGAGAGAAGGGTTCAGAAACTCAGATTTCATCGACGAGTATGTCATTTTCACTCTCAAGAGGAAAAGATCTTATATCTCGATTGTATTGTTATGGGGCATGAGATAATTTCTCAACTGTCAAGATGACTAACATCTTATTCTCTAATGGGAGAATAGTTTGATTTGAGTTGAAATACGGTTTTATCTATGTTGTAAAAGAAAAAAAAAGTCCTCCTTATGGGGTAGGATCTAAAGTTAATTGATCAACTTGAAAAGGATCAAGGATCAAATGGGAAATAATGATGCAATATGAGATGCAATACGCACAAGTGTTAAATCATGTGTAGGTTCTTCCTTTGGACATTATGCGATGTGATAAAATAAGTAACGATAAAATAAAGACAATTGATCAATAAATCCAAACAAACAGATAGAAATGCTAAAACAAGTCAAGTGCGAGACGATGGAGCGGGGTCGCGAACATTCGAGATAGAGTTGGGGCTGAGATATGGAAAGAGATTGGGAGCGCGTTGATTGAGTTTTTTAGGCGAATTGATTTTAAGAAAAAGAGTTATATTAGTTTTATTAGTTTTAGTAAAGAGTTTTAGGTGTGAATTAATTAGATTTCTAGATAGAAATAATTTTAATTAAAAGGAGTAAGAGGTCTTTTATAAAAATAACTGATTCATTTTTAAAAGGTGTTATTATGAAATGTTGATTTAATTAAAAAAGTTTTTTTTTGTGAACAATCATATTATTATTTAATAAAAGGTGAATAAATTGATAAATAAACTAAATAAGTGAAATAGAAATATATTAGATTAATTGGATCACTTAAAGAAAAGTTGACTAATAAAAAAAAGGTTAATTTAAATGAGAGTTATTAGTTGGTTTTAGATAAAAAGTTAATTATAAAATAATTAGATTAATTAGTTGATAAAAAAAGAGTTAATTATATTATATTTAAAAAAAGGCAGGTTAAAAGGTTTATTAATTTGTTTTAATAAAAAAAAAGCTGATTTAAAAAAGGTGAATAATTAGTTAATTAATTAAAATGGTTAATGATGCAGATTAATGGTTAATGGAGAGTTAATGGGGAGATTAGGAGATAAAGGGGGGAGGCGGGCGGATTCTGCGTGTGCAGGCCATGAAGGTCCATCGTGGACGTGCGTGGTGTGGAAGCGTGATGAAACCTAATGAGGGATGGGCGGCTGTGATACGAGGGTAGATGCTAGTACTGTGTGGGTATGTGAATGTGATTCACATTGCAATATAAAACAAAAAATTAAAAAATACAAAAACCCTAAAAAACAAAAACAAAAAAAACTCGCCGCCGCGGCGCCCTCCTTCATGCTTTCTCCTTCTTCGATTCTCTTTTTTCCCCTCCGTTTCTCTTCTTCTGTTCTACATCAACATGAAACAAAACAGTGAATAATGTTAGCAAAAAATCAACTTACGGTTAAAAAAAGGATTTTTTATTTATTTTGCAGGTTTTCGAAAGTGGTGATTGATGGCGGCTCCAAAAACAACGATTTCCGGCGACAAATGCTTCGACGGCGGTGGATTCGCGGTGGCTGATTCGCGGACGGAAATGGCGAGTGAAGAAGGTGGTCTTGACTTGGTCTCGCGGCGACGAAGATCTAAGAAGAAGGAACCCCAAAAAAAAAAGATAAGTGTTCTTTTTACGATTCTTAGGGTTCTGAATGGATTTTTGTGGATGTTTGTGAATCGTGAATCCCTATTTTTTGCCGTCCTTCTGGATTTGTGGAATGTACCCTTTTATAGCCTTTATCACCTCTTCTCCTAATGATTCTTAGTTAATACTTATGAATTTCTTTCCAAATTCGGGTGAACATGTCCAAACTGTTTTTATAGCCTTTGTTCAGAATGGCGACTACCATGTGGTTCATCAATGCAAAATTATTTTAATCGCACAACATTCTTCATGTCCCCAGTAAATTTTTCTTCAGGTGGTCATGACATTTCTCCGATGAATCTTTTCGATGCCAGAATTCCTAATGATTTGCTTAACTTCACCTCCCTAGTGAAGTGGGTGATATTTTAACCTCAGTGAATCTTCTTAAACTTCACCTCCCCGATGAAGTAGACGTTTTTACTCCTCAATAGATCCTTTACAACGCCGATCTTTCCCAGCGAAGTGGATGTTTATTTCATTCCCAACCGAAGTTTCGACTACGACATTTTCAACAGCTATGATAACCCAGATTTCCCCATTGAAGTGGATATTTATTTTATCCTCTGCGAAACCTCGGTTCGGGTACCTCCATCTACAATTCCAGTAGGAATCTCTCCAGTGAAGTGGATGTTTATTTTATCCATGGAGTTCTCCAGTTATGAGTTTGATCCGCACCCAGTAGATCTTTACTCTTATTTTCAACAGGACAACCTTTCAGATTTATCAAGATGTTACATCCCTAAGTGGAATGTTCTCTATTCCTCAAATGAGCTTTTGAAGCCTTGAAGCAGGATTGTGATCCCATATTCAGCTCTCCATCTATCCCCAGTGGTGCGTCTTGATGGGCTAAAGACGTGTCTACTTATGCGTCTAGCGGTATCTTACTGCAAGTGCACAGCCTATCGAAGTAATATTTAAGATTATCGATCCACAGGGATTCTATTGTTACTTAGTGCTAGATGAACTTCTAGTTTAGCTAAGGCGAATGGTTGTCACGATTGTTGTTGGTTTTTAAGACTATTAAAGGCGGAATTAAATTTAAGGTTTTAATAAAACAATACTAAGGCGGTCGGTATGTAATTATACTAACTTAGGTGGGTCAATCTAACCTAGGCTTATAAAGATGTTCGCTTAATCTATTCGGTAGAGATTACTAGTTTAAATACCCTCAACTCACACTCTCGTGGTCTTGTATCAGATCTTATCCCTAAAGCCCTATGCCTGCTCTCGCTAGCCCATAAGTGTTTAGAGGTAATTTTTGGAGACTAAATAATTCTAATTTATCTTAAAGCGCTCTCGCTGTGTTTAATTTAAATGCCTAACTTTAGCTATCTGGTTAAATCTCACACTCTCGTGGTCTTGGCCCAACCTAATACCCTTTTCTTACTCTCGTAACGAAAAGGTCTAATTCAATTAAAAAGTATCAGCCAGAATGTTAAGTGATTCATTATTTTAGCCTATGGTTATATTTTACCGGTTAAGTTGGTTATAACTACATACCGTCCTAAGGTATTTAGCTACTCATCGAGGTTGAATCAGACACAGAATTAAATAATAACTTACTCATGGCAGAGAAATAAATAGACATTATAATTAAATTAAAGTGCAATAAATTGAAAAACCTGATTAACAAATATCTGAGTAGACTCCTTCTTCCACAGACCGGAAGGCTTGGAGTAGGCGGAAATAAAAATTAAAACGAATGCTGAAGGTTGGAAACAAATAAAAGTATAACAATTCCCTAATGTTGGAAATTGTTACACGGTTGGTTTGGATACAAATAAAACAAGACAGAAAGTAAAATAATGCTGGAATAAAAAATTCTGGTTCGTAAGGTAATTCGGCAGAGCTTCCGCAGGAATTTTGGATAATGAAGTATGTCCTTGAGTTCTCCTGAGCTGGTACTATTTATAGAGCTTTTAATGGGTTGGAGTCTTGGTCTTTTGTTTCTTGGGCCTTGCTGAAGTGGTTGAGAAAATGTTGGAAAGTGGCAGCAAAAATGGGAGAAGTCGTCTTCACGTGCTGCCTTGAGGAGAATTACTAGGAGAAGTGGTCTTCAGTGGTGGCTTGACGTAGTCTGAGTCAAAACCAAGTTTTATCCTTGTCACGGGCGTGACAAGGGCTTCACGTTCGTTATTTGAGGATTTTAAGTGTCACGGTCGTGACTACTTCCTCACGGTCGTGATGGCCCAAATTTGGGTGTCACGGTCGTGACACCCTTGTAACGACCGTGGCTGTAACAAATTATGCAGACTCTTTGCAGGCTTTTGCCTTTCTTCATTTTCTTGTGGTTTCTTTCGTTCCTTTCTTCTTAATTCACGATTCGGCCTCACATAACGATGTACCTGCAAAATAGTAAGAAAAACTCGAGAAATCGAGCGTTAAAACGGTGAATGCGCGATAAAACGTCAATGAAATCTAGCGATATAATCGATGCGTTTTCTCGTCATCAAACTTCCCCAAACTTAAACCTTTGCTTGTCCTCAAGCAAATAGTCGGTTGAAAATCGGCGGACAAGATTTTATTCGTGCATACTCATAACAAACCGTACGGTGGATCGTTTTGTCGGATAGTCCGGTACTTTGATAGAACACTACCGATACTCTAATGACACAAGCGACAGGCTATGTCGTCGACTTCCCGTCAAGCGAAACAATCGGCGATCACATTACGATTTCACCTAGAGTTTTTCGATCTTATTTCGCCCGGCTTCGTTCTAGCGCAGTCACATTAAGCCCTTTGCCTTAGCACGCACGTAGTGGGGTAGCCGGTTAGCGATTTTGATCCCTTTTTTTTTTTTTTTTTAGCGCGGGGTCTGGTACACGAGTGTGGTAACCCTTCATGTTTTATCCGATTCGGAGATTGCGGGGGATCGAGCCGTAGCACGCCCTACCGAGTTCAGAACCAGTACCTCTGAACCAACTCGAAACGGATTCCTTCTCATATTTCTCGTTTCTTATCTGCGACCGTGTACTTTGGTGCAATTTCTTTTTATTTTGCATCGAGATACGAAGGATCATTATTGATTAGGCATCAAACGCTTATATTCATCGGCTCCCCACGTGGTTTGTGCTCAGACGGTGCTGACTGCTAGTATAAACTACTGGGGGTTACTTTTGAACTGAAACTAAAGGTGCACTCGCAATGGTGATCGGGATGGAATTTCTTAAGCAGGGGGTCGAAGATGTCAAGATTGTATTGGTCTTGTTTAATCGTTCTCGGCTTCGTAGTTACGAACCATTCGTTTGTAAGTCGGGTAATGCGAGTAATTAAAGATTTTTCTGGTATAGCTTAATAGTCGGGGAAAGCTCGAAATTAAAGAAAATAGCGCACAGATTATAGCGAAATTTCATTAATTTGCAAAAAGGAATACAACGGAATTGAAAGTACACTGAAATGGAAAGTACCTCTCCCACACTATATCAGACATTGTCCTCAATGTTGTGATATAAATGCGGTACAAATACAGTACAAGACTAAAAATAAAAGTAAACTACTGCTGCTGAGGACCGCGGGCTCGACCTCTGGTGCGAGAGCGGCGTCTGGAGGGAGTCGCGTCGGGATCAGAACCGGTGCCGGAGGTAGCAGTAATGCTGATGCGGAGCGCTTCGAGCTCGCCGAAAAGTTCTCCAAACCGCTCATTAGTGGCCTCCTGGTTGGCAGCAATAGTGCCGAGTAAAGCGTCATACTGCGCCTTCTGCCGTCGCTCCAGTGCGGCGTTCATCAGGTTCTGCTGATGAATCGCAAGGATGACCTCCTCAAGTGTAACTGCGGGGGCAGGGGGCTGCCGGGTGGATGTCTCTGGGATATCCTGGACAGGCTCAGCTGCATCCATAGCGTCCTGCATCTCGTCCTCTGGAGTGTCTGCCTGATCATCATGAACCGGGACGTGATCGGCAGCAGCTGGTAAAGCAAAGAGCCAGTTGGCTCGGTTGGATGGGTCGATGCGGGTGCGGGACGGCAGAGTGATGTGGTGGAAAATGGTGCCATTGACAACAGGGCTATACCTGCCATCCTCTCGCTGCGCGATCAGGTGGGCGGACCGGCAGTAGCTCATGGTCAGGAATTCGGCGGCGAGGTGAGGCTGATTAGCGAGCGCGTCACCAAGCCCCAACTGAATGGCGAGGGTGGTGACAATGCCGCCTATGAAGAATGGGGAGGAGCCTCGCTGTGCAATGGCCTGGATGTGATGAAGCATGAACGGGGCAGCGTTGATTGGCTCGTCATGAAGGGCACAGTATAAGAACAGAAGCTCCTTGGAGTTGAGCTTGTGGTTGCTTTCTCTAGCAAAGATTGTGTTGCAGATGACCCGGTGAAAGTAGCGGATAGCCGGGTTGTGGATGTGTGTGGCGTTGAGGCTCTGGAAGGTGGATGCACGGGTGTTGGTAAGGTCGTGCCATAGAGTGAATGCTTGTTCACTGAAATTGTCGGGCACGCGACGGTGGGCTTCGGTGCCGTGATCAAAACCTAACAGCTCGGCGATCCTGGTTTGCGGGAGGTTGAACTCCTGACCGTGCAGTCTGAATGTGGCGAAGCCGGTAAGCTGACTCTGAGAACCGGGAGGGGTGATGTAGCTGTAAGAGCTGAGGAACTCCAGCGTCAGAAGTTCGAAAGTAGGCTGAGGCTGACGACAGAGGTCCCACAGACCGACCTTTTGCAGTAGGCTTTGAACGCTGGACAACATTCCGAGTTCTCGCAGACAGTCAGTGGCAATGTACCGGGTGGGTTGCAGACCGCGGTTCTGGAAGCGGACGAAACGGTCTCTCTGGTTTACTCCAGCTTCGCCTTCTCTAAAGATGATGGAATCCATAACATGCAAGAGTGAAGAGTGAGGGTGGAAGGATTTTGTGAGGTTTTGAGAGAAAAATGGTAGAATGAGGGAGATAGAGGTTCGGGTTAAATACGTGAGAGTGTTAATGAAATGGTTGATGATAATGGAGGATTAATGGGGGTAGTGGAGAGGTTACGGCGGTTGTGGAATGAGTGGGTAGTGTTTTGGGTAGGTTATGAATGGAGAAGAAGAGGGGACACGATGAGAAACAGTTCTGTTTCTCACGATCCCTGTAATAGAGGTCGTCACGGTCGTGACAGGGGCGTGACGGTCGTGACACGCTAAATGAGCACGTCACGATCGTAAGTGGGGTGTGACGACCGTGAGGGCATGTTGTGCTGAATGATTCCCACCAAAGAATATTTTCTCACGTTATTTATAAATTGATAATAATTTATTTTATTTAGTAACACTTATATTAAACACACACCATATTATATATCATTTGCAACACAGTAGTATACGAACCTAAGATTGTATACATAAAATAATGTAGTCATACAGTATATGGTCATACAGTATATAGAAAAAGTAGAAAAAGTATATAAGCTGCTAAAAATGAAGAAATAATTGAAATAAAAAGTGCATGGCATAAAGAAAAATTGAAATTACATAAACGGAAATTATGTTATGAAATCGTTGCGAAAGATAAATTTAACTGGAAATGAAAATAATGAGGAACAAATAATGAGAAAAAAATAATAAACTAAATCACTGATAGCCGTTTCAAAGGCGTTTCTTCAGGTCTTCGATGGCGGAGTCCAAATGATAGAATTGTTCGCAGGCCATGTCAGTCAATCCTATGATGTCCAATCGCATGCTCTTAATGTCTTCTTTGAATAGATTAATGTCAGTTTGGTAGGCATTGAGAGTGTGCATGATGTTTTGTAAGTTGTTAGCGTACTCTCCGTGATTCGCTCCAGGGGTTTCATGAACTTTGTCAGTTGGGTCAGTGTCATGGTATCCAGGAGGTGTCTCAGGGTCAGTTTCAACAGCGGTCATTATATCATCTGTTATCCTGTGAGACTGAGGTGTTTCAGGAGTGGCTGGATAATCAGGTGGGTCTAACTCATAAAGCCAGTTATCCTTATTATGAACACTTACTTTAGCATGATTGGGCAATGTGAACAGGGTGACTACTTCGTTCCGGATTAGGTACTCAAAAGGTGGGCGTCCTAAATTCCTTATGATATGTCTATTGAAGCAGAATTTAAGATTCATTAGGCGGATGGTTCCCAGACGGGTGCACCTGTCCAGTTGGTACCTAAGTCCTAAGGCGTCAGCAATCATGGTTACAAGACCTCTTACCACTATAGGTAATTCAGGTTCTTCTTGGATGCGGGTGAAGGTTTGCATCATGAAAGGTACACCATTAACAGACTGTCCAGTATTGAAACATGACATAATAAATAATTCATCCTTAGAGACTCCGGTAATGTTTTCTTCTTTTCCAAAGAAGGTATGGGCGAGGAATTTGTGGAAGTAACGGAGAGAAGGATTATGGATCTCATCATTGTTCATGTTATTTGGTTCAGGGTGGTAGTTTCCGGTCAGAGTTCCCCAAAAGAAATCTAGCTCCACATCCATCAATTCTACCTGTGTGGTAGTAAAAGCAAAAGGTCCACTAGGGAATCCTAACAGGTCAGCTAGTTCTTTATGGTTAAAGTCGTATTCTATTCCAAATAGGCAGAAACTAATGAATCCTTTCCTAGACCCAAAACCGCGCTCAGGTAGGTAAAGTAGGGAACTAAGGAACTCAAGGGTGAGCTCGCGGTAAGTCGCAAACTTGTGTTGGATCATTGCATTCTCCCATCCGAGTCGGTTGAACAAGTACATGACACTATCATGTATACCTAAGGTTTCCATAGTCCTATCATTTGGGTACAGGGTCAAATCCATTTGCCTCTGTGATAACTCTTCGAACTTCATTCTTTGGTTCCTACCTCTAAATTTGGTTTCCATATAGTTAATTGGTTGGTTAGCCATGGTCAGTGAAAATACGGGGGAAACAAATCAGTGGAAAAGACTTTAGAAAATCTGTAAAAAGTGATTTAAGATAAAAATAAGAAAATGAAATGCTAAAATGTAATGACGAAAAAGGTAATGTAAAATAAAACTGACAAAACAATTTAAACAAATAGTAATAACGATAATTAAAAATGCTCTAAAAGAAAAGAATAGTTTAAATAAGTAAATAAGTAAATGGGTTGCCTCCCACTAAGCGCTGTTTTTATTGTCAAAAGCCTGACGTAATGTTTTGGTTTAGATTAATCAGGGGAATCAGTGGACAATTCTAAAAGCTTTAGATTATTCGCATAACCTCTATTTTCAACTTTATGATAGTGTTTTAGACGTTGTCCGTTTACTATGAATGGTTCGCTATCCTTACCCTTAATTTCTATTGCTCCACTTGGGAATACTTTAGTTATATCAAAGGGTCCTGACCATCTAGACTTTAATTTTCCAGGAAAGAGCCTAAGTCTCGAATTAAAGAGGAGTACAACGTCTCCCACACTGAATTCTTTCCTGGATAGGCGTTTATCATGCCATCGCTTAGTTCTTTCTTTATATAGCTTAGCATTTTCATATGCATCTAACCTTAATTCTTCTAATTCGTTAATGTCTAGGATTCGCTTTTCTCCTGCAGCATTATAGTTTAGATTGAGAGTTTTGATCGCCCAATAAGCTTTGTGTTCTAGTTCTACTGGGAGGTGACAAGACTTTCCATAAACTAGTTTGAAAGGTGTAGTACCTATGGGAGTCTTGTAAGCGGTCCTATAAGCCCATAGAGCTTCATTAAGTTTAGATGACCAATCTTTCCGAGATATGGCGACAGTCTTTTCTAAGATTTGTTTAATCTCTCTGTTTGAGACTTCGACCTGTCCACTTGTTTGTGGGTGATATGGTGTAGCCACACGGTGTCTTACTCCATACTTAGATAGTAATTTGTCGAAGATTTTTGAAATGAAGTGCGAGCCACCGTCACTTATGACGAGTCGAGGCACACCAAATCTGGGAAAGATTATATTTTTGAAAAGCTTTATTACTACTCGTGTATCGTTTGTAGGAGAAGCTATGGCTTCGATCCATTTCGAGACATAATCAACAGCTACGAGTATGTAATTATTACCGAAAGATGATGGGAATGGTCCCATGAAATCTATTCCCCAGACGTCGAAGATTTCTACTTCCAAAATTCCCTTTTGGGGCATTTCATCTCTTCTTGAAATATTGCCAGTGCGTTGACACCGATCGCAACTTATAACAGCGATGTGGACATCCTTCCATAGATTAGGCCAGTATAAGCCGGCTTGCAAGATTTTTGCACAAGTCTTGGAAGTGCTTGCATGTCCACCATAAGGAGATGAATGACATTGAGCAATGACATCTTCTATTTCTTCTTCGGGAATACATCGGCGAAAGATTCCATCTGGTCCTCTTTTGAACAATAATGGTTCATCCCAATAGTACTGTTTCAGGTTATGAAAGAATTTCTTTTTCTGCTGATAGGTTAGATCGGGTGGAAGAGCTCCTGCGGCTAGGTAGTTGACAATGTCAGCGTACCATGGCAGTCCTACAGTTGTCTGTATTATTTCCACGGGTTCTGGTTCATTTATATCTAACTGCGCTAGGTCGCTTCCTATTTGTGCTATCAGCTGTTCATACGGAAAATCATCGTTAATCGGCACTTGTTCGGGTTTAATACCTTCTATTCTAGATAAATGGTCCGCTACGACGTTTTCAGTACCTTTCTTATCTTTTATTTCTAGATCAAACTCTTGTAAGAGTAAAATCCATCTTAAGAGTCTTGGTTTAGCATCTTTCTTAGTTAATAGATATCGGATAGCAGCATGGTCTGTGTAAATGATTATTTTCGCTCCAACTAGGTAAGAGCGGAATTTGTCAAGCGCAAAGACAACTGCTAGCAATTCTTTTTCTGTAGTAGCATAGTTCATCTGGGCAGAATCCAAGGTTCTACTGGCATAGTAAATCGCATGGAGTTTCTTTTCCTTTCTCTGACCCAGGACGGCGCCTACAGCATAGTCACTCGCATCGCACATGATTTCGAAAGGTAATCTCCAGTCAGGGGGTTGCATGATTGGTGCGGTGATGAGGGCTGTTTTTAGAGTTTCGAATGCTTTAAGACAATCTTCATTGAATATGAACTCAGCGTCTTTCGTTAACAAACCAGTAAGAGGTTTAGTGATTTTCGAGAAATCTTTGATGAATCGTCGGTAAAAACCGGCGTGTCCTAAAAAGCTTCGTATTTCTCGAACGGTTTTAGGGGGTTGAAGATCTTTTATTACCTCAATCTTAGCCTTATCGACTTCAATTCCCTTGTCTGATATTACATGACCTAATACTATTCCTTCGTTGACCATAAAATGACATTTCTCCCAGTTAAGCACGAGATTCACTTTTACACATCTCTCTAACACCATTTCTAAGTTCGATAAGCATCCTTCAAAGCTTTGCCCGCATACAGAGAAGTCGTCCATGAACACTTCCATGATGTTGTCTATAAAATCTGCGAAGATTGACATCATACATCTTTGAAAGGTTGCAGGAGCGTTGCACAATCCAAAGGGCATTCGCCTGTAAGAGAATGTTCCATAAGGACATGTGAATGTAGTCTTCTCTTGATCATCAGGATGGATAGGGATTTGGATAAATCCTGAGTAACCGTCAAGATAACAGAAGTAAGAATGCTTGGCTAATCGTTCTAACATTTGATCTATGAAAGGTAGTGGGAAATGATCTTTTCGAGTGGCTTTGTTTAGCTTACGATAATCTATGCACACTCTATATCCC
Source organism: Lathyrus sativus (assembly GCA_963859935.3). NCBI lineage: Eukaryota > Viridiplantae > Streptophyta > Magnoliopsida > Fabales > Fabaceae > Lathyrus > Lathyrus sativus. The sequence continues at coordinate 412,466,799 of OZ012736.1, read as the reverse complement.
GTCACTACTCTTTGTGATATCGATTCGCCTTGTGCGTTTTTCACCACAGTGATACCTCCTTTCTTTGGCACTACATGTATTGGACTAACCCATTCACTATCATAGATTGGATATATTATCCCGGCATCTAATAATTTCTTGACTTCTTCCTTTACTACAGTGCTAAGGGTTGGGTTTATTCTTCTTTGAGATTCTCTGGAGGTTCTGCAATCTTCTTCTAGCAGAATGCGATGCATGCAAACTGAAGGACATATTCCTTTGAGATCAGATATGTTATATCCTAATGCAGTTGGATATTTCTTCAAGACATCTAAAAGTTTCTTTGTTTCTATAGTTCCTAAACTGGAATTTACTATAACTGGTCTTTTACATTCAACGTCTAAGAATTCGTACCTTAGGTTATGAGGTAAAGTTTTTAATCCTACTGTAGGTTTATCTCTACTTGGCATGGGATACGGTGTAAGTGCTAAACTTTCGCTTAGACTATCATCCTGATACAGTTTTCGCCAATTATCATCTTCGAGAATTGGAGGGATTTGAATTTTCATTATTTCAGAATAAGTGGTCTCCTCCAGTTCCATTTCTCTTACACATTCGTCAATTACGTCCATTAGATAGCATGTATCCTCTATAGCTGGTGATTGTAAGAATTGTGTTAAAACAAATTCGACTTTCTCTTCACCTACTTCAAAGGTTAGCTTTCCTCTTTTCACGTCTATTATAGCTCCGGCGGTAGCTAAGAATGGTCTTCCTAGTATGATAGGTGTGGTGGAGTCTTCAGAGATGTCCATGATTATAAAATCAGTAGGAATGTAGAATTGTCCTATACGTACTGGGACGTTTTCTAGTATGCCTACAGGATATTTAACAGAGCGATCGGCTAGTTGAACAGACATTTTAGTTGGTCTTAGGTCTCCCATGTCTAGCCTTTTGCAAATCGTTAAGGGCATAACACTGATACTGGCTCCTAAATCGCATAGAGCTTTGTCAATGATGAATTTTCCTATTACACAGGGTATAGAGAAACTTCCTGGATCTTTTAGCTTAGGAGGCATGTTATTTTGAATTATGGCGCTACACTCGGCAGTAAGTGTAATTGTTCCGTTATCCTCTATCTTTTTCTTATTGGATAAGATTTCTTTTAAAAACTTAGCATACGAGGGTATTTGAGTAATTGCTTCTGTAAACGGAATAGTAATATTCAACTGTTTCAGAAGTTCGACAAATTTCTTAAATTGACCCGTCGTCTTGGAATTTACTAATCTTTGAGGGTACGGAATTGGTGGTTTATAGGGTGGTGGAGGCACATAAGGTTGTTCTTTCTCCACTACCTCTCGACTTTCATCTTCTTTTTCTTCTGGATCATTCACCACTTCAGTCGGTTTATCCGGTTTTTGGTACATGGCTGGGTTGTCAAGTCTTGGATCGGTAGGTCCGTCAAGTTCCTTGCCACTTCTTAATATTACAGCGTTAGCATGTCCTTTCGGATTGGGTTGAGGTTGTCCAGGGAACACTCCAGCTGGTGCAGCAGTAGGTGCTTGTTGTTGAGCTACTTGTGAAATCTGAGTTTCAAGCATTTTGTTATGTGTAGCTAATGCGTCTACTTTGCTCACTAATTGTTTAATCTGCTCACTAGTGTGAATGTTTTGGTTTAAGAAGTCCTTGTTTGTCTGAGATTGGCTAGCTATAAAGCTCTCCATCATCAATTCAAGGTTCGATTTTCTAGGGATATTAGGAGCAGTCTTTTGATATCCTGGTGATGTAGCTGGTGCTTGACCTGGTGCGTAATAAGCATTGTTATTCTTATAGGAGAAGTTCGGATGATTCTTCCAACCTGGGTTGTATGTGTTTGAGTAAGGGTTTCCCTGAGCATAATTCACTTGATCAGTGGGAGTTCCTGTCAATAGTTGACAATCAGAAACTTCGTGTCCTGGGACTCCACATAACTCACAGTTAGGTGTTACTGCAGCCACGGTGGCTGCAGGTGTTATGGCCAAGCTATCGATCTTTTGGCTTAGTTGGTCAAATTTCGCATTGACTTGGTCCATACTACTTACTTCGTACATACCTCCCTTTGTTGGTTTCTCAGTTGCGACTCTCTCGCTTCCCCAAAGGTAATGATTCTGAGCCATACTTTCGATAAGTGCATAGGCATCTCTATATTCTTTGTCCATCAATGCACCACCCGCGGCAGCGTCGATTGTCATTCTTGTGTTGTACAAGAGTCCATTATAGAAGGTATGGATGACCATCCAGTCTATTAATCCATGATGTGGACAAAGTCTAAGTAGATCCTTGTAGCGTTCCCAAGCTTCGAATAATGATTCACTTTCTCTTTGCTTAAATCCGTTGATCTGAGCTCTCAGCATAGCGGTCTTGCTAGGTGGAAAATACCTATTCAAGAAAACTTTCTTAAGTTCTGCCCACGTAGTTACTGAGTTCGAGGGCAGAGATTGAAGCCAAGCTCTTGCTCTGTCTCGAAGCGAAAAAGGAAATAATCGTAGTCTAATAGCTTCTTGGGTAACTCCATTGGCTTTTACGGTATCTGCATATTGCACAAAGATCGAGAGATGAAGATTCGGATCCTCGGTAGGATTTCCGGCGAATTGATTTTGTTGCACGGCTGATATCAACGAAGGTTTTAGTTCGAAATCATTTCGGTTGATAGCCGGCGCTGCAATGCTTGAATGCGGTTCACCTTGCGAAGGATTAGCGTAATACTTGAGTGGATGAGTTTGTTCTTCAGCCATCCCTGCGTCTGGTTTTACGACTGGTTTAGGCGGATCTAATTGAAGATCTGGAATATTGGAATTATTTTCGAAATCGAATATACGTCTTCTTACGTGTAAGAAGCGTTCCGATTCAGGGATTAGAGGTTGCAAGTCTTCGCTTTTAGAGCGAGTACTTGGCATACACTCGGAGATTAGATTAAATTAAATAGTTGATACCTTAGTCTAGACAATGCTACCTAAGTGCACTAGTAACTAAATTAAGGAATCCCCGGCAACGGCGCCAAAAACTTGATGGGCTAAAGACGTGTCTACTTATGCGTCTAGCGGTATCTTACTGCAAGTGCACAGCCTATCGAAGTAATATTTAAGATTATCGATCCACAGGGATTCTATTGTTACTTAGTGCTAGATGAACTTCTAGTTTAGCTAAGGCGAATGGTTGTCACGATTGTTGTTGGTTTTTAAGACTATTAAAGGCGGAATTAAATTTAAGTTTTTAATAAAACAATACTAAGGCGGTCGGTATGTAATTATACTAACTTAGGTGGGTCAATCTAACCTAGGCTTATAAAGATGTTCGCTTAATCTATTCGGTAGAGATTACTAGTTTAAATACCCTCAACTCACACTCTCGTGGTCTTGTATCAGATCTTATCCCTAAAGCCCTATGCCTGCTCTCGCTAGCCCATAAGTGTTTAGAGGTAATTTTTGGAGACTAAATAATTCTAATTTATCTTAAAGCGCTCTCGCTGTGTTTAATTTAAATGCCTAACTTTAGCTATTTGGTTAAATCTCACACTCTCGTGGTCTTGGCCCAACCTAATACCCTTTTCTTACTCTCGTAACGAAAAGGTCTAATTCAATTAAAAAGTATCAGCCAAAATGTTAAGTGATTCATTATTTTAGCCTATGGTTATATTTTACCGGTTAAGTTGGTTATAACTACATACCGCCCTAAGGTATTTAGCTACTCATCGAGGTTGAATCAGACACAGAATTAAATAATAACTTACTCATGGCAGAGAAATAAATAGACATTATAATTAAATTAAAGTGCAATAAATTGAAAAACCTGATTAACAAATATCTGAGTAGACTCCTTCTTCCACAGACCGGAAGGCTTGGAGTAGGCGGAAATAAAAATTAAAACGAATGCTGAAGGTTGGAAACAAATAAAAGTATAACAATTCCCTAATGTTGGAAATTGTTACACGGTTGGTTTGGATACAAATAAAACAAGACAGAAAGTAAAATAATGCTGGAATAAAAAATTCTGGTTCATAAGGTAATTCGGCAGAGCTTCCGCAGGAATTTTGGATAATGAAGTCTGTCCTTGAGTTCTCTTGAGCTGGTACTATTTATAGAGCTTTTAATGGGCTGGAGTCTTGGTCTTTTGTTTCTTGGGCCTTGCTGAAGTGGTTGAGAAAATGTTGGAAAGTGGCAGCAAAAATGGGAGAAGTCGTCTTCACGTGCTGCCTTGAGGAGAATTACTAGGAGAAGTGGTCTTCAGTGGTGGCTTGACGTAGTCTGAGTCAAAACCAAGTTTTATCCTTGTCACGGGCGTGACAAGGGCTTCACGTTCGTTATTTGAGGATTTTAAGTGTCACGGTCGTGACTACTTCCTCACGGTCGTGATGGCCCAAATTTGGGTGTCACGGTCGTGACACCCTTGTAACGACCGTGGCTGTAACAAATTATGCAGACTCTTTGCAGGCTTCTGCCTTTCTTCATTTTCTTGTGGTTTCTTTCGTTCCTTTCTTCTTAATTCACGATTCGGCCTCACATAACGATGTACCTGCAAAATAGTAAGAAAAACTCGAGAAATCGAGCGTTAAAACGGTGAATGCGCGATAAAACGTCAATGAAATCTAGCGATATAATCGATGCGTTTTCTCGTCATCACGTCTATCTTGGAAGATTGGTCAGATGTTTGCTTCAAGATGTTTATTTCATCTCTGGTTGCTTCCTTTCGTTTGTTTTGTCAGCATAGGCATACACATAGCATATATATAGTTAGCATAGCATGTGCATTTTGCTTTTCTTTGTGTTTGTTTGTTCTGTCACTTTGGCAGTGGTTATCCCCAAGTGACTGGGTGTGTCTTCTCCTTCCAAATAGATTCGTCAGCTCTAGGCAGAAAAGAGCGCAATATTTCTACTTCCTCACTGAGTTCGATCCTCGTGGAAGACGGTTGCTTTAGTCGAATCCCATTTGAGTTCATGCATCAATGGTTGAGTCTTGTTTGACAGCTTCTCTTTAGTTATTTCCTGAATTAAACTTCGGTCCCTGACAATCACATTTTGGATATCTCTGAATTTTGAATCTGGAATAGGCGTGCATTTATTTTGCACTCTGCTCCCTAGGAAGGATTTTTCTGAAGATCATCATTGAAGATAAAGTAATGCTACCAACATCTTCTCAGCAATTTGTACCTAGACTACGAGCGACCTCTTTATTTGAGCAACTCGTTTTGATCAGGTTTTCTATCAAAAACGACAAATGGCAGTCTCCTCAGGGCAGTTTGTCCATCCTCAGTAACTTATCAAGATTATCAACTCATTAAATGGCATCTCTTCGGAAACCCGTCAGAGAAGTTTGTCGAAGACTTTACATACCTTTCTCTTTATTTGAGAATTTTCACTACAAAGGATTTATACATTTCACAGCTACAACAAAGATACTCCTCAGGAATATATTTCCTAGTGAGTTCATTACACAAGTTTATTTCCATCAAATGGCATCTCTCCCGAGAAATTTGGTGAAGTTTATTACAGTTGATCTATCTCTTTATTTGAGAAGTCATATTTGCAAACCAATCGGATGACATCTCTTCTGAAGATCCCCGGTGAATTTTTGCAATCTCCAGTACATTTTGGATTATCATTGAAGTCTTTAACCTCCAGTGATAATTCCAATCCCTTGTGAAGATGTTCTCTTAAGTATTCATCGTCCTAAGAAGAAACTGTATCTTTTGGTTATTACCTTTGCTTAGGCTATCATACGTCTGATAGTAGGTAATTTACCGTATCTTTTGGGTTATTACCTTTGCTTAGGCTATCATATGCTTGATATTAGGTAATATATTATATCATTTCGGACAAGATACCTTTGTTTAGGCTAACATGTTTGGTAGTAGGTCATCTTTCCTTTTTGTGTTTACCTTTTCTTAGGCTATCATATGTTTGATAGTAGGTAACACACCTTTCTTTGGTCAGACACCTTTGCTTAGGCTACAGTGTTCGGTAGTAGGTGATCTCTCCTTTCAAGACTATTACCTTTTCTTAGGCTATCATATGCTTGATAGTAGGTAATACACCGTATCATTTTGGTTGCTACCTTTGCTTAGGCTATCATACGTTTGATAGTAGGTATTATACCACGCCATCTGGACAGATACCTTTGCTTAGGCTACCAGGATTGGTAGTAGCTCATCTTTCCTTCACGTTACCTCTACTTAGGCTACCATGTGTTCGATAGTAGGTAATGTGTGTTTCTATGTTTCAACTGGATACCTTTGGTTAGGCTACCAGGATTTATAGTAGGTTATCCTTCACTTTCACGTTTCTCGCCCATCTGTTTAAGCTACTGTACTCTTGGAGGTGTTATTATATCTTTATTTTTGGAGATTCCCCATTGTTGGTTGTTTCCTTTCCCCGTGGAGTCCAGCTTTTTGAGCCTGTTTTTCGTTGCTCCTGTGTTTCTCGCGTGTTGTGTTTAGTTTTTCCCCTGTGGCATCGTGTCTCCATAGAACTCTATGTCTTGCATGTTCATATCATTGCATATCATCTGCATTCGGTGATATCTTAGGGCCAAAAATTTGTGCAATGTTTGTATTTAAGTCCCTCCTATCGCGTTGAGACGAAGAATTCAATCTCCATATCTCCGGATAGAAGAAACTTAAATAGGGGCATCTGTCGCACCCTAACTTTTGACCTTATAATCCGGAAACTTGCAACTTTCCGGATTAGAATGAGAACTTGAATGCTTCGATGAATGAACTTGAACTTGGACTTTTCCACCTTAAATTTCATGAAGGACATGATTTTGGAGATCTTTGCATGAAGCTTTATTCTTTGGGATCTTGATCACCTAAAAATTGTAATTGCCAAAAATCCCATGAGTTGTAACCTCGAAAACCCCTTTGACAAAGTCTAAAAATCCCTGGAGACTAATGCGTCCAAAAACTTAGGACCTCTCAGGATCAACACGTTCCTCAAAATACTTGACTGTGAGCAATAAGTATCATTTGCACCTGCACACGTTCGTTAGTCATAATAAACATGCACACAAAGATATAAAGATAAAATGTAAGAAAAAACAAGGAGGTGAAATCTTAAGGTCAAAAATTATGGTGCGACACATGTCACTGTTACCGAGCTCCCCTGCGCATTGTCAAGCCTTGATGAAGATATTGACACAAGCTTACGTGACAAAGGATATCACAGTAGGACAATTCGACTCAGTCGTTGCCAACATCACAGCATGCAACACCTTGAGCTTCGACGATAATGATCTGAGAGCTGAAAAGTGCAAGCACAATCGTGCCTTGCACATGTCTATCAAATGTGAAAAGGACACACTAGCCAGAGGACTGTAGATACAGGATCTGCATGTAAGTAAGAATTGCGCCTAAGAGGGGGGGTGAATTAGGTTCTTTTGAAATTTCCTGGTTTTAAGAGAGTTATGTTACTTTCTTTTAGCGGAGTGATGTTATGAAAGCTTGTAAAGGCAGAAAGTAACAGAGACACATGAAATTATAGTGGTTCCCCTCACACTCTAAGGGTACTCTACTCCCCTTTCGACTCGAAAGAGATTTCACTATAGTTAGGATTAGTGTAAAACTTTCTTTCTAACCTATAGGGAGATCAAAGGCTCTTAAACACCTTTAAGATCTAAACACTAAGTGAAATGAGAACAATCCTCTCCAATGCACACACTTGCTTTCAACAATCCTGAACAGCAAGGGGAAATAAATACAATCTGATTTTTGTAATGATTTATAACAATGTATACAATTTTTTATCAATGCTGAGATTGATCTTCTCTTTCAATGGGAAATTCCACAAGTTTCTAAGACTTATTGCTCAAGAATTTTCTTTTCAAAGGATATGAAATTTATGCAGAAAATTCTTTGTGAAAAGTGATTTTTCTTAGAAGTGGATAGATGAAATTGTGATACAGATTTTGAAAGAGATGTATTTGAATTTTGAAAGATTTAGGTATTTATATTACATAAACACCTCTTGAGAAAAACATGCAAATCTCCAGAAAAATTGATGAACATTTGTCATGTTTCAAAGGAAACATTCCACAGAAATTCAATTGAAGAGATGCAATTTTTTCCGAAAGATTTTTCAAAAACGTTCGGTGAGCAATCCATTGCACCTTTCAGACCAATCGATTGCGCTTCAAAACAGAAGTGAAATTTTGAAAATTGTTTAATCATGCAATCGATTGCACCAAGGCAGCAATCGATTGCTAGCTGAAATAGAATCAAAAAGAGTTTAAAACATTGATCATGCAATCGATTGCACTTACAAAAACTTAGAAAAATTCTTATTTAAAAAGCTTGTGTTAGTGTGAAAAGTAATGTAAACGATTTTTAATGATTTGAGCAATTAGGACTTAAATACTTAATGGAAGTTCTCATTATACCTTCTGAGGAAAACATCCTTAAAGTTGTGTCTTTGTCCTGATGCTTGGTGGTTGATCATCTTTGCCTTCTTAAGTGATTTGTCTTCATCAAAACATATGTTGATCTCTGAGAATCTTGATTTCACATTCCCCCCTTTTTGATGATGACAAAGCATTCTTCTTTTGTTGCAATGTTCTTTCCGGCAAATTTTTCTCCCCCTCAATTTGTGAAGTTTGACAAGTTTTTCTCCCCCTCAATGTGTGAAGTTGAGAAGTTCTGAATTTGTATTGAGGTTTGAAATAGCCTTGTATTTGTACCTTAAGGATCAAGGAAAGACAACAAGCAAGAAAAGAGTAACATCCTTCTCCCCCTTTTGACATTATTAAAAAGAAGGGAAAGATGGATTAAGGCAATAATATATATAGATGATAGACATGGATAATAATTTGAAAATAAAATACCAACTTAGTCATAAATTCAAATTGCAAATTGAAAACAGTACAAAGAAACTAGAAAGTATGGAATTCAAATAACATAAATGACTTAAAAAGACAACATAAAACACATAGTAAAAAGTTTATGACAGATCCATGTTGGGGTCAAAGGTTGGTTGGTTTGGAAATGTTGTCTGGAGAGGTGATGGACGAGATGGAGGGACAACCGAGTTTGAAGGATCATAGGGCAGAATATATAAGTGAGAGTACAGATAGGAGAATTGTTGATTGACGGCCTCTTGGAAGTTGTTGATCCGAGTGTTTGTTGACTCTTGAATAACATTGTATTGGTCATTGATGGAAGTGTTGAGATTTCCAAAATGTTGAGTCATGTAATCCATTAATTGTTGGTTACTTAGGCCATTTCCAGAAGGAAGAGGAACGTCATCCTCGTCTTTATTCTCTTGCTCATCATTTTCAGCCACACCTTCACCAAGGTATATAATGGTCTTGGTTTTCGGGTTGTATTTGACACCCATCCGAGAGTCCGCGTTTTTGATTGAGATCTTGTTGATACTTGAGTCCATGAGACACTTATCAAAACCTTCAAAGTCTACTTCAAAATGTTCCAAAATCTTTGTGATGAACCATGCATATGGCAGAAACTTGGATTTTTCGTTGATTTCACGCATGTGAACCAAGATTAAATAAGACCAACTTATTTGAATGCCATTCTTAATAGTGTATAGAATCTGCATTTCTAGATCAGTCACAATGTAGTGGTTTCCAGCTCTTGGGAACATTATATAAACCATAAAATGATGAAACAACCGATCATCAATGTTAAAGATACCTACCGACCATGAGTTTCGAGAGGGTTCCATGCCGCCTAAGGATCTGACACGTTTTGCATGGAATTCTGCGCCAGTCATACGGCCAAGACTCCAATAGAATTCTCGTTTGTTGTATGCTTGCCATAGGTCTTCGTTTTCTTCATAGAGTCTCCCACCAGAGGTTGGAATATTCAGAATCCTACCAAGTGTTTTTTAGTGGAGTGGGATTCTTTTTCCTTGAACATATGTTACCATCTTGCCTTCTTCCATTTGTAGGTTACTATAGAACAATCTTACCAAATCCAGATAATACGGCCCAGATGAGGAAATCACAGGTTCCAATCCACATGCAATCAAAGTTTCTTGAAAAGAAAAACATTCTTTAGGGAATGATGAGAGAATACCATATTTTGGTGTTTGCACAACCTTCTTCTGAAAATATTTGGTGAACTTTTCCCTTTGTTCATCATCTAAGTGTTAAAGAACAAGTAGAGTTTTTCAAGATGAAGAGGCTGGACCTTTGCCTTTGTCTTGTGCTGAAATCTTCCTCTTTGAACGTGAAGCCATGGGAAAATGATGGAGGATTTGAGTTTTAGGGTTTGTGAAGGATGGTTTTTGGAAGAGATGGTTAAAAAAGGTTATGAGAAGTTGGGTTTTATAATGGTTGAAAGAAGAGATAAATTTTAATGTGGGATATGAGTGGTTGAAGGTATTGATGATTAAGACTTTGGGAATATGAGAATTAATGGTCAAAGATTTTGAGACTAGGATTAAGTAGTAATGGCTAGTCATAGGTAGGTCAAAAGTGTAATGATAGGGTAGTTGAAAAGTTTAAGAAATCATGGATCTATTAAATAGAAAGAGAAAAAATAGTTTTACAGTAGGTGCAATCGATTGGCACAGTGGTGCAATCGATTGCTCTAGAAAACTAAAACGAAATTGGACAAAAACTACAGGGTGCAGTCGATTGAAACAGGGGTGCAATCGATTGCTTGCTTCAAAAATTAAAAATATTTGAAAAACTTACAGTGAGCAATCGATTGACACAGAGGTGCAATCGACTGCATGCAGTGAAATTTTGAGAAAAATGCCACAGGTGGAGTTCTTTCATGATTCAATGTCAGTTTCATCCAGAATTCCAAGTTCCCTTCATATTTTGAATAAAGATTCCTTTGCCAAAGGCTTCGTGAATATATCGGCAAGCTGATTATGAGTATCTACAAATGTTATCTCGACATCTCCTTGAAATACATGATCTCGCAGAAAATGATGTCGTATGTCGATGTGCTTGGTCCTTGAATGCATGACTGGATTCTTCGTTATGTTAATTGCACTTGTGTTGTCACAGCGAAGAGGAATGCTACCTAGGTCGAGTCCGTAGTCACGAAGTTGTTGCTTGAGCCAAAGTATCTGTGCACAACAACTTCCCGCTGCTATGTACTCCACTTCAGCCGTACTAAGTGCTACGCATGCTTGCTTCTTGCATGCCCATGAGACTAGTGCATTTCCCAAGATGTGACATGTTCCACTTGTGCTCTTTCTATCAGTTTTACAACCTGCATAATCCGCATCAGAATATCCAATTAAATTGCATATACTACCTTTAGGATACCATAAGCCGACATTTGTTATTCCTTTGAGATACTTCATGATCCGCTTGACTGCCATCAGGTGAGACTCCTTTGGATTTGCTTGAAAGCGAGCGCAAAGACAGACATTAAACATAACGTCAGGGCGAGTTGTTGTCAAGTATAGTAAGGAACCAATCATACCTCTATATTTTGTGATATCAACCGACACACCAGATTCATCTTGATCTACATATGTACCGGATCCCATAGGTGTAGATAAAGTCTTGCAATTGTCCATATCAAACTTCTTTAATAACTCTTTGCAGTATTTTGATTGATTAATAAAGATCCCATTCTCGAGTTGTTTGATCTGAAGTCCAAGAAAGTAGTTCATTTTTCTCATCATAGACATTTCAAATTCTCCTTGCATCATGGATGAGAATTCTTCACATAAATTTGTATTGGTTGAACCGAAGATTATGTCATCAATGTATACTTGTACCAAGAGAGTATCTTCTTTTATTTTCTTGATGAACAAAGTTTTGTCTACTTTTCCCTTTTCAAAGCCTTTGTCACATAAGAAATTGCTAAGTCGATCGTACCATGCTCTTGGTGCTTGTTTCAATCCATAGAGAGCTTTCTTTAATTTGAATACATGAGATGGATATTTGTAATCTTCAAAACTAGGGGGTTGTTTGACATATACTTCTTCATTTATGAATCAATTCAAGAATGCACTTTTGACGTCCATTTGGAAAAGTTGAAAATTCATGGAACATGCATAAGCTAATAACAGTCTAATTGCTTCCAATCTTGCAACTGAAGTGAATGTTTTGTCAAAATCGATTCCTTCGTCTTGGTTGTATCCTTGGGCGACCAATCTTGCTTTATTCCGAACTATAATACCATTTTCATCGAGTTTGTTCTTAAAGACCCATCTTGTTCCAATGATATGCTTGTTGTTCGGCCTAGGGACAAGATTCCAAACTTGATTTCTTTCAAACTGGTTCAGTTCTTCTTGCATAGCTATTATCCATTGATCATCGCCTAATTCTTCATCGATTTTGGCTGGTTCAATTTGCGAAACAAATGCCATGTTAAGACAAGCATCCTTGATATTTAATCTTGTTGTAACACCTCGACTGATATCACCAATGACTTTATCGATCGGGTGATCTCTATGAGTTCTCCATTCTTTCGGTAGATCATTGTGTACTTCGTTTTGTTGTGAATCCTCTTGCCGCTGTTTTGGTTGATCACTTGCAATATCTTTGAGAGTGTTTTCTTGATAGGTTTCTACTACATCATCATCATCATTATTAACAATAATATCATCCTCCTTGGAGGGGTTAGATTCCTCAAAAGAAACTTGCATAGATTCTTCAATAGTTAAAGTTCTTTTGTTAAAAATTCTGAAAGCCTTACTTGAGAGAGAATAGCCAAGAAAAATACCTTCATCGGATTTCTCGTCAAACTTACCGAGATTGTCTTTGTCATTGTTCAAGACAAAGCATTTACACCCGAATATGTGGAAGAAGGATATGTTTGGTTTTCTTCCTTTGAACAGTTCATAGGGGGTTTTCTTAAGAATTGGTTTGATGTTCACACGATTACTTACAAAACACGTCGTGCTTACTGCATCTGCCCAAAAATATTTAGGAATATTTGAATCACTAAGCATTGTTCTTGCAAGTTCTACCAACGACCGATTCTTTCTTTCTACGACACCATTTTGCTATGGAGTTCTTGGTGCAGAGAAATTGTGTGAGATTCCATTTTCCTCGCAGAATTCTTCAAATAGAGCGTTCTGGAATTCTCCACCATGGTCACTTCTGATGGAAAGAATTGAAAGTGACTTCTCATTCTGAATCTGTTTTGCATACTTCTTGAATGCCTTGGAAGCTTCACTTTTCTGCACTAAGAAGAAAGTCCAGGTATATCTAGAGAAGTCATCAACAATTACTAATGCATAAACATTACCTCCAAAACATTTTGTTCTTGATGGTCCGAAGAGATCCATGTGTAATAATTGTAGTGGCCTAGTTGTGGACACCACATTTTTGGATGTGAAAGTTGATTTGGTCTATTTCCCTTTTTGGCATGCGCCGCACAATCTATCTTTGATGAATTTGATCTTTGGAAGACCAACAACTAAGTCATGTTTGATCAATTTGTTCAAGTGCTCCATATGAATGTGAGTAAATCTTTTGTGCCATAACCAAGAGTCGTTGTTGTTCGCCATAAGACACTTAACCTTCAAAGATATGTTATCAAGGGAAGTCATAAAAATATTATTGATTCTATTACCTTTTAACATTACCTCAGAAGTGACTTCATTTTCTATCAAACATTCATCTTTAGTGAGGTTGATTTTGAAACCTTTGTCACAAAGATGACTAATGCTAAGTAGGCTATGCTTTAGGCCTTCTACATAAAGGACATCTTCTATGGTTGTAAAAGGTAGTGCACCAATGCTGCCTACGCCAAGGATCTTTCCTTTGTTGTTATCACCATAGGTTACAAATCCTTTGGCCTTAAGCGTTAGATGTGAAAATTTGGTAATGTCACCCGTCATATGCCTTGAACACCCACTATCAAGATACCACTGATATGAGGAGGTCTTCAAGCATACCTACAAAACAAGATTAATTTTCATTAGGTACCCAACTTACCTTGGGTCCTTCATAGTTAGTGTCTTTCTTGACCCACACATAATGCCCCTTTACAACACTAAAGTTTCTAACATAACAGGCCTTAGGTGTATGGCCTTTGATACCATAATAAAAACAAGTGGGCTCAAAATTACTCTTGTATCTAGAAGGATAAGGTTTTTTCTTATTAACAACCTTCTTCTTGGGGTATTGATGAACCACTTTAGGCTTGATCACTTTCTTTTTTGGAGGTTGTTCACTAGCTTTAACAAAGATGGTTTTGTTGGAACTTGGTTTAGAAAATTTTGAGTAACCAAGTCCACTTTTATCATTTAAAAATCTTTGTTGGCTAAGAACAGCCTCTAATCCAATTTGTCCTTTTACATACCTTTCAAGAACTTTTTTTAATTTGACAATTTGAAAAGAAAGTGACTCACACTTTGTGCATACAAAATTCTGTTTTTGATCACTAATCAATTTCTGTTTTTCATTGTTGAAATTCTTTTCCATAGTTTCAATTTTTTCTTCTAGAGTTGAAATTTGATTCTTTTGTGATGAATTAGTTTTGTACAGAATTTTGCATTCACTCAGAAGTTCATCGATTTCCCCTTGAGCATCATCATCATAAATTAAAAAATTATTACTAACCTTGTCGTCTTCATCATCAGAATGATGTGAGGCTATTAGTGCTAGATTTGCGCTTTGATCACTATCTGATTCTGATGAAGAGCTTATCTCGTTATCTTCCCATGCTACATAAGCTTTATTTTTCTTGAATCCCTTTTTGCTTTTAGAGACGTCGTTCTTGGAGAGTTTAGGACAATCCAGTTTGATGTGTCCTAATTTTCCACATTCATAGCATTTGACATCTTGTGTGGATGTTGACGCCTCTTTCTCTTTGCTTTTTGAAAACTTCTTCCTTTTCATATAGTCATAATTCCCAATATTATTTTTAGAACCAAAATGTTTTCCTAACCTTTTTACAAGAAGCATGAAGTTTTCATCTTCAACCGGATCGTCTGCTTTTTCTACTTCTTTGGAATTAGCCTTTAATGCGATGCTTTTAGATTTCTTCTCTTGATTCTCATGTTTCTCCAATAGCTCAAGTTCTGTTTCATATTCTTGAAGTTTTCCGAACAATGTGGCGGATGTCATCGTGGCTAGGCTTTTCTTTTCAGAAATTGCTGTCACCTTGGGCTGCCATTCTCTGGACAAAGATCTAAGCACTTTAAGATTTAATTCATCATTAGTTAATGTCTTACCGAGTGCTATAAGATGATTTTTCAAGTGCACGAATATTTTCTGCAAATCAAGAATTGATTCTCCTGGCTGCATTATGAATAACTTGTATTCTTGACTCAACGTGTTCAACCTTGATCTTTTAACTTCAATGGTTCCCTCATGTGTTTCCACTAAAGTGTCCTAGATTTCCTTTGATGTTGAACATGTTGAGATGCGAAAGAACTCGTCCATACTTAGTGCATTTTGTAGGAGATTGATTTCCTTTTTGTCATAGAGAACTTTTTTCTTATCATCGTCATCCCATGAGGCTTTGGGCTTTGTTGATCCTACACTGTTAACGACCGTTGTAGGAATAAACAGACCATTTTGAACAACATCCCAGATTTCATCTCCTTGTGCTTCTAAGTGAGTCTTCATACGAATTTTCCAGAAATCAAAGTATTCACCACAAAACAGTGGAGGCTTGTTGTTACTACCAACATATTTGAATACACCTTTGTTATTTGCGAAAGCCATACATGATCGATTAGGAACATGTTACCTAAACCTGCTCTGATGCCAATTGTAAGTAAGAATTGCGCCTAAGAGGGGGGTGAATTAGGTTCTTTTGAAATTTTCTGGTTTTAAGAGAGTTATGTTACTTTCTTTTAGCGGAGTGATGTTATGAAAGCTTGTAAAGGCAGAAAGTAACAAAGACACGGGAAATTATAGTGGTTCCCCTCACACTCCAAGGGTACTCCACTCCCCTTTCGACTCGAAAGAGATTTCACTATAGTTAGGATCAGTGTACAACTTTCTTTCTAACCTATAGGGAGATCAAAGGCTCTTAAACACCTTTAAGATCTAAACACTAAGTGCAATGAGAACAATCCTCTCCAATGCACACACTTGCTTTCAGCAATCCTGAACAGCAAGGGGAAATAAATGCAATCTGATTTTTGTAATGATTTGTAACAATGTATACAGTTGTTTATTAATGCTGAGATTGATCTTCTCTTTCAATGGGAAATTCCACAATTTTTTAAGACTTATTGCTCAAGAATTTTCTTTTCAAAGGATATGAAATTTATGCAGAAAATTCTTTGTGAAAAGTGATTTTTCTTAGAAGTGGAAAGATGAAATTGTGATACAGATTTTGAAAGAGAATTGAAAGAGATGTATTTGAATTTTGAAAGAGTTAGGTATTTATATTACATAAACACCTCTTGAGAAAAACATGTAAATCTCCAGAAAAATTGATGAATAGTTGTCATGTTTCAAAGGAAACATTCCACAGAAATTCGATTGAAGAGATGCAATTTTTCAGAAAGATTTTTCAAAAACGTTCAGTGAGCAATCGATTGCACAAAGAGCCCAATCGATTGCACCATCATAAAACACTTGAAAATTCAAATTTTCAATAGAGCAATCGATTGCACCTTTCAGACCAATCGATTACACTTCAAAACAGAAGTGAAAAATTGAGAAATTTTTAATCATGCAATCGATTGCACCAAGGCAGCAATCGATTGCTTGTTGAAACAGAATAAAAAAGAGTTTAAAACATTGATCATGCAATCGATTGCTCTAAGAGTGCAATCGATTGCACTTACAAAAACTTAGAAAAAATTCTTATTTAAAAAGCTTGTGTTAGTATGAAAAGTAATGTAAATGATTTTTAATGATTTGAGTAATTAGGACTTAAATACTTAATGGAAGTTCTCATTATACCTTCTGAGGAAAACATCCTTAAAGTTGTGTCTTTGTCCTGATGCTTGGTGGTTGATCATCTTTGCCTTCTTAAATGATTTGTCTTCATTAAAACATATGTTGATCTCTGAGAATCTTGATTTCACACTGCACTCAATGTGATGCCCAAGAGGATTCTAGCCAAATTGGCCTACCAAGGAGCTGAAATGAGGCCTACTTCCCTAGTGGTAAAAGCTTTCGACGGCTCAAGAAGAACTGTAATAGGGGAGGTTGATCTGCCAATCATGATAGGCCCTCAGAGCTTTGACATCACTTTTCAAGTGATGGATATCAATCCAGTTTACAGTTGTCTACTAGGAAGGCCATGGATACATACAACAGGCGTTGTCACCTCCACTCTACACTAGAAGATGAAGTTCGTCGTTAATGACCAGTTGGTCATAATTCATGGAGAAGAGGACCTGATGGTGAGTAACTTGTCCTCCTTCAGATACATAGAAGCTGATGAAGATGCACTTGAAACTGCTTTCTAAGCCCTGGAAATTGTCCATGTTGTTTTGGTTGACAAGTCAGCAATAACTCGTGGTCCATCTTTTGCTTCCGTTCAGAGCATCAAGGTTGCAATGAAGACAGGACTCCCATTGGGATAGGGTGAAGTCATAGAAGTCAACCCCCGGGCAAAGAACAACAGACAAGGGTTAGGTTACAAACCGACTCTAGAAGATGCACCCGAAGAAAGCGTCATGAAGAAAAAGACCTTGGAGGAAATATTCACAAGCGGCAGAATGCAGGTGAATGTCGTCATTGCTGAAGAAGAAGATAGTGATCTTGACATCCTGGTGATCCAAGGCGGAGTAGCTTTGCGCAACTGGGAAACTATGGAAATCTTTGTCTTTTTACCTTTAGAGTAACTCATTTGCTTGTTAGCTTTGTTTTCTTTAAAAATTTATGGTCTTGCCCAAGGCCAGTGAATCATTTTGTATGGGCCACTTTACAATTTGAAAAGATCTATAAATGAAAAGTGTTTTTGTTAAAACTCTAGTTTTATTTTCTGTTTATCATTTTCACTCTTTTCGTTAAAAGGAAAAATGGCAACTTTTTTGAAAACTTAAAAAACAACCCATCATCTGCATGTCTGTATGTGTATGTGTGTCTGATCATTCTCAAACTTGTAAAACCATGCAAAACACCTCCATCACTCATAGAATCCATTGATCATTCGATTCCTTCTGGTAATGGTCCATTTGTCTTTCAAGCCGAAGAAGAGAGCGATGAAGACTCAGAGGTCCCTGAAGAATTGAGGAGGATGACCGAATACGAAGATGCCTATCTTCATCCGTACAAAGAACAGATAGACGTCGTCAACTTGGGCTCTGAAGAAGAAAAAAGAGAAGTCAAGATTGGAGTATCATTAGGGTCAGAGGTCAAGAGCATACTGATAACACTCCTTAAAGACTATGTCGATGTATTTGCTTGGTCTTATCAAGACATGCCAGGGTTGAACATCGACATTGTTATGCACAAGCTCCCTTTGAAGCCAGATTATCCTTCAGTCAAGCATAATCTTCGAAGACCCAGACCTAACATGGCTCTCAAAATCAGAGACGAGGTCAAGAAGCAAATTGATGCAGGATTTTTAGCAGTATCAAAATACCCAGAATGGGTGGCTAACATCGTGCCTGTCCCAAAGAAAGATGACAAGGTCAAAATGTGTGTAGACTATAGGGATCTGAACAAAGCTAGTCTGAAAGACGATTCCCCTCTTCCACATATTGACACTCTGGTGGACAACACTGCCAGTTTTGCAGTATTTTCATTCATGGATGGATTCTCCGGCTACAACCAAATAAAGATGGATCCGGCTGACATTGAGAAAATGACTTTCATTACACCTTGGGGCACCTATTGTTATAAGGTCATGCCTTTCAGTTTGAAGAACACGGGAGAAACATATCAACGAGCTATGGTTATGCTCTTCCATGATATGATGCATTAGGAGATTGAAGTGTATGTAGACGATATGATTGCAAAGTCTCAAAATGAAGAAGACCATTTGAGGTTAAATCCAGCTAAGTGCACCTTTGGGGTTTGTTCAGGAAAATTACTCGGTTTAATTGTTAGTCAACGAGGAATTGAAGTAGATCCCGATAAAGTCAGGGCGATTCAAGAAATGCCCGCTCCTAAAACAGAAAAACAGGTCAGAGGTTTCCTCGGACGACTAAACTACATCTCCAGATTCATTTCTAACCTGACTCCTACCTACACACCGATCTTTAAGTTGTTACGAAAAGATCAAACGGTGGTGTGGAACAAGAATTGCCAAGCTGCATTTGAGAAGATCAAGAAGTATCTACAAGAGCCTCTAGTATTGATTCCTCCGGTGCCAAGAAAGTCGTTGTTCATGAATATGACAGTACTAGAAGATTAAATGGGTTGCATCCTAGGCCAAACTAATGAGTCAGAAAAGAAAGAGCATGCAATCTACTATTTGAGTAAGAAATTCACAGACTGTGAGAGTCGTTACTCCCCTATAGAGAAAGCCTGTTGTGCCCTAGCCTGGGCAGCCAAGCGTCTGAGATAATATATGATTTGCCATACTACGTTGTTGATCTCTAAGATGTACCCAATAAAGTACATCTTCAAAAATCCAGCTCAAACCAGAAGGCTAGCCAGGTGGCACATGCTCTTGTTAGAGTATAATATTCAATACGTCACTCAAAAGTCTATCAAAGGCAGTGTCTTGTCAGAACACCTTGTCAAGCATCCTGTGGATGATTATCAACCGCTCAAGTTTGAGTTTCCCGATGAAGATGTAATGTACATTCAACGTTTGAAACCGGAGCCCGGGCCCGAAGAAGGTCCCGAACCCAAATCCTGTAGGGAGATGATGTTTGATGGAGCGTCTAACAAAAATGGGCACGGTATTGGAGCTGTCTTGAAGAACCCGACTAGAGGGTATACCGCCGTTACCACCAGGCTTTGTTTCTCCAGTTCCAACAATATAGTCGAGTATGAAGCTTGCATCCTGGGATTAGAAGCTGTTATTGATCTCCGTATCAAAATCTTGGAAGTGATCGGTGACTCTGCTTTAGTGATCTACCAGCTCAGAGAAGAATGGGAGACTCAAGATGAAAAGTTGATCCCCTACAAAGATCATATTCTGGAGATGATTGAATACTTCGATGAAATTTATTTCAAGCATGTGCCGAGAGCAGAAAATCATATTATCAATGCTTTAGCCATGCTAGCATCGATGTGGAAGGTCCAATTTGTTAACGAGGTGCCTCTGATTTACATCGAAAGAAGGATTGTGTCGGCATATGTCATGATGGTGGAAGAAGAGCCTGATAAGAAGCCTTAGTTTCAAGACATTAAGAATTTCCTTCAAAACCAGGAATATTCGGCTAGCGCATCCAGAATTGACAAGAGAGCCATACGAAAGTTATCATCCAAATTATTCATCAGCAATGGCGTCCTGTACAAGAGAAACCATGACATGGTTCTACTCAGATGCGTCGATGAAAAAAAAGAAGATCTGTTAATGACAGAAGTGCATGAAGGGACATTCGGCACTCATGTCGGTGGCCATGCTATGGCGAAAAAGATTTCAAGGGGTGGATATTTTTGGTTGACCTTAGAGACGGACTGTATCCTCTTTGCTCGAAAATTCCACAAATGTCAAGTCTATACCGACAAAGTGCATGTTCCTTTGCATCCTCTCAACGTGATAACATCACCATGGTCATTCGCGATGTAGGGCATAGACATGATTGGGGCGATAGAGCCAAAAGCCTCCAACGGCCATCGATTTATCCTCGTCGCAACTGATTACTTCACCAAGTGGGTAGAAGCAGCATCATATGTGAACGTAACCAGGCAAGTGGTCGCCCGCTTCATCAAGAAAGAGATCATATGTTGGTACGGCATTCCCGACTAAATCATCACCAACAATGGATCAGATCTGAGTAACAAGACGATGAAAGAACTTTGTGATGATTTTTCAAAATCAAACATCACAATTCTTATCCGTACAGACCAAAAATGAACGGTGTTGTCGAAGCTGCAAACAAGAATATCAAGAAAATAGTACAGAAGATGGTGGTAACCTACAAAGATTGGCATGAGATGCTACCATTCGCTTTACACGGGTACAAAACATCGATGCGCACTTCGACAGGGGCAACTCCTTTCTCCCTGGTTTACGGAATGGATGATATACTACCCGTCAAGGTCAAGATACCTTCGTTAAGGATCTTAATGGAAGCCGAGCTCGAGGAAGCCGAATGGATAAAAGAGAGGTTTGATTCATTGAATCTTATTGACGAAAAGAGGATGACTGCCATGTGTCACAGCCAAATCTATCAGCAAAGGATGAAAAGAGTGTTCGACAAGAAAGTTCGTCTTAAAGAATATAAGAGGGGAGAACTTATGCTCAGAAAAATCTTACCAACACAAAAGGACATGCACGGAAAGTGGATACCTAACTATGATGGACCTTTCATCGTAAAAACCGTTTTCTCCGGAGGATCTCTAATTCTTGAAAAATGATGGACGATGAGCAGCTAAAGTACCCCCATCAATTCAGACGCGGTAAGAAAGTATTACGCCTGAATAAGGGAAATCAGAAAGGTGACTCAAGCAAAAACGCCTCAGTCATCTGAAAGAACAAAAAACAGACAAATGCAGGGGCAAAGCCTCGTTAAAAGCATTAAGGAAAGTCATTGTATACCATTCTCAACAAAAGCAGCGAAGCATATGGGCCACTAGTTAGTAGGAATGGATCATTGAGGGATTCTGTATACCCTTTCTGTTTGCCATTTTTCAAAATTGTATTTGTTCCCGAGACTCTACCCTTTGTAAAGTTCTCGTCTATTAATGAAATCAGATTTCAGACGAATCATTGTTATGATTTATGTTTTTGTTATGCAAATTTCACTTATTCGTTAATAATGATTTTTGAAAAGCAAAGTGTTTTGAAAATGTAAAATTTTGGTTTAAGGAAACTAATTTAACAAAGCACGTTAAAACTCTAGAGGTAATATGACAACATTACACTACTCCTAGAGCAGTAAAGAGCTTGCTTCCATCTCCGACTAAGGACGCGCCCAACGGTTACTTCCAGAGAATCGTTTCTCTTCTCGGATGAAGCTCCATCCAAGATTGTGACATCGGGGCTCAGTGTGATGGATTTCTTCCTTGCGTTTCTTGCTTCTCCCTCGTGGGTTGGTCTGCTTTTGCATTCGTATCATATCATTAGCATACACATTGGTTTGCATTGGCTTTGGTTTCTGTTTGTTTGGCTTTCGTCATTGAGATCCTTTGGTCATCACCAATCTATGTTTTGTCCTGTTTGCCATGAGTTCGCTTCGCGTTTTGATACCCTAGCTTCGTGATAAATGTTTGTACCTATGGAAGCTAGTTGTGACTGGTAATATCTGATACAACTTGATGATCACCAAAATGATTAGTTACTACTAATGCTTGTTCTTGAGGTCAGGTCAACACCGGCTTTATTTGGTAAAGTCCATTGATTGCTGACATTGCTTCTGGCCCAATTGTCATTGATATCTTTGATTTGGTTGTCACCAATCTCTGAAGTCTAGTGGTTACTGGCATTTTTCAAAAATCCAATTGTTATTGGTACTCTGAGTTGGTTGTTACCAATTTCCCCAGTAAGTCTAGTGGTTATTGGCATTACTTTAAAAAACCATTTGTTGTTGGTAGTCCTTTGGTTTGGTTGTCACCAATCTTCAAGAGCCCAGTGGTTACTGGCATTATTTAAATCCAAATATCACTGGTATTATGTAGCTCGGTCATCACCGACTCCCTAGATGAAGTCCAGTGGTTACTGGCATTGTCTACATCCAGTCGTTATTGGTACCTTGATATTTTTGGAAGTCCAGTGGTTACTGGCATTGTTTGAAATCCCATTTGTTATGGGTATATAGCTTGGTCGTCGTCGATTCCCCTTTAAAGTCTGGTGGTTACTGGCATTGTTTGAAGTCCAATCATTATTGGTATTCTGAGATGGTTGTCACCAATTTTTCCCTGTTAAATCCAGTGGTCACTGGTACTGTTTGGAACCCAACTGCTATTAGTATCATTGATGTGGTTGTCACCTCTCTCCTCAAAGCCTAGTCGTTACTAGCACCCCTGGAAGTCTAGTATTTACTGGCACCGCTTGAAGATGTTTGTTATTTACAGAAGTTTCTGGTCGTCACCAGTATCCCCCAGTCGAGTCTCGGAGATCTAGTGGTTACTAGCCTCTTCGGTGTATCTGGTCTTGTTTCTAGTCCCTTCCTGAAGATCCCGTTCGAACTCTTCGCTATAGGAAGCTCTTCATTTGGTTGTCCCCAGTAAAGATCGTGTCTCCGGTCTTTCGTTTCTCCGTTTGAGATTTTGCTTCCCTAGTGGAGTTATCCCTTTTCCCCGGTGAAGGTTTGTCTTCTCCATTGGAGTTTGTGTCCCTGCAAAGAGGATCCCCTTAAATTATCATCATTATTCATGTGTGAACTATTGATTGTTATGCCTTGCATCTTTCCCCGGTATGTCGGGTCTTCTGTGAGTAGTTACTCGTTGTATTATCGTTCTTTTGTTTTGGCTCGTGTGTCGGAATTTGCTTGCATCTAAAGCATCATAAAGCATCATTTTAGCATTTGTCCTTTTGCATACCATCGTATCTAAGGGACAAGATTTCCGGGTTGTTATATTTAAATACCTTTCACCATGATTCTATGGAGATTGTTATCTCTCATTGCCATCTAGTGAAGATATTTAAATAGGGGCATCTGTTGTACCCCAAATTTTGACCCTTAGATCTTCATCATCATTCTAGGAGCATCATCATCTGTTTATCTAACCTTAACCTATTTTCAAGTTTGTCTTTGTCAAGATGCAGATGAATTAGGGCTCCATACAGTCAGAAATCGTAGTTTCAATGGTATGATTAGTCAATGTCTTGGATTGATTCTCCATGAAACAAGTTCCCACATCATCAAGAATACTACATTGGATCAATTATGAATTCAATTTGAGGTTGTCACCCAAAGCTCAAGAGCAATGCAGTCTAGGACTCCCGATTAGGGTTTCTGATTAGGAAAAGTCAATTGTAGTTTGACTTTTGATCTAAATGGTACTCCAATGATGGAATCATGGTCCATGAAGCTCATATGACTTAGTGAAGTCCACTCAAGAAGTTTCAAGACATCAGAGGGCCCATAACACCAACAGTCGATTCAGGATTCTTCGATCGATCGGTTCGTCTGACTGAAAAGTCAACTCATTGACCAAAAGGGTTTTGACCCCAAAATTTAAATCAATCATGTTACTAATGTTATATTAAATCTAGTCATGAAGTTTTATGACCATTGGATCAAGGACTGGAGAGTAATCGAAAAATCGAGAAATTAGGGTTTTGAAAGGGGCAAGACCATAACTTTTTAACCACACATCCAAATGGAGTGGTTCAAAGCTTGTCAGAAAGGTTTTGACATGTTCTACAAAAGTGAAAAATTGATCTATATGCAAAAAATGAATAGATTTGGATTTATGATCAAAATCAATGCAAGAGGGGAAAACACTTTGTGAAATTTCACATTTTTAGCACCTTTCAAGTCATGTTTTCATCCAACTTCAAGGATGTTTTTGACCTAGTTCCACTTGGAATTTGAAAATTCCCAAAACATGAAAGTTGTATATAATGATGAGGTATTTCCAAAAAATACAAGAACTCCTCCATAGAATTTGTGAGTTAGGAGTTTCGAAGGAGACGAGTTGGGGTCCAAGCACTTGAATGCACCATTTCAAATTTGTCACAAATAAACTTGCCAACCATTTAAATCATTCTCAACCATTTGATCAATATTTGATCTGATCATTAGAAGTAATGATGAGTAGAAATGTAGAAGAGGTGAAGGTTTGAGAGGCTTGACAAGATGACAAGCCAAGTTGTAACCAAGTTGCAATATTTTAATCAAAAATCAAGAGGAAAGAGAAACTTTTTCATGAAGAAACCTGCAGCTGCAGTTCCCCTACTCCCTAGCCACATTTCATTCACTTCCATTGCCTTCATACAACTTGATTTGTGCATCACATTGAGCCAAGAACATTGCTTTCCAACTGCACCAAATCTTGGACATATTTTCTTCATTTTTTCCCTCCAAAGATCAAAACTCAAAATCTGCCCTCACCCTTGATCATATGGCTTTGCCTATAAATAGGAAAGCTTCCATGCATCAAATACACGCAATTACAACCAAGAAATCAGCCACAAACACTTTCCCTCAACAGCTACAAACCTTCTTGCAAGCCAAGCCAAAAACCTCAAAGTGCAAAAATCTGTCTTGGACAGAACCTGCACCAAAATATTTCCCAAGCATTTCACACTCTTTCTAACACTCCACACAAGTTTCAAATGACCCTCTAGAGTTGTCCAAGCCACCACTTGCAATAGAAACCATTTCTTTCTCAAAGTCAACCTCCAAAACCAAAAAAGTCAACTTTCTGCATCTTTCAAGCCATAACTTGTTATATATCATTTCCAACTCTTTTGACACCTCTAACACTTCATAAATAGCATTTAAAAATTGTCCAAATCCAGTTTGAACTTCTGTAACAAATATTGGACCATGTTGCTTTGTAAAATCATGGATTTTTGAGGTTTTTTCTTCACTTTTCAAGTCATTCTGTTCAACAGTGGGGTTATGGATCATTGGAGCTGGTATTCATCATCCAAAGACCATTTGCAGACTATATCAAGATAGCAAGGACCTCTGGTTTTCTTATTTGACAAGGTTGCTTCAAGAGGTAAGCCTAAACCCTTGAAACTTGAAATTTTGCTTTGCATTTCACATGCTATGTTGAGTTGTAACCATGTTTTTGTGCTAGACATTGTTTGAACATGTTATATGTGTGTTATATGTCATGTATGAACCACCATTTGTAAATTGTGATTTCTTGAGTGTCCAAAATGCTGGTCAGAAACTAAGGCAAACTAGGTCACCATGTACATGTTGATTCTAATCTGCCAATCCATGTGTGCATTTTCTAATTTCTCTTGAGCCAATCACTACAAATGATGTATGTGAGATGTTTGCATACTTGTTTCGTCAAACCATGCTCTATTTTGGAGTGTCCATATGCTCATGCTTTTGGTTGTGACCAAAGTTGCCTAAACAATGATGCTATCGAATTTTTCAGTGAGTGTGTTGTGTAACACCCCAAATTTAATTGGAATATTTATTTAATTGATTTAAATAAGAATATTCGCATTTCAGTGGTTTTCGGTGGTTTTGTGGAATATTGGAAATTAATGGAATTTGGGTTATTTATATTGAATAATAGTATATAATATGAATATATTAATATTATTATTAATTAAAATAAATACAAGTTGACTAAGGGCAAATTGGATATTTAAGAGGAGTTAGTGAGGGTAAGTTGGGAAAATCCCAATTGTGAGGCCCAAGACTAGGTTTAACAAAAAGGAAATTGTGAAGAGATTAGGATTCATTTGTGAGACCGTGAAAAGAATTGAGGCCAGAGCTCTGAGGAGGAAGATTGGAGGTAAGAGCTTCGAAATGTTCCCTGAAATATTTGAGAAGACCTTGATCGACAATTAAGGTATGGAGAGTATTACCTTCATGATTTTCCATGTGTAACTTTTAATGTATTTAAGGTCGATTTAAGGTTTAAGGGTGGATATGAGAATTAGTGATCTTTGGCCTTTGTGGCCTAAATCTATTATTGGTGAATCTTACCGTGGAATTCATTGGGGAAAAGGGAAAGTTAGGCCTTTGTGGCCAAAATCATGAATTGTTATTTGTCTAACTCTGAAGGGATATGAATATTAGATAATGAGTAACTCTAATTCCTTGGGGTAAATATAGGGAAATTTGTGATTTAGGGAGTGAATATGATACGGGATTGGCCTAACAAACTGTAGGTTTTGTGCCTTTATCGCCGTAAGACCTTAGGGATGATTTAGGGATGTTTTGGGAACATTGGAGAAGTGAATCATGTGGATATTTCGGTGGATTTAAGTTCTGGTGCGTAGTAGAATTTGCTGTTATCGCACTGTTCTCCTAGCGAATAATGCTTCTCCTAGCAAACCATGTTGTTCCCAGATTCGCCTAGTGAAGAAACTTGCCCTAGAATTGCCTAACGAACATGCCAGTGAACGTAGTAGAGTTTTACGAATGTTGATCATGTGCAGCGATGCCTTGATGTTTGATTATGTGATTTCTTTGACGAATTAACATGAGTATGACTGTGAGTTTTATGTGATGTGTACATGATTACATGATGATTTCTATGATGTATTAATTGGAAAACTATGATGATATTACCATGACTTTGATGAATTATATGATGACATGAGATATGATGATGATTGTGATAATGATGAATATGATGAATGATGATGCACCATGTTGTTATTATTGAGGATGATTATTGACGTGTGCATCATGCATTCATGTGCATCCGGACTTCGGTTCAGGACCTCGATTACTTTGGCTTCAACCCTATTGTGCGGATGTGAAGTGTTTTGATGTGCTCCAGTTCTCAAGTAGAATCAATCCTATTGATGGGGATATATGGAGGGTTGATGGCCCAGTGTCCATCGCGCTGTGATAATTGGTACCACATGCATTGAGTCTTGTTGCATTTGCATTTATGAGTGATTTGGAACAATTTATGATGTTGTGGCCTTTGAGGCCTATTGGTGAATATGATGATGTTGAATATGACTATGACGCCATTTTATATGTTGATTTTCATACATTGATTATTATGGATTGTTTTACTCACCCTGCCTGTTTGAATGTTACATCCACGTGGGTAACATGCAGGTGACCAGGTTTAGTCATGGATGCTGATGAGGACTTTTGAAGTTTTGAGTTGTTGGCCTTTGGTCAACTTAGAGGGTCTTGCTCTGATAGTTTAACATCGGGTTGAGGTCTTTGAGTCGAGCTATGTTTTATTGAGTTATTTTGATTACCTTTCCGTATAAGGAAAACTTTGGAATATGCCTTGTGAGTTCCACTACCTTTGAGCAAATTTTGATATCTTTTGGGAAAACCCGTTATACACGGAGCATTGACTTATTTTGAGCTTTGAGAAATGTATGCCCTTTGAGGTGATTTATTGTTGAGTTTAACATTTTACTCTGATGACTTTGAATAAATGTGCCTTTTAATTGTGAGGTAGAAAAGGGTGTTATATTAGTGGTATCAGGGCAGGTCGGTCCGTTCGGCCAAGTTGTATAATGTCATTTGTTCTCTTGTATGCGACATGTGTGTGAAAACACTTTTGGTACACGTTTATTTTCTAACCTTTGTCTGCAGAAGTGGGAACGAAACAAGTGGGGGAGAAGCTTGTGCTTCTCCAGGATGTTGTAAGTATGGAGTGGCGGCTCAGTGTGTTGTTGAACGCTCTTATGGTTTGGTAAAGATGGTTTATGCCCCATCATGATTTTTGGCTGTCTATTGGCAAATTGAGGAATTGATCACCCTTAATCTCTTGTTGATAGTAGACGGAGTCATGTTGGATGGGATATATGTGTCTTGCAAGTTTAGATGGCGTGTGTAGTGAATTGTTTTGAGTTAAGCTAAGTGCTTACAGATTGTTTTGGTGAGTCAGTATAGGATGGTGCTGAGATGTTTATTTTGATGGAAACTTTGAGTGTTAATAAAGTGGAGAAGTTGGTGGTGTGCCAATTAATTATGATTGTCCGAAGGTTTTTCCTGATGAAATAAGTAATTTACCACCGGAACGTGAAGTGGAGTTTGTGATCGACTTAGTTCCTGGAACTAGTCCGATATCGATGGCTCCATATTGTATGTCTGCATTGGGATTGAAAGAGTTGAAGAGTCAACTTGAATATTTGCTTGAGAAGAGATTCATTTGTCTGAGTGTGTCACTGTGGGGTGCACCAATTTTGTTAGTTAAGAAGGCTCTGTGAGGCTATGTGTGGATTATAGACAATTGAACAAGGTGACTATCAAGAATAAGTATCCACTTCCAAGGATTGATGATTTGATGGATCAGTTGGTTGTTGTAAGTGTGTTCAGTAAGATAGATTTGAGATCTGGGTATCATCAAATTCGTGTGAAGGCTGAAGATATTCAAGAGACTACTTTTAAAACAAGGTATGGACATTGTGAGTATTTCGTGATGCCAATTAGTGTGACTAATGCACCATGTGTATTTATGGAGTATATGAACATGATTTTCCATCCTTATTCGGACAAGTTTATGGTTGTGTTCATTAACGATATTTTGATATATTCGAAGAGTAAAGAAGATCATGCTGAGCATCTAAAAATTGTGTTATCAGCATTGAAAAAGAAGCAGTTGTATGCAAAACTGTCAAAGTGTGAGTTTTGGTTGAAGGAAGTGAGTTCCTTAGTCATGTGATCTCGAGTAGGGTTATTGTGGTTGATATGTCGAAGGTTGAAGTTGTATCGCAATGGGAAGTTCCAAAACCTGTTTTTGAGATTAGAAGTATTCTTGGGCTGGCAGATTATTATCAAAAATTCATTGAAGGATTTTTCCAAGTTATCTTTGCCATTGGCGCAATGGACTAGGAAGGTTCAAGCTTTTGTTTTAGATGAAAAGTGTGAAGAAAGTTTCAAGAGCTTTTGAAGAGGCTGACAGCAGCTCATGTTTTGATTTTGCCGAATCCGGCAGAACCATTTGTTGTATATTGTGATGCTTCGTTGCTGGGATGGGGAGGTGTGTTAATACAACATCAACAAGTTTTAGCTTATGCTTCAAGGCAACTTAAAGTGCATAAGAGGGATTATCTAACGCATGATTTAGATTTGGTTGTTGTTGTGTTTGTGTCGAAGCTTTGGAGGCATTATTTGTTCGGTTCGAGATTTGAGGTGTTTAAAGATCATAAGAGTTTGAAGTATTTCTTTGATCAGAAAGAATTGAATGCGAAGCAGAGGAGATGATTGAGACTTCTGAAGGATTATGATTCTGGTTTGAATTACTATTCGGATAAAGCAAGCGTGGTAGCTGATGCATTGAGTAGGAAATCTTCGCATATACCGATGATGATGGTAAAAGAGTTAGAACTGATTGAGCAATTTTGTGATATGAGTTTGGTTTGTGAAGAGACTTCTTATGGAGTTAAGCTTGGTATGTTAAAGCTTACTAGTGGTATTCTTGATGAGATTCGAGAAGGTCATAAATATGATTTGAGTTGGTAGATCGGTTGAATTTGAGGAATCAAAGTAGAAGAGCTGATTTTCGGATTAATGAAAATGGTATCATAAGATGTCGTGATAGAGTTTGTGTTCCAAATATTGTTAAGTTGAAAAAGAGTATTCTTGAGGAAGGACCTCGAAGTAGATTGAGTATTCATACTGGTGCTATGAAGAGGTACCCGGATTTGAGGAAATTGTTTTGATGGCCAGGGATGAAGAAATAAGTGGTTGAGTTTGTGTATGCTGGTTAGACTTGTCAGGAGTTGAAGATTAGACAGTGGAGACCGTTGGGTCTTATACAACCGTTGAATATTCCATAGTGGAAATGGGATAGTATTTCCATAGATTTTGTGTCGGGTTTTCCGAAGACTATGAGAGGGATATGATTTAATTTGGGTAATTATGGATTGATTGACTAGATCAACTCATTTTTTTACCAATGAGGATTAATCATTCTATGCTGAAGCTAGCTGAGATGTATATTGAGGAATTTGTGAAGTTGCATGAGGTACCGTCAAGTATTGTGTCTGATAGAGATCTGAGATCTTCCTCGAGGTTTTGGGAGAGCTTGCAGACGCTTTGGGTACCACGTTGAGATTGAGTTATGCCTATCATCCGCAGACGGATGGACAGACAGAGAGAACTATCCAGTCTTTAGAGGTTTTGCTGAGAGCTTGTATGTTGGATCAAGGTGGATCATGGGATAGTCATTTGTCGTTGATTGAGTTTACCTACAACAATAGTTATCATTCTAGTATCAGAATGGCAATGTATGAGGCTTTGTATGGTAGGAGGTGTAGGACTCCTTTGTGTTGGTATGAGTCAGGAGAGAGTGTTGTATTCGAACCTGAGATTGTGCAAGAGATGACTGAAAAGATCAAGATGATATGAGAAAAGATGAACGCGTCACAAAGTTGTCAGAAAAGTTACCATGATAAGAGGAGGAAAGCACTTGAATTCCAAGAGGGAGATCACGTGTTTTTGAGAGTTACGCCGGTAACTGGTGTTGGCCGAGCTTTGAAGTCTCTAAAACTCATATCGCGTTTTGTTGGTCTGTATCTGATTTTGCAGAGGGTGGGGAAAGTAGCATATCAGATTGCTTTACCGTCGTCGCTTGCGAATTTACATGATGTGTTTCATGTGTTTCAGTTGAGAAAGTACATTCTAGATCTGTCGCATGTGATTCAAATGGATGATGTACAAATGAGAGATGATCTGACTGTTGAGGTGTTGCCTGTTCAGATTGATGAATGAGAAGTGAAGCAACTGCGAAGTAAAGAGATTGCCTTGGTAAAGTTAGTTTTGGAAGGACTAGTTGGAGAAAGTTGGACTTGGGAGCGTGAGGATCAGATAAGGGAATCGTACCCGATTCTGTTTCCTTGAGGTAATTTTCGAGGGCGAAAATACTTTAAGTGAGGGAGAGTTGTAACACCCCAAATTTAATTGGAATATTTATTTAATTGATTTAAATAAGAATATTCGCATTTCGGTGATTTTCGGTGATTTTGTGGAATATTGGAAATTAATGGAATTTGGGTTATTTATATTGAATAATAGTATATAATATGAATATATTAATATTATTATTAATTAAAATAAGTACAAGTTGACTAAGGGCAAATTGGATATTTAAGAGGAGTTAGTGAGGGTAAGTTGGGAAAAGCCCAATTGTGAGGCCCAAGACTAGGTTTAACAAAAAGGAAATTGTGAAGAGATTAAAATTCATTTGTGAGACCGTGAAAATAATTGAGGCCAGAGCTCTGAGGAGGAAGATTGGAGGCAAGAGCTTCGAAAGGTTCCCTGAAATATTTGAGAAGACCTTGATCGACAATTAAGGTATGGGGAGTATTACCTTCATGATTTTCCATGTGTAACGTTCAATGTATTTAAGGTTGATTTAAGGTTTAGGGGTTTTAAGGGTGGATATAAGAATTAATGATCTTTGGCCTTCGTGGCCTAAATCTGTTATTGGTGAATCTAACCGTGGAATTCATTGGGGAAAAGGAAAAGTTAGGCATTTCTTGGCCTAAATCTGTTTAACCCTGAAGAGATAGGAATATTAGATAATGAGTAACTCTAATGCCTTGGGGTAATTGTAGGGAAATTTGTGATTTAGGGCGTGAATATGATACGGGATTGGCCTAACAAACCGTAGGTTTTGTGCCTTTATCGTCGTAAGACCTTAGGGATGTTTTGGGGGCATTGGGGAAGTGAATCGTGTGGACATTTGGGTGGATTTAAGCTCTGGTGCGTAGCAGAATTATTGTTATCGCACTGTTCGTCTAGCAAATAATGCTTCGCCTAGCGAACCTTGTTGTTTCCATACTCGCCTAGCGTAGAATCCTTCGCCTAGCGAAGAAACTCACCCCAGACTCGCCTAGCGAACATGCCAGCAAACGTAGCAGAGTTTTGTGAATGTTGATCGTGTGTAGCGATGCCTTGATGTTTGATTCTGTGATTTCTTTGACGAATTAACATGAGTATAACTGTGAGTTTTATGTGATGTGTACATGATTACATGATGATTTCTATGATGTATTGATTGGAAAACTATGATGATATTACCATGACTTTGATGAATTATATGATGACATGATATATGATTATGATTGCGATGATGATGAATATGATGAATGATGATGCACCATGTTGTTATTATTGAGGATGATTATTGACGTGTGCATCATGCATTCATGTGCATCCGGACTTCGGTTCAGGACCTCGATTACTTTGGCTTCAATCCCATTATACGGATGTGAAGTGTTTTGATGTGCCACGATTTTCAAGTAGAATCGATCCTATTGATGGGGATCTATGGAGGGTTGATAGCCTAGTGTCCATCGCGCTGTGATGATTGGTACCACATGCATTAAGTCTTGTTGCATTTGCATTTATGAGTGATTTGGAATAATTTATGATGTTGTGGCCTTGGAGGCCTATTGATGAATATGATGACGTTGAATATGACTATGACACCATTTTATATGTTGATTTTCATACATTGATTATTATGAATCGTTTTACTCACCCTGCCTGTTTGAATGTTACCTCCACGTGGGTAACATGCAGATGACCAGGTTTAGCCGTGGATGCCGATGAGGACTTCTGAAGTTTTGAGTTATTGGCCTTTGGTCAACTTAGAGGGTCTTGCTCTGATAGTGTAACATCGGTTTGGGGTCTTTGAGTCAAGCTATGTTTTATTGAGTTATTTTTATTACCTTTCCGTATAAGGAAAACTTTGGAATATGCCTTGTGAGTTCCGCTGCCTTTGAGCAAATTTTGATATCTTTTGGGAAAACTCGTTATACACGGAGCATTGACTTATTTTGAGCTTTGAGAAATGTACGCCCTTTGAGGTGATTTATTATTGAGTTTAACATTTTACTCTAATGACTTTGAATAAATATGCCTTTTAATTGTGGGGTAGAAAAGGGTGTTACATGTTGTATGGAAAAACAAATTGTACCATTGAATTCCTTGTTTAAAAACACATAATTTTCACTTTTGTTTCACTCCATTTGGTTAAGTTTTGACTGAGTTCCACTTCTTCATGCAAATGACTTAAGTTGCCTTACCTTGCCTTGCCCTAGTTTTGCCCCCATTGGTGCCCCAACTTTGAATGATCATAACTTGCTCATTTCTTATGCTATTGATGCCATTATTTTTAAAAAATACTTCTTATCATGTCTACTTTCATTGAGTTAGGAAAGAATTCAAGGATCATTATCCTAGAAAGACTTTTATTCATTTGAAAAGCATGTGTCTTTAGGGTTTTCACCTTGATGTTTGTAAAAAATTTTAACTCAGAACTTAATTTCTCTTAAGAGATTGATCTTTTATGATTCATGTATGTTTTTTAACATGTTTATATGCTTAAATATGTTTGATTTATTGCCTTACCATGTTCATACTTGCTTTTGTGAATGCGTATGTGTGAGATTGGCATTTTGAGCTTCATCTATGAACCTTGCCATAATTCTTGGTGTTCTAACCCTTTAAGTGTGTTTACCATGTCCCTTTCTACTTTTTTTATGTGTCTTGTTAGAACCATAACATGTTTAGGTTTTTATTCATGCCTTTGTGAATGCTTGAATATATATGGTATACCTTTGAATTCTATCTGTGGACTTTGACACAATTCTTGATGTTGTGACTTCTTGAACTTGCTTTCCATACCCCTTTCTACTTGTCTATGTGTCTTTTTAGAATAATAAAATGCTAGGGTTTATGTTTTGTCTTGGTTGTTACCATGAACATTGATTTGTTTTCCATTATGAAACCATGAACTTATGCTTTATTGATTGTCATCTCTTTGCCTTTTCATGTTGTCACATGATCACTCTAATCTCCTTTGGTTATTACCATACTTTATTCCTTCATCATGATAAAT
Source organism: Lathyrus sativus (assembly GCA_963859935.3). Lineage (NCBI taxonomy): Eukaryota > Viridiplantae > Streptophyta > Magnoliopsida > Fabales > Fabaceae > Lathyrus > Lathyrus sativus. Next base: position 412,432,410 of record OZ012736.1, on the reverse strand, counting down.
GTTGTCACATTTGGTCTTACTTGATTCATCCCCCATGTTTGGTATAAGTTTGTAACTTACATGCTTGATTTCTACTTGTTCATGTTTATCTTTGTGTTGTAACCTATTGAACATGATCCCATGTCCTTAACTTACTTGATATGATGTCTTGTTAGCACCATAACATCCTTAGGATTGAGTCTTGTTTGGAAAGTTACCATGAACTTGTATGCTCCCCCATGAAACTTTGAACTTCTTACTTGAATTGTTGTAATACTTCTTATATGGTTACTTGTATTTAATTATCATCAATGCATGATTGTTGGTCTTATGTTGTTACATATGACATTCTTTGAACTATATGATATGCTTGCCTCAAGTTGTGACTTGTTTGCATTTAAATTTGTTAGAACTACATGATTTTGTTTGTCTTGATGGTTGTTGTTGCACCCTAAAATTTGCTCAACCTATTTCACCTGGTTTATGTTTTAATTGCATTATCATTTGTATAGTCACATCATGTACATGGTCCAATCATTTGCATATCATAACATAGCAAGTCATCTAACAGGGGATCAAGTGCCATCCTTATCTAAAGAAGCACATCAAGGGGCCTTATTCAAGCTGAAGAACATCCAAGTCATCAAGGAATGGGTTGAAGCTTTGAGGAGATTTGAGTGTCAACAAGTGGATTTCTCTCCTAACTTGAGGTGTATTGGAGGTCATCAAAGGGGTATGAAGCATGAAGTGAGGGTATGGAGGGTGTACAAAGCTCAGAGGATTCCTAGAAGGCCATATGGAAGATAAGTCAAGTCATTGTATCAAGTTTAAGAACCACAATTGAGGTGTGTACAAGTAGGGTTTCATCTGGGTAACCCTAGGTCAAGGAGAGTAAAGAAATGGCATCAAGACCTAGCTATAGGTCATGGAAGTCATGGGTTGATGTCTTAAGACATGTGTATGGATGAGTCAAGATCAAGTTCAAGAGAATCAAGAGTGGTTGGAGGTGTTTGAGACAGGGTTCCTAAGGTAAAATCCCTTGTATAGCACTGGACTTCCAAGCCACATAAGTCAAAATACAAGTTTCAAATGGACTCTTGGACAACATGAAACTTGTAGGGCTTCTCAATAGCTTTAGTTTGAGTACTATAAGTCTTCAAGAAGATTTGTAGAGCTCAAGTTATGGTTCTTGCAAGTTATAGGTCACCAGAGGACATTGAAATTTATCTATGAAAGTCACTTGACTTCCAAGCAACTTTTTCCCATCAAGGAGTTTTCAAATGGATTCTTGGCCAACATAAGAATTGTAGGGCTTGATCCTACCTTTAATTTGAGTACTATAAGTCCTCAAGAAGATTTGTGTAACTCAAGTTATGATCTTGGCAATCCAGGGGTATTTTGGGGAAATTGAATTATAGGTCATTTTTCAACATAGGTCAAAATCTCTATCTTCCACTCCTCAAATGAAAAAGTGTCCAACATGAGATGTGCTTAAAATGATGTTTCTAGGTCATATATGAAGTCATGTTGAATTGAATTGGTTTGCTTCACAAAATTGCAAAAATGGCCTAAAAAAGGAAGAATTAAAGTCATTTAAAAAGTCAAATTTGTGATTTTTTGTTTTAAGGTCAAAATGGGGCATATGACATATCAATTTGATCAGAAATGAGGTTTTAAAGATGATGGCAATGCCAATTTTCCCATTTGAGGTCATTTGAACACATTTGCATTTGGTAGCTTCACACATAAGTTACATATGCCAAACCATTCATGGGATCAAAACCAAGGATCTAACCATTCTTAACACATTCAAAATATCATATGGAGAGAAATTGGATCAGAATCAAGGTATTGAAGCAAGCTAAAACTCAGCTGTCATGTATGAACTTCTCATGATAATTTCAAGTGCAAGAGATATTGGATATCTCACATAGATCATTTCAGAAGTTTCTAGAGCATTCCTACAGGTTCTATATAAGGTTTATGACTGATTCAAGGCATTGGTTGGTGAAGATTGAGAGAGAATTGAGAGATAGAATTCTGATTTTGCACCTTGCAAAAAAGAATCGGTTACACCAATTGAAGCCATCTCAAAGCAAGATAGTGCATTCAGAAGCTCAATCTTGAGTTTGTGAGTGAGTTTGGATAGATTTCTAGCCAAGATTGCTGAAGAATTGAGAGATAGCATATTGAGTTCATCCCTTGCAACTCAAAATCGAATTTGAGGATTCAGAGAGATTCAACACAAATTGATGCATACAGAAGCTTGATAATCAATCATTGATCATATCTGGAAGAGATTGAAGGGAGATTTGAAGGTTTCATTATTTTGTTCACTCAATTTTCACAGGTTAGTAAACTTCATCGCGTAGCTTGATATAGATAGAATTGTTAGGTTTTAAATGGTTAGATGCAATATAGATCATGGCTAGGTCGTTTCTGGTAAAGAAATTCAAGGTTTAGAGACAAAATCTTAGGTGACCACTTTTCTTGTGATGGACTGTTCTTGCAGATCTTGATGAATTAAGCTTAGTTAGATAGTGGTAATTACTCAGTGTAGCGTGGTGATGATGTTGGGCACTTTAATTTGAAGAATGGTGATGGTTGAATCTTGAGCAGGTTCTGAGTTCCTTATCGTGTTTGGAGTTGTGATGAGAGTTAATGAAAATGGAGGGTAGATTCTTGTTCAGGGTGAAAAAGCGAGTAGGATGATGTATTTAGGGTTGAGTTTTGGTGAGGATTTAGAGAGTTGGTGTTTGGGGACGACGGTGGCGCCACCTCCGGCCACCGTCTGGTTCACCTTCCCTCCAACATTTGAAATGAGGAAGATGATAAAATCACCATTGGATCAAGCTGGACCTTTGACTCAGGTAACTATCCAAGGGCCACGATTCATTCTCATTTTGTGAAGAAATTCTGAATTCCCCCTCAACGCACCGTTTCACTTAATGTGTGGCTTTGGGCTTATGAGTACATTGCTATCCACACGCCACTTTGAGACCCAGTTTGAAAATACACGTGATTCACTTGCTATTCAACACACACGTTTTCCATTTTCCTTTCATTTTCCTTTTTATTTTCTGTTAATTGTTTTGGGCTTATGGGAACTTGATAAACGCACCCCCCCCCCCAACTTGGCCCAGTCTGGAGAAATAACTTGGATCAATTGCTATTCATCACGCCCGTTTATCAATTCCCTCTTATTTTCATGTTTTACATATGATTAGAGAATAATTCATAATAATTTGAAAAATGACCATTTTAGGATGAGACTTTTTTCCTTAGTTTCCTTGAGGTCTCTAGAATTTTATAGGGTTAAAAAAATATTAATTTCATGCATTTTATATTTTTTGGCATATTTTACAATTTTAATGCTTTTATTTTAATTTTGTTTGATACTTCCTTTTTCTGAATTTATTATGGGAGTTTGGTGAGGATTTTTGAAGTGATTATTGTGAGGTTGATTAGGTTAGGGAAGCATGCACCCTTAGGAATTTTTTCATATTTTTGTGATTAAAATTTAGGTTAGTTTGAGAGGTGAATAGGAGAGGTGTTGGAATTAGGGTTTCAAGACAAATAGTTGTAGTTTAGTGCATAGTTTAAGGATTAAATGATTGATCTAGGGTTTGGGATTCCTATGGGGTATTGGGTATAGGGTTAGGTTCCCTTAGAAATTTACCTAGGATTTTCTGATGAGCTTTAGCATTTTATTTGATTTTTGCAACTTGTGTGGTGATGGTGGGTTTCTCCATTGCATATTTGGTTTGGTTATGTTTGTGTGGGGCCATTTTGGGGGTGCTTTTGGCTTGGGCTGTGCTTGGATGACTTGAAGATCAAATGAGGTTGCTTTGGATGGCTTGAAGAAGCTTAGAGTTGAAGATTTCTCATATTGTTGGAGTGCTTGCCAGAGGCTTAGGGATTAGGACACATAGGAAGAGCATTAGAGTAGTCTTGTTTCTTCTTTCAAACATAGAGAGCTTCTTGTGCCTCTATTCCATCCCATGACACAAGGTCCCCCAAAGAAGTTCCATCTCTCCTTAGGAGGGATGTAGATCATGCTTTGGTTGGGTAGAACCTTGAGGGTACCTTTCATTTGCCATGTTAAGATCTTAGTGATTTCCTTGGGTTGTCACTAAGCCTCTTAACATTTCAACTTCATCTATTAATTGATTCTATTCTGGAGTGATTGCATTGAAGATGGAAACCTATTGAAGATGAAGTTCATTGAAGATTGGTGAAGATGAAGCTTGTGCCTGTCAAAGCTGGTTGTCTGTTGAAGCTATGGTTTTGCTGCTTTTTGTTGAAGTTGTTTACTGGTTAAGGTTCATGCTTGCTAAAGCTGGGGTATTTTTCTAAAGATAGGAGTTTACCTAAAATTTGAAGGTCATTGAAGAGTGAAGATGGGGTCTTGTTTGAAGTTGTTGTTGTCATTCTCATTTGCTGATTATCAACTGTAGCTGTCAGAGTTGTTGCTGCTTGTGTTGCTTACTGTAGAAGTTGGTTTGTTGCTGTCAGAGTTGGTGCTGGTGTTGTTTTCTTTTTCTGTATTGTTTGTTGGCCTGTTCAGCTTGCCCCCAAGGTTTGAAGTGAGTATTGTTTCACTTTGCCTATTGTTTTCCCGGGTTCGAGGTAGAGTGGGACTCCCTTGCCTCGCTTGTACTGCTGCATTGTATACATGTTTAATGTTTACTGTATATATCTGTTCCTTTCGCTGTTTATCCCCTAGGATCTCTGTTTCCTTCTGTGCAAGAGAGAAATATGACAGACAATAGGTTTTTATCCATGCATGACAACTTTAGGGTAGTTTTGATTCCCTTTTAACCCTAGGTTTTTTTAGATCTTCTCTCTCTTCTATCTCAAAACATTTTAAAACACAGTAATAAGGATAATCGATGTCGTACGCTACGAGCCTTAATCTATTTGACAAAAGGTTGCTGGAGGGTCACTCTTCAGTAATCTGATTGCTTAGTGTGTTACCCTTAGGGTGACATACGACGTAGTCACTCTCAAATCATAGTCTCTAGTGCGTCAGAGATTGCAAACACACTAAAAAACACTTCTTTCGTAAAAGATTCAAAACACACATCAACGTGTCATTTTTGTCCGCTTGGACTCTTAATCAAGAAAAAAACCTTTTCAGAAGGATCTAAAAGACAGTCAGACAAGCTTGTGTCTTCCGTAGCCCGAACTATGTTTGCTCTGATCTTTCATGCTGTATGAAAATACGTAGGCATAGGATGTTGTATCCTAGCGAGCAACCTTCCCCTCCTTTCTCGTAGGTAGGTGAACTACGTTGACTCTGATTTCTCGTTCCAGACGGGAATACGTAGGCATAAAGTGCGATACTTTGCCGAGTCATTTTATTTTCTTTTAACCCTTGACCCTTTAGAGTAGATAGAATAACAATCCGTACTAGAAAACAAGCGTGGATCCCGTCGAGTACGACGGACATGAGGGGTGCTAATACCTTCCCCTTGCGTAACCGACTCCCGAATCCAGGATTTGGTTGCGATGACCATTCCTTTCTCGTTTTGCGTTAGGTTTACCCTGAGCGTTTCCTTTCCCTCCTTTGGGATAAATAACGCATGGTGGCGACTCTTCTGTTATAGCCGACGCCGATTTTCGCAGTAGCGACAGCTGGTGACTCTGCTGGGGACATACTTCAGTTCCCTGCGCGAGTCAATCCTAACGCTTGTTTTCCCGTCGTGGGTGTTGTATGGATTTACATTTTTGTCTTTACTTTCCGCATTTTATTGTCAGCTTTATATTGTTATTGCTGTTGTGGGGAGGGGTGATCTACTGAGAGATAAACCGGACCTGGGCTTGAGGTTACACCTAGACTTAGAAGTAGAGAGTAGTGGTTAGCCTGCTTGCTTAGCTCGCACCAGCTAGCAGCGAAATCTGCGCTCAGACGAGATTCTCTTTGATGCTTCTTGCCTGGCCCTTAGGGCTCGACAAGTTGTCTGACCCGAGGATTGTCGACTCTGGGGACTGATCAATTGGAAGTTGGCTGAGGAGGGTCTCTTCAAGACATGATGATGCCACACATTCTGGGTATCGTATCATCAGTCTTGAAAGTCTGTGACGCCAACGACCGCATAGGATGCCATACCTTGTGTCAGTTGATAGGACATCTACCTGTGAGAAGGGTTGGGGCATGCAGGAAACTGGACCTCCAGACTACCCGGTTTTCTTGATATTTGATCAGTATGTGTGGTTACTTGGGTTTCTTCATCAGAGCTTTGTTATGGGTCTGTTGAGACCAGGCTGGAGCATTGTTATGGGTCTGTCGAGACCAGGTTTGAACAGTATTGTGGGTCTAAGGATACAGATATTATGGATGGATCCCCTCAGCAATATATCACTTGATCCCTGTTGCATTATTTTGCATATTGCATTGTTGCATACTCATTTTGCATATCATTAACGTGTATTTATGTCGCAGGTGTGTTCATTCCCCTCTGATTCTAGTATATCTTCTTGCCAAACATGGAGTCCACGAAAAGGACAGTTGCTTATCGGTTGCATTCACCAGATATTAGTTCCTTGTTGGGATTGGTTGCTCTAGCAGATGAGAGAGTGAGGTCTGAGTTCAGGGTATCCTATGGGAGATTGCTTAGTTTGTTGTATAACCCATCCGCATTCGAGACGACTGGGGTGTATACTTTGATGCAGTTTTATGAGCCGCAGCTGAGATGTTTCTTATTTCCCGACTATATTCTGGCACCCACTTTGGAGGAGTATTCTGCTATGTTGGGAGTTCCCGTGTTAGACCAGATGCCCTTTATACATGTTGATGCTGAGCCTGAGTTGGCTACACTTGCTGAGATTGTCAGTTTGGATGCTTCTGAGTTCCATGGAGGTTTGGTCAAGCTGAATGGAGCTTATGGTTTTCACCTGTCTGTCCTGGTTGAGAAGGCTACACAGTGCGCGAAGAGCAGATGTTGGGTTGCTTTCAGTGCCATTCTAGTTGTCTGCATCTATAGGACTATCTTGTTTCCTAATGTGCCAGATTTTGTCGACTCAGATGCCTTCTTGATTCTTGCCTCGAAAAATCCTGTTCCTACTCTCCTGGGCGATGTTTATCATTCCATCCACTACAAGAATGAGAAATGTCGTGGTAAGAATGTTTCCTGCTGTCTTCCTCTTTTGTACAGGTGGTTCCAGGGACATCTTCCGAAGACAGGGCCGTTTGTTGATGCTGTTGATACTTTGGATTGGTCTTCCCGGTTGATGGGACTGTCTGCTGAGAACATCGTTTGGTTTGAGTGGGGCATGCTTAGCACCAATATTATATATAGTTGCAGTGGCTTTTTGAATGTCCCCTTGATTGGACAGAAAGGTTGTATTAACTATAACCCTTCACTGCTGGTGAGACAGTTTGGTTATGCTTTGAGGGACGCTCCTATTGAGGAGGAGTTACAGGAATCTCTGTATCTCACTGGCTTATTAGACGCGGCTGTTTTGATCAGATTGGGACATGCATGGGCTAACATCCATAGGAGGGGGGAAAGCTTTGCTTGGTAAGAGCAACAGCAAAGCTTATGATCCTTATTTGGCTTGGATCCGAGAGAGAGCTAGTATTTCCTTGATGCCTTATCCTGTTGTGGAACCTCTGTATCTTCCAGTGATTGAGGCACCTACTTCGATAGAGCTTGAAAAGTATAACAAATTGTTGGCCGAAAACGAAGAATTGAAGAAAGCCAATGATGAGTTAGAGAAAGAGATCTTCCGATTGCATCATGAGAAGAATGAAGCTACCTTCACTGTGAGGGAACAAACTGAATTGATTAATAGGTTGGGTTCAGAGTTGACAGAAGAGACCAACAAGAAAGAAAAAGTGGGAATAGCCTTGAACGGTGTTAGCAAGGTGCTTACTTCTAAGAAGGAACTTTTAAGCAAAGCTTATTCCCGCCTCAGCAAGTGGGAAGCATTGGGAATGCCACGCTTACCAAGCGGAAGGAGCGTGAAGATGAACTGAAGCTGCAGATTGCCACGCTAGAGGCACAGATTAGAGCCTAGGACGCAAAGATTGCTGAAGAGACATCACTTAGGAGCGCTGTTGAGCTTAGAGTAAGTGACCTTGACGAGAAGCTGAAAGGTTATGAAGTGAAGGCCGGCTCCAAGAGATGCAGACTCGACGAGGGTTCTGGCGAAGGAACCTGCCAGGACGACGCCAAAAAGCTGAGATCCACTGCCGAGCGGCATGCCTTACTGATACAAGAGCTAATCTATAGACTGGGTCGTTCAGAGACATTGAGGATATTGGAAGACGTCAGAGAGCGCCACTTGGCCTGAGTTATCTTTGCCTCGCTTTTGTTGTCTGTACTTGTATTTTGACCATCGCCAGGCTTGTTGGCCGAGGTCTCTTCAGTTGTATTCAGTTGTACTCTTGTACTCAGCCTCTTGGCATTTGTTTATATATGAGAGTTTTTCTGTTTCCTTGCTTGATTGATGGGGACTCCATTGTCGTGATGGCCTTCTCTCCGAAACTAGAATTGGGGGGGAATATAACCTGTAGCATATTTACACATTTGCATCTGCATTCATATTGCATCACCAGTATTCTTGAATCTGTATCTTATTTCCTGCATCTGCAGGTTTTTCAGGATTGACGAACAAAGAGTCCATCGCTACTCAACCCGAAGCAACTGCAAGAGAATCATGGATCAAGTCCAAGTTGAGATGCAGGAAATCCGCGAGAAGCTGAATCTGTTCATGCAAGCAATGGAGAACATTGCTAAGGGCCAAGAGAGCCTCCAGACTTTGGTACAGCCTCTACTGATGCAGACCAATGGGAATGGCAACAATGACCACAATTCTGTGCATGTTGAGACTATTCCGGAGGATGGAACCCCTACGCCTGTGGTGCCACCTGTAGTGACCCCACCTGTCGTGGTTGTAAACGATGGCGCTGGCGCTGGCAATGGCAACGCAGGGAATGGAAATGAGACTGTTGCTAACAATGTTGGATTTGGGGACGCCAATCAAGGCGGTGGTAATAACAATGGTGGTAATGGTTTTGGCAACAATGGATTCGGCTACAGTGATCAGGGATTTGATTACGTCAATCAGGACGGGAAATTCGACTTCAACGCTCAGGGTTTCGGTTACGACGGTTTTGGTAACACTAACCAGGGGTATGGCGGATTTGGTAATGTGAATGGTGCTGGGGTGATTCATGTTAACGTTGGGTTTGGACCTGTTGGGGTCAATCAAGGTTTCGGTAACAGGGGACGAGGTCCCATGATCAATCAGCAAGGGTTTGGTCGCAACACTGGTTACGACGGATATGGAAATGAAAATGTGAATTAGGGTGAAGACCGCCAGGAGGACGCCTTTTCTGGAAGAGGCATGGGATTTGAAGGACCTGTTGATCCTGTGCAGAGGATCAGAATGCTTGAAGAACAGATGAAGGGGGTAGTGAATCAGAACTCCACCGGTTTGGATATGACTACAATGGGCTTGGTACCAGGGCTGAGGGTGCCATTGAAGTTCAAGGCTCCCACTTTTGACAAATACAAGGGGGACACCTGCCCTAAGGTCGATGTCCGCTCTTATTACAAGAGGATGTCTGCGTACTCAGATGATGAAAGGATGCTCATGCATTTCTTTCAGGATAGCTTGTCAGGACCTTCACTTGAATGGTATATGGGGTTGGAGCCCACCCAGATCAAAACCTGGAAGCAGTTGGCTGATGCTTTCGTGACGCATTACAAATATAACAGCGATCTGGCGCCAAACCGGGTCCAATTACAGGGTTTGTCACAGAAGAACGGTGAAAGTTTTAAAGAGTATGTGCAAAGGTGGCGCGATATGGCAGCGAGGGTACATCCTCCTTTAATTGAAAGGGAGATGAATGACATGTTCATTGGGACATTTACGGGGATGTTCTATGAAAAACTGTTTAGTGTGTCGTTGAGCAGTTTCTCATATTTAATTCTTATGGGGGAGATGATCGAGAACGGGATTAAAGTTGGAAGATTCCAAGCAGGTGAGTCTACTTCAGCAGGAGGTACCAGAAAAGCATTTGGTGGTAGACAACAGGGTGATACTAGCGCCGTGTTTGGTGGCAGGGGCAGGGGCAGAGGAAGGAATCAGTATGCCCAGCCTCAACAGATAGCTAGTGTTACTATCCCTTTTCCTCAACAAGGGCAACCTCAACAACAACAACAACAACCACAGCAACAGCAAGGACAGAATCCCGGCCAGAAAAGGGTACAAAATGCGAGACCGAAAAGAGTGTTCGACGCACCTCCTTCCACGTATGCAGAACTCCTCCAGACCTTGCTAGGGTTGAACTTGGTTGAAAAGAGGACTTTGGCGCCGTCTACGAGGTCAGTACTTCCTTATGGGTATGACGCCAACAAGCATTGTGAATTCCACTCCGGGGCACCCGGGCATGATGTAGAAGCTTGTCGGGCATTTAAGCACAAAGTTCAGGATTTGCTGAACAGCAAAGCTATCAACTTTAGACAGATGGGTCCAAATATTGTACAACAACCCATGCCCAATCATGGGGCAAATGCCATCTTGACAGAAGAGAATTTGAATCTAGTGATGGATGTCAATGAGTTGAAGACACCGTTGGGTGAGATTAAAAGCAGGTTGCTAAAAGGGGGTGTATTCCCGGGATGTGATGAATTTTGCTTGGATTGTTGGACCCAGCCAGAGGGTTATAATGAGTTGAAGCAGGGCATTCAGGCTATGATGGATGAAGGTACCTTGCAATTCGATCGAACCGAGGTTGAAAAGCCTGTAGAGGCGTTATGTGATGAGCAGAACGATGTTGCGACGGTAACGATTCCGAGGAAAACAATAACGATAACGGCGCCCGCCAGACGGCCGACGATCACAATTACCAAAGCAGGGCCAGTCCCTTTCGAGAGTACTAAAGCAGTGTCGTGGACTTACGGGTTGGAGGTATATTGTGACGGTGAGAAAATTGAAGTCAATGGACAACCAGCTGGGGTTGTAGATAATGTTGTCGGAACAGGGGGTATGACCAGAAGCGGAAGAATCTTCACGTCACCCGAGGTAGAGGCAGAAAGATTAGCCAAGCGTAAGGCCAAGGTCACTGATGGTGGTCCTTCTCGGTCGAATGAAAAGGAAACGTCACTTAAGGATGTGGAGGAGTTTATGAGGCTCATTTGTAAAAGTGATTACAAAATCGTTGAGCACCTCCAGCAAACGCCGTCAAAAATTTCCATCCTATCATTGTTGTTATGTTCCGAGGCCCATCGGAACGCTTTGCTGAAGATTCTAGACACATCGTTCGTTCCGCAAGAGGTTTCTGTTAATCAGTTAGAAGGGGTGATGGCGCATGTCAATACGGGGCACAGTTTGGGCTTCACAGACTTTGATTTGACTCCGAGAGGGCGAGAGCACAATATGGCATTACATGTGTCAGTAGAATGTCGGGGCACGGTCATGTCCCATGTTTTAATAGACACTGGATCTTCCCTGAATGTGTTACCGAAGAAATCCATGATGAAATTGGACATACGGGGAATTATTTGCACACCCAGCGATTTGGTTGTGAGAGTGTTCGACGGAACAAGGAGGTCAGTTTTCGGATCAATAACATTACCGTTGCAGGTGGGGCCTGAAATATTTGAAACTAAATTCTATATAATGGACATCCAGCCAACGTATAGTTGTCTTCTTGGGCGCCCATGGATCCATGCTGCCAGGGAAGTCACATCCACGTTACACCAAAAGCTGAAGTATATGGTTGGGGATAGTGTCATCACTGTTTGTGGAGAAGAAGATATTCTGGTTAGCCATCTGTCTTCGTTTAAATATGTTGAGGTCGACGGCGAAATACACGAAACACTCTGTCAAGCATTTGAAGGGTTGCGAGTCAAAGACAAAGCTCAGGGTTCCAGCAAAATATCAGATGTGGCCGTGTCGTCTTATAAAGAAGCTCAAGCTCTAGTGCAGGTAGGCAAAACCAAGGGTTGGGGTCAGGTGTTGGAGATTCCGGTAAAAATGGATAGATTCGGGCTTGGATATCATCCTTCGTCATCAGCATCCTCTTCAGGAACGCCCAAGTTCAGAGGGCCGATAACAATTACACCGAATGGAGTATGCCATGAGACTATCAACGTTGTTTCCGATGCTGAGGACGGAGATAGCGACTGTGATATGGACGCCTAGATCCAGCCAAGCGTGCCAGGACCAAGTCTCTGCAATTGGTCTATCCGGGAAACTGTTCCTGTGACAACTAAACAGTAATGATTTGTTTTCTTAATTGTTGAGTAATCCTGTGTCCTACCCAGGGCATAGTGATTTTGCTTAGGGCCATTTGGTTATGTACATTACATTGTTTAATCATGAAATAAAGGCGTTTTTCATATACAAATATTGTGATCCCTGTTTTTCCTGTTTTTGTTTTTAACAATAAAATGGCAATGTGGTTATTTGATTTGTCTGTGTCTTGAAGCATTTAACCATTTCCTGTGCAGGATTACTATTTTAGATGACATCTATGAACCGCCTATGACTCATTTCGACTTCGAGCACCCGATATTTCAGGCTGAGGAAGAGGTTGTCGAAGATGGCGACGTGCCGGAAGAGTTGACCTAGTTATTGAAACAAGAAGAAAGAATCATTCTGCCTCATGAGGAAGTCATTGAGATTATCAATTTGGGGTCGAAAGAGGTTGTGAGAAACATCCGTATAGGGGTTGCGCTGCAGAGCGACATCAAGAAAAGGTTGGTTGAGATGCTCAAAGAGTACAGTGATATATTTGCTTGGTCGTACGAGGATATGCCTGGGTTGGATACGGATATGGTTGTTCACCGTCTGCCACTGCGAGAGGAATGTCCGCCTATTAAGCAGAAACTCCGAAGAACTAGACCGGATATGGATGTGAAGATCAAAGAGGAAGTTCAAAAACAGTGGGATGCTGGTTTCCTAGTTGTTACCAAATATCCCTCATGGGTCGCTAATATTGTGCCAGTGCCGCAGAAAGACGGTAAAGTGCGAATGTGTGTAGACTACCGTGATTTGAATAGGGCGAGCCCGAAAGATGACTTCCCACTTCCTCACATTGATGTGCTGGTTGATAACACTGCTCAGTTCTCCATATTCTCCTTCATGGACGGCTTCTCGGGCTATAATCAGATCAAAATGGCGCCTGAAGACATGGAGAAGACTACCTTCATTACTCCCTGGGGAACATTTTGCTACAAAGTGATGCCCTTCGGATTGAATAATGTTAGGGCAACATATCAACGTGCTATGACGACTCTCTTTCATGACATGATGCACAAAGAGATCGAGGTTTATGTTGATGATATGATTGCCAAATATCAGACAGAGGAGGAGCATTTGGTTAATCTGCTGAAATTGTTCAAGAGGCTCAGGAATTTCAGGTTGAGACTGAACCCTAATAAGTGCACCTTTGGGGTGAGATCGGGTAAACTGCTGGGGTTTATTGTGAGCGAAAAGGGAATAGAGGTTGATCCTGCAAAAATAAAAGCAATACAAGAAATGTCGACGCCTAAAACAGAAAAAGAAGTGCGTGGATTTTTAGGGAGGTTGAACTATATCGCCCGGTTCATATCTCACCTAACTGCGACATGCGAGCCGTTATTCAAGTTGTTGAAAAAGGATCAGGTGTTGACCTGGAATGAAAATTGTCAAAAGGCGTTTGACAAGATAAAAGAATACTTGCAGGAACCTCCTGTTTTGATACCCCTAGTGGCCGGGAGACCTTTGATTATGTATTTGACGGTTCTTGAGGAAAGTATGGGTTGTGTTCTCGGTCAACACGACGAGACCGGACGTAAAGAGCATGCGATCTACTATTTGAGTAAGAAGTTTACTGACTGTGAGTCCAGATACTCAATGCTCGAGAAAACATGTTGTGCGCTAGCCTGGGCCGCCAAACGTTTGAGGTAATACATGCTGAATCATACAACCATGCTAATTTCAAAGATGGATCCAATCAAATATGTGTTTGAAAAGCAAGCACTCTCCGGAAGGATTGCCCGATGGCAGATGGTGTTAACCGAATACGATATCCAATATGTCTCGCAGAAGGCTATTAAAGGTAGCGTTCTGTCAGAGTACCTTGCGGAACAGCCTGTTGAGGACTACCAATCGATGAGGTTTGATTTTCCTGACGAGGATATCATGTACCTGAAGATGAAAGATTGTGAAGAACCGTTGTCGGACGAAGGACCAGAGTTGGGTTCCAAATGGCAGTTGATATTTGATGGAGCTGTAAATTCCTATGGTAGCGGAATAGGGGCAATTATTACCACTCCTCAGGGGTCGCACATCCCCTTTACTGCCCGATTGACTTTTCCTGTTACCAATAATAAGGCTGAATACGAGGCTTGCATCATGGGGATGGAAGAAGCTATTGATTTGCGAATCAAACATCTGGATGTGTACGGAGATTCAGCTCTAGTGGTGAATCAGATCAAAGGAGAATGAGAGACACGTCAGCCCAATTTGATACCATATATGAATTATGCAAGGAGATTGTTGCCTTTCTTCGACAAGGTGGAATTGCATCATGTGCCACGAGCAGAAAATCAAATGGCTGATGCCCTGGCGACATTGTTTTCAATGTATAAAGTTAACTTCTGGAACGAGGCTCCCCGGATTGTTATCTCTCGGCTCGATAGACCTGCATTCATATTCGCCATTGATGAGGTTCCTGATGGTAAACCCTGGTACTTTGACATCCAGAATTTCCTGAAGAACCAGGAGTATCCGGCTGGGGCATCCAGTCGAGATCAGAAGACTCTCATGAGATTGGCTGGCAATTTCTATCTGAATCCTGACAGTGTCCTATACAAAAGAAACCACGACTTGGCGTTGCTACGTTGTGTAGATGAGAAAGAGGCGAAGTTTCTCATGGAAGAGATACATGAGGGTACATTTGGTACACATGCTGGTGGGCATGCTATAACGAGAAAACTGTTGCGGGCAGGTTATTATTGGCTAACTATGAAAACAGATTGTTTCAAGTTTGCAAAGAGGTGTCATAAATGCCAGATTTATGCGGACAAAATCCATGTGCCTCCAAGTCCTCTGAATGTGATGTCATCACCGTGGCCCTTCTCGATGTGGGGAATTGATATGATTGGAAAGATTGAACCTACGGCATCCAATGGACACCGGTTCATTTTGGTAGCAATTGATTACTTCACCAAATGGGTGGAGGCAGCATCATATGCCAATGTGACCAAACAAGTGGTGGCCAGATTTATCAAACGAGATATTATCTGCAGATATGGAATCCCTGAGCGGATTATCACCGACAACAGTTCAAATTTGAACAACAAAATGATGAAAGAGCTGTGTCAGAATTTTAAGATTGAACATCACAACTCTTCTCCTTACCGATCCAAGATGAATGGCGATGTTGAAGCGGCCAATAAGAACATAAAGAAGATTGTTCAGAAGATGGTTGTGACCTACAAGGACTGGCACGAGATGCTACCTTTCGCTTTGCACGGTTATCGTACGACGGTACGCACATCAACCGGGGGCAACCCCTTTCTCGTTGGTATACGGAATGGAAGCAGTGTTACCGTTGGAGGTTGAGATTCCTTCCTTGAGGGTTTTACAAGATGTCCAACTTGACGAGGCAGAATGGGTAAAGGATAGACTGAATCAGCTCAGTTTAATGGATGAGAAGAGGCTAGCTTCTCTCGCATACGGTCGGTTGTATCATGCCGGATGAAGAAAGCGTACGATAAAAAGATATGTCCGCGAAGCTTTCAGACGGGCGACCTTGTGCTGAAAAGGATTCTCCCGCCACAAACAGATCATAGGGGCAAATGGACGCCGAACTACGAAGGTCCATACGTTGTTAGAAAAGTCTTTTCCGGGGGAGCTTTGCTACTATCTACCATGGATGGTGAAGACTTTACGTCTCCTGTGAATTCGGACGCAGTTAAAAGATACTTTGCTTGAAATTGACCCGCTGGACAGAAAAAAGAGAGTCCAGGCAAAAATGGGGCATCCCGGCGAACCAAAGAAAAATGAATAAAAGGTTCGGGTAAAATTTAGGGATAAAATTGAAAAGATGTACACCCGCGAAGTCGAAAACCTGCAAAGGGTGACTTCGGCAAAAAAGGGTATCCCGGTGAATTGAAAACCCGCAAAGGGCGGCTCACGCAAAATTTAGGGATTGAAAAAGCAAACGACTGCGGTCCAAATTTGATACTACATTGCATAGTGGTTTGGGAGTACCTGAGGGTTCGTTTATCCAACACAATCTCTTCCGAAAATTGAATATCGGGTAAGCGCCAGAGTCAGGCGAGTCATATGAGGATCAACTCATGATGTTTGTCTGCACCACGTTGCCGACATGTGTACAAATGTGATTTGTATTAATGATTATTGTGCATGTTTGTATATTTGTTTATGCGTAACTTCCTCTTTTCAGGAGTTGCATCCGATGTACAAAGCTTCGCCTATTTACAGGCTTAATCAATAAAACATGTTATTCAGTATTTGGTGTTTGTGCTTTACTGTTTTGTATGTGAAAAATGCCGATGTTTTGATAAACTCGCATTTGCATAACTTTGCTGGCCCTTGCCAATGATTGATAAAACTTCGAATTGACTGAGGAGATGTCGTGGACATTAACCCAAATAGATTTGGTTGTATAGATTTGTTTTGTCTCGTTTGTGTTTTGCAGGGTTCTCACCCTTGGAGCAGACAGTTAGAAAATTGTATCCCCCAGCCAGAGGCTCTGAATGAAGGACTTGACCTTACTTGATGCTATTTCCCAGCAGGTCGCACCTCATCCCCAGAGGTTGAGATGATGTTATCCCTTACCGAAGGAGGGATTATTTTCCCCAGAAGAGTATCCTCATGGAAGTTGTCCACAGGATATCCCCAGCAAGACAAGATCAATGTCCCATGCAAAGGTTATACTCCCTAGAGAGTCGATTATGTGCACGTTCAATCCCCAGCTGGGAGGATTTCTGCGGCGCATAACCAAGATAGTAGGCTCAGAAGGATTATCCCCTCCGAGGATGGTTTTCTTTCTCCCCACAGGTCGTCATGCCTTCGTCAGGATGATTATCCCCATCAGAGTGGTAGCTCCGGGTATGTAAATTGTGCCCAGACCGTAGGCCCCAGAAGGGTCACCTCTTCCCCAGCTGAATTTCTCTCCCCAGCAGAGATGTTGTTCTTTCCTCCCAGTGGAACTCGACGTTAATCTCTCCTCGGCAGAGTTGACGATATGTCCGACGTTTATTTCGCCAGAATACTTGGTGATACCCGTTCATCCCTAACAGAGTTGTATTTGTCCTTAGCAGTCGTGTGGAGGAAGCAAGCTTATTAGAGCTTCCCCAGCAGCCTGAACCTGCATTTGCATTTGCATATATTATCATGATTGCATCTGCCCAAAAACGCGTAGCATTTCCGTGCCGTATGGAGTATTACGCCATTGTCAAACATACGCATTTTGAACATAAATCAGGTTGGTTAACCTTTTGCTTTCAGGTGTGTTTCTCAGCAGGAGTATGAAGTTGCAGTTCAGATCTATTACCAGAAGATCAAGGTCTCGCCGTGAGACATATGATGATGCAGTTTTTGTTATCATTCCCCACAGAGTTACTGGTTGAAGTTTCTCTTATCCGACCAGCGGAGTGTTTTTCTTCAGGTTTGCTGTCGCGGCAGCATGTCAGGGTTTCGTGAATCAAGATTTCGAAAGTGGTCACTTGTTGTCGAAACAGGTGTCGGGCAGTTATTTTCAGAATATCCCCAGTGAAGTTAGCTACTGCAAAGAATAGGCAAAGAGGTTATATCCAAGTTAACTTTCCCGTATGAAGCAGGCGGATGAACTTTCCTGTGTTCAGGCAGATGTGTTTTCCCGTATGAAGCAGGCGGACGAACTTTCCTATAAGAATCAGGTAGATGTGTTTTCCCGTATGAAGCAGGCGGACGAACTTTCCTATGTTCAGGCAGATGTGTTTTCCCGTATGAAGCAGGCGGACGAACTTTCCTATAAGAATCAGGTAGATGTGTTTTCCCGTATGAAGCAGGCGGATGAACTTTCCTGTGTTCAGGCAGATGTGCTTTCCCGTATGAAGCAGGTGGATGAATGTTCCTGTAAGAACCAGGAAGATGTGTTTTCCCGTATGAAGCAAGCGGATGAATTTTCCTGTATGAACCAGGCAGATGTGTTTTCCCGTATGAAGCAGGCGGATGAATTTTCCTGTATGAACCAGGCGGATGTGTTTTCCCGTATGAAGCAGGCGGATGAATTTTCATGTATGAACCAGGCAGATGTGTTTTCCCGTATGAAGCAGATGGATGAACTTTCCGGTGTCACGGTGAAATTTGGATACCAAACTATTGATTAGTTTGAATCTTTAATTCAATTTGCAACCGAACTTTGATTTGTCCAAAGGAAGGGATAAAGATCAAAATTCCCACAATGCAATGCAAATGCAAGGTTTAGAGAGTTATAGGTTCGGGGTTGGTTAAACTTAGGGAAGGTGCTAGCATCCTAAGTTTCTGTAGTACTCTACAGGAACCTCTTGTTTTATGTTTGTTTATTGCTAATGTTATCTGCTTAAGGGATAAAAACCTAGGGGTTTATTTCTAAGTATACTCGATAAGATGTCGCATCTTATGCCTATATATCCTTACGGGAGTGGAATCAGAGTATCTGTAGTTCCCCTAAAGGGTTAGAGGAATTCTTTGACTGTGGTCAAAGTTCCTACGGGTTTAGGGTAGTTGTTTTGATTGATTTTAGGAGAAGAGATGTGTTATCATTTTAAGAGAGATTTAACCGCCACAAGGTGTAGGAAAATAGTCTTTGCATCGTCTTAAGAAAAGGGCTCAAGTACTCGGGTTGTTTGACGAGTACGCCTCTATCTCTCTTAAGGAAAAGTCCCTACATGTTGATTGTATTGTTGTGGGGTGGAGGTTCTATCTCGCTTAAGATGATTGACATCTTTCTCTAATGTGTTTGAATTTTGAATTGAGTTGTTGTTTGTATTGTATTTAATTGTTGATTGTCTAAGTTGTAAAAGTTAAAGCCAAGGCCCTTCCTATGAGGTAGGTCCTAGACTTAAGCGATCAACTTGAATGGAATCAAGGATCGAAGGGATTATGATGCAAATGATATGCACTACACACGATTGTTGAATCATGTGTAGGGTTTTTCTTTGGACGGGATGCGATGTGAGAATATGAGTTGCGATAATTGTAAATTGCGGAAAGAAATAAAAGCAGATGATGTAAACATACACACGCATGAAAGCGCTAGGTGTACAAATGTAAATCGTGAGTGTGAGTGGAGGCGTGCACGATTGATTAAATTACATTACGATGTTGATTGTTTTTAGGCGAGGTTAACATAAGTGAATTGATTTTAGTAAAAAAAGGGTTTGTATTTGATTATTAATAATGAGATAGATAAATTAATTGAATTAGGCTTATGAGAAAATATATTTTTGGTGAGGTTGATTTTAAGAAAGGTTGGATTTATTTTATTAGTTTTAGATAAATTTTTGTTTATTTAAGTTCTTCTTAAAATAATAATTGGATTTATTTTAATAGAAAAATATTAATATATAAACTTGAGAAAAAGTTTTGGGTTCCTAGTTATTAAAAGAGAAAAGGGGTAAAAGTTAATTAAAAAAAGGGTTGTTTATATTTTTTTTTATTTGTTTTGAAAATTAGCTTTAGTAAGAAATGGTTTTTTATTTTTATCTATTATTAAACAAACAAACAATTTTAGTTTTTACTATAAAAAAGATGCTAATTTAAGTTAAAAGGGTCGTTATTATTATTTATTCTAAAAAAATAAGATGGATTTTTTTTAATAAGAAAAAGGGTAAGTTATCACATGATTATCTAATTAAAAAGGTAGAATGAATTGATTTGTTAAAATTAATTAATTATATAAAAAGGGTACTTAAATAATGTGCTAATTACTTAGAAAGATTAGTTCTTTTAAAAAAGGTTATTTGTTTGTTTTAATAAAAAGCTGATTTAAGAAAAAGTTAATTAGAGTTAATTAGTTAAATAAACAAAAAAAGGTGATGATTAGGTGGATTTAACGGATTAATTAGTGGTTTAATTAAAAAAGTTGGATACCATGGTGGAGGTGCACTGGATCTAATATGGGCATGCAAGGTGATCTGTATGATGATAAGTGTATGGTGATAGTGATGGAGGACCACGGTACTACCGTGGTCGTGCATGCATACAATTGCAGACATATCAAAACAAATTAAAAAAACAGCACAAAAATCTAAACGGTGGAATGCTTAAACGGCGGAAACCCTAATCTTGGTCACGTTCGCTCGTCTATCTCTCCCCTCTAATCTCCTTCGATCTCTTCCGTTCATCATCTTCCTCTACGCTTCGATTTCCTTTTACATCTGCAACACAGTGAAAAGATCAAAAGATTCAAAGATTCATCGTGAAAAGTGAGGCTTTACCAAGGTTAGCGACGGCGGCGCCGGATACGACGAAGATGGATGCTTCGCGGGTTTGAGTCTGCGGCGGCCTGAGATGGAGATAAGTTCCTCTATTGAGTTTCTTGAATTGACGGGTTTTCTCGATAGTTTTAGGGTTTTTTTTCTTTGTCGAATTCTTTCTCCTCTTCAACTTATATAGACTCTGAGAATTAATGGCAGTAAATCTCATTCAAAACGTTTTGAGGATCTGATTTGGACTTTCTGTTTTAGAATAAATCAAATTGAAAACTTTCCTTTTCCAAATGATGGTAGTAATGGCTTGTTAATCTCCTGATTTGTGATTCAATTGGGAATGGATTCGATTTGAATAGGATATTCTATCTTCACAGAATATTCTCTAATCATTATTTTCGGACTTGGAAGGTACAGGTGGCGGAGGTCTTGGGCTGTCGCTGTGATAGGGAAGAGGTTTTGCACTAGAAGAATTGAACTCCCACAAGCTTGTTGTTATCGGCACTTCCTCGGGGAAATACCAAGATATTAAAGTTGTTGATGATTACGTATCTGTTATGTCACTTACATTGCAAATCCTCGTTAGTCTTCTTGTTTTACCGTTAATTTTCCTATGAGATGAGAATTGAAAGATGAATCCTGCTAATTCTTTTTTTGATATTCACAGGAAAAGGTGAAGAGTTTGGGTCATTTTGGGATTCATGTTGTCAGTGAAGTTGCGGCAGACTTAACTCCGGAATCTCTTGAGCATCATAGGCAGGGATTTCTCCAACAGACTAGGATTTTGTCGAACGAAAGCATTTGCAAGTCGGCGATGTTTCTTAGCAAGCCTTGTAAATGTAACAGCACTATCCAGCTTTCACCGTGAGTCTCCACAAAATCTTTCACTTACTGAAACTGAACAACCATCAGACTCCTTGACTTCTCTAGCAGTTGTATTGTCATGGTCAGGTTGCATAATAGATTCATTTGCTTGTAGCTTTCACACAAAACAAAGAAAGCCTTAATAAAAGGCAGGAGTCTTTGTGTCCCAGGAGGAAGTGGTGGTGAAGTAGAGGAACCATGCAAATTTTCAGCAATATTTATGTTTGACCTGTTAGGAGAGAAAGAGCTTTGGCCAAGTTGCATCTCATCTGCACTAATGCAATTACTCATTTTTTGCCACAGTGGCTCGAGCACAGTATTCAAATTCCAAATAATTGCTTTGTCACCATGCTGATCTAGATCCAGATCACCTTCCATATCCATATTTCTGAAGCATTAAGTGAAATGAGGGAACTTAGAGCTTGCATCACTCGTAGAATGGCTGCACCAGCCATAAAACCAGCACTCAAGCCAAGCATATTTGCTTGCTGGAGAGTAACAAACTCACTGACAGCTGAACAGATTAGTTCCTTCAACTTGCATAGGTACGTAAGCTTCTGGCTTCACTATGTGACCGTATTTACATATTATGTTTGGTTTTGCTTCGAACATCAATACCTTTGTAAACTTATTATTCTTCTTACTCTGGGTTTTGTACAGGTCATCTGTGAAATCACGATGCTAACGACAAATGATATCCGTCCCTCAACCATCGTAACAGTGCTGGTACATGGTATTTTATTCGCATCAATAATGATTCTATGTTTGAGTCTCCTTGTATAACCTTCTTTGAACATTGCTGCTAATCTTGACAGGTTTCACCGTGTTGCCGTGATTGGTTGCCGACTGATGGATCTTCCGTTTCTGGAATAGAACTGGGACTTGTTGCTGTGAAGATCCTCACTCATTCTTGTGTTGTTTTTGCAGGTGTTTAATGTGGAGGAATAATGGCCAAGTGCGGTCCCGTGGAATAAGAACGGGTGAACACTTTACCGCAATCTTCAACCTGAAAAGTCTCAATTGTTCCCTTTGAGATTGATGACAGCAAGCTCTTGCTCAACATATTCTCCTGCACATAGAGGCGGATGTTTACTTGCTAGTGGTGACTCAGCGAAATGTCCCCAACGGTTTCAGAGTTGCATCTGATGCTATGTGCGCAAACAGAGTCGAAGAAAGCTCTCCGTAAGCTACATTTCCCTCTTTAGCTGCATTGATGATTGTCATCTTCAATTAACTTGTCTGAAGTGGAAAAGAACAGGTCTGAACAACCTTTATGATTTGGTTTCCAACTTTAATTAGATTCCATTGAAATGGTGTTGTCATCTTGATTTACTTCTTCTGTTAATCTTTCTGAACAATGTAAGTGCTTTATTGGTGGAATCTCCATGAACTAAGTTTCCCCACCAGAAATTTGATGACCTTCTCAATGAAGCTTAGCATTGGAGTCTAATCTTGAGTTCAACCTGAGTTTTGATGGCTCGGAGTTCAAAACATATAAAGAGTAGGGGCACTTAAAATTCAAGATATAGGCTAGACATGGCTGTGATCTATCTCTCCTTGATTTTGCATTCGTTATCAGCACTCCATGAGTTAGATGCTCAAATCTGGAAGCCAGTTGACTTAAAAGCTTATGAACGGGTACTTTGCAAACGAACTCTATGGAATCCTTCCAGGTTCTTGAGGAATAATACGAAATGCCTAGCCCTCGACCGGCCTTGCAGATACAGCGGAAGAAGCGTAGTTCAAAGTCTAAGGTATGTAGCTTATTCCATTCACTTATTTCCTACTCTTGCAATCTGTTAACTAAACTCCTTCTGTTGGTAAAAGGGTATCCAGCACGTTGCGTGCCGCCGTCGGTGCTAAGTTTCCTATTGAATTAAGGAAGAAGGTTGTGGCGCATGCTAGCTTTGATGCGGAGGTTGGCTGAGTGGTTACCGTTGCAACAATCTGAATGGGTTGCCCCCTTTCTACTTGGTTTGCGGTTACAGGGGAGTTTTCCTTTTGTGGCAAGTATGACATCTTCTCCTTTAATACTAGTCTGCTCTTCATAAATGAAAGCTCTCTAACATTGTTGCAACTTCCTTTCATTTTGCATATTTGGTCCTTGAGAAGTGGACTGATATTTTCTCAAGCTCACGCTCATATGCTTGGAGTCTTAGAAACGGAGGCTAGAGGTGGTTCTGCCATTTATTTCGGAAACAACTCAATACAACCGATCTTCTATGGAGTTACACAAGAGTAATCTTGTGTTTACGGCGTGGAAGAAGGGGCTAATATGGTCTTGGCTTTGATTCTATATGTGGGGGGTCCCTTATGTAGTCTGGTGTAACAGCAGGGCTTCCTTGTTGTAAAACGCATGCTTACGATAATCAACCGAACATTAGGTGTGTTACTGATGAGAATAGTTCCAATTCCCGTCCTCTTAGTGTTTTAGTAGCATAATAGGACCATGAATGCAATGGTTTACGTCATTATGGTTTTCCCATAATCATGTACAAACTTATGTAAGTAGTTTTTGTGTCTTAAAATGATGTAAACCGGCTGTTGACATCATGTAATATCTTCAAGTATTCAAATGAAAATGAGATTTGAAAAAGGCCTGTAACAACCGTGCAAAAGTATTCAATTGCGAATCAACTTGCCCAATTAGTAATCAAAGAGTCCCTCTTTCGTGCCAAAGGTGAAATCAAGTGGTTATATCCACAAAATTTATCATTGCAATAGTCAAAAAGTCCACCATGAATTTGGATTTGTGATTTTCTAATTTGTGTAACCTGCATCTTTACTTTAAGATATGCGACAACTTTA